>CM060395.1:88838329-89519578 GCA_030545235.1 Helianthus tuberosus | reverse complement strand
TTTTTGGGTCATGTAGTCAACAAGCAGGGTATTCATGTAGATTCATCCAAATTGATGCAATTAAGAATTGATTCCTTGTATGCATTAAATACCCGTGTCCAAAGATAACAAATTTAAAGGTCAAATTGAACGATTATGCGATTGAACGAGTATGCAATTATGTGACTATGTGTTTATTCATCTTACGTTTTCTTTTATGCATTTTTGTGTTTTTAATACTCTGGATATTCGTTATCCAAATCCTCGCAGAATCTTTCATATCTTCATATGAGGGATTCGTAGTAGGATATTCAAAAAGGTACTACCTTAAATCCTAAATGGGCTTCTATGTAATAGTTAAGACCCTTGGATTATATAGTACTATTCCATGTTTCATAAGAGACCCTTTAGTGGTCTAATCAAAAAGATTGATTCACAATTTGGTTAAAGAACGACATCTAGTGATGTAGCTGGACAGACTCCTTGATAGTCTATTAGATCAATTATTGATTTAATTAAAAGGACTCTATGGCGGTCTAGTCACACTCATCACAGGATTGTTCATTGGTTTTCCCCTACACATTATAAAATAGACTGTGTGAACTATGCAAGGAATTGTCTGATTATGGACGCGTACATAATTATGAAATTTAGTGCACAGAAACCCAGTAAGATTTGTTATGTGTAAGAACCGATAGTGACAACAATAACGAAATGAGAACGATGTAATGGAGGTACGGTGGACGCACCAATGACGCTTCATATACTTGTATATAAGTATCCCTCTTACATTGCAATCATGATGTTATTAAAGATTACTAGAAGTTCAGAACCCTAACCAATGTTATTTGATCTTTTCAACTTTATGTTTTAAACTCTCACAAGTTTCCTCTAAATAAATTTCGGGACGAAATTTCCTAAAGTAGGGGAGACTGTAACACCTGTGCCTCCACGGCCATCAAACAAATACCAAACCAATGAAATATTGTATTTCATACTTGGGATTTGTAAAAATATGTGTATCGATTGCACATATCAACTCTTGTTTCGATTTCAAGCTCTAAATCGCTTTCTGGAAGGTTATACACGCACTGATGCGTAAATATAACCAGTTTAATGCAACGAACACTCCGGAATAGTGAAATAGGCTTAACATACCTTAAATAACCTTTACATAACTTATATATAAGTTTTGGAAGGTTTGGTGTGGTGAAATCAAGTTTAATCGCTTACAGGGACTAAAGTTGACAAACTGCGAAAGTATGCCAATTTGAACTGTAACAGACCTTCCGGAACATGACCATAAGTTAAACATACCATAAATATCCTTTACATAGCTTAGAAATAGGCTTTGAGGGGTTCGGTGTGCTAAAATAAACTTTTGGGTCATTCAGGGACTAAAAGTGTCAAAAAGTGCACAAGTTTGCATTTTCGCGCATAACTTACGTTCTGAATACATCCGGACATCCAAAAATTTATGTAAGCACTAAAACATTTTATTTTAGTGTTCGGCATAAGAAAAATCCATGCGTCGCGTCATTTGGATCAGTTTTGCACTTTCGGGACCAGATTCGATGTATTAGCCGTTGTTTAATTCACAACCACACATTCTAACAATGCTTAGTCAGCGGATAAGGATGGAATTTAGGCACCATGACATTTCAACACATGTATGGATGGAATTTAAACACCTAAACACCATGACATTTCAACACATGTATGGATGGAATTTAAACACCTAAACACCATGACATTTCAACACATGTATGGATGGAATTTAAACACCTAAACACCATGACATTTCAACACATGTATGGATGGAATTTAAACACCTAAACACCATGACATTTCAACACATGTACGGATGGGATTAAGGCACGTTTTCCATGAAACGATCTTAACGGTTCGGGTATTCCTATAAATACCCATCCACCCCCATTGCTAAAATCACTAGAACTTTGATTTGAGAAACTCTAAGTTGAAACTATTGTTTCATACCTGAGATTTTTGAATCGAGGTTAGCATTCGGGGACCCTTCGTAAGTCTTCTTTCGTTCTTTTCCTTATTTTATTGCTTTTCGAGTCAGAAAGTCAAACTTTGTTTGACTTTCAGCGTTGACCAGTAATGGTCAATGCGAAGTTCGTTTGAACTTCGCAACGTGAGTGTAATCACGTTGGTCATAGTCCCTTGGGACTATGCCCACTGATTACCACGTTGTCTAGGGTCGTAGGGTAGGCGATCTAATAAATCGCCTATACCTTCGAACTCGACCCATTTGGTCGATCATTAGGATCCGACCAAATATATTAGGTGACCATAGTAGGTAGGGAATAACCTTCCGAGGTTATACTCTATGGTCGCTTCGTTTAAGTAGTTGTATGATAGGTAGTTTATATGCCTTAGGTAAATTACCAGAATACCCTTTTCATGTATAATTGGTAATTAAGCATATGTAACCTAAACTTTTGTCACATAACTGATTATGTAACATGTTTAGGCATATAACACTTGTCATAGGACTAGTTAGACGGTCCGAACGCGTTTCACGCACACGACGCGTTAAAGTAGCATAAGCTACCTTAATGGGTCGCGATGGGTCGAAAGCACTTAGGTTTGGTTTCATTGTAGTATGTAGGCCTTGTTAAACCATATCATATGAGTTCCAATACTCATTTGGTTTACCAAGCCTCATCCTATCCAATCTCTCGATTTAAGTCCGGTTTATTTATATAGTATTGGATTTGCCGACTGATTCCGTGCTCCCTCTAGCTTTGTTTGGTTGTTGTTCAAGACCTCCAAGCATTCTCAGGCGAGTACATTATTCCCCTCTTTTACTGTTTTCCAAACTGTTTTGGGGTGACTCATATGTGCTAAATGCTTTATCAATGATTTCAATAACAATTACTATGTGGTTTCAAGAACAATAACAATTATTTCAAGAACGCTAACAATGATTTCAAGAACGAATACAATGATTTCAAGAACGAATACAATGATTTCAAAAACTAATAACAATTTCAAAAGGTGAACAAACTTGTTGGTTGTAGTTTACATGACCGATGACATTCATTAGCAATGATCAAGCCGACCAGTATTAGGTTATGGTACCATAGGATCTGACAAATCCCGTTATTTACTGCACCCATTGTTATGTGTGGGGGTTGTGGGTAGCGACTGAATCTGTAATTATTAACTTATCCTTTGGTAAGGGTTTGTTAAGAACGAGAGCGAGAGCGAGATGGAGCGAGGAACGCGTCAAGAAGGTTTGAATGTTATTAGAGAATCGACCATAAAGTAGTTTCACAATTAAAACAAGAACGACTAGAACGATTTTACAAAAAGGGTTAACGATTGGGTAAACATTTTAACATGATTGACATTTGATCATGCATTTTCCCACAAAACATAACTTTGATTTAAAACAAGTTTTACTTCAATACTTTGTTTCTGTGCATATGGTTTAGTTGAGACATTTCACTTGCCATACATGACATTTTGACATAGACATTTGACATGGATATTTGACATAGACATTTTGATATGATTTACATCTTGACATGAACACTTTGACATATTACCCAATACATTTGACAATTGATTTAAACATAGACTTCTTACATTGGTTGGTTTGGTTTGAGTAAATGATTAAGTAACGATGCGGGTGTAATATGATACAAGCATGGTGGATACGCCGCTGGTACTTCCTATATATAAGTGTTTGTATGGTATTACATATTGTAGCATTATTTGAATCATTTCAGTTTGAGACATAGAACATTTTATACAAGTAACATACTTTTCACAAGACATTGATGTACAAACAACTTATCTTACACAAACTCATTTTACATGGTTATTCATTTAATCATGCATTATTCTCTTATTTATACTTATCATCCGAACTTATTATTTTTCAAATGATTTACAAAGACAAAGCAAACTAAAAGGTTCATGACTAAACATTTTCTTAAAACAGAAGTCATGAATCTTATTTTCACAAAACCTATGTATCTCGCCAGCATTTCTTTGCTGACCTCGTTTTCACATATGTTTCAGGTATTGCAAGATATCGATTGATAAGATGCATGCTCACATAGGACTGGACAAGGCCTTAGTGACTCAATAACAATGATAGACTATGTTTAAATAGTGTATTTAGATTTCCAGACGATGTAATTACTCAATGTTTAATAAAACGAAACACTTTTGATATCCATGGTTATGAAACATTAATTCTGTTGCAACACGCCCCGATGTTTCCGCCGCGATTTGTTGTTTTACGCGGTCGGGGTGTGACATCAAGGGTGAGTCTACAAAACAGTTGATCGAGAGATATTGTCATCTGGTTGTAGAAATGAAACGTTTGAGCATTGAAAAAACAAATGAAAAGTGGGTTGACAAGCTGGCAGATGCATTACCGTATGATGAATGGGGCACATATTTGTTAGTCTTGAAAAATAAAACGGAGTATGTTGGGATGAATCTTAACACGTTTATCGAGAAAATTGAATCGCATGAGCTTGAACTTACAAAGATCAGAAAAATGAAATCTTCTAATGTACAACAAGATGTTCAGTTGTACTTCAAAGGAAGCTCTTCTGCAACATCTAATCTAAGTCCAAAAATTCAGACAACATTCAGTGCTGAGCCTACATCTGAAGTTTCTCAAAGCACACCAAACAACAACTATTCACCATTCACAAGTTATGAACCAAATCCGAAGGTTCAAGAACAAGTGTCTCCTCAAAGTTCATCAAGTTCGAATAATCAGGGTTACGTTTCTGGGATACAGTGCAATATTACTGTAAACATAAAAAATGGTCAAGATTTTACAGAAGCAGCTGCAAAGCAACATATCGCACTATTAGCTTCCGTTCTTGAATCATATGAGAGTCTAGTTGCTGGAAGGATCGGTAATCCTGACATGACGAAAGAAGACTACAATCAGATTGATCCAGAGGAGCTGGAACTCATAGATATCAAATGGGGCATGGCGAGCTTAGTGAGGAGAGCACAAAGGTTTATGGAAATAACCGGACGAAACAGTCTCTTAGGACCTGATCAAAAGCTTGGATTTGATAAAGCGAAAGTTACGTGTTTCAAATGCAAAGAAAAAGGACATTTCAAACGCGAGTGTCCAAACAGGGAAGTAAACAATCATCAGAATCCGTTCACAAATGACTACTACCGACAAGCAATTTATCACAAAACTAGTCAGCAACCATTCAACCAAAGACCTCAAATTGAAAACAAACCTGAAAAGGCTCTTTTGGTCAATCAGGATGATGAGAAAGTTGCGGAAGGGTTTACTTGGAATAAATATATTCCTGGTGAGGGTTTGGCTATGATGGCAGAGATTATTGAAGAGCCAGAATGTGTTGTTGAAACTGAGGAAGTCGGTGAAGTGATGAGTGAAGAGAGTCTGGCAGACCTTGAAGAGGCAGCAGCAGTAGTTTATTATTATTATTATCAATCTGAACAGGAAATTATTGCAAATTCTTTTAAATCCATAATGCCTCCTAACATGTGTGATTCTTTTGCAGGATTCTTCAGCGAGCCAACTACAGGTTTTTGTCCACAATATGACCAAGAAAAAGCTCCGATTGAAGAAATCATAGATGTTTCTAAAGAAATGAATGAAGAAACTCTGAAAGAGATAGCTGACAAGGCGCTGATGGTCAAGCTGAAAGAGGTAGACAAAACTCAAGAGTCAGAGTCTATCGAAATGGAGTATGTCGAAACGGAGTCTGTCAAAACAGAGTCAATCGAAAAGGAGTCAGTCAAAACGGAGTGCGAGTTCAAATCAGAAAATCTGGATATCAAATCAGGAGAAAAATCAGAGTCTGAGTCTGACGGGTTTTGGGAAAACAGAAATTAAAACTGATCAAGAAGAAAAGGTTTTTGAAAAGAGTGATCCAATTCTTGAAACACCATGCAAAAACTGTTTAAAACCCTGCATGGATTGTCTTGAAAAAGATAAACAGTATCAAGAATTGAAAAAATTAACTGACGAAGTAAAATATGATCTTAATGATGTGAAAGAAGGTTATGACACATTAGCACGTTCAATCAAAATGATTCAAAAAGAAAGTATTGAAAATGGTAAAGCTACTAATTTGTTCAAAGAAACTGTTATGGAAAAATAGATGGAAATTAACATTCATCTGGACACAATCGCATCTTTGAAAACGGAACTTGAATTGATGCGTATTGAAAAGGAAAGAGTTGAAAAGAAATTGATCAGTTATATTGCTTCATCTTATGTGATTGATCAAATTGTTCCGAAATTACCTGATGATAAACCTGTTTTCAAAAATGTTCCACCCCCAATATGGAATCATTATACACAGAAATATCCAGATGGGGTGGAAGCAGCTTTGTATCTCACGTTGAGAACTGTAGAGAATGAGTTACCAGAAAACATTGATGTTACATTCTTTCTATCTGACACTGACAACGAGTCACAAGTGATTAAACTGTTGTTGACCAAGTGTTGGATGAAGAAAGTGATAACTCAGATTCGGTACAGCTAAAACTCATTTGGAGAATTCCAATTCTGATTCTGAAGATGATGGAAATTTTCTGGACAAATTCATACCAAAATCAGATAAAGTTGTGGATGATGATTCGATCACTGTGGTTTACACAATGACCGGAACTGACAAACTCTATACTGATTTTGAGTATCCAATTCAGAATGCAAAATTTGGAAAATGTTGAAAAGGTGTTCAAACTTGTGGAAATTGACATTTCAGAGGTTAACAACAACGCATTTCTTTCAAAACCGAGAAAATCTTTTGTGAAACAACAACCACATAACCCGGGAAAGAAAGAATGGGTGGGTAAACATGGTAACAACAAAAGACATGGTAAAAATTTCAAAAGGAAAGGTGTCGGTTTGAAAAGAAAATGGGTAAGCAAGAGTTTAATCCAAAAGAAAAGTTAAGTGAAGTGTTTGTGGCGGGTAAGAACACAGTCGATGAAAAGGACTATATCTTTAGTCAGAAAGCAGTTGATGATTTCAATGCAGTCCAAAAGTTGAAAGAAGAGACCAACAGATCTACTTTTGTTGAATATGACAAAAGAATCTGTTATCGCTGCAATGAAATTGGTCACATGGCCAAACAATGTGTTAAGAGGATTGAAAAACCAGTTTTCCAAAAACCAAAACCAAAAGTTTCGAAGGATGTTAAAGGAAAAACACCGATGGTTTCCCCCGTGCGTATTCTGAAACGCGGTGAATCTTTGAAGTCTGAGCACAAGCCAAAATCAACCTTTGAGATTGGTGAATCCTCAAAATCCCCAAAGACTTCAAAGGTTTATCGTAAAATGAAGATTTTTCCAAATCAATCATGGGTGAAAAAACCTAAATGTTCGCCTGAAGAAAAGAAAATGGAAAAGGTTTTAAAATCTGAGCCGACAATTGTTGTAACTAACAATGAAAATCTGGATTTTGAATTGGACAAAGTGATTGAGGAATTCCCACCAATAAAGGAGGGAGATCTAAAATCAAAGTCGAAACCTGTTGTTCCAAACGTTGTTTTCAACATTCCAAAAGTTGATGTAGTTTGTGATCTTGTATTTGGTAGTGTTCCAAATGTGAAGAAATCTTGGGCATCGTTGTTTGAGTGGATGTCTTTGATGTGTGCAGGGGCTTCCGAGGTCGATCATCTCCAAGTGGATCATGGATAGCGGAGCCTCGAGGCATATGACTGGGATGTTAGCACTACTCTATGATGTCAAATCAATCAACGGAGGATATTGGTAGGATTTGCAGGAAATAAGGGAGGAAGAATCGTTGGTGAAGGAACTCTTACCAATGGAGTTGTATCTTTTGATAAAGTGAACTACATCATTGAACTTGAAAACAATCTGTTAAGCATATCACAGATTTGTGACAAGTCGTTCACAGTTCATTTCACAAAAAATGAGTGTTTGATCATTAAACCTGGTTTTAAAATTCCAGAAGATTTGGTGTTGATGCGAGCTCCTCATGAAAACGATTTATATGTCCTAGACATGAGCGTCGCAACAACATCAGACAAAAAGAAACAATGTTTTGTAACTAAATCAAAAGCAACTGAAAAGGAATAGAGAATGTGGCATCGTAAGATGGGCCACATTCATGTGAGAAAAATGAATTTCTTAGTTCACAATGATCTTATTGAAGGAGTTAATTTGAAAAATTTCCATCTGAATGATGATTGTGTAGAATGCAAAATGGGAAAGTAAACGAAGAAGTTACATCTAAAGAAGCTCTTGAACTCCATCAGAGTACCGCTAAAAAGACTCCACATGGATCTTTTTGGACCGGTAAATGTGAAGAGCGTAAGTGGAGATCTGTATTATCTTGTGGTCACTGACGACTTTACAAGATTTTCATGGGTGATGTGTATTGAAAGAAAAGATCAAACGTTTGATTCGTTGATGATTTTGTTCACAAAGTTGGAGACGCTGTACAAACTGCCGATCAGAAGATTCGAAGCGACAACGGAACAGAGTTAAAAAACAACCATATGGAAGAACTCTGCAATGACAAAGGCATTCTTCATGAACTCAGCGCACCATATACTCCACAGCAAAATGGTGTCGCGGAACGAAAGAATCGCACGCTGATCGAAACAGCACGTACAATGCTGGCAGATTCCAAATTGCCTATATATTTTTGGAGTGAAGCAGTTGCAACAGCTTGCTATACACTGAATCGTGTTCTCACAGTGAAGAAGTACAAGAAAACCTGCTTCGAATTGCTTCATCGCTATAAACCAAATCTGAAATTCTAAGAACCTTTTGGATCACCTTGCACATTTATTGATCCAGATGGTAAATTTGGTGCGAAAGTTAACGAAAGTATTTTTGTAGGATATGCGAGTCCGCTGAAGAGAATATTTGTTCCATGCTTGGGGAAGATTATTCAAGTTCAGCATGTTGATTGTCAAAAGTTTACTGCTCCGGAACAACTTCCCGGAAAACGATTGTTGTTTGACTATGACAAACTCTGGGAGGCATTCCAATTGCCGACTGAGCCAAGTGAGGAGGAACTAGCATTATTATACCAATATCAGCAATCTATGTCACAAGAACAAGTGCCAAGACCGCTGGTAGTTTCCTCGCCCACCGAGGGTGCAAATGATCATGAGGCCGGTCCAAGTGGAACTTAACACGAACCCACAGAAGAACCAGCTCCAACATTTGATCAATCTGACGACTCAGAATCGGAATCCGATCCAATTTTTGATGAGGAACCAGATGTTGCAACTTCAGAAGCTGTGGATCACACGGGTGATCAGGATATCACAAAATTGCAATCGGAAGTGAGCGTGCCTGACGCAGTCATGCCGAGAACTTTGTCTTATCATCCTTCAGAACAAATCATTGGAGATCTTCATAGTGGAGTGAAAACGCGAGATCAAATAAACAGAGCCCTTACATGTTTTTATTCTTCTGTAGCTCCTTTACAGGAAGAATTCTCATTGAAATGTTTCATCTCGCAGGTGGAGCCAAAAACATATAAAGAAGCTTTAACTGAAGACAGCTGGGTGAATGCGATGCAGGAAGAGCTGCAGCAGTTTGAGAAGCTGGGAGTATGGAGATTGGTGGATCTACCTGAAAATCAGAAGCTGATAAAGACCAAATGGGTTTTTAAGTGTAAGCGTGATGACAGAGGTGTGATACTGAGAAATAAAGCACGGTTGGTAGTTCAGGGTTTCAGTCAGCAGGAGGGGATCGATTTTACCGAAGTGTATGCCCCTGTTGCTAGACTCGAGGCGATTAGAATCTTCCTGGGATTTGCGTCGTGGAAAGGATTCAAAGTTTACCAACTAGATGTCAAGTCTGCATTCCTATATGGAAAGATCAAAGAAGAAGTGTACGTCGGACAACCACCGGGTTTCACCGATCCAGTGCACAAAGACAAGGTCTATCTTCTCGACAAAGCGCTTTACGGACTACACCAGGCTCCGAGAGCCTGGTACGAGACGCTTTCCCAACATCTGCTGGCCAACGGGTTCACCAGAGGGACGGTCGATAGTACTTTGTTTACAAAAGAGGTTGCAGGACATCTACTCATCGTGCAGATTTACGTTGATGACATAATCTTCGGATCGACAAATGACGATTTGTGCAAAGAGTTCGAAAAGGTTATGAATAAGAAGTTTGAAATGAGTTCGATGGGGGAGATGAAGTTCTTCCTAGGGCTTCAGGTTGAGCAAATGCCCGATGGAATCTTCGTTCATCAAACAAAATACGTGAATGATGTGCTGGATAAATTTAACATGTCCGAATCATCTCCTATTTCAACCCCACTGGCTCAAAATCATGGGATATGTCCGGATGAAAGCGGAGAGAAGGTGGATGAGATGCATTACAGGTCGATCATTGGATCCTTAATGTATCTGACTGCGTCCAGACCGGGCATCATGTATCCAACTTGTCTATGCGCCAGATATCAATCCAGCCCAAGACAGTCACACCTGACTATTGTGAAGAGGATCTTACGGTATCTTAAAGGCTGCCCAAGCACCGGCTTGTGGTATCCTAAGTCTGGTGACTTTTCTCTTACTGGTTATGTTGATTCGGACTTCGGGAGCTGTAAGCAAAATGCAAAGTCCACAACAGTTGGGTGCCAGTTCTTCGGAACTCGGCTTGTTACTTGGCAATGCAAGAAACAAACCACAGTCGCTCTCTCAACTTGTGAGGCTGAATACGTTTCGGCTTCCAGCTGTTGCTCTCAGATCCTCGGGATCTAGCAACAGATGATGGACTATGGTTTGCAGTTCTTGGATACTCCAATCTTTGTGGACAATGAGGCGACAATAAATATAACTAAAAATCCGGTTCACCACTCTAAAACGAAACATATTGAAATTCGACATCATTTCATCCGTGATTACTACGAGAAGAAATTGATTCGAATTGATCATATACACACCGATGATCAGAGAGCTGATTTTTACACAAAACCTTTTGATAAAAAGAGATTTAACTATCTTTTGAAACTAAACGGGTTGAAATTTTTTTTTTTCTGGGAGGGTTGTTGAGTGTGAAGCCGAGGAGGACGACGATCAGAAGTGATCTGCGTCATGTTGTCAAGTTTCTGTACAGTTTATTTTCTGCTTTTGATAAAACCAAAAACATAAAAATATGTTTTTGTTTTTAGGGGGAGAAAGTTTACAGAAAATACAAAAACATGATAAAATTTCAAAATCCAAAAACATTGAAAAAGTCAAAAAGAGTTTGTGTAAAAAGGGGAAATGATAGTACATCAGCTAGACAGTTGCAGTACGCTAAAGAAATGTATAGTTTAAAAGTGTTAAGCAGTCTTGCAGATGATATGCCGATAGGTTTTTACACATTTAGTAAGTTTGTTCGGGATATAAACATAAATCATTTCTTGCTTTTACGTGGGGAACATCTCTCGGATATATGGGTAACCCCCGAAATCTTGTTTGAAAGATCCTTCTTTCTGAGATACTAGGTCTTTATGCTTAGTGATATCTGGGGTATTATCCCGGGACTTCTGATTTTGCGGAAGCAATGGCCTAGTCCCCGTATAATACTTTTCACTTGCTTGAAATAAAAGCACCCCCTCAGCATAAAAAATGATTAAACATTGCAAAATGCTAATCATGTGCTGTTGAAGAAAAGATTCTCTAAAGGGAACACACCTAAAGTCGAACCATCATCTCTCTGATTTTGCGGAAGCAATAGCCTGAGCTCTCATGGTCTCGCATTTAACCCTTTACAGATATCATCTAGGTATACTCACCTGTAAGACTGAATATTGAGATCTGGATACGGGAGTATATTCTGAGGTGGTACACGCGTATAAGTTAAGTCTTAAAACAACTAATCCGTATCCTGAACAGATTGAAAATTGTGTGAGAATTTAAATTGGATCAGTATATCGGCAATCACTGTGAATTGTTTAATGCTTAGTATGAAATCAAAAGCTTAACGGTATTTGTAGCTTGTCGGCAGCTGATATGATCCCCTAACACGCTCACCAAAAATATGTGTGTATAGTTTACTGTTTCTTTAAATTCCAAAGCATTTCCTGTTAGTTTAGCAATATTGTAAAATCCAAAAAGATTTGTTTTTCATCTTATTTTCGACAACGGACGTTGGGGATCTGATGATCAAAGTCTTATAGTGCTAAACAAGTTGGAGCATGTGGGTTGGATAAGTAAAAGTTTGGAAAAGGTGTTGGTAATTGCTTGATATGTTTAAAAGTTCATTAATTTGAACTTAAATCTGTTTCAAAAAATCAGCAACTTCATAAATTGGTCAGCCAAGGTCATTAACTTGGACTTGGCAGGCTAAACAGTTGGCCAGGGTCATTAACTTGGACTTGGTTAACTGGGTGTGATGGTAAAATATCAAAAAGATAACAATTTGAAAAATTTTGAAAAATTGTGATTTCAAACGAAATGACCATTTCGCATGAAATGGCCATATCGTTTCAAATGATTTCGCTTGAAAATGACACACCGCCTCAATGTTCATTTCTCCTTAAATGGTCAAGTCTATATAAAGGTCCTATTTCGCTTGAAAGTCCTATTTCCATCATTCCGCTTCAACCACACCACTCAGGCGATTTCGAGCGAAATCACTGACTTCATCCTTTCTAGCTGAATTCTTGCTTGTTTGTTGCTCGTAATCCATATTTAAGTTGGTTAACACAACTTAGATCATGGCAAAGGTGAGATTTGTGTTGTTTTTACCTAGATCTGTCGATTTCGTATGAACGTCGATGAACAGGAACTTGAACTTAGATCTAGGGTTGAATAATGGACCAAAATGAACGAGAAACACTTCAGTGTGTTCGGAATTTGTTATAGATCAGATCTAGAGTTTCAATTTGTCCTAGAAAATCTTGAATCTGTTGAACCCAGATGGACTGATCTTTGAACCTAGATCTAGGGCTGTTTAATGGACAAAAATGAAAATAAAACATACCCATGTACTTGGAATCTGTCATATAACATATCTTGGGGTTCAATTTCATCATCAAATCAAGTTTTGAAATATGTAAAGTTCACTGTTCATGAACTTGTTTTCAAACGAAATGACATTCCATTTCGTACGAAATGGAAAATTGATTAATGTTACCATTTCAAACGAAATAGCCATTCCAGTTGAAACATCATTCCGTTTGAAACACCATTTTGCTTGAACTGGCCATTTCGCTTGAAATGCATTTCGCATGAAAGTTATTTCATATAAATGATACTTTGTTTTGAAAATTGTCAAAAGTGTTTAACTTGAATTTCTGTTGTATATTTCAGGCTTTGAATGTGCAGTTTGATGCATTACACAACATCTGTTGTGTTTACGATGAAAAGCTTCCAAAAATGGCGGTTTTCAAGGAGATTCTGGAATTCATGAAGCGGTTACCAATCCAGAAGGCGTTAACAGATCAGCATCTTGTTTTTAGATCTCATATTGAACGATTCTGGAAGAATGCAAAGTATGATGCCGAAAATAAAGTGATTACATCAATTGTCAGCTTGAATGGTCAAGATAAAGAAATTGTTGTTGGTGCACTTGTGTCTGTACTTTGTCTGTATTTTGTCATTATACCAAACGATGTCTTGTTAGTCTTGTAAGTTTGACCAAGTCAACCATCCTCCTGGTTTGACTTGGGCAAACAGTCAACATTATGTTTGTAAGATGTTGGGTCGAAGGATGTGCCATCGAAGGATTGCCTATATCCTTCGATGATCTGCTCGAAAGATAACCTTCGATGGATGGAGCACGAAAGATCACATCTTTCGTGATACATGTTGATCCTTCGAGCTGTTTCTGGTCGATAGATGATGCTTCGATCATCCTATCTGATCCTTCGACCGGACCTTCTGTATTGGGTATAAATACCCGTGTGTTGTGTTCATTTCGATAGACTAGACAGAGAGAACAAGAGAGAACACTTAGAGCAGAAAAACACACACACACTGAGAGAGTTTACAGGACTGATTTGTAAACCTTGTGCTTGTAACTGGACCTTTCATACGTTTAATACAAGTGGTGTTAATCGTTGAATCTTGTGTGTTGTGTTTGTTCTCGTACAAAGTCTCGGTTGCATGCTAGCTTGGATTCCGCACTCGCTAGTGTGTTTGATATAACAAGGATAAGGTTTAATCTCATCCTCGAGAGGGACCTACAAGTGGTATCAGAGCCTTGGCTCTTCTCCTTGTTAAAACCGAGTGTTTTCGGGTGTTTTCCGGGTGTTTGAAGTTTATATTTTTCTGGAAAATCTTGTGTTTTTGCTTAGTGTTTTGTTAAAAACCTTGTTGTTTTTCATGTTTACATGTTAGTCTTTGGTTTTTGTTAAACATTTTGGCAAATATTGTGTTCCGAAAGTTTGTGGGTTTACCGAAAAACTCAGATTTTTGGGCTGTGTTCTTGACATATTCAAGTGTTGTTCATAGTGTTACACTCTTTGATCTTAAAATTTGAATATTAAACTTGTTTGTGCATTGAAAAGAGTAAACTGATTAAAATATTGGACATTACCTGTTTGGTGAAACCTGCATGTTCAGAAGATATGGTCTGAACATACTTTCTGCCGAAAGTTTTCACCAACCCGTCAACTTTTCACCAACCTGTCACATTTGTCAACCGTGTCAGAGCTGTTCGAAAGATATCTTTCGAAGTCGAAGATTATCCTTCGACCAAAGGAGGTTCGACAGATAGTCATCCTTCGAGCATCCTTCGAAGTGTGAGACTTATCTTTCGGTCCAAGGAATATTTTCGAAACATACATCTTTCGGTCTACTGCTCTTTCTCGAAAGACTAAGATCCTTCGATTGGGGAGTCTTTCGAAGTCATCTTTCGTGTTCATCTTTCGGTTTAAAGTCCTTTTTCGAAAGATAAGGATCTTTCGGTTGGAGAATCTTTCGAAAACCATTGTTCGAAACTCAACAGTAATCTTTCGACCCCTGTTGATCCTTCGAACAAGTGTTGATCTTTCGATTCTTGTCTGTTTAGGTTTAACAAGTTTGTGTTTCAGGTCTTTCGATCAAGGATCTTTCGGCTGTTTGTTACCTTTCGACAAATTAACATAGTTTGTGAAAATTAAATTTTTAAAAGGAGAAAACTCATTTTTCAAATTTTAAATCAATTTTCGCTTAATATATTAATTTTCATAAAATGGGAACAAACGGTCAGTGGGATCCAACCGCGTGGACTCTAACTCCACAATCAGCAGCTACGCAATCATCAGCTACGCAATCTGCGTCAGATTTCAACAAAGCATGGATGCAGGCTATTGCCCCACCTCAAGCAGCAATGATAACTGCAAATCAATGGGCATTGGTCACAAATCAAAGCAACATCATTCAATCTATGATGCAGAACGACAGTGAAACTGGTACAAGCACGAAACCGCCAAAGCTAAATCATATCAATGATTGGGGATGGTGGAAAGAAAGGCTGAGAACTTATGTTCAGGGGCAAGGTCAAGATCTATGGATGTGCTTCTTCACCGCATTTGACCATGATTTGGAAGTTGCAGGATCTAATCCAGAAACTTACAGCACTATGTCTGATGATGATAAGAAGAAATTTGAGTTAGAAAAGAAGGCATTCATGATTCTCACACAAGCTCTTCACAAAGACATTTACCACCAGTTTGTTTACTGCACGACTACTAAAAGCTTGTGGGATATGCTCACGTTACGTTGTGAAGGAAATGCTCAATCTAGAAAGATCAAGCAAGAGCTACTGAAGAAAGAGTTTGAAGGTTTCACGTGTATGGAGAATGAGACTTTGGCAGAGTTATCTACAAGATTCCATCACTTGTTGAGCGAGATGTTTGGTTTTAGAGTCACTGCCACTCCACAAGAAATGGTGAAGAGATTCGCTGATAGCTTACCAGCAAAGTGGAGCAGTTATCTTGAAATTCTCAAAGAAAATAGTGTTCTAGACACAATCAACGTTTATGAGTTGATTCAAAAACTAGAGAACAAGGATGTAGAAGAAAAGCTTAAGGCAAAAAGAACACTAACTCCTCAAAATCCAGAGATGTACTTTGGGATTGCAGGAGGTATCAGTGGAGAAAGACCAACCTCTCAACATGCGAAGCTTCAAACAGCTTTCATCTCAAACACCGGACCTTCAACAACAGATCAGTTTGATCCGTCAGCCTACACGATGTTTTCTAGACCGAATGTGCAACCGAAAGCTCAACAGCAACAACCGCAACAGCAAGGGTTTTATGGAAGCTCTTCAAACTTTCAAGCCACTTCCAATCCTAACACAGTCAGATTAGACACTTCCAACTTTTCCAAAGTCAGTGTCGAAGTAGCCAAGGAGCATATGGAGATGTTGAACACCTTGGTTAGTGCTTATTGTGGATTAGTCGCAGGTCAGATTGGGAATATCAATCTAACCAATGAAGATTATCAGCAAGTGGATAAGGAAGAGTTTGAAATGATGGATATCAAATGGGCTCTTGCTAGTGCAATTCGAAGAGCAAAGGAGTTTATGGAAAGGACGGGGAGAACCAACTTGGAAAGCAAGAAAGACACCAAGTATGGGTTCGACAAGCAAGCTGTAACGTGCTTTAACTGTGGTGAACGGGGTCATTTCAAAAGGGAATGCACAAGACCAGCTCAGCATGGAAACCAAAACCCCTTCAGAAATCAAGGCAACCAGCAGAACCAGAACAGGAACAATGTTCGTACGATGATACCTGTCAACAACCAAGGCCAAGCAGGGCCATCAAATGCCAACCGGGGGCTGGTGGTTCAAATAGATGAGGGTTGTGATTGGTCGCTTCAGCTTGGAGAAGGAGGAAATGGTGGAACAGCATGTTTTGCTGAAGTCGTAAGGGATTTAAAGCACGCCAGTGGTGGAGAATCTTCCGCCAATGGTGGTGACTCTTCTGAGGATGAAGACTCTTCTGGTTATAGTGGAAGCTCAGATGAAGAATCCTCCACTTCAGGGAATGATCATGTGGATCAAGCTGCTTACTCTTCGTCTTCTCTCCATTCAGCCTTTATGGCTAATGTCGACAGTTCATCAGGTCAGGTATGTGTCGATGAACCCACTGTAGTTAGTTGTGATAACTGTGATAATTTGCGTGTTAAAAAAGCTGATTTAGAAGCAAACATGTCTGAGTTGCAAGGCAAACATGATGCTTTACAAGCTAGTTTGTTTGACTTGCAAGACAAACATGTTTCATTGAATGATGAGTGGTGTGAATTGCAAAGCAAACACGAGGCTTTGCAAGAGAAATATGATGTCACACACAAACACAATCAACAATTGATTGTAGATCTTGCTAAAGCAACTGAAGCTAACGTGTTTTTAACCAGAAATGAAAAGGAATTTAAAACAACAATTGCGTCATTAAGACATGATGTTTCAGAATTACAAAAAGCCGTTTTGCGAAAACAACATGCTAACAATGATCTTATAGACACAATTGAAAAGCAGATGGTAGAATTGGCAACCGCTCGATGTGAATGTGAAACAATCAAGCAGAAATTGGAAAGTTATTCCAATTCCCGCTATGTATTGGATCACATTATTGATGTTCAAAAGAAAAAGGGGGATAAGAAGTGTATGGGATTCAAATCATGTCCTCCCCCAATGAATCACAATTACTCCAAATTGCCTGATGACGAGGATATGCCCCATTTTGAACCTACTGTGCCACTCGATCTAGATGATTTTGCAGCAGGCCTCGGGTTCACAACTGGTACATCATCCTCGGGTCAATCAGAATCTGAATCTGAATCTGAGAATGTGACAGATTCATCGTGTGTTAAGGAACAGAGTCCTCCCATTGTTGAGGATGCTGATTCTTCGGATGATGAATCTGAAGAAATTGTGAAACAACAGTCTGACTCGGTTCCAACAGATATTCCAATCGAGAATCACATCCTATGTGATCCACCAGTGAAACCGAGTAAGACTGAAATGTCAAAAGCAGTGGAGTCCCTTGTGTCTGGCAGTGAAGAGAATAACTTGTTGTACACGCTCAAGGGAGATGACAAAATCTACTCTAACAAAGATTTTCCAATTAAAAATGTAAATCAAGATTTAATTGAGCAAATTTTTGAAGGATGCACTGATAAGTTTTTGGGGAACAAAAGTGGCAAAGTTACCGTCACTCAATGTGATCAAATTCCGTGTGAACAAATTAGAAAACAATACGGAAACCAAAAACTACAAGATGAGCGAAAACAACAAGTTAATTCCAGAAAAGGTAAGGTACAGGGAAAGAAGGCTCAGAACAAGAATGTTCAAGCACCTAAGGTTCAACAACAATGGGTGCAAAACAAAAGAGCTCCTGTTAAGAAAAGAGAACCGAAAGTGAACTTTGTTGGATCCACGGGTTCAGATAAACTTGAAACATTTCAGGAAAAATCTAACATTGATTTTGTAAAACAAGTTAGAATTTTAAAACGAAATGATCAGAATAACTACACCCAACACACCAACGGAGGTGATTTAGGTCCAAGCACGTCTAGATCACAAAGTTCATTGTCTGGTTTTCCGTCTGATCATCAACACGTTTCTCCGAGGTTTATAGAGCGGAGAATGTGTTTTGAGTGTGGCACAATTGGGCATATTGTAAGATACTGCCCATACCTGCAAAAGTTGAAGGCAAAAACAAGTGCTCCCCAAGAAACCAATTACCAAAAACGATCTTTTTCCCCGAAACAAGACCCACGTGTCTTGAAAGAAAGGGAAAAGAAGTTAAAACAAAAGAATCAAAAGGTAATTGAAAAGGCCTTAAAATCAGAGGTCAAAGAAGAAAAACCTGTTCAAGCAAAACCTAAAACTGCAAATCCAGTAAATGCTAAAACAATTAATACAAATACTGGTAAAGGACAAACAGCTTGGAAACAAAAACAGGTAATTCAGTCAGGGGGAGCACCACAGGTTCTTTTTCCTAATCATCAAGTGATTGAAATCACTTTTCTTGATGATCAAGGACGACCCAAGTCCACAAAGGCTTGGGTCCCTCTCTCCAACTAATTTTTGAGTGAGTGTGTAGGATATTCCAGGAGGAGCTTTCGATAGTCGTAAGATTGTTGATAGTGGAGCATCCTTGCACAAAATAGGCAACGGAAGAAATTGCTGCCTTTGATGGAGAGAAAAATTAAAGGGAAACAGAAATGTCTGTTGAAAGAGATTGAAAAGCTTCGACAAAATGAAAATCATTTCAAAATGTGAATGTTCAAGGCTTTGATCGGGTCCACGGGATAGATTCAAATCAAAATGTACGCACCGGCAGCACGTCTGAAGTTCAACAATCTACAAGATGAACGTGCAGGGTACATTTATTTGTGGTGTGATTGAAGAAAATGTGTTTGTTGAACAAACCAACCGGGTGTGCGGATGCCTTGGCATGGGTTGAACAACCGCACACTACTTCACAAGAGAAAGACAAAGACCTTCGCTGGTGCAATGTGGAAGACCACCCGGACCCAAAGGTTTATGATCTTGTTGCTGTCAAGAGACCTCTCAGTAGCTACAAAGAATCGACTTTGAAATCCACACCGGATGGATGTCCAGTTTGGGAGAGCTCTCAGATTCCTTGCAATGCACGAAGCAGTTGCAGGATACGGTGTTAAAATTTCTAATCTCTCCTATACTTGTCGATATTTAAGCTGCTTTGTGATTTGTTATATCTTTCAGCACTCTTTGGCCGGACAATGCTGTCATGGTCCGCACCGCTTACCGACGTGCCAACTGATTTTTCCAAAATTCGCTAAATCATTTTTGATTAAAACCTAATTTTGGTAAACGGCATTGAGGTAAAACATGAGTTAACCAACATCGGAAAATCATTTTTGTAAATATCTTTGTGTTTTAAATTTATCTTAGTTTATTGATTTTAGGGGGAGTAAATCCAATATTTGAAAATCCAAAAACATTAAAAAAAATTTCAAAAACACAAAAACAATAGAAAAACAAAAATGAGTTTCCTGGCGAGCAAAAGAGAAAATGATAGTACATCAGTGGTCAATCCAAACCTCTTTAAACTGAAATGCAAAATGAAAAATGATAAGCAGCTCTATATAAGATGTATCGGTAGGCTCACAATCATTTTAAAGTGTGCAGGGTGATATAAACTTAAATCGACTGAAGACCAGGTGGGAACCATTCATTGGCATATGGTCTTAGTACCGAAATTTCGTTTGAGAGATTGCCGAGGTTCTGAGATATTCGGTCTTTATGCTGCTTATCATCTGGGTATCATGGTTGTATCTTTTACCGAAAAATAACGGGGACGCAAGTCTAGATCTTCCATGATACTATACATACGTGTACATATCTCATACTGCATTCGACCTCAATAAGTGATCAACAATCACATGTCCAAATCAAATAAGTGATAAAATATCACATTCATCCGGGAGTCAAGTTCGTCTCTCTGCTGTACGAAAGTACTGACCTGTTCACGGACTTGCTCCTGTGCCCTCATGCATCTGAGAATCAAGTTCCTCATCAATAAGTGATTCTATCACATAGGACTTGTTTTCAATCAAATAAGTGAGAATCTCACATCATATACGGTCAAACAGATGATAATCGGTATACTCACCGGTAAGATGAACCCTCGTACATACCTTGATACGGGAATGTGTCGTGATGTGGATGAACACCGGTCGATAAGTATAAATTATACCTTAACGTATCCCCTCGCCATGATTACAAATGATAAGTTGAGCTTATGTGGACAACAATACCGATATTCGTTATAGGATGCTTATCTTAATGTTAACTAAAAGAACAACAAGAGCGTTTTGGCATGACCGTACACTGATATGATTCTCTTACCCTCGAAACTCGCAAAAAGAATGTCTGTAAATATTTATTTAATGCATCTTTGTATATATTTATTTATTGTTTTCCGTCTTTACTTTTGAAAAATGAAAATGTCAAAAAAAAAAAAAAAAGATTTAGGTGTGTTTTAATTTAAACTTTATAAAATCCAAAAAGATTTTTCTTCTAGTTTATTTTTGATTGACTGATGTTGGAACTCGAGTCTATCCTACCCCAAAATCCTGATCGTAAGCTGGAAAACAATTGCATCTTCATAAACAGTCGAAGTTAACGAGTTTTGAAAGTTAAAGGATTAAAATGAATATTTTTCTAAACTTTCAAACTGCTGTCGGTTGGTGTTTGATTGAGATTTGATCTCATATGTGTCGTTAGTTTAAATGTTAACTATATTCCAAGCGGTTGTTCTCATTATGCGTTTAGCTTTCTTGCATGTGCAGATGCTAAAGGCAAGGAGAGCATGTTCGATGAAAAGCTTTGGAATGAAGACACGAAGTGGAGGAACTCAAAGGATAAAATGATCGAGTTGCCGCTGTCCCTTCATCAACACCACAAGGATCTGAAGAATTGACAAGTCAAAAGATTCACGAGCATGACTCAATGGAGAGTTCAATCTAAGGGGGAGTTTATTGACACACTACCTAAGTTAAATGGGGAGTTTGTTGATACACTTTCTACTTACGACGCGTGAAGACTTTGAAGATCCTCCGACATGAAAGACATCGAAGACGAACCATCACGAGTAGCGTCCAAGGGGGAGTTTGTTGATGCACTTTGTGTGGACGCGACTCGGCTCGGTTCGACTCGGCCTTGAAAGACTTGAAGACACGAAGATCGAGACAAAGCTACAGCCAGACAAAGCTACAGCCAAGGGGGAGTTTGTTCGTGCACTTGTGTCTGTACTTTGTCTGTATTTTGTCATTATACCAAACGATGTCTTGTTAGTCTTGTAAGTTTGACCAAGTCAACCATCCTCCTGGTTTGACTTGGGCAAACAGTCAACATTATGTTTGTAAGATGTTGGGTCGAAGGATGTGCCATCGAAGGATTGCCTATATCCTTCGATGATCTGCTCGAAAGATAACCTTCGATGGATGGAGCACGAAAGATCACATCTTTCGTGATACATGTTGATCCTTCGAGCTGTTTCTGGTCGATAGATGATGCTTCGATCATCCTATCTGATCCTTCGACCGGACCTTCTGTATTGGGTATAAATACCCGTGTGTTGTGTTCATTTCGATAGACTAGACAGAGAGAACAAGAGAGAACACTTAGAGCAGAAAAACACACACACACTGAGAGAGTTTACAGGACTGATTTGTAAACCTTGTGCTTGTAACTGGACCTTTCATACGTTTAATACAAGTGGTGTTAATCGTTGAATCTTGTGTGTTGTGTTTGTGTTTGTTCTCGTACAAAGTCTCGGTTGCATGCTAGCTTGGATTCCGCACTCGCTAGTGTGTTTGATATAACAAGGATAAGGTTTAATCTCATCCTCGAGAGGGACCTACAATTGTCATCATAGAACAGTTGGTTCGTGAAGTTTTAAACTTTCCTGATGATGAAGATTCTTCGACAAAGTTTCCAGAAAAGATGGTTAAGGGATGTATGTTGCGGATGGGATACAATGGCTCACTGAACAGTGCAAACTATTTGAAATCATGTTTCTCAAAGCCGTACAAGTTTTTCATTCATTCAATTGTTCATGCTCTCAGTCACAGAAAGGGTGGTTATGATGCAATGAGGGATTATCAGATGAACATGGTGACTGCACTTGTGTTGAATAAGAAATATAATTTCTCAAAAATCGTTTTCCATTACATGAAGGAAAACATTATTTCTGACAGCAAAACCTGGATTTATCCAAGATTTGTACAGATGATACTTGATCATGCCTATCCAGATCTTGTGAAGGATGAAAACAATATTTTATTGCCATTATATCATATGGATAACGAGACATTGATAGTATTATCCAGATATCATAAAAATCATCCAGAACCAACAACAAAAGCTGAATTCTTCGGATTTATCAAGAGTGCAGATTATCAAGATCCAGATCCTGTTGATCATTTAAAATGGAGAAATGAAGAAGAAATGAAGGAAAAGAATGCAGCAGATGAGTTAAAAATATTAGTTGATTTCAAAGCAACACCCAATGAATGGTTCACAAAGGAGGAAAAGAAGAAAAGGAGTAGAAAAACAACTCCTAAAGCTCAAGCTGGTGAAGGTTCTTCCTCTCAACCGCAGAAAAAGCGAAAGAAGAAAGTTGTTGAGACAATACTGGTCGATGAACCAGAGGAAGATGAACCAGTAGCTGATGCTGAAGTTGATGAACGTTTAACATTTGAAACAGAGCAGTTGTTAAAAACTCTTGATGATACTGTAGAAACTGAAAAGACAGCTAGTGAAAAAGTTGGTGATGATGCAGAGGAAAGTTCATCTTGTTCTGAAGAGGAGGTTGATGAAACTGAACGTTTGAAAAGAATCAAGGCTGATATAGAAAAAGAAAAACAGTTAAAGAGAAAAAGCAGAGAGGAAAAAGATGATGATTTGTATATTCCATCTCCAGAGAATGTTCAAATTGTAACACCACCTTCAGGAGGTCGAAAGAAATCAACTACAAGAAAGCGTGTTAATCCTAATGCAGTCAGAAACTTGAGATTCAAGATTTCAGTGAAACCACAACAACAACCACCAACAGTATCACAACAACCACCATCACCACCACCACAACAACCACCATCACCACCACCACAACAATCACCACAATCACCATCACATCAATCACCTATCCTTGAACAACCTGTTATCACTTCACCACATATTCTTCAAACACCACCAACCTCACAACCACAAGTTCAAACCACTCCAGGATCATCTGGTTTTAGAGATTTTCCACACATCCCAGAAAGTTCCGTTCTTGAAGGTCTTCAGGATTTAAGTTTTATGAACGATGATCTTGTCAAGAAGCTGCAAAAGAAGTTTGATGATGTGTTAAAAGAGAAAAAGAAGTTAGGAAAATGTGTGAAGACAGTTGAAGCTGAAAATTTCTCACTGTTGAAAAAAGTTGAAGTTGATCAAGCTGAGATAGATGTTATGAAAGTTCAAATTGTAGAGTTGCAAGAAGAAAAGTCTAGAAGAGATGAACAGAACAAGTATTTTGAGCTGAAAAACAAAGAGTTAGAAGCGAATAATGCGAGAAGATAACATGAAGATTATATGTTGAGAAAAGTAATTGAAGATTTGATTGGCAAGCCAGTTATACAAAGATTCGAGGAGATACAGCTTGAAGAGGTTAGAGCGAAACGAAAAGCTGATATGGAAGCTCAAATGAAAGATAAAGGCAAAGGTGTTGAAGGTGAAAAAGCTGTTGAAGTTACAGAAGGGGAAATGGTTGTGTCTGAGCCAATAGAAGAGCCAGTATCGTCTGTTCTACCAATTTCTTCAGTCTCTGGTGTATTTGCTGATGATGTAGATATTGATGATGTAGTAAATGATGATGAAGAGGATGATGAAGAAGAAGATGATGATGACACTAGGAATGATGATGTAGATGATGTCTTTTCTACAAGTAGTCATGATGATGATGATGGAAACGATGATGATCAAGGTACTTTAGGAATAAAGATCACTGAAGCATCTCAAGAAGAAAATGTTGATGATTATCTTCGAGATGATGCAAATGAAGAGCCTGAGAATGCTGGAGGTGAGGGGGAGCATGTTGATGATAAGAGTATTGATGAAAGTGAAAAACTGATTCTACGTCTTGAACCTGATATAGAAGAAGGTGAAATCAGGCATACTTATACTATGGATGAAATCATCAAGATGACGCATATTGAAGATGTTAATTTCAAGTTTGATTTTGAAGAAGAGCTGAATCAGTTCGACATCAATCAGCAGCCCGATTATCAGTATAAGTACGTTGAAGAAGCTGATAATTACGACAGGGTTGAAGTTGAAGATTGGAGTGATGAGGATCAATCTGATATTGCTCATGTTGATACTTCTAACTTTCTGACGCTTGTTGAATTCTTCAGTCAAGAAAACATAGATGAGTTAAGGAGGAAAGTTGAAGAATGTTTAAAGAATAAGAATTTTGATGGAACGTCGAAAGATGAACATCGTGAAGAAAGAAATGGTTCAGGAAAAGTTCTGAAAGGAAATTTAAAAGACCCCTGAAATACTACCAAAGAGATAGAGGTGTTTCGCTTGGCGATATCATTAGTTGGGGATATTTACCGCAGGTGAATGCGTATGCTATCCGAAGAGAGTTCGGTGTACAATACTTCGAGTATATTCAGGATATCATGTCTTTGCCATGGTGGGATGTCGAAGAGCTTCCCAAAGTCCGAACATTGACTTATCCAGTAAGAAAGCATGATATGCCCACATGGGGATTGATGAAGTTCGAAGCGTTTAGAGATTTCAAACACTGGAAGCCACATCAACCGAAGAAAGTGAAGAGAGTGAATCCAGTGACAGGCTCAGAAGAGACAATCTTACAGATAAAGAAGCCTAGAGTGATAAAGAACATTCCACTGCCAAAGATGGAGCAAGATTTCCATAAAGGGTTTGTGTGTTGGGTATACAGCTGCTTGTCTACTGAAGCTGTGATCACATATCAAGTGGAAAATGAAGTTAGACACATCTATGTGTATGATCCATTGTGGTTAGTGAATTGCTCAGCGAAAGATATAGAGTGCTTATTTGTGAACAAGATTTGTTACAGAGCTGAAGACAAAGACCAAGCAATGCAATTTCAGAAAGTTGTTACTATCTGTTTTCAGAAAGGAATCAATTATGAGAATGCATGGTCAACTAAATGGAGAAAGATTGAGAAGGAAGAAGCTCTAAAAGATGAGAAAGAAAGGAAAGCACGTGAAGAAAAAGACAAGATGTTACGACATACTGTTGTGCAAAGGATGTCTGAAGAGGAAAAGCGAGCGGTTGAAGAGAATGAAAAGCTTAGGAAGCTGTTACTGAAGAAGCCTAAGCAAAGGGAGGAAAAGTTTAAATCTCTGTGAAGAAAGTGCTGAAGACAACCTGACTGAAGACTCAGGCAATATCCAAGGGGGAGTTTGTTGGTACACAATGTCTATCGCCTACGTCAACAGTCTAGGTCGTGTCTAATAGCTTGTAATAGGGGTCTAATGTGTAAAATGTAAAGTTATTTTGTGTATGTATCATTTCGCACGAAATGAGCTTGTGATGTTGATTTCGCACGAAATGAAACTTTTTCATTTCGTGCGGAATGAATCTTGTGGTTTCGTGCGAAATGAAACTCCTATATATAGGAGTGTTGGGTTTTCCATTTGGTACAGTTCGGTGATTCCTGTAACGAAGTGCTGCCAAATTTTCTCCGTGTATTCAAGTCTAATATCAATGGAAAACATGTTTAAAGTGAATTTCTCTGTTTCTACTCACATTCTTACACTGATTCTCAGTTACTAGATTGATTCCGCCTTTCTAGTGACTTAGATTTGACTCTGACCGACTAATTCAGGTCGTATATCGGTCCTACAGATCTAAGTTGTTCTTGGTGGATTGAGGTCAAAACATGAAGTTCTCAAGAACACATGATGACGTCATCCTAGAACACCTTGAATCTTGATGATTTCACGGTTAAAAGTTAAGATTCAAAAGATAGAAAGGTGTAGGAGTGCGTGTAGATTAAGGAAGTTCAAGATTTAGGACGAGATCTTACCGGAATTGCGAGAAATCGGAGAAAAAGCAAGGTTAAAGCGCTGGTCGGACGTCAGTTGCCAAAAGTGGAAAGTATGATGGTGACAAGGGGTATTTATAGGGTTACCCAAAGTGGAAAGGGGCTGGTCGATCGGTTGGCAGCCCAATCGGTCAGCTGGTCGATCGAGCGGCTGGTCGATCGGCCGGCCTCCTGGTTGATCGGCCATCTGATTCGTGTGTTCGGTGCGACGAGTTTTGTGGTTTCGATTGCGATTGCGAGCATTGCGATGCGATAGAATTTCCTAATCAAATTACTTTTAATCCCAACTACTATATCAACATACAAGCATCCTTATTTCGTATTCGTTTAGCGTTTGCGATTCGATTGCGATTGAGTTTCGATTGCGTTTCGATTGATTACCACACATAACATAAATAAACATGCACAAGTAACACATAAAGCGCACACACACGTATAACAATAATCAAGATGCGTAATTCGAGTTGCGAGTGCAATTGCGATAGCGATAAAGCGATTAATCATACGATACATAGCGATTACTATGCGATTATTAATAGATACTCCACATAATACAACTAAAGCGAAAACAAAATAGGCTAACTATAAGTCAAAGAAGTCAAAACAGGAAATGAGCAAGGAGGGACAGATCGCAATTAGCAATCTTTTCTTCCTTTGACTTCAATCTTGACTTTGACTTTGACTTTTGAAACACGGGGAGTTACACTTCTGTCTCAATTAACCCTGTCATCACAGAAACTCAACTTGATCAGTAGGGTATACTCACTTACTTTTTAGTACTTTTAACACAATTATCATAATGCTAAGGACATTCTAGTGCAATGTGTTAATTAGTGCATTGGCCAGGTGTACCAATCTACACACTATTCATGTATGTCCTTATCATTACCACAGCATGTCAAAAGTAATGAAATTTGGTTTACATATCTTGGCACTGCACATAAGAATAGATTCTCACTTAATATATCAGCTCAACTCGTGACTAAAATCACATGCCCATATCCTCCTCGATACATCATTTCATAATCATAAAGGTCAAGTCACTAGTTGATGTACACGCGTAGAAAATAACCATAGAAATTTATACTAACCTCGTGTCTTCGGCATCGTGGTCAAGTCCCAGGTCAACATTCATCAATCCTCAGGAGCACTAAGGTTGAGTTTGAATATCACTTTATATTCGAATCCCTAAGTATGAATATCACTTTATATTTAAAACCCTCAACCTATTGCTCTAATACCAACTTATAACACCCTAAAATTTTAAAACCATTTTTCTACACTTGCGGAATTTAGGCCCATATTTTTATTTTAAATACTGATCATAGGGCTTCAATCTCAAATTTGTATCACTTTAAATTAAAATAACTGGTGTACAGTTTATGACACGGGTTTATAAAAATTTCGACACGGCCCATTCATGTGACGGACGATCCCTACGAAGAACAAAACATCTTTAATAACCAAATAATCCACTAAATATAAACGTGACTCAATAACACATGCGACCATGACCTTTTAACTAAAGCAACGCTGGAAAAATACTCTATAACACATCATATAAGAAAGTTGACCCGATAGGGTAAACCATACAAATTACTAAGCATCAATAACACAAATCTTCGTTGACCCATTCCCTAGACTTGGTCACATGTGCCTTTCACCAGATAAGTCTGCCACACAATAGCACATGAACTTTAGCCATAACCGAGTAAATAAGTATTTCCATGGTAAAAATATCAATATTTTAAAGCTAATGTTTAACCGTATTATGTATGAATAAACCCAGGGTCCTTTTCTTCATTTGATATCTCCGGTTCAATAGTCATCTCGTCATCCCACATGTCTTTACCACACCGATCATTGGTCATTAACGTAATACCTACATGTTAACACCACTAAATGTTAGTCAAAGCTAAGTGAAGACTCATCTTCACATACACTCATACTGACACGTGATGTATTTAATAACCGATAAGTTTACAATCCAGCCCCAAATGAAAAGAATAGCGCCATAATATACACCGGGGGTAAGGTATGGTACACCATGACAAGAAGTGGGTGGCCGCCGTACAAACCGGTGTAGCTTAGAAGCATACCAACGTAGTCTATGCCGATCTGGCATATCCTACGCTAAGCCAACGTAGATTACACTCAACTTTGTTGTTTTAACTATGTTTCGGCTACTTGATATTGTTCCTACCACTAACAACTTTGTCTCATCTTCCCACCTGTTGAGAAATGCTAAAACACAAATATAGTACTAATAATTCATTTGTTATTGATCAGCAAACAACAACGTCCAATTAGAAGGAACAATCGTCATAATAATACACAAACTTTCAGCTAACTTTATAAGTTATAACTCCATCATATCTTACATTAACGCACCAGTCCTTTTTTTACATGATTGTAAATTAACTTTACCACTAACTCGTGACTCAAAGAATCATTTACACTTACTTGCCTCTTCAACTTGTTCAACAATATTAACACAACTCGTGTAAACCATAAACGGACACTAGAGTCACAAATCTATGATTCCGTTACTCCTTCTGGCACACAAATTACGTAGTTCGTTATATTTATCATTTAGTTAAAAACCTTGTGACTTTTAGTTTCATATTATGTGTGACGGACTCTATGCTCCATAGCATATAGTTCACCAGATATTATATATATATATATATATATATAGTGTGAGGTTCATTGGGGAACAACAAAAAAGTGGGGAACCAGGAAACCTCTTAGATGCCATTAGATCATAAAAATCAACGGATCTGATTAAATGATCCTTTCTCTGCTTTGTTTCACTTACAGGGGTAGAATTGGAATTTTCAAAAAAAAAATCTCCTATCTCCTTTCTCACATGTCCACCGTCAACCACCATATGTTGCACCTCCACCCTCAACGGTGGCGTCCGGCCGTCGGTCTTATATCTCTAACGACGAGATCGTCACCGAGTTTCTCCATCACTCAATTCATATGCGAGATCTCATGTTGGAGTATTCCATGCCTAAATTCGAAGATCCAGAACCTTCGGAAATTGATTTTGACGTGTTAAACAAGCGCTCCCGATTTGAAGAGTGTTGCTTTCGAATCCGATCTTCTTCTCTCTGCTGCTACTTGATTCATAATTTTTCATCGATTTTAGGTAAATGAATTGTACTTTTGTTTTGTTATCTATTTTTTGTGTTGCTTTTCAGTTCAATAGCTTCAAATACAAGGTTTATTAAAGGTTCAGATCTGGATTTTGCTTTGTTTAGAGTTATATATATATGTGCACTTCTTTTCAAAATCATATTGTTAAGTTTCAACATGGTATCTTCACGTTCATCTTGTTGTAGATCTTTTGTTTATATTTTTTTTTCTAGTGTCGCTTGCATGAGGTTAGATTTACGGATAAGAACGTGTTCAAACAAATAATGTAATGTGGCTTTGTTCATTTGTTTCAAAACTGAAACAAGTTTTTCACTTTTATTCAATGGTGTATATTGATTGATTATTATTAATTCTTTTGTTCTATTTGGGAATAATATTTAACATGTTAAAAAATTTAGTGTATCAATTTTGCAAAATTTAGTCTAATTTACTTGTTAGCCTTTTCATTTGTTTCAAACTAAATCAAGTTGTTCATCAATCATCATATATAGATTACAATTTGCAACCATGAGTTGCAAGACGCTAAGTTCTTCGAAAAGTATGCAGTGTTAGCTATGTTGGATATAAATGGAGTGCTTATATAGGGAGTTGTAGACATGATTTGTGGCAAGCTATAAGAGCATCATTTGCACCTCCATATCATCTTGAAGATTATTTTGATGGTATTAGTTAGTTATTATTGGTATAAATGTGTAGTATAGCTTTTAGTTTTTATGTAACTAAAACGCTCTGCAGGTGTTCTTCGCTGGCAAGATGGTGCCATTGTAGCAAATACCCCTACTATATATGCAATATGAGAAGCACAACCTCTATTGCCAGATGCAAAAAATGACACGTTGGCTTCAGTTGGTTTGGTTGCTCTTGTTCCAACAAAGGTTATTGCACCTTAATTCACTTATCAGTGGCGGATTTAGAAAATCCGCCAAGCCGTAACGTTTTATAAATAAGCCGTAACGAAATCGAAAAAACCTCAAATTTTTCCAAAATTTACACTAATTTTTCCAAATTTTTCCGCGCCAAGCCGTAGCGGGCGTTGCCCCCCGGCATAAAGTAGCTCCGCCCCTGTCACTTATCAAAACCAATCTATAAAACCACAGACCCTAATTCGTTTTTAAGTTTTGATTCTAGTCTCGTAAAGGTGGATGGCATTATTTGGACACCGGTCAAGTGTTGATTGAGAGTGCATGCTCAGATGAACGGATCGAGGAAGCATTGAGCACATTCTTACCTATGATTCTTGAAATACACTATTTTCAGTTCAATCCAGGTGTCATATCCTAGTTCCTGAAATCAGAATTAGTTGATGTATGCACCCTTTAAAAGGTTAGATTTTCATTTAATACAGTTGATAAACGGTGTGATATGGAGTTGGATGAGACGGACCCAACCGTGTGGCTTAAGTTAAGAGGCAGCTACATATGAGTATACAAATAGCAGCTACCTTGTCATTAGTAGCAACTCTCATGATGTATTTTGAACCGTGCTATGGGCAGTCAAATATATTAGTATACCTGGGGTAATGTTCTCTAATTGGTTCACTAATGGTAAATTTATAATGTAATTCTTTTTTATTAAATGTACTTATGATTTTCAGTCGGGGTATCAATCGTGTCAGGTTGACAGGTTGAATCGCTATACCCAAACACAACCCATATACTTATTCATGTAACCTGTACATCACTCGTTTAACCTTTATATCTTAAATACTGTCGCTTTTATTTAATAGTTTTATTAAAAACTAGCTTCAAGTTTTTAAATTTATCAGAACGTGTTTTAAATAGTTTATTACGAAAACCACATAATACACTTCGCATAGAAGATATACTATGAGTTTGACCAAACATGTTTAAATAAGTTTTGTATAAAAACTTTAAAATGTTAAATGAGAGTTTGTATTAATCAATTAGTTTCAATTCAACTTTATTTGAAGAAATAATATATTAAATTTTGTATAAGGGTTCAAAATATTAAAATAAGTTTCGTGTGGAGTCTATGCGGGCTCAAAATATTAAAATAAAGAATCTTAACATGTTAAACATTAAATAATAGACTTTATTTGACCGTATTATATATTGACGTTCGTATTAGAATTAAAAAAATTAAATTAAAGTTTTGTGTAAGGATGGATTTGGGAAGGGAGGGAATTTGTGTGAGTATGGATTAGCGTTAAAAAACTTATAATAACGTTTGTGTGAGTATGGATTTGATAGGGTTTGAGGGACTTGTGTAGCAGGAAGAAACAAATAGAGTCTATGCGGGCTCAAAATATTAATAAAAATAAATTTAACATGTTAAACGTTAATTAATAGACTTTATTTGACCGCATTATATATTGACATTCGTATTAGAATTCAAAAAAATAAAATAAAGTTTTGTGTGAGGATGGATTTGGGAGGGTAGGGAATTTGTGTACCAGTAGAAGGAAATAGAGTCTATTCGGATTCAAAATATTAAAATAAATAAATTTAACATGTTAAATGAGGGTTATGGAGAATTCTGTCGCCAGAAGAAGAAAATGGAGTATACACGAGCTCAAAATATTAAAATAAATAAATTTAACATGTTAAATGGTAAATGAGAGACATTATTTGACCGCATTATATATTGAATTTCGTATTAGAGTTCAAAAGAGTAAAATACAGTTTTGTGTGAGGATGGGTTTGGTGGGTAAGGCATTTGTGTAGCCAGAAGAAGGAAATAGAATCTATGCATACTCAAAATAATAAAACAAATAAATTTAACATGTTAAATGAAAATTTCCATTAATCAATTAGATTTGGTTCAACTTTATTTTACCACATTATATATTGAATTTCAGATAAGAGCTAAAAAAAATAAAATAACGTTGGTGTGAGTATGGATTTGGGGATTTTGTGTAGCAGGAAAAAGGAAATACAGCTTATGTAGGCTCAAAATATTAAAGTAAATAAATTTAACATGTTAAATGTTAAATGAGAGACATTATTTGACTGCATTATATATTGAATTTAGTATTAAAGTTAAACAAATTGAAATAAAGTTGTGTGAGGATGGATTTAGGAGGGTAGGGCATTTCTGTAGCTAGAAGAAGGAAACAGGGTCTATGCGGACTCTAAGTATTTAAATAAATAATTTAACATGTTTAATAAGAGTTTGCGTTAATCAGTTAGATTTGATTCAACTTTATTTGACCATATTATATATTGAATTTCGGATTAGCGTTAAAAAAACTTATAATAACGTTTGTGTGAGTATGGATTTGATAGGGTTTGAGGGACTTGTGTTGCAGGAAGAAAGAAATAGAGTCTCCGCGGGCTCAAAATATTAATAAAAATAAATTTAACATGAAACGTTAAATAATAGACTTTATTTGATGGCATTATATATTGATGTTCGTATTAGAATTCAAAAAATTAAAATAAAGTTATGTGTGAGGATGGATTTGGGAGGGTATGGAATTTATGTAGCCAGTAGAAGGAAATAGAGTCTATGCGGATTCAAAATATTAAAATAAATAAATTTAACATGTTAAATGAGGGTTATGGAGATTTCTGTAGCCATAAGAAGGAAATGGAGTATACACGAGCTCAAAAATATTAAAATAAATAAATTTAACATGTTAAATGAGAGACATTATTTGACCGCAATATATATTGAATTTCGTATTAGAGTTCAAAAGAGTATAATAAAGTTTTGTGTGAGGATGGATTTGGGAGGGTAAGGCATTTGGGTAGCCAGAAGAAGGAAATGGAATCTATGTGTACTCAAAATATTAAAATAAATAAATTTAACATGTTGAATGAAAATTTGCATTAATCAATTCGATCCGGTTCAACTTTATTAAAATAAATAAATTTAAGTGTTAGGATCTATTCTTACGGTTTGTAAGATAAATATGGTTTGTACCGGAACCAACCCATGGATTTGTATTTGTAGTAAGTTATGTAAAGTAATAAATGACATGTACCATGAAATATCTTTAGATTTCAGTCGACATCTACAATAAAGTAAACATCTTTTGAAAAAAAAATTAACATGTTATGAAAAAAAAATTAATATGTTATATGTTGAATTTTTTTTATAATATGTTTAACATTTAAATGCACAATCCCTCACTTTTTTGAGGTTATCCATTGATCAACCTCACTCTTATAATAGTTTTAACATGTAAAAATATTGTGGCATAATTTAATAATATTTTTAACATGTTAAAATTATTGTGGCTCCGAAAAAGATTAAATTTTAACATGTCAAGTTGAATTGAATTTTTATGATACATTAAACATGTTAAGTGTATGGTTCTTCGGATCCGCACTCTTTTGATGTTTCTTATTAAACCCATCCTTATAAGTATATAAATTTTACATGTCATGGTAAAACTGAATTATTATTTTTTGTATGGGTAATTGTAAAAAGTATCATAAGTCAATCAATTCATATATATATATATATATATATAGGGTAAGGATAGTGTAAAAAGGGCCTAAAGTGTGAGAAGTGTGAGAAGTGTATTATAACACTATATATAATACTATATAACACCATATAAACACCGTATAACAATATGTAACACCATATAATACCATATAACATTATGTAACACTATATATCAGGGGAAGGATCCACTAAAAAGTGGATTTTGCCTAAGTAGCCTAAGAAGAAATCTTAACCATTCATTTTTCAAATCAATGGTTAAGATGAAAGGGTAGGAGAAAGGAGGAGTGCAAGGGTATCTTGGGAAAATCCTATTTATGGACTTTCTCTCTCCACATGCAAGTCACATGCATATTCCACCCTCATTTTTTAAACGTTCATAACTTTTTTATACGACATTATTTTTTCATAAAAATTTCACCGTAAAATCGAGCGTCTTTTTATCTTTAATTTGAGTACCATATTGCTATATAAAATATGAAGACTAAAAAAACCCACTTAAATGTGTTGTATTTCTATGTTATATAACATTTTTTGTGCTGGATTTTTGTACTATATTTTTGTGCTGAATTTTTTTGTCTTAAATTTTTTTTTCCTCAATTTTTTTGTGCTAGATTTTTTTGTACTACATTTTTTGCTAAATTTTTTCGTGCTATATTTCTTTGTACTAGATTTTTTTGTGCTATATTTTTTTTGTATTACATTTTTTGTGCTAGATTTTTTGTGCTAGATTTTTTTGTACTAGATTTTTTTTGTTTATATTTTTTTAAAAACAAAAGGGGTGCCACATGTCATTTTCACTCCTATTTATAAGGACCAAAATGCCCTTCATTTCTACTTATTAGGAGTGCCACATGTCATCATCACAATCCTTCTTAGGCTACTTAGGCAAAATCCACTTTTTAGTGGATCCTTCCCCCTATATATCATTATATAACAAATATAACACTATACATTTATCATAGACATGCTATCAGACAACCTATAGTGTTATATTTGTTATACAATGATATATAGTGTTACATAGTGTTATATGATATTATATAGTGTTACATATTGTTATACGGTGTTTATATGGTGTTATATAGTATTATATATAGTGTTATAATACACTTCTCACACTTCTCACAGGATCCTCTACCTATATATATAAATACTATTTTTAAGAATTTTTTTTAATTTTTTTCTATTAAAAAGGCTTCTACATGTATCTATATGCAAAAGCTCCGAAAAAGATTAATGTATCTCCGATCTAACCCGGATCACTCGTGATCCAGAAAACCATGGTGACACAAGACGTACATTGCGATTAATAATAATAATTAATCAATATAATTCGTTGTGCTTATATCAGATACAACACATAAAGTTGAAAAATCAGATTATATTTCATATTAATCTGAAACAATTAATTTTTTTAAATAAACCATTAAAATATATTTAACATGTTAAGAAAATATTTTATTATGTTAAAAATATTTAACATGTTAAGAATTTGTTTTTTATTTATAAACAACTGTTTAGTCTTTTTAAATTATTTAACGTGTCATAAATATTCGCAATGGTATATTGTCGAGAAAGCTCTTAACCTTCTACGAGGTGATGTATCTTCGATCTCACCCGGATCATTTGTGATCTAGGAAACCATGGTGACACAAGATATACCTTGTGATTAATAAAAATTAAAATAATCAATCAATATAATTCGTTGTGCTTATATCAGATACAACACATAAAGTTGAAAAATTAAATTATATTTTCATATTAATCTAAAACAATTATTTTTTTATAAACCAATAAAATATATTTAACATGTTAAGAAAATATTTTATTATGTTAAAAAAAATTTAACATGTTAAGAATTTATTTTTTATTTATAAACAAATATTTAGTCTTTTTATATTATTTAACGTGTCATAAATATTCTCAATGGTATATTGTCGGGAAAGCTCCCAACCTTCTACGAGGTGATGTATCTCCGATCTCACCCGGATCACTCGTGATCTAGGAACCATGGTGATACAAGACGTACCTTGCGACTAATAATAATTAATCAATATAATTCATTGTGCTTATATCAGATACAACACATGAAGTTGAAAAACAAACTATATTTCATATTAATCTGAAACAATTTTTTTTAAATAAACCAATAAAATATATTTAACTTGTTAAGAAAATATTTTGATATATTAAAAAAAATATTTAACATGTTAAGAATTTGTTTTTTTATATATAAACAAATGTTTAGTCTTTTTAAATTATTTAACGTGTCATAAATATTCGCAATGATATATTGTCAGGAAAGCTCCTAACATTCTACGAGGTGATATATCTCCGATCTCACCCGGATCATTTGTGATCTAAAAAAACCATGGTGATACAAGACGTACCTTGCGATTAATAAAAATTAAAATAATCAATCTATATTCATTGTGCTCATATCAGATACAACACATAAAGTTGAAAAATCAAATTATATTTCATATTAATCTGAACCAATTATTATTTTTTAATAAACCAATAAAATATATTTAACATGTTAAGAAAATATTTTGTTATGTTAAAAAAATATTTAACATGTTAAGAAAATATTTTATTATGTTAAAAAAATATTTAACATGTTAAGAATTTATTTTTTTTATTTATAAACAAATGTTTAGTCTTTTTATATTATTTAACATGTCATAAATATTCGCAATGGTATATTGTCAGGAAAGCTCCTAACCTTTTACGAGGTGATGTATCTCCGATCTCACCCGAATCACTCGTGATCTAGGAAACCATGGTGACACAAGACGTACCTTACGATTAATAATAATTAAAATAAGCAATCAATATAATTTGTTGTGCTTATATTAGATACAATACATAAAGTTGAAAAATCAAATTATATTTCATATTAATCTAAAACAATTATTTTTTAAAATAAACCAATAAAATATATTTAACATGTTAAGAAAATATTTTATTATGTTAAAAAATATTTAACATGTTAAGAAAATATTTTATTATGTTAAAAAATATTTAACATGTTAAGAATTTGTTTTTTTATTTAAATGAAGTGTAACTTGGAACGATTCCTTTCCCGACAACCCGTTTTTCAAAAAACACTTCTGCCATTTTGATATCGTTTTTGTTGATATACGCTGCAAAGATCAAATTTGGGAGCCGTGAATCGCCAGTTACGGAAGTGGATTCCCATTAGGCGTACAGATCTTCAACTTCTTTAAGCTCGTTAAGTTTTATTATTGACGAAATCATGCAGTGATATTCTGCATCGTTTAGCCCCATTCATGCAGTAATTCTCTGCAGTAAGTTTATAAAATCATTCGGAATAGCCTCACTTAAGGCACCTCTTTAGGGGATACACATTCAAAAACATTCTTCAAAAGTAAAAAATGATGAGCAAAGAAACCTACAGAATAGTTAACACATGCAATGCACAGATTGGAAATGATTGTCAAAACATACTTGTAGGGAAACCTGTTTTTCTCATCTTTGGAAAAAAAAAAGGTCGCGCCCCATTCGACAAAATATAAGGTGTTTTAGGGCAATTTTGTAATAATTGCACATGCGTCTATACTACCATTAGTTCCAAGATATTGTCATTTAGATTCTTTTCAACAAGATGGAGTACTCTCACACATCTTTTAGCCTCTTCAAACCATTCTTGCGCAGCCATGAACTCCACACATCTCTCTCGAAGATCCACTTGAGCAGCCTTCTTAACCAAAACGGTGTTCACTTTCGTTTCCATAAGCAAACTGCACTTCTTGCTGGCCTCCTTCCTTTTGTGGACGACGTTCAAGTGAGCTCGAAGCCATGACACATTAAAGTTGGCTGCTTCTGTAGCCAACACCTGTTGCTCTATTTCTTCAATACTATCAATGTCATCGTTGGTTTGAATTTGACTAAGCTCATTGCTTTACCAAGCTGAGCTACTAAAAAAAAAAGAAAGGGAGTCTATGCAGGCCATGAGCTACTCAAAATAACTCATAACGGAATTGGGTGCAAACGAGCCAAGCAGTCCACGAGCTACTAAAAAAAGATCGAAACGAGCCGAGCTTTACCAAGCCCGAGCCGAGGTTGAGCCTAAAATAAAGCTCATTTATTTATCAAGCTTGAGCTTGAGTCTAACATGCCGCTCGTCAGACTCGTCAAGCCTTGGTGTAATATTAGTTTTTATTAATATTTAATAACATTTACCCCTTATCTAAAGTCGTCTAGTAAACGAGCCGAGCCTAGCCGAACCGAGTTTATTTAAACTTATTTACAAGCCGAGCCCGAACCTAAACTAATCTTGTTTAGTAAACGAGCCTGAGCTCGTCAGGCTTGCAAGCCTAAACAAGTCTATCTACATTTATTCGTATCAATCGACCAAGAGCATTGATACACAAAAACATGGTATTAAGACTCAAAAACATACTAGCTGATCATTATTAATAAATCATAATCATTTTTTTGGATATCATGTTATTTTTAGGTATTTCAACTACACAGCTACAAAACTTTGTTTTAATATTTTGAACTACAATCCGAAATTCAATGTATAATTTGGTCAAATAAAGTTGAATCGAACCTAGTTGATCAATGCAAAATTTCATTTAACATGTTAAAGTTTATCGTAAAAAACTTATTTTAACGTGTTTGGTCAAATAAAGTCAGTTCGAGTTTAGTTATTCAATGCAAACACTTATTTAACATGTTAAACTTATTTAATTTAATATTTTGAGGCCCCAATTTGCACATATTGAGATCTTGTTAATTATAATGCATTTCACTTTGATTTGATTTTACCGACTTTTCTATCCGTACACTTTCACACTTTTCTCTCCGTACAAGGCCAACGTCCACTTTTTTGCCGGAAACATCACTTTTCCGGCCAATCTTTTCTCCTTTCCTAGCAGGTAAACTTTGTTTGCCGGTCAAAATTCTCTTCTCTTTACAGGTACACATCGGTCAAGGTTACCTATCCGACTTCCGTGGCTACAAATCCAGCGGGTTTGATCCAGCAAACTTCTCTCCCCTTCACGTTTCTACTACCTTTTTACCAGCTGCTAGTCGTCTTTTGCCGGTACAAATCAAGCCAGGTTCAACATCTACGAACTCTCCTACTTCTAACTGCAAGTTTTGGCACCGGTTGTTATGACTTTCCGGTGAAAGTCTCAAACGGCAGACAGAGACTCGTTGTTTTAGGGTTCCAAACAACCAGCAAGTTTGCTAAACACTATCGCCCAGGTGCTTTCTCTCTTAGTATATATATATTTAAAAAATATAAATATATACTCCAATATCTTGTATGCAATAATTGGGGACTTTATTAAACGAACTATTATATTAGAAGGTAACAAATATTCTGTTGATTATCAAACTATATTTTAATATCACACAATTTAAAGTGTGAAAATTTTCAAAAAAAAAAAAAAGAAAAAAAAAAAAAATTAGTTTCTAGATAGTTTTCTTCAGTTCTTCAGCTATATCACACAATTTAAAGTGTGAAGAAGCCCAGTTCTTCAGCAAAATCGGTGTATGCTTGGAGTCCAGTCTGCCTGGAGTTGCATACTCGGGTGAGATCGTTCTTTTTCTTGGCTTTAAATTTCTGTCACATTCATTTGGATAGTTGAGTCTAGGCATACTTGTTGCCGGGCTAGATGGACCGGTGTGATTGAGTCTTATTGTTGCATTGTTCTTGAACGTATTTGTGATTGCTTGCTTATTGTGTGAACTTAATTATAACTCTCTATTTGATCATTATTTGTTACGCTTGTGCTCTTTTTGGTTTATCGGGTGATTTGTAGCAATCATAGACGGTAGATATCATGATTTTTCATTGAGATCGTGTTCGAGGACGAGGGGTGCAGGGAGGGGAAAAGAAAGGGGGTATAGTTTACGTGTGGCTTCGTGGAATGTAGGAACCCTTAGTAGTAAGTTGTTGGAGATCATAGATACACTTAAAAGACGTAGGGTAGAGATAGCGTGCCTTCAGGAGACGAGGTGGAAGGGACATAAGGGGGATGAGCGCAATGGGTACAAGTTGTTATATTCAGGGTCTGATGGGGTAAAGAATGGGGTAGGATTTCTAGTAGCTATAAACTTGTACAAAAATGTGGTAGAGGTGATACGACACAACGATAGGATCATGGTGTTGAGATTAGTACTAGGAGAGGAAGTGGTGACAGTTGTTTGCGCTTATGCTCCACAAGTGGGATTAGGGGATCAAGAGAAAAGAGAGTTTTGGGACTGCCTAGACGGAGTTGTGAGGGCCATACCTAGTGAAGAAAGAATTTTCATAGGGGGCGATTTTAACGGCCATATTGGTAGGCATAGTGATGGTTTTAGTGACGTTCATGGGGGCTTTGGTTTTGGTGATAGGAACAACCCTGGTAGGGATTTGTTAGAGTTTGCGGTGGCCCACAACCTAGGTATTTTGAATTCTTTCTTTAAGAAGAAAGAATCACAGTTGATTACTTTTAGCAGTTGCGGACATAACACTCAGATTGACTATATTTTGATGAGGCTAGGAGATCGAAGGTGGTGGAGGGACTGCAAGGTTATACCAGGGGAGACAGCAGTGACTCAACACCGTTTATTGGTGGCGGATATAGTCATGAGAGGGAAGCTGACCAAGGGAGAGAGGGTAATGCGACCTAGGGTTAGATGGGGTATGTTAAAGGGCGACAAAATCGAAGTGTTTAGAGATAAGGTCCTTTTAATGACATCGACTAGAGTAGATGGGGACGCAAACCAAATGTGGGAGGACATGGCAAACACTATTACTAATGTGGCGAAGGAAACACTAGGGGTCATAAAAGGAAAGAGGTGTGGCCATAAGGAGGCATGGTGGTGGAATGAGGATGTGCATACTAAAATAAGGATTAAACAAGGGTGCTTTAGGGATCTTTTGAGGTGTACAGTCGAGGAGGAGCAAGCGGTTTTAAGGGAGAGATATAAAGAGGCTAAGAGAGAGGCGAAGAAGGCAGTGTCAGAGGCGAAGAACGCAGCTTACAAGCAGATGTATGATCGACTGGAAACAAAGGAGGGGGAGCATGACATGTTCAACATTGCAAAAGCTAGAGAGCGTAGAAGGCAAGACTTAGGAGCAGTGAAGTTTTTAAAGGGAGAGGACGGATGCGTTTTGGTCAAAGAACACGACATTAAGTTGAGATGGCAAGCATACTTCTACAATCTTTTCAATGGCGGGAGGGATTACCAACAAGAAAATGAAGAAATTGATGATTCACCTACTCAAAGGCGACTACGGAATAACGGCTACTGTCGACGTATCACACGGGAGGAGGTGAGAACAACCCTTAGAAAGATGGGAAGGGCTAAGGTAGTTGGGCCAGATAACATACCGATTGAGGTATGGAAATGCTTGGGAGAAGAAGGAGTACATTGGCTAACTATTTTATTCAATCTTATTTTCAAATCTGGGAAAATGCCAGATCAATGGAGGAATAGTGTAGTAGTACCTGTGTATAAGAACAAAGGGGACGCCCAATGTTGTGGGAATTATAGAGGGATTAAGTTGCTAGGACACACTATGAAATTATGGGAGAGAATAATTGAGACAAGAATCCGAAGAGAAACTCAAGTCACGGTAAACCAATTTGGTTTTATGCCAGGGCGATCGACTACGGAAGCAATACATATTCTAAGGAGATTGATGGAGAAGTATAGGGAAAAGAAACGGGACCTACACATGGTGTTCATTGATCTTGAAAAGGCCTATGACAGTGTGCCACGTAGACTGATTTGGGATAGTTTGGAGAGTAGAGGGGTTTCTGGGAAGTATATAGACTTAATTAGGGATATGTATGTTAGGACTGAGACTAGTGTCCGAGCGCCTGTAGGGGATACTGATTCTTTCCCGGTGGAGGTAGGACTCCACCAAGGGTCTGCTTTGAGTCCTTTTCTTTTTACTGTTATCCTAGATGAGTTGACAAAGTTAATTCAGGGGGCTCTTCCGTGGTGTCTGCTTTTTGCAGATGATATTGTGTTAGTTGCTGATAGTAAACAAAGCCTGAATGCGAGGTTAGAAGAGTGGAGAGCAGCTCTAGAGGGCAGAGGTTTAAGGATTAGTCGATCTAAGACTGAGTACATGTATTGCGATTTTAGTGGAGTAGACAACGATGAGGACATTCATATCACCATTGACGGTCAAGTGGTCCCGCAGGTGACTAAGTTCAAGTATCTAGGATCGTTTGTCCAGGGGGATGGGGAGATAGATAGTGACGTTGCCCACCGCATCCAGGTTGGATGGTGTAGGTGGAGAGCTGCCACTGGGGTATTGTGCGATAGGAGGTTCCCAACAAAATTGAAAGGGAAATTTTTTAGGGTTGCAATTAGACCTGCTATGTTATATGGAACCGACTGTTGGGCCATTAAGGAAGTACAAGCACGCAAGATGGAGGTGGCAGAGATGAGAATGCTAAGATGGATGTGCGGGCACACAAGGTTAGACCGGGTAAGAAATGATGTTTTTAGGGAGAGGTTAGAAGTAGCTAGTATAGCAGATAAAATAAAGGAGGGAAGATTGAGATGGTTTGGGCATGTGAAGAGGAGGTAGACGATAGAGCCAGTTCGAGTGGTTGAAACCCTCGAGGTGGAGGGGAGGAGGAGTAGAGGCAGACCCAAAATTACTTGGGATGAGCGGATTAGGCAGGATTTGCAAAGATTGCACCTCTCTGAGAACATGGTCCATGATAGGAGCTCGTGGAGACGTAGAATTAAGGTTAAGGATTTCTAGGAGAGGGTACAATTGTTTCTTTAGGTGTAGTGTATGGCCGTAGATATGTAACTATGTGTATATGCTGTTTTGTGTTGTCATATTTGTCTTGTTATACTCTTTCGCATCTCATGTTACATTGGTAGCTTCATACATACACACACACACACACCTCATGTTCTATTTATTTCTTTCCTGGGTGTTTTAGAGCCGAGGGTCTCACTGGAAGCAGCCTCTCTATCCCTAGGGGTAGAGGTAAGGTGTGCCTGCATCCCACCCTCCCCAGACCCTACAAATAGCTTTGCTATTGGTGGGATTTTACAGGGTATGATTGATTGATTGATTGATTTTGAGGCCCCTAGACTCCACACAAAACTTTGTTTTAATATTTTGAACTATAATCCAAAAGTCAATGTATAATTTCGTCAAATAAAATTGAATCGAGCCAAGTTGATCAACGCAAAATTTCATTCAACATGTTAAAGTTTATCGTAAAAAAACTTACTCTAACATGTTTGGTCAAATAAAGTCAGTTCGAGTTTAGTTATTCAAGAATTGATAAACTCTATGTTAACGAAATAGCATAAAATAGAATACAGAAGATATACGAATAATGATCAAGAAATGCCAGTTAAGCGTTTGAGTTGTTAGTTAAAATATAATTAAGTGAAAAAGAACTATTTTTATAGTAATCTACAAGCTATATGTTATACTTTAGATAGGACTGGCAAAATAAACCCAAAAAATCGATTTTGGATCTTCATGGTGGACACATACAATGAAATTTGCAACTGCAAACAAACATATTAACTCTAATATGTTTTAGCTAATTAACATATTTGACCTACTTAATAAAAACATCATCATTTTGCCACAATTTTCACTAACTGCATGTTAATAAACCTAAATAGGCCAGTTAATGAAAATCCCAAACTACAACTTAAATATGCAGTAATTAGTACAATAAACTAATCGATTTAAAAATTCTATTACAACAACATATAATATGTGTTCCATACAGGCAATGATAGATGAACATATTAATCACATAATTGCACTAATCCAAAGTTAAACAACAATACCTAGCTACAATTCAGTGACTAAAGCCATAATCTAACATTCAGTGACTAAAGCCATAATCTATATGAATGATTTTTCGATATCATATAAAGTCTGATATAAACAGATAAATTATTGAATTTAACATGTTAAATAATTTCAAAATAATATATTTTTCGTAATCATAAAAAAATTAACAGTTTGAAATCAATACTAGTATTAGAAATATATTTCAAATTCATAAAAACTTGAAAAAGTAATATATAAAACACAAAAGCCCTAGAAATCGATGAATGATTGTTGAATGTTATAATTTTCCATTTTACCTGCTTTATGTTTGAATATTGATCATCGAATCTTACTTTTGAAGGAAGAAACTAAAATTTTTGGCTGAAGAACGACTTGATTAAGTTGTTTAATGTAATCGAAGAACCTGATTGCAGTTCCGTCGTATCTCCGTCGTGTTTCCGCTTGGAAAACGACTGATTTTAGTTGTTTAGTGCAATCGGAGAACCTGATTTGATCTCCGCCGTATCTCCGCCGTGTCTCAGCCCTTCTCCAGCGAAACCCTAGCCTTTCTCAGCCTTTTTCATATGCGCGTGTTTTTTTTGTGTAATTTGACTAAATTGCCCATGTTCCCTAGTTCCCCACTTTTTTAGTGTTCCCCAATGAACCCTTTCCTATATATATATATATATATATATATCATTTTCCAGATATTAATAATAAACTACACATTTGGATTTATATTCATAACAACATATGCTTTACAATATTAGTGTTATCCATTCACAAAATAACACATACTGACACACCAGCCTTAAATCCCCAAGTCTTACATATATTAGAGATATTAACAACATGATAGGAACTCACAAAAATGCACAATTAGAATCACTTACTTGTACGATGATTCAAACTCCACTTAACTTGTATTTGTTGGGATTGTGTATCAGCTGAGTACCCCCACTATACCCCATGATTTCAAACTTCATTATCCCATTAGTACTCGTATAAATGCATTAACAAAGTTTATTATAATTGACATAGAGAACATTACACATAAAAATTAACTCTTATACTATAATTTCTCTAATTATATTTGGATTTGCTCACCAATATCACAACTTTATAAAATCACTGTTCCACATAAATTCTCTTTTTAAACAATTTCTCTTCGTTTTCCAAATCTTATTTATTATCACAATAATCACTGTGATGCCAATATATTAACAATTCATATCCACCTATAAATTTGCAACCCAAAATGTTTTAATGCATTTTACATAAGATAATAATGATGATTCCCATAACTTAATACTAATCATATTTATCATTATCATCAAAGAACAAATAGAGTCACTCACCTTGGTCAAATAGTATCTTGAAGCCGTGATTTGCACCCCGCATCTTTAACTTCCCTGGTCAACATGTTACATGGTAAATCATAGTATGTTCCCATACACATAACACCATACACTCGATTAGAAAGGGTCATTTTGAGCCGCCTTAGCACTGCATCATAGTACCCTTTTTTAGTACTATCTTTACTCCATCCCTTTGCTCTATACACATTATCTTATTGTAATGTCACACCCCGATATTTCCACGTATTACCGGTGGGCCCGGTGGGGAGTATCGTGACGTAGTTGATGTCATCATAGTCAAACAACACAATTTAAATGCACAGCGGAAGCAAAGATAGAAATATTCATTTCAACCAAATAAAATTGTAATATTAAGTATCACAAAGTAGTTGAAACGGATCCACAGGCGGATCAAATAAAAAAGAAACATAGTTCATCAGACTTAATGCATCCAAGCTTGCGAGACTCTTAACGATGCTAAGGAGAGGCCAGCCTATTACGCTTAGTACCTGCACTTAACCTTTTTGGGAAAATACGTCAGTTTACACTGGTAAATACAATTAACTGACTCATTTTGAAAACTTTTAAGAAAATTGATTTGAATGCACGTGGCACAAAACATTTTATAACTTGGGACAATTATTTAAAAATAATCTTGTATACAGATTTACATGTTTGTTATACATTTAGGGCCCGATGTAGAAACCGAGTCAAGATTAACAGACACGCCACAAGTATAGGCCCACAAGAGAGTGAGATACCGTTTCCCTTATGCAACTGTCAGGTGTACGCCTACACCCCGTGCATAAGACGTGGCCATTTTATAATACAATGATGCCAAGGATATCCGGGACATGGTCATTAACCCCTAAAGGCCTTTATTTCAAACAAGACAGATTAAAGCGGGTTACCTCAATAATTTAATCACAATACGATTAAACATTCAATACCTGACCAAGCGGTATTATTATAATACCATATCCCAAGCCCGTATAGGGAAAATAAGTTAAGAGTATTTACCTTTGCAAGTATAAATCACAAATAGCAAGTGCGTGTAGCTTTTACTGGGTCTCCTATTCTGGAACAAAGGTTTATAATAACCTATTAGATGTCTAACGGGTCTTTGATTAAGCTTGAGCTTAGACCGGTTAGTTTTCAAAGGGAGATACGGTTCAAACGCGTGTACAAGCGAAGACCGGAATAGAATGTGATTTAGACCCAACAAGTTTGAAGACTTGTATAGTATGGGTAAACTAAATACATTCTGGATTTTGAGACAAGAATGATATGGTTTGACCCGTTTCGGCTAATATATGTAAACTAGTCACATAAGCCGATCCGAACGCGAGAAGTGCGTAACGAGTAACCATATGAATCATATACAATTTTCCTAAGTTAATATGCATTAAATATGTTGTGATATCAGTAAGATATCTTCTATTATGCCCCAATTGATTTTAAAATCAAATTATGCCCCGTAAGGGCATTTTGGTCATTTAAAAGGTTATAAAAGAGATTAATTAGTAATCTGAGTTACAGGTCTTGATTTAATCGGTAAATATACTTAACTTACTAAGTTACAACAGTAGGGTATAACTTATATGTGAATTTTATCATTTCTAACCATTCTATGCACCGAAAGGGCATTTTGGTAATTTCACTTAGGCTTAAAAGGTCAAAACTGGAAATTTTGAGCTAAAGACTTTAGCTCACTGTCAAAGTACAAAAATATACTTAAAATATCAGTAGGTATCAAACCTCATATGTTTAAAATAGTTTTAGTACATACTACGCATTAAAAAAACGCTTAAAAAGACGATTTGGAGCCATTTCCGGGTTTTCAAAGGAAAGCTGATATTTTTATAATTCTAGAAGGCTCAAAATAATTTATTTATCATGACAAATCAGTAGCAAAAAGTTTGGTATCAAAATTATTTGTAAAACTCATTTTATAGCCCAAAAGGGCAAAACCGACATTTACCGAATCAAGCTTAGAGACCTATGTTATGCTCAGCCAAAAATTAAATAAAAATCTTTAAAAATCTCAAAATATTATTTTATATTAGTGGGTAAGAAGTTTGGTATTAAAAATCGGGTTTAGATAGGCTATATGCTAATTACGCCGTTTATTTAATAAAAAGCTTTCTAATTACGCTAATGAGCATAACTCTAAATCTAGATTTCTAACTGATGTCAAATTTTGGGTACAAGTTTATAAATCAGTAACCAAGGTGTCTACTCTTTTATATTTTCAAAAATCACGTTTTATAGTCAAAAGGGCATAATAGTCAACATTTAAGCAATTAACGGAAACATGCATATGAATCGGATAACTATTGAACCAAGTTGTATAACCTCAGAAGGTTATACTTATAGGTAACTTGGTCCTAATAAAGCTCTAAGGCATTCCTAAATTATGCTCAAACGGGTCAGAACTGAAAGTCAAGGCAGAAGTCAAACTATGCGACTTTCGGTCCCGAACCGAGCCTAAACTGAAAATTGTCGGAGTGAACATGTTTTGGCATGTTCTTACATTAATTACCAAGTTATATTAATGATCAAACAGGTTGCATGGATCCTACAATGCTAATTATGCATTAATTTGAAAATAAGCTTTCTGTTGACTTTTTAAGATTAACTTTGACCCGACAATTGACCTTGTTAGAGGGGGAATCAGAGAGTACCCTTTTAAAGGTTTATTGCCCACATAATTACCAACTCATAGGTACTTTCAATTTGAAATTTGACTGGACAAATTAAGATTAATGACGAAGTCAAACCTTAATTACGACGGTTTGACTTTAGGCTAATAAACTAAGTAAAACTTAATTAAGGAAGGTTAAGGAAGCTTACAAAGGTCCTAAGTATGACTAGAGACTCCTAGGAAGGGTGCTTGAGCTCCAAACTTCTCCAAAAGTGAAGTTATGAATGTTTGCAAGTGGGTGTCATAACGTTGCAACAAGAACTCTTTATATAGGACTTTAGATGCAACAAGATCACTCCACAATAGTCTGTAGATGTTTCTTAATCAATTACAAGTGTCCCTATGCAAGAAAAACCATCAAACAAGCCCCTAGAATCGAATACAAGGCTTCTAAGGCGGTGCAACCTGCTGAAACTCGCATCTGTGCATGAACCTGTCCAGCTCAGGCCGTCGCGTAGCGCGACGGTAAAAGGGGTTGTTGGTTGCGCTACGCTAGCACATGGGTAACCAGCCAAACAAGTTTCAAACAATTGCATTTCACCCCCCTGGACCTTCTAAACATGGTTTTCACTTTATTTCTTGCATTTTCAACCCTCTAACTTTACTTTTAAGGGCTCCAAGGCATAACCAAACACTGTTAAGTCCTCGGTTAACTTTGTGATCACCCGTAAGGCCTTAAATTTCAACGTTGACGCTTTTAACCCCTCGCATACGAATTTTATCATAACTTTCTCATACGATAACCAAACTTTGTGAAATTTTTATCACACATTCTCGTGAGTATAATTAATCATTACAAAACTTCGGGTTTGCTAAAAGTTCACTCAGAGGTATACTTTAAACATGTTGACACATTTAACCCCTGTAGTTTGTAATTCCTCACTTTCTTTCACAATTAGCTTCGTATGATCCATGATTTATTCGTTTAAGGGTATAAACATCATGTAGGGTTATTGAAAGATATATTTATTCATTGTTGACACTTTGAATCCTTTTACACACATAGATTCCTTGTTTGTCAACTTTAGTCCCTCTAAATCAATCATTTACACGTTCTAAGTCCATGACACGTGTCGATACATTATTGGACATGAATTTTCGAGGTGTTACATGTAATTAATCAAACTTTCATTTAAACATGACCATTTAGTTACAAGCTCCCAGCACTACCATCATTTAAGTCTCAACAAAAATCACCATTGTTTTAGATTATAATTTCATAATTTACTATGATGATGCATTTTTACTCAGAATCATCATCAATCATACACGGTATTCCATCCCACCCTACTAATTTATAAAACTTAGTAATCAAACCATAACATGCAACAAGGATCCATAACTCTATAAGTGCTTTGAATCATCCTAGCATATCAGTCAAGGTTTCCATGCTAAAATCAAGAACCAAGAATCCTAATCGCATGTTTTGAAACCACAAAACACAAGAACCCTAACACATGAACTTCACTAACACAAGATGAAAGATTACATACCAGAAACCCTAAAAATCGATGGAGGATGGTAAAATCCAGCTTTAATCTCACGAATTTGCGAATTGATTGTTGTAATCGACCCCCCTTTTGGTCGATGCTTGTACTCGTTGACAAACAGGGGTCGTGGACCTCTTCTCTGAGTTTTTCCTTACCTTTTAAATTGGCTACTTCCACATTTAACCCCATTTTACAACTAGGTTTAATAAAAAGAACAACTCTGGTCCTCCAGGTTTTAAATTACATATAAACTACCTTGATAATTTATGAAACTTTATTTTGACATCTAATTACCGGATACTTTTCTCCGTTACTCAAAGCCTCGTTATAAGGTTATACAGTAAAATTTATTAAATACAATTTCCGTATAAGTAAAATCGCTATGAGGCTATCTTATATATAAAAAAAATTGTATTTTAAAGTCCAAAGAAAACTGGGATGTTACATCATAAGATCATGATATTTTAATACAACATGTTACTTGGTTCCCGGATACTAATGTATTTTTCTCATGACCTGAATCATTACACCAAAATTACTAAAAATCATTCTTTACACCCAGGTCTGATTTACAACTTTTTGATGATAGTTTACGCCAAAAAATATTTAAAAATCCTCGTTTATTCTTTTTACAAAATTCTAGTTGGAGATTTTTGAAATCACCTGGAAGTACTTACAGTAAAAATTTCAGATCATAACTCAATTCCTACATTGAGTTATGACATTCTTAATGGGCTGCAAATTCTGACAAAAAACACAGCCTAGACCTTTGACACAAATTAAATCATTTAAAATATCAAACGCCGTTGAAAACATGCGATTCCAGTTGGGTTTGAAAGATATTTCCTGGAAGTTCATCATGGACTCAAGAAACAACACTTTTTATTAAATTTTAACTCGGTTACAGCCGATTAAAGTCTGCTGTAACGATTGGACAGATTCTCTTTTCGTTTAATGTTCTAACGCGAGTTCTAATGGTTCCATTTACATGTCTGGCGAACAACAATGACACTTAAACATCACATGCAGCATGTCATCATCAAAAAGTCAGATTATTTATTACTAAAGCATCAAGAACTATCCAGATTTAAACCCACAAACAATACCCTAGCGACTAACCGCACCTTTAGTCGACTCAAGCATTTTGCACACATGATCCTTATCCGCATAAAACTACAAGTATCATTATAATAAGTAGGAACATGCTAATCATACCCAGAATGCAGCCAAGATAGCAGAAGTTTCGTAACAACAAGCATGCATGAATCTATAAAATTAAACCTACAAGTCAAAACATGGTACCTAGAGGCGAAGTGAGAGTGCGATTGAGTCTTGGACCGACTTGCGGAGGGGCTCTTGGCCTGGTTTGGCGTCGGCAGAGAGAAGAAGAGAGGGAGCAGGTATCGCAAGTTTGTAGTTTAGGGTTTGGGATTGTTATGTACGATGCATGTTATAATAATAATAATAAAAATAATAAGTAATATACTAAAACTATGTTGGGGCCGGTGGGTTGAATGGCAACTTGGGCCGAAAAAGTGACAAGGGAACAAGGGGATTGGGCTAATGTAATGCGAGGGAGATGGGCTGCCACACAAAAAAAAAAAAAAAACGCAAGAGGGTGGCAACATTTTGCTGTTTTGATTCAATTGATACATTTGTTTCTTTACACATAATCAACTAATTACATTTCCACTTTTTTATATTAAAATAAAGTATATAAAAAATTTATATTATTATTAGACCGGCAGATTACGGGTAAGTTGACTGTTAGAAATATGTGATATTTAGACGAACATAGGATCCGGTTAATAATTAAATTATAAAAATACATTATATTATAACTTACTCCCTTTTTTTTTAATGAAACTTTGGTCAAAATGTAGATAAAAATATTCTTGTTCTAATGTCATATTCATCGTTTTGTAAAACGTCATATTTTAGAAGTAATAAGCGCCAAATGAGTGAAGCAGCTAATTTAATTATAATATATAAATAAATAATAAAAAATAAAAAAACTAACATTTACATCATACATATGTGTACGTGTGCATGTATAGTTGTGTGTGCATATATTATTATAGTTGGCTACATGTCCACGAGATCAAAGAAAATCAAAAATATTTTGTGTGCACTCCAAGAATCTTGAAGAAAATTGACTATAAATAGTAAGCACATGAACATTGTCCTATGCTCCATTCTTTTCCATATCTCTCTATCTCTCGCCCTCTCACTCTCTAAATTCTATTTTTCTAGTTTTTATTTTTTTCACCTATAATAATAATAATAATAAAGCTCTGCCCCGTTTTAAGTGTTTTAACCCTTGATCACTGAGACGATACCCTGTCCGATTGATCTATAACCCAACAACGCATGTCAAGGCTCTGTCTGACTAAGTATGTTGAGGTTCTGTCTCGTGACGTATTGATAAAGCTGAAATTGGGTTATTACACTAATCACGAGTGCATTATATATTTTAAATAGCTCAGGAGTTATACCCAAGATTATACCAGGAGGCTTTTAGTTGAACCCTAAAGTTACAAAGTGAGTCATTCTTCTTTTTATCACATTTTTGTGATACATTTATATTTAAAAATGTTTTACAAAACCCTAAATGTTTATCAGTTATACTTACAGTGATTAAGTTTTTTGTATTCTGCAATTACTATTGGTATGTGGGATTTTACTGGTTGAGAATATATTTAGAACCTATTATGTTATAGGGAAAGGTTCATTTGAGAAGAAATTTAATGTGAGAAGAAAAAAATAAAGGCCATATTAGTAAAATACGATTTCATTTATAACTCATATCATTAATTTTTAACTCTTTAATTAATTAGTTAACTAATCATTAATTATCCTACATATAATCTACAAAACCTACACATACCAAAATTTTCCTACATATACCCTGCACATTATAGAATTTTATCCTACACAGTCGAAATTTATCCTACACACCTCGAAATATATCCTACACAACTCGTAATTTATCCTACACAACTAGTAATTTATTCTACACTTTAAATTAAGTTGTTTTTTTTAATTTGAAAAAAATATATATTTTGAAAAGGAGTTACAAATTTAATTTAGTTAATTATGAAAGAGGAAAAATACAAATTAATGATTTTTGTAAGTTTACCAATATACCCTTATATTAAAATTAAATGCAAATATTAAATGAAGTAAAATGAAACATTCTTATTGGTTAAAACTTCTTCTTTTTTCTTCTTACAAAAAAATGCTTCTCATTTGAGCCCTCCACTTATGTTATAATATTCAACATCTCATTATAATTAATTAAAATGTATTAATAATATATTATTTATTGTATATAAACGTAGTATAATATATATGTCGACAGTTATACATTGATTCACAGTTATATAAATATATTATTATGTTATAATATATGTTAATACTATAACATAATTATAATATCTACATTACAAACTCCACAGTCGCTGGTTGTTATAACTTAGTATATTATAATGTTAAAATATCAGTTATAAGTTTATATTATATCAAACTATTTTAAATCTTAGTCACGTTAATATATTTAATAATAATAATAATACAATTATTTAATTGATATATTTAATAAAGTTATCATAATTTTAACTTCACACCCTACTGTAACTTAATATAATGTCAATTAAATTTTAAAATATAAAATACCTTGATGTGATACTGTCAAATATATTAAATAATATATTATAGTAATATAATATATGGTTAAAATTTAATTCAACTTTTTAGTATAATTTAATATACGGTTATATCTCATAATATAACTTATATCGTAAAATATATTAAATTATGATAACTTTAATACAATGTATTAAAATGATCAAAAGTGTCACTAGTTGAAAGAATGATCAACAGTGACATGACCAACGTCACTAGTTAAGAGAATGATCAACAGTGACATGACTACAATCACTAGTTGAGAGAATGATCAACAGTGACATGACCACAATCACTAGTTGAGAGAATGATCAACAGTGATATGACCAGAGTCACTAGTTGAGAGAATAATCAACAGTGATATGACCCGAGTCACTAGTTGAGAGAATGATCAACAGTGATATGACCAGAGTCACTAGTTGAAAGAATGATCAACAGTGATTTGACCACTGTTGTAACCTTTCTGCAAAATTTTGGGCTTTCAAAAACTTTTTCTTTGAAAGCAATTCGGTAACCGATGCTTAAACGTAATCCGTTTAACGCGACGTACACACCAGGACGATGACACAAACTACACGTACCCTAAATACCCTTTACATAACTTAGAAATAAGCTTCGAAGGGTTAGGGATGACGAAAACATGTTTATACAAGTACAAGGACTATTTACGACAAACTACGAAAATCTGTCAATTCTCATAGCGACGTACACTCCGGAACAAGAACACGAGTTAAAACATACCTTAAATACCCTTAAAATAGCTTAGAAATAAGTTTTGGAGGGTTCGGTATGTGAAAATATACTTATTTGATCATAAGGATTAAAAGCGTCAAAATTACGAAAGTATGCCAATTCGCGTATAATCTGCATTCAGGCCGTATACGCACATCCAAATATTTTTGTAATCATTAAAATATTGAATTTTAATGATGGAAATGCAAAAATACCGTTCGTTTCGCAATTTGGATCGTTTTCGCGTTCGTTACGACTTCCGTCGTAATTAAACAAAAAACGCGATCGTACGATTGAACGAATCGACATCCGCAATATTCTCAAACGTATTTCAAGTCCCCTATGCCTTAACATCCTTGTAGAGCCTTGAAATTGGGTTAACGGGGGTTAAACACGTCGAAAAACAAGTTTGGAGCATGTAGTGACTGAAACTGAAAGTCTGGTCTGGAGAGTGTGGCGGGGCGCGACGGGCAGAGCCTTCTCCATCGCTGGGCGCCAGGGACCATGCTGGACAGAAAATTCTTGTTAGCTTCTAAGCATGTTGCAACTTATTTCCTAACATGGTTTTACAATCTTGTGAGCTATTTTAAGTGTTCCCCAAGGCTTCATACCTGATCCAAACACTTGTAGGGCTAGGATCCTTCCTTAGAGGCCACACAAAACACTTGTCAAGATCTTGATAATCCAAGAATACTATAAATACCCCCGTCCTTTACTTCATCCATTGCTCATTCAATTATTTCTTTCTCATACACTCTAAGTGGGGGCTACCACATTTGTTGGAGGCTTCCTACCTGAGTTTTCTAGTCTTCTTTCCATCCTTGAAGAATTGTAAGTGTTCTTCCTAGTCTTGTTTATTTACTTTAGCTATTTCAAGCTAAAAGTCAAACAGTGTTTGACTTTCGGCTTTGACCATGAAATTGGTCAAGACAAAGTTCAATTGAACTTTGCAACGTGATCGTAATCACGATGGTTATAATCCCTAGCGAATATACCTACTGATTACCACGTTGACTAGTCGAAGTGACGAGTCAAAGTTTTGGTCAAAATGCACGATTATGTGCATTTTGCGATGGAACTATTTTGGGGTATCAAAAAACTTTGTTTTGACACCAAATCAGTTTTCTAACTTAGCTAAACATGTTTTAACATGTTTAACTCGTCACTTCTAGTTTAGTGCTTGTTTAGGGTCGTAAGTCAAGCGGTCTTGACAACCGCTTAGACTTTAGAACCCGACCCGTTTGGTCGATTATTAGGATCCGACCAAACATATTGTGACCATAGTTGTATAGGGAATAACCTTCCGAGGTTATACCTTATGGTCATTTCGTTTGGTTAGTCATATGATAGGTTGCTTATATGCCTTTAGAAAATGACCAAAATGCCCTTTTTGTGCATAAATTCATTTTAAGCATATGTAACCTAATTTTTTACACTTAAACTGATATTGCAACTTTATTAAACATATTTAGGCATATAAGACTTATCATAGGACTATTTTAACCATCCGAACGTGTTGTTACGCAAATGACACGTTAAAGTAGCGTAAACTACCTTAACGGGTCATAACGAGTCAAAAGCACTTAGGATCACTTTCTAATCAGAATGTAGGCTTAGTTAAACCATTTCATATGAGTACCAACACTCATTTGGTTTACAAGACCTCATTCTATCTGATTCCTCGATTTATGTCCCGCTACACTAACATAGTATCCGATATACTAGGAACCACTTCAACACGTGAACTCTTGATCCTTTGAGCTTTGTTATATCATTTGGAACAAGACTAATACACAATCCTTGGTGAGTACATAGTTCCCCTCTTTTACATTTTTCAAATGTTTTGGGGTGATTCATATGTGTAACCGATTTATTTCCAAGTGTATGGCATATATGTGTTTACTAAGTGCTTTTATGTGTATTATCCTGATTATGCAAATACGACGATTATCCAAATCCTTATAGGATCTATCTATCTTCATAGTTAGATTCTTATAGGATATTTGAAGTACAGATTTAGATCTTTCTATCTTCATAGCGAGATTTTTAAGAAGTACTTTACAGGACGATGGTTATTGTTTATGTGTAGAGATTTGTTGGTGATTTAGATAACGAAACTAGAGTAATACAATAATGACATGGTGGATACGCCGCTAGTACTTCCTATATATAAGTGTTCTTATTGTATTACCCTTCGTGGCGTTATCCCGAATCACCATTAGGACTTAGGATTTTTGTGACTAAAACCAAAGTATAGTTTGATATACTACCAAATCACAAACCAAAGTATATTTTGATATACTACCAAAGCATAGTTTGATATGCTACCAATGTGATATTGTTTACCAAAGCATAGTTTGATATGCTATTGATTACCAAAGCATAGTTTGATATGTTATTGATTACCAAAGCATAGTTCGATATGCTACTGTTTACCAAAGCATAGTTTGATGTGCTATTCATGTGACATTGTTTACCAAAGTATAGTTTGATATACTACCAATTGATAACCAAACCAAATCCTTGTAGTATCTATCTATCTATCTATCTATCTTCATAGTTAGCTACTCATTGGATGTTTAAAGTACAATTGAAGTCTTTGTTTGAATTGATTGTGTATTTTAATGCGTGTTTACAAGTTGATTGACAAGTTGACGATTTATGTGTTTATGTGGTTAGTTGTGATTTAGATAACGAAACGAGTGTAATACCATAAGAACATGGTGGATCACTGCTGGTACTTCCTATATATAAGTCTTCTTATTGTATTACTCTTGTAGCATTATCCGAATCACTTTAGGATTTATGTGTACAAAATGATTCAATGTTCGAGTATCCAAATCCATGTAGAATCTTCGATATTTTCATATGTTAGATTCTTAGAAGGATATCCAAAGTATTATTTTAAATCATTGACTTTATTTTAATAATACTCACATAAGTTATGACATATTTCAATATTGTTATTATTAATCCTTGATTGGATTTCTAATAACAACTCACAAGTTTTATGACGATTTCAACGAGATTACAAAGTACAATTTCAATGGCATAAAAATTACTTAGTAATAATCATATTGCCATATACAAAACTATTTGTCACAAGTTTTCACAAACAAGATAATGAATTGCAATACTAAACCTTTTGCCATTCTTTGGCTCCAAGATTTCAATTTCAATTTCAATTGACAACTCTCGTAGTTGTCAAAGTATTGCAATACCAAACTTTTTACCATTTATTTGGCTAACAAAACCTATGTACTCGCCAACTTTATTGCTGACTCTCATTTTCACATATGTTTCAGGATTTCGATTATTCAAGCATGCAACGCGTAGGATTGCATCCGAGCCTTAGATTTCTTTAAACAAAAGACGATTACATGTATTCTATGTTTTGTAAAACAATGTTAACAATAATGAAACAATTTAGTACCAGTTGTTGTGAGCAATTTGTAACGTGACTCCCCGATATTTCCACAGCGTGTTACGCGATTGGAGTGTTACAACCGTCACTGGAATCGCCCAGTGACAGATACCTTTGAATAATAGTAAGATATACTATATATATATATATATATTACTTGATAAACTGCACTATTGGACGAAAGTTAGCCAATGAGTGATATGACCCCAGTCACATCGGAACTGTCACCATGTGACAAATACTGATTAAGTTTTGGGTAAATATAAACAACTATAAAAACCCTTGATGCCGTAAAGTATAACAATATATTTTTATAAAAATAGAATGAACTTGCCAGTATTTATTACTGATAAAATGTTTTCAAAACGCGTTTCAGGTAATTTGCTGTAAAGATAATAGAAGCCAGCTATGGAGCACTGAAGGCTTAAATAAAATGGCTATAAATAGCTGAATAAAAGAAGAAATTTATGTTTTATTTATTTAGGTTTATCCCTATAAAACATTTGAATGGAATATGTGTTTTAGCTCATTTGTTTAATATTAAAAGTTTGGTGTTTTACAAACTCTGAAATTATTTCCTAACTACTATCCTGATGAAAAATTTTCCGCTGCGTATTTAATAAACACCGGTACCACTTAACTGGTTCACGGCTCCCATTCCCAGGGTGGGGTAGGGGCTGTGACAGAAGGTGGTATCAGAGCCACTGGTTTAAGCTATTTAGGTGTTCTTTTAATACCTAAACTTAAACAATAAAGTTAGGGAATTAATACAAAGTAACATATGTGTTATTTTTGTAGATTTAAATATATGTATATATATATATATATATATATACACATATGATTCATGGAAGTATTGTTTTGTTTTAACTATTCTGTGATATTAATAATTGAAAATGTTTGCAATTCAATGTCGAATGAAGTATCACATAATCCAGAAGTTCATGCTAATAATGAAAATCCTTCGGATAAAAATGCTATAGAAAATATAATATCCAAAGGAATAGCTAATGCTATAACTTTAATAATTGAAGCTGTTAAAAACCCCGTAGACCACACAAAAGCTATGAGTAGTGTAGGATCGGGATTCGATCAAACGAGTCAATCAGAAGATTTCTCGATCAATACGAAAGGCGGAATCAGACGTATTGATGTTAGAACAACTATATTTGCACGTAGAATCACTTTAAATGTCGATTGTATTGATTTGACAAAGTTACACGAGCTGGCGACACTTCGGCAGAGCTTCGCTACCGGAATCCAAAAGTTCTCCAAAAGTTTCAAAAGTTCTAAATGAAGACCCAAGACCACATATATATAGGAGATGCTAGACCCCACGAACCAGTCCAGTCCAGACCCCACGAGCTGGCCCAGGTCGCATGACCTGGCCAGAAAGCATGAACTTGCCAAAAAGCATGAACTTTCCAGAAAGCATGAACTTTCCAGAAAGTATGAACTTGGTTACCTCGTGCGAGGTGGCCTAGCCACTTCGTGAGGGGTGGCTGGTTCAGGTCTGTTTCCCGTTTCTCTCGTACAACGTGTCCTGGTCTATCTATTCTAGATACATGACTCGATACAAGACGAAGTCAACAGACATATGCACTAACAAACTCCCCCTTGGATGATGATGAGTCTTCAGTGTATTGAGTCTTCAGTCTTGATCGGTCTTCTCGCTCTTTCCAAAGTATTCTCCATTGTACGCATCTTTATTAATCTCTCTCTTACTCTTCCAGAATCTCAACCTTACTCTTCGAACCTTCTAAATTTCTTGATCAGATCTCTTGATTCATTAAGCTCTTTAGCATTAGCAGCTTCTATCTCAAACGCTATTCCAAGATCTGAATCTGGCTCTTACGTCTTCAGACTCCCCCTTTCGATAAGCTGGGATTGCAGTCTGGAATTCACTATCTGCAGGCTTTGGATCGGAAACCTGGCTCTAATCTGCATATACTTATGCGGAAAGTCCTCAGGAGTCGAAACCTAGCTCTTTCAAAGCTTTTTACCTGCACATACTCTACCCAGAACATAAGGTTTTTCATTTAAAAACATTCATAGTCTAATCATCTAGACACCATTTGCAAGATAGACAATTTTGACATGGATTAACTCTGATTATTCACTTGTAAAAACAAATTTGGTTTCAAATTAATGAACCATTTAATCATTTCAAATTCATTTGACATTTCAAACAAACTCTCCCAACCCTTGTTGTTCATCATGTTCAGCACTTGGAATTTTGAAAATTAGCTTTCCAACATCAGTTGTCGAAAATAAGATGAAATAAAATCTTTTTGAATTTTCAAAATTTTATGCTAAAACATCCTGAAAATCTTTTTGGATTTTGGGAAATAAACTATATACAGACATCTTTTTGTGAGTTTGTGTAAGAGGATCATATCAGTTTATGACAAATCACTAATACCGTTGAGCTTTAAACACTTTAAGATTTAAACGATTCACTTAGATTGTCAGTATACTGATCCACTTAAATTTTCACACAAAGTTCAATTGATTCGAGATACGGATTAGTGTTTTAAGGACTTTAACTTATTCGCGTGTCCCATCTCAAAATATACTCCCGTATCCAGACTCCTATATTCAGTCTTACAGGTGAATGTACACTAATGATATCTGTAAATGGGTAATGCGACGCCATGAGAGCTCAGGTTAGAACTTCCGTTCAGACAAAGAGATGATGGCTCGACTTTAGGTGTGTCCCATTTGGGGATCTTTTCTTCAACAGCACATGATTAGCATTTTTCAATGTTTCATCATTTTTTATGCTGAGGGTGGGCTTTATGATTAAAGCAGTGCAGAGTATTATACAAGGACTAGGCTATTGCTCCCGCAAAATCAGAAGTCCCGGCATAATACCCCAGATATCATCACGTACAAAGACCTAGTATGTCAGAAATAGAAAGCCCTTCAAACATGATTTCAGGGGTTACCTATATATCCGAGAGATGTTCCCCGCGTGATAAGTAAGTATTTGATATTTAGGTTTATATCTCGAAAACAATCTACTAAGCGTGTAAAAATCTACTGGCATATCATCAGTGAGACCGTTTATCACATTTTAACTTTCCAATTCTTTAGCGTACTGTGATTGTCTACTGATGTACTCTCATTTCCTCTTTTTCACAACAAAACTCATTTTGATTTTTCGATGTTTTTGGTGTTTAGATTTTATCATGTTTTTGGATTTTTCAAATTTTCAAAATTTCTAAATTTTTTACTCCCCCTAAAATAAAAAATATGTTTCAATTTTTTTATTTTCTGGGAAAAATTTTGAATGTAAAAACAATAAACTATACAAATAAAATGACAAACTGATGTGAATTGCTTCAATTCGCCATCCACTTGGCGTAAACAATGAGAACTCCCCCTGTCAACAAACTATTTTCCCATTAAGATTTCAAAACACTTAAGTTTGTTTTAATCAAAATGGTTTTTCCGGAAAATTAGTTTTGTTGATTTCACACATCATGGGGATTCATTCATCACATTGTTCTTTCAACCACTTGTATGAAAGTTAAATCAAGTTCAACTTAATGACCTTGATTTACCACTTGTAGGTTCTTTATCAACAATACTACTTGTAAGTCGAAATATCACAGTTGTGAATTTCTCAAGAAAGATGCCGATTCCTACTCCTCAATTATCAACCTGGGAGTTCCGCCAAGTCAGGATTTCAAACAAAGCATGCTGACACCCAAGCCTGACCAGCATTGGGTGCATCCGAGTTATTTTAACTCGGTGTGTAAGTTCTCCTCTTTGATTCATAAAATTCTTTTACCCCTTTGGCCCTACCATCGACCATCTTACCAAAGATATGTTTCACTTTGCCATTAAACACTTTTTCGATATCAAATTCTTTCTTTTCAGAATAGAATTGATTCGAAATCTCTAATTTTCCAAATTTTGATTTTAAATTTGCAGCCCGCAATGGTGGAAAGTTGACATCATCCATTGGCGGTACTGACGTTTCTCTTTTTAGCTCAACTTGTGGCTCCTCTGACTTTGACGAGTCAGATTCATCGCCAGAAAGTGGCTCCTTTGTTTCCGAAGAAACAAATTCATCGCCAGATTTAACCTCTGATTTCTTAGCAACCAACGTTTGGTTGTTAAGATTCACTCTTCTTTTGTAAAACCTTTTAGAACACTCACCAACTTCATATGTTGAATTTTTAAACATTTTAAATTTTTCAGTTGGTGGTTCAATTTTATCAACAACTTTTTATTTGAGTTTAGAAGACACTCCCTGTTGTGTGTTGGTTGCCTTTGGACAGTTCCAGGCGATGTGACCAACTTCATTGCATCGGTAACAGGTTCTTGTCTCCTTTTTTCTAATTAGCTTCATTCTTCTCATGTTTCTGTTTTTCTGCAAGAAACACTTTGTTCGATTGCTTCCAGAATGAGCTCTTTTTCTCTTCTTCAGAACTTGCCCCTGAAACAAATACAGTTTTTGATTTAAAATCTTTAATATTTTGATTATTTTCAACATCAAAACCCAACCCCTTCTTTTTGAAATTGCTTTTATGATTCGGTTTCTTTTGATGACCTGGACCGAAACCTTTCTTCTTGTTTAAACGTTGTTGAACTCTAGAAGTATATTTAGGTTTTGAAAATCCCATTTTATCTTTTATTTCTGAAAACTTTATTTTTATCAATTTAAAAACTGTTTTAATATTTTCAATTTTCACATTTTTAATTGGAAATTTCTCATCAGAATATAATTTGTCTGAATCATTCAAAGTATATGCCACTTTGATTATTTCGTCATTCAAATTAATTTTTGATAACAGAAATTCTTTATTGTAAACCCTTTTGACCGATGATTTCGAACTGTCTACTGATGAACTTGAACTCTCAGATTCAGACTTTGACTCTGACTCCTCATCCTTATCCAACACCTGATCTACCACTTTCTTAATCAAATCAGACTCATGATCCGTATCAGATGATGTGAATGTGACGTTAATGTTGTCTGGTAACTCACCAGTTGTTTCAGACTTTAACTTTATATTGACTGCCTTTTTTACTTGTTCCGAATTTGGTTTTCTGGGAGAATAACCTTCCCAGATCGGAGGCGGACACTTGTTATAATTTGCACTTTGTTTCTTACCAGTATCCGTATCTTCCGACTTCTTATCTTGAAATGCTTCAAAACCTGCTACTGTCGGATAGATTCTATCAATCAAGTAATCAGAACTTGAGTAACTCATTAGCAATCGTCTGATTCTTTCATTCTCAATCTTTTCAGTCTCTAATTCTTGCTTCAACTTTGCACAATCATCAATATAGTGATTGATGGCCTTCTGCTTAGACATCATCACTGCATTCATCATTGTCAAAGCATCTTCCCTTTCTGAGTTTGTCTTTTCCAACTAATTAACCATTCTATCAACACATCATATGATTCTTTTACGTACTTAACATCAAACAACAATTTTTTTTCATCTTCTCTAGCTCACTAAACTTCTTATCTTTCTCTTCACAATGTTTGCATGGTTCCAAACGTTGCAGACAAGGTTTTGTGACCTCTACAATCTTTTCAATCTCAACAATCTTCTCAACAACTTTAACTTCTTCACTCTGTTCATACTTCTCTTCCTGAGCAACATTCTCACATTTTAACTCTTTCTTTTCTTTTGCTGCTCGTTTCTCCTTTAGCTTCTCCAATTTATCTGCAAAATAAAATTTGAAACTTTCAGGAGATAAATGAGTTTTACCAATGTTTATTTGTTTAATTTCTTCATCATCATCACTGCTATCAATTGGTGATTGATCAAAAACTGGTGTCTTTTCTAAACTATCTTCTGAAGAGACAGACTCTCCATTTTGACTTTTTTCATCACTTGCAAACACATCCATCCATTCTTTCATCAACTCTGGCTCTTGAATGATCTGTGCAACAAATGCTCTAAACTTTAAGTTACTTTTAGCTGGAATAAATTTGTCCCAGCTAAATCTCTCTGGCAATCTTTCATCTTCTTGATCTGGAGGCATAGTAATACAAGCTTTCTTCTTTCCATCTTCAATCGGAATAGTATGAGATGATGACGGTTGTTGAGCTACCTGATGATATATCGCTTTCCGATAATATTCATTATTCCCGAAAGGATTCTAAGCTCCACCTGCTTCTCGGTTGGTACATTCCCTCTTGAAATGTCCTTTTTCCCTGCACCGAAAACAAGTAACTTTAGACTTATCAAAACCTAAAGTAGAAACATTAGCATCACGTAAGTCATCTCTTTCGGTAATCTGCTTAAATTTCTCAGCTCTCCTCAACACGCTCGCTAAACACCACTTAATATCCATTATCTCCATTTCCTCAACATCAATCTGATCGTAATCCTCTTTTGTTAACATAGGATTTCCGATCCTTCCCGCAACCAAACTCTCATATGATTCTAACACGGTAACTAGTAATGCCATATGACGTTTAGTGACTTTTTCAGAGAAATTCTGACCGTTCTGATGATGCAACGCGATGTTGCATTGTAGCACATGACTATTACCATTGTTTGAGCTTTGAGACTGATAATTTGAAGTTGAAACATTAGGATTAACTTTCGGACATGAAGAAAATCCACTGTTGTTGATTGAACTTTGATTGAGTGATCCGGATGAGTTTTCTGCGCTGAAAGCGGTCTGGATCTTTGGACTAGCTTCAAAATTTTGAACATTACCTTTGAAATACATCTTGATATCTTGTTGACCACTTGAATTGTTCATTCTAGCGATCTTTTGTTGTTCAAGATCTTGTCCTTCAAGTTTTTCAATGAATTGAGCTATTGACAATCTATCATACTCTCCGGTATTCTTCAAAATCATAAGATATGTACCCCATTCATTTTGAGGTAAAGCATCGGCTAATTTTTCAACCCATTCCTCTCGATCTTTATTGATATCCAACCGAGTCATTGAACGCACTAAATGACAATATCTCTCAATAAGAGTCTTTGTAGTTTCACCCGGCAAACTTGAAAACAATTCAAATTCTTTCTTCAATAATGATTTTTTATTCTTGATCATCTCCGTACTTCCTTCGAATTTTGTGCGAAGTGCTTCCCAAATCGAACGTGCACTACCATCATGTTGAAGTAATACGAAAATGTCTTCTTTCACAGCTTGTTGTAGTAAACTGATCATCATTTTTTCTGCCTTGTACATGTCTCTCTCTTTATCCAAAAATTTAGAAATAATCTTTATAACTCCCATATCAGAACGAGGTCGAACATACTTAGTTTCAATACAAACCCAAGACATTAGATGATTTGCTTGAACCCAGTTTTCGAACCGTTCTTGCCAACTGTAATATTCTTCAATGCTCATCAGCTTTGGGGGTTACTGCAATGTTCCCGTTTCATTTTCCATGTTTACGTTCTGAGCAACTGAACTTGCAGTAGCTGAGGTAGTACTGAACGCGTTATAGAATTCGTTTTCCATGTTTCGGTATCGAGAGTTCACAATAACAGAATTTTCAAACAATCTGTGTTTTCAAACGATCTGGTAATTCACACGATCTGAGATCAGTTCGTGCGGTCTGAAGTTCAAACGACCTGGAAGTTGGCACAATCTGAATTTGGTGCGACCTGGATTTAATTTTCAAGCGACCTGGAACAACTTTCAAAACGAGCTGGAACTTTTCTCACAAATTGAATTCAGGTCGTGCGACCTGGAACCCAATTTCAAATGACCTGGTTATAAACTCGAATAGCCTGATCAGTTTTCACACGATCTGGAGTTTTTTTTCAAGCGGCTTGGACAAAATTCAAGTGATTTGGTTCAAAAATCAAACGATTTGAATAAAAATTCACACCGTTTGAGAATTCTAAGTCCAATAGTTCATCATTTGGTCGAATTTTTACCAATTTTTAGATAGATTTACCGTTCAATTTGTTCACAGATTGTTTAAACCAATGTTTCACGTGTTATATCACGAAATCAGATCATTTTAACCGTAAAAACTCAGTAAATTTGATGAAAAAGTGTAGAAAAGTGGGTAGAAATGAGTAGAAATCAGTTTTATCCGTGAAAATTAGCTGAAATGGTAAGAACTCTTCCTCCTGAGCTCTGATACCACTTGTAGGATCGGGATTCGATCAAACGAGTCAATCAGAAGAGTTCTCGATCAATACGAAAGGCGGAATCAGACGTATTGATGTTATAACAGCTAGATTTGCACGTATAATCACTTTAAATGTCGATTGTATTGATTTGACAAAGTTACACGAGCTGGCGACACTTCGGCAGAGCTTCGCTACCGGAATCCAAAAGTTCTCCTAAAGTTCCAAATGTTCTAAATGAAGACCCAATACCACATATATATAGGAGATGCCAGACCCCACGAACCAGTCCAGTCCAGACCCCACGAGCTGGCCCAGGTCGCACAACCTGGCCAGAAAGCATGAACTTGCTAGAAAGCATGAACTTGCTAGAAAGCATGAACTTGCCAGAAAGCATGAACTTGCCAGAAAGCATGAACTTGCCAAAAAGCATGAACTTGCCAGAAAGCATGAACTTGGTCACCTCGTGCGAGGTGGGCTAGCCACTTCATGAGGGGTGGCTGGTTCAGGTCTGTTTCCCATTTCTCTCGAACAACGTGTCCTGGTCTATCTATTCTAGATACATGACTCGATACAAGACGAAGTCAACAGACATATGCACTAACAAGTAGCAAGCATACTCGTGATGACAGTATTAGCCATAGTGTCAATGGAGGCAATGATTATACTATCAAAACCCCATTTCCCAAGAAAATGAAGGCGATGACTCTCGGGTGTACCTACAAAGAATTTCTAGCTTGTAAACCAACTGAGTTCGCAGGTAGTGAAGGAGCCACGACTGCTCTGCGATGGTTGGAAAAGACGGAAGTTGTTCTTAAAGTCAACAAATGTGCCGAAGAAGATAAGGTGATGTATGCTTCCAACCTCTTTAAAGAAGATGCCTTAGAATGGTGGAATACAATTCTTTAGGCAAAAGGAAGTGACATAACTTATGCCATGAACTGGGAAAAATTCAAGGAAATGGAAGAAAGGAAATTTTATCCTCCTTATGAAAAGGAACGAATGGCTAACGAGCTCCTAAATCATAAAATGATAAATGTGAATTGTCGCGAATATAAGACAAAGTTCTTCGAATACGCAAGAATGGTACCAACTCTGGCTTCACCAGAACCCATACTAATTTCTCGTTATATTTGGGGATTAGTTAGTGAAATCCGAGGCATGGTCAAGGCCGCTAGACCACAGACTATTGAAGAAACAGTTGAACTAGCTAACATCCTGACAGATGGACTAATCCGCACAAAAGAAGAAAACAAGAAGAAAGAGTTAGCCCAGAAAATTTCCCAAGAATTCTACCCTAATCATTTCTATAAGAAGAAAGGAACTGAACCGTCATTGGAGCAACCTACATGCAGAAGCTGTAATAAAAAGCATTCAGGAAAATGCCGTTTTAGGAGAACACCCTACTGTAACTTCTGCAAGATGACCGGGCATATAGAGGAAGAGTGTAGAAGGAAAACTAATATTTGTTTCAATTTCGGAGAATCAGGACACATCAAACCTCATATTTCCCGAAACTGACTAAAGCACTCAACAACAAGGCAAAAACAACAGACGGAGCTAAGAAGAACGCGCGAGCATTCGTACTAACTACGCAGGAAGCAGAAATGATTCCAGACGTAATCACTGATATGTAATATCTAAGTTAAATTATTATTTGACCCTAGAACAAATCAAAGTTATTAAATAAATGCATCATGTCAAGTACTTCATCTATTCAGAACCATAATAGACTTGTTTGGTCTTCATTTTCATTGAATCATTTATTTGGTTATGACACCTTGTGGTGGCGCTTTCATTTACTTGAAGCTTGATCTAATCTTATTCTCACACCTGATGTACGGATTTATTTATTTAATTTCTGTTGGTTTATTATCTTAAAACAGTCTTAATACAATTATGTGTTAAGATAAGAGTACACAAATCCGTATTGTCACACCCCCAAAATACCACATGCGGGAAACCCCGCGAGGCGTGTGACGTACCAGGATCCAGCCACTAATCACGTTGAACTCATAATATTAATTCAAATAAAACTTTCAATTATTAAAATATTCGTTACAAACATTGTTTACATTTCAGCGGAAGCATACTACATTAATTAAGAGTTTCATAACCCCAGTGTGTAAAAGCCATTAAACTTGTCTCGTGATTCCTTGTATCTTGACCCATGACCACTCCAGCATCCCAGACAGCAAGTTCCAACAACATGTACCTAAAGGCCTGCAAGCATGCAGAAAAACGTGTATCAGGTAACGCTGGTGAGTTCACTGATTTGTTAAACCGTTCGTTACCGATTACTAATTCAAGTTATGTTATGCTGATAATAACTCGATACTGCAGACGACCCTTTTTTGCCCTTCTCCAATGCTCTATCCAACATTGGTTATGATTTAAAGTTATTAGTTCACGCCCGTCCTATCCAGGTACGTCGTGAGGGTGCCAAACCTAATAGCGCTATCAACTAATAACCCTGTTGCCCTACAAGCAACTAACCCGGTAGTATGATGGGACTTAAGTGATAGAGAGTGAGTGTATTATCCAACATTAACGTTTACTGAAAACCGTTGCATATCCCCTGCAAGGATATGCGTATGTGAAATCCGCCTCACATCCCCTACAAGGATGTGGGTATTTGAAAACCGCCTCATATCCCTTACAAGGATATGGGTTTATGAAATCCGTTTACAAGTTTTATCAGTTTGATTGTCCCCACCGGACGCATGCTTGTTTTGAGAGAAGTGAACTCACCTTGGTTTGCTTGGTATGTCTAGTTACTTGTTCTCACTTAATCAATCATAGCCTATGATGTTCATGTACACGTAATCAGTTTACATTCACGTTGTTCACATATATCATGTATCCAACATACACGTTACGCGAGTAGCATACAAGTAAGACACACGTGCTTATTCAAGTCATAATTGTTAATCATGCAATCCATTAATCTATAACGTTTGTTGTAAAGTCATATAACAAGTGTTTTGTTCCCAAACAAGTCTACATCCCATGTTTATGACACATATCAACGTTCATAGATGTACTGTCTATTCATACGGGTTAAGTCAAGGTTCTCATCTGATTAACGTTATTACCATGCAACAGATTGGCTTTTATAATCCAACTACTCAATTCACACAGTTTCGTTCAACGTCATATACATCATACTGTTTCATTGTATAACACACACATCATGCAGTTTCATTATATATCATAGACATCATTAGCAGGCAGACAATAAATCGTTCAAGTTCCATACCCATGAGGTTCCATACACATGATAAACCACAGTCCCTTGATAAACCACAGACAGACAATAAACCACATGATAAACATCATGTTGTTCATCGGCAGGTGTGTGTGACGAAACATCATCTTTCGCCGTGGAAGTGGTGTGATGAAACACTATCTTTCATCGTGAAGGTGTGTGTGACGAAACACTATCTTTCGTCGTGGAAATGTGTGTGTGACAAAACACTATGTTTCGCCGGGGGTAACATCAGATGTCATGGCGCACCTGCAACCCTAATTCAATATCTAATAATTTCTTAACATTCGTAAATCAAACAAACCTCACTCACTGTTCATCATCATCGATCATCAATAGCATTCATCATACAAGAATCAATATATCATCAGATCGGATAGTACAAACATCATCTATTACGGAACCCTAGTTCACTGACATACGTTCACAGTCGCACAATCAGATTTATCAATATCATACTGACTAACCTTAAGTTTAAACATTATAATCGATTACTAATTTTTATACACATCAGTGTGAGCACAACACTAACAAATATAACATAAGCAAATAAACAGAACATCGATGAGTATAAATTAGATCAATGATGAACATACTAACCAGGTACTAAAATATGGAAGATGATACTTCGAAGGGTGAGGAGTTTTTGGCCAGGGGAGTTGTCGCCACTCCATGGGAGAAGAAGAGGAGAACACTAGGGCTTTCAATAGATGTTGAAAGGGAATTGTTAAGTAAACGTAACTGCTAATGCGCATACAAACAGGTAACGAATTGGGCTCAGTCCGGGTTCGAGTACTATGGACCGAGAAGGCAAGGGAATGTACGAGTCGAGAGAAGTGTGTGACCTTCGGCCCAAGTGTATGTGTGTGTGGCTTAATCATAAAACATAAGCACTTAATAATTTCTATAAATTCATTCCAGATAATCAACCATCGCAAACACTTTTAATTATAGCACATAACAAACACATGTCGTCAACATATGACTACGGAACATGAATAGAAATGACACGTACAAAAAGAACCATGGAAATCCAGGTTGTCACACGTATTATATTCTGGTGTACCTCTAAAGATTCTTTCATCATTGATCGAAAATTCTATGATATTCATTTGGTCTTTCATCATCAATAAAAAATCCTATAAGAATTATTTGAAATGAATATCCAAAATTACTTCATTAAAACTTTCAGTTGATTACGAACACGGTGAATTTGTTCGGTCACCTTAATTATTGAACTATTTCAATCATTACGACACATTGCGGCGTCGGTATAAACTTATAGCTTAGGCTAATCATAATCATACGAATCATTCAAAACCACGTATGTCTTTCGTTTGACTCATCATTAAAAGTAGTCTTGATGCAATTATGTATTAAGACAATGATACACTAAACTCTATTGTATTTCAGTGTATCCTTGCAAATTCAATAATGTCAACACATTGCTTTTCCTCATGTCATGATTCGATAATTGACAAATCATTTTCGAGCTTCTATTTCATTTGAGCTTGTTGATTCTAAGTCTTCCTTGATTAATGACTAAAGTAAGTTTTCCTTTGGCAAGTGAATCCTATTGATTCTAACAGTCATTCACAACCTGTAAACATTCAATTTAGACATCTATTGATCATATATCTCTTTTAGCTTGAACCTAGTCACCTTGGAAATTATATCATTTCATCTCATTCATTTGACATCGATTTTTAAAACTAATTCAGTTAAACCATTGAGTCCTATTTATTGTAAAACTCGTATTCATTTGAACATATCTTGATTCTGTGTCATTTACCTTCATAACTATTCTTATTGACTAAGACATAAAATAACTCTAGAGGAGACATCATAGCTCAAATCTCGAGGACGAGATTTAAAACAAGGTGGGAAGGATGTAATATTTCCATTTTTTTATATTAAAATAAAGTATATAAAAAACTTATATTATTATTAGACCGGTAGATTACGTGTAAGTTGACTGTAAGAAATATGTGATATTTAGACGAACATAGGATCCGTTTAATAATTAAATTCTAAAAATACATTATATTTGAACTTACTCCGTTTTTATTGAAACTTGGGTCAAAATGTAGATAAAAATATTCTCGTTCTAATGCCATATTCATCGTTTATTAAAACATCATATTTTAGAAGTTATAAGTGCCAAATGAGTGAAGCAGTTGAATTAATTATAATATATAAATAAATAATAAAAAAATCAAAAAACTAACATTTACATCATATATATGTGTACGTGTGCATGTATAGTTGTGTGTTCATGTATTAGTTATAGTTGGCTATGTGTCCACGAGATCAAAGAGAATCAAAAAGACTTTGTGTGCACTCCAAAAATCTTGGAGAAAATTGACTATAAATAGGAGGCACATGAACATTGTCCTCTGCTCCGTTCTTTTCCATATATCTTTATCTCTCACCCTCTCACTCTCTAAATTCTATTTTTCTAGTTTTTATTTTTATTTTTATTTTTTTCACCTATAATAATAATAAAGCACTGCCCCGTTTTAAGTGTTTTAACCCCTGATCACTGAGTCGATACCCTGTCCGATTGATCTAGAACCCAACAACGCATGTCAATGCTCTGCCTGACTAAGTACGTTGGGGTTCTGTCTCGTGACGTATTGATAAAGTTGAAATTGGGTTATTACACTAATCACGAGTGCATTATATATTTTAAATAGCTCAGGTGTTATACCCAGGATTATACCAGGAGGCTTTTAGTTGAACCCTAAAGTTACAAAGTGAGTCATTATACTTTTTATCACCTTTTTGTGATACATTTATATTTAAAAATGTTTTACAAAACCCTAAATGTTTATCAGTTATACTTACAGTGATTAAGTTTTTGTATTCTTCAATTACTATCGGTATGTGGGGTTTTAACTTGGTTCAAGATTGAAGGGGTTAAGTTAAAACACATATATTATTTCTATAAAGACTGCTTGAGAATATATTTAGAACCTATTATGTTATAATATTCGACATCTCACTATAATTAGTTACAATGTATTAATAATATATTATTTATTGTATATAAACGTAGTATAATATATATGTACACAGTTATACATTGATTCACAGTTATATTAATATATTATTATGTTATAATAGGGTAAGGATAGTGTAAAAAGGGCCTAAAGTGTGAGAAGTGTGAGAAGTGTATTATAACACTATATATAAAACTATATAACACCGTATAACAATATGTAACACCATATAATACCATATAACACTATGTAACACTATATATCATTATATAATAAATATAACACTATACATCTATCATAGACATGCTATCAGACAACCTATAGTGTTATATTTGTTATATAATGATATATAGTGTTACATAGTGTTATATGGTGTTGCATATTGTTATACGGTGTTTATATGGTGTTATATAGTATTATATATAGTGTTATAATACACTTCTCACACTTCTCACACTTTGAGCACTTTTTACAGGATCCTCTACCTGTTATAATATATGTTAATATTATAACATAATTATAATATCTACATTACAAACTTCATAGTCACTAGTTGTTAAAACTTAGTATATTATAATGTTAAAATATCAATTATAATGTTAAAATATCAGTTATAAGTTTATATTATATCATTATACTATTTTAAATCTTAGTCACATTAATATATTAAATAATAATAATACTATTTTTTAGTTAATATATTTAATAAAGTTATCATAATTTTAACTTCACACCCTATTGTAACTTAATATAATGTCAATGAAATTTTAAAATATAAAATACCTTGATGTGATACTCCTAAATATATTAAATAATATATTATAGTAACTAGCTTACAACCCCGTGTATTACACGGGTTAAATGACGAAAAAATGTAAATTATAAACTTTTATATAATCCTTATTAATGAAATGACTTATTTAGATAAAATAGTAAAATAAAAGAACAATTATATTTTCGCTATTCAAAATAATTTTTTTAGTTTTCGTTTGAGATACTACAATCCATTTTATTATGTCTTAAAAAGAAGTAACACTAAAAAATAAAAAAATAATGGTCATAAAATTGTAAGTATTTTTAAAAATAAGAGAAAAATGCCCGGATAGTCCCTGTGGTTTCACCTTTTTTCACCTATAGTCCCTATATTTCTAAAACTACTTGAATAGTCCCCAAGTTTTCACGTTTTGTTCTCGGATAGTCCCTGGGTCTAACTTCAGTTTGTTTTCTCTGTTAAAATGATGTGAAATGACAAAAATACCCTTTCCTTAAAAGGCCAAACCATAGGGACTATCCGGGCATCTTCTTCATCTTCTTCAAAACCCTAGCCCCCATTAGTTTTATCTCACAATATACACACACATAACCTGCATAACCAAGAGAGAGAGTGAGATTCGACCGAGAGAGAGAGAGAGAACCGAGGGAGAGAGAGGCGAGATCGAGACGGGTGGTCTCCGGTCACCTGGTCGCGACAGCAGGGAGGTGGTTCGAGTGGAGGTATGGTGGGTGATTGATACGTGATGACGATGGTGGTGGCACAGCGGCGAAGCAGTGGTGTGTGGTACAGTGGTGTGTGCTAATTTATCCTCCGAATGTTGTCAGCCCAACCAACCCACCTTCTTCCTCGTGTCCGATTACCACCCCAACCACCATCTACCCTTCACCCTACCTCACCTCCAATACCGTCGACCGACCACCTATTGCCGTCACCCACCACTTCCGATTGTTCCGGCCGGTCGCCATTACCATCCACCGTCGACATTCACTTCCGGCCGATGAATACCCACCACCGACCGACTTTCGATTAACCTCCGTTGATTGCCGATAAACTATCATTCAGCTCTGATTAACAAATAAAGTTGCATAATTTCTCTGTTGTTCAGTGAATCCAGGTACGAAAGTTGCAAAATTGTTTGATTTTTTTGGATGTTTTACATTCTTGTTGACTGAATCAATGAAGATTGATATGTAGTATTGAGTTTGATTAGTGAAAAAAAAATGTTTGGATACAGAGATGGGTCAGGGAATGTAATCTTGAGAAATCTGATGTTGAGATTGATAATGCAAAAACAGGAGGTTAGCTAGATTATAAGTTGAAGGTATGATAAAAAGAGAAGTGGGATGTGAGTAAAACTGCTGGAAAATGGGTTCCTAGGCGGTTCAATCGGTAATCCCTCACTTCTGTTCTTTTAGATTTGAGCAGAGTGACTGTGGCGGTGATGGTGGAGGGTGGAGGAGAGTGATGGTGGGTGGAGGTTGAAGATGAAGTGTGATGGTAGGGTTTTATAAATAAAAATGAAGAAGATGCCCGGATAGTCCCTATGGTTTGGCCTTTTAAGGAAATGGTATTTTTGTCATTTCACATCATTTTAACAGAGAAAACAAACTGAAGTTAGACCCAGGGACTATCCGAGAACAAAACGTGAAAACTTGGGGACTATTCAAGTAGTTTTAAAAAGATAGGGACTATAGGTGAAAAAATGTGAAACCACAGGGACTATCCGGGCATTTTTCTCTAAAAATAATTATAAGTTATGATGTTATGGTAAATGAACTGTAATTAAATTCTACTATGGATATTAATGTTATAATAAATACTATGATATAAATACTATTTTTAGATATATGGATAATGAGACAAGATACGAATATCATCATTATATAGAAAATATTACATATTAAAAAATCATACTAAAAATAAAGTATACGTTTAAAAAGTAGGACTAAAGTTTTTTAAACTATAAATTTGAGCGTCTACAACAACTTTTTTAATTAGTAGTTGACATTTAAATATTCAAATTAAAATTTTTATAATATTATATAATGTCTTTATTTAGCATGATGCTAAATGTCTTTAGTTGCGTAATATAATTAAAATTAAGTTTAATATTTAAAACTCAATGTTATTAGGAAGTTGTACCATTTTTTAAGATGAAAGTATATTGATAGTAACATAAATTTAAAATTGGAAGAAAATCACGGCTTAAGTAAATATAATGTTATATACTTAATAGCAAAAAAAAAATTATGTCTTTTAAAAACCATTTAGTGTTCGCTTTAAAGATAATTTGGTACTTTATTTAGATAATCCGCTTGTAATTTTAGTCTTCTAAGTTATATACTATAAGTACTTGTACATGTGATTTGATACTTTATTAGTAATTATTGTTTATATCCAAATAATATATTTTATCTTAACAAATATATATGGTTAGGGTAAAATAAAAATTTCGACAAGTTGTGAGAACTTAGAGAACTTGGCCTTACAAAAGGTTTTTGAATTTTTTTATAGGGGGTGTGAATGAGCGGTTAGAGACTCTAAACGTTAAATTTTTATTTTGGATTCAAGTAGTTAAAACCACTAAAACATAGGGACTCAAAAAGTAATTTACTATTAATTAAATTTGAAATTATACGTTTGATCTCTAACTATATTAAATAATATTATACTTATTATATTATTTGATACATTTATATTTGTTATAGATAATTATTAATTAAATTTGAATTTATAGGTTTATCTCTAACTATATTAATTAATATTATATTATATTTTGTGTATAAAATTAATATGTAATACTATTATTAAAAGGGAGGAGGCACCCGAGAGAGACACGTGTACAAAATTTTTTTTGTTTATTAGTATTTGATTTGATATAATATATGGTTCAAATATAATTCAACTTTTTAATATAATTTAATATACGGTTATATCTCATAATATAACTTATATCATAAAATATATTAAATTATGATAACTTTAATACACTATATTAAAATGATCAAAAGTGTCACTAGTTGAAAGAATGATCAACAGTGACATGACAAACGTCACTAGTTGAGAGAATGATCAACAGTGACATGACCACAATCACTAGTTGAGAGAATGATCAACAGTGATATGACCAGAGTCACTAGTTGAGAGAATGATCAACAATGATATGACCCGAGTTACTAGTTGAGAGAATGATTAACAGTGATATGACCCGAGTTACTAGTTGAGAGAATGATCAACAGTGACATGACCAGAGTTACTAGTTGAAAGAATGATCAACAGTGATTTGACCACCGTCACGGGAATCGCCTAGTCACAGATACCTTTGAATAATAGTAAGATATACTATATATCTATTACTTATAAACTGCACTATTAGACGAAAGTTAGCCAATGAGTGATATGACCCCCGTCACATCGGAACTGCCACCATGTGACAAATACAGATTAAGTTTTGGGTATATATTAACAAATATAAAAACCCTTGACGCTGTAAAGTATAAAAATATATTTTTATAAAAATGGAATGAAATCGCCAGTATTTATTACTGATAAAATGTTTTCAAAACGCATTTCAGGTAATTTGCTCTAAAGATAATAGAAGCCAGCTATGGAGCATTGAAGGCTTAAATAAAGTGGCTATAAATACCTTAATAAAAGAAGAAATTTATGTTTTATTTATTTGGATCTATCACTATAAAAAACATTTGAATAGAATCTGGGTTTTAGCCCATTTGTTTAATATTAAAAGTTTGGTGTTTTACAAACTCTAAAATTTTTTCCTAACTACGATGCTGATGAAAAATTTTCCGCTGCGTATTTAATAAACACCGGTACCACTTGACTGGTTCACGGCTCCCGTTCCCAGGGTGGGGTCGGGGGCTGTGACAGTTCGGGTCTCGTAAGTTCCGAGCTACGTGAGTGGGTTGAATCTCATGATCGACACGCGAGACATGAGCTTTGGTTCAAACGGCTCAGGTCGGTATAACACGGTAAGGATCTGGTTTCGAGTCATATGTTTGCACACTATAAATTAAATAAGTAAAAATTTAATTCGTCGAATAAGATAAGTGTATATTTATTTTGTAAAAGTGAAACGAACGGTTTTTACCTCGAAGTTATGGGTTCTCATATAAGTCACCAAATTGCAAAGGGATATATGTGTGCTGGATTCTCCGTTCCCGATAGAATTAACTACAAGGTTAACAGTGAAAGACATTTATGTGGCAACCAATGATCTAAAAGCATCAAACTTTATTGGTGAAGGAAACACGGGTAAGGATATGATACGCTGACCTAAGGTTAATATCAACGTCATGTCACATGGTCAATAACTAAAATCTAACAAATTATGTTGTTCTAATAAGTGCTTTGCAAGCTATCTTCAACAGACCATGTTTGGTTTGATATAAGACCCAACTTATAGACATGCATATAATGTTAGTTGATTCCTCAGGGTTTTATTTGAATGGTTAGTGATTTGTTTAGGAAAGGTGTACTTGCAAATGGTCAGAATGTTGTGAACAAGCACATTGTCAACGGTGGTGAAAAGGTAAAGTTAGAACATGAATCCAACGTCTTCAAATTGCTATCGATTGTGTTCGGCGACTGTGGTTTCTTCACATGTACCCTGGAGGATGCAGAGTTCATCATGATATAAAGGTATCTAAGCCATTTAATGTTGCCTTTCTAATATTCTGTAGTGATTTCAATGTTTAGATTTTGGCAGCTGACAACATTCTCCTAACTATGAACTTTCAAGCGAAGCTAGCCGACAAGGATAAGCATAATGTCTAAGAAAGCAGTAGCTGTCATATACACAATTTGACTCGGGCCTATTCTAGAAAGTCGGGGTATTCCGAATTAGGTTGGCTGACATAACCGGTTCATTAAACTGGTCAACCTTACACAAACCATTTAATAAACGACTAACCTGAACATGACCTATTTAATAAACTGGTTTGCCCGATATTCCCGTATAAGTTTTAGGTTTTTTATTTTGTTTTATGCTTTTAAAATTGTCAAACCTGTGGATGGGTCGGCCACATATCTATTTTTCCTTTTTAGACAAACTATTGTAATATAAGCACTCAAAAACATGCAACATAGCACCACAATGACATGAACGTTTTATTAGCACCTTGCATGGAGGACGACATTCTTCAGAATGGCATGGCATGGGACATGAATGTGGGCATGAACGTTTTATTGGTATTAAAACTCCGATCATACATCATTTTCTTGATGATGGGTCAAAATATGAAAAGTCAACAATATAAAACAAAATCAAATCATAGTACATAAACAAAAAAACAACAACAATATTCATCAACTCCACATCCATATACTTGAAAAGAGATGACATTGGGGTAACTGTAAAGATATGAATATAACATATATAATGCACAATGCGTACATAGTCGCTAGAGGTTGAAAGATGGGTGGGGCAGGAAACGACCCAAAATTGGTTGTTTTGAAACAGGTTTTTTGTAGTATGGCCGTATGGGCTGAAACAGGCTAGACCGAATTTAGTTGACACACAAACACTTTGTTGACTCTTATAAGAATAGTATGTGCTAATTATGATTACATTTATAATATTATTAAAACAATAATCAGAATATTAGACGACAATCAGTTTTAGCAACATCCAACCACTTTTAGGCAATCCCTTTTCAGATTTTTTTTTTTATTTGGCTCATTTGACCCATATGAAATAAAGCACAGGACAAATCAACTCATTCATAAGTGAATGACTCAAAAGAGCCATCTCTAATAGACTCAATGATACATACATAAGAAAAACTCAAGACTGTTCCTTGCAAAAAAAAAAAAAAAAAAAAAAAAAAAAACTAACCAAATCAGGGCGAGACGCTGTGGCTCCCAAGACAGCCTGGCGATTAGGCTAAGATTCAACATCCCAGATCAGGACCTGTACAATTAAAGCAAGGGGAAAAGTAACTTAAACCAAAGAAAACAAAATAAAGTTAAAGTGATTTAATTATGAAAACCAGCCGGATACATAAACAAATGATGTGTATAAGAAGGGGTTGCTAAATGCACCTCCTCTTTTACTTTTTATACTCCCCCTTCTAAAAATATAGTTTTTAAGTTATCAAATTTCACCCCTAAAAAATCTTTAGTTTTAGTTTTAAACATAAATAATTGATAGGTATTCATTTCGTACAAAAATTTAGATAAGACTTGGTTATATAATTTAATTAATTTTTTGAAATATTTAAAAATTTGGATAAGACTTGATTATAGAATTTAATTAAGTTTAATTATATAAAAGTTGATATGAGGGAGAAGCTTTGTGCGACGATGATCATCTTGTATTCCACAAAATTATATGTTGAAATAGTTTTGCTCCAATTTGTAACCATATATTCTGGTAATTAAAAGGGAAAAGCTTTAATCACAATGGAATGATATATCAGTTCTTAAAAGCAAAACAGATCTCTAAAAAATAGATAACTTATTCATGTATCATAATTTACAAATGCTATAAATATATTTAGGGTCTGAATTTTTCGGGTACCACAAATAAATTCAAAATTTTAAATTAGTTCCATACATAAATAATTGATACAAATTCAATCTATAAAAAAATTTAGATAAGTTTCGATTATATAATTCAAAATTCAATCTATATAAAATTTTAGATAAGTTTCGAATATATAATTTAATTATTAGATGCAATTTAAATTTTGTAAGGCTTATATTCTTTTCGTTATGGACCTTGGTGTATGTATTGGCCTACTATTATCAGCTTGTCAAGTCAAACTATTCGATTAATCAATCATAATTAACACATAAACTCCCAGATATGAGTGACAATTCAAGTCAAACTATTCAAATCGAAACAATACATGCTCCTCAGATAAGAACATCTCAATTTCAAATGGATAGGTACACAAAATCGAAATTAAATAGCTAACACTGATTAGAATTGAGTTTAAAACGATCACAATCATTTATATTTCAAAAACTGAATATCAGGTGATATATGAGATAGTTTTTAAAGAAATTTTTGGAAGATTGAACAATAGCAATAAGATCCGCGCACGTTGCGGCATGAGTACATCACAAACATCGAATGGATTAGTCCAAACGTTACGTGATGCTTTAACCATATAAAACGCGTGTTTTGACGTATCTGATTGAACTTAATGTAACATATATAAACATCACGATTGGATCAAAGCATAGATTAAATTGAGTTTATACCATACAATCATTACGTATTAGATATGACCCGACTTATACATAGAAACCATAACGGGTATAAAAGAAAAACTTACACATGTCATCAAAGGGATGAATTAGTGACTTTGAAAAGAGGGGAAAAAGGAAACCACAATTTGACTCCACTCGGTTCAAAACAAAATTTACGAAACATACATAAAATAAGCACACGAAAACATATTATATTTGACCTGACTCGTTTTCCAAAGAAGTTTACGTCGAAACATAGAACGGCTCGAATTTATACCGAAACGTACATTGAAATATGCACTTAAAAATGTTTTCCTTTTTAAAAATATGCGTTGCCAAACACCCGAAAGCCCGCGTCGTTGGAATTGGTACTCGCCCAAGTCGAACGGTCCTGACAGTGATCGTTCCGTCTCCTCGCCTCCATCGTTCTTGGGTGATTGGGATTTTTAGAAACGTCATTTTTTTTTAAATTTTAGGAATGTAGTTTTATTTTTTATTTTTAGGAATGTATCAATTAGTTACGTGTTTAATCATTTATATTTGTAATAAAAGAAAAAAAAGAGGTTAACCCGGTCTAAATGATGTAACTAAATAAAATAGAAGAGACTAGTATGTGGTCTAAGTGACATAGTGCAAGGAGATTGGTGGGTTGGGTTTGGGTTCACTAAGAAATATGAATATTAGTCTACTATTAATGTGGTGGTGGAGATAAAAAAAAAGCTATTCACTATAACCCAAACTCTTGGTCGTATCTTCCTATAAAAGAGGTATCACCGGTGTTTGGAATGGGACAGTTCAGACGGAGAAAGAATTACTAGATTACAATGTTATTCAAAGCTCAAATAGAAGATGGTAACAACACGCGGTTCTAGATTGATAAATGGTGTGGGATTCTAAAAAAACATATTTCTAGCGTTGTTCGTTTTAGAAAAAAAAACAAAACTGCAACAGTGGGACTGGAAAAGAATCCATCTGTCTGCCTTGGAGATGCAGGAGGTGAATCAATCACAGGCCATTATTTCTGCCTATCAAACAACGAAGACCGCTGGAAGTGGAGCCGGACAAAGATGGATCGTTGTGTGTCGTCATCGGATAAGTCGATAGGTTCGCAATCCCCTTGTGACACTTCGCGTTTTCCCTGTACGTTCCATTAATTATTGTAATTGCAGGAAGGTATTGTTAGGATCGGACTCTCACACACGAACTCGGACCACACACTCTCTCAACTCTCACACACTCTGCCACTTTCAAGAACACAAGGATTTACGTGGTTCGGTCTAAACTGACCTACGTCCACGGGTAACTAGGAGTTTATATTTCTAGGTGAGGTACAAGATTTACAAATACAATGATATCTTTATATAGAGATTGATCAACACAAGGAACCATGGAACATGCCGTAAACCACGGAACGAGGGTTGAATTTAGAAGAGCCGCAAGCGTGTTTATTCTCTGCTGCTGACTTTTGCCGTTTACATTCTGCCACAATCTTTGACAATCCTCAAAGTGGCTTCACACATAACAATCTCCCACTTGAAGCCACAGAACAATCTTCACCTGTGCTTCAACTGTGCATCTGTATTTCTGTAAATAAGATCCCCCTTGATCTTAGCTCCTTCCTAGTTACCCGACCTTCTCTTCAATTATCCTGAAGGCCCGTTGAAGCTTTCATTAGCTTCAACACATCAGTCATGGCTAAGTCTGCCCCTGACCCAATCTCTGTCTCCACCGGCTCCCACTGACACGAACTGCCGGATTCTGAGAAAACCTGAGAACAAACACTTTCCGAATAAAGCAGATAATTCACTGGAGAGACTTTTACCGCTGGAATACTGGTTCTCTTAACCCACTGTCGTCTGGGAGTTCTGACTGAAGCACTACCTGTGCTCCCACTGCCACGAATACCCTTGACTGGTTTCTCTGAACCTTTCCTAGCACGTTCAACCTGAATCTGACCTGTGACTCTGGGTTTGCCATCTGCAAAGCAAACCTTCTTCTGCCCACGAGATTCTGTGAACCGGATCTTGGTCTTCTTCTGAACTGGGACGGTTACTCCCTCAGACGGTAAACTGACCATATACAGCGAACCCCGTTTCTTTCCTCGAGCTACGACTAGATTTCCCTTTAGAACCTTCCACTGCCCGTTCCTGAACTTAACCTCGTGCCCCTGTTCATCCAACTGTCCAACGGAAATCAACTGTTTCTTTAGACTTGGAATTACCCGGACATCCTTCAAAGTCCATGAACCGACTGGAGTCTTCAGATCTAAGTCACCCATGCTCGTCACATCAAGAACCTCATCGTTTGCCAGTCTTACCTTACCAAAATCACATTCTTTCAGATTTCGCAGTGTTTCACTGCTGTGGGTAGCGTGAAATGAAGCACCCGAATCCATAACCCAGGAATCCACACTGCTTTCCACACTACAGATCAAAACATCATCATCTGAGTGGGCTACTGCAGCGTTAACTTCTTTCTTCTCATTTGGACTTTGATTCCTAAAATGTCCTATCTCTTTGCAGTTCCAACATGTTACATCACCTCGAGCCCTAGACTGACTCCTATTTCTGTTCCTGCTCCGACTATCTCTGTTATTCTTCCTTCCTCTGCCAACATTTAGTAATTCACTCGATGATCCACTCGAACTTCTTCTTCTGACGTCCTCGCTCAGAATAAGATCACGAATCCCTTCAAAAGTAAATTCGCTGGTACCTGATGAACTGGAAATCGCTGTAACAGTTCCGGACCAACTGTCTGGCAAAGAAGATAACAGTAGCAAAGCTTGAACTTCATCTTCGAATTTGATGCCCACTGACGCAAGTCTGGCCAAAATCGAGTTCAACTTGTTGATGTGCTCTGTGACTGAACTGCCTTCCCTCATACTAGTATTTACCAGCTCTCGAATCAGAAAGACCTTATTAGCTGCCGAAGGCTTCTCGTACATGTTAGATAGGGCTAACATCATACCACTAGTTGTGGTTTCCTTCATGATGTTGAATGCCACAGTCTTTGATAACGCCAATGTAACAACTGCCCTGGCTTTCCTGTCTTTTGATTCCCAATCTGCTGGTTCCACCTTTTCTGGTCTAACTCCTGATAACACAATATCAAGATCTTTTTGAACCAATAATGCCTCAATCTGCATCTTCCACCAGCTAAAATCTGTACCGTTAAACTTATCGACTTGAACTTTCCCGTCTTCTGCCATGTTAACAAACACGACTAACCGAAATTTAAATCGAAATACAAACCGAAAATCAACACTGAAACAACCAAAACAAGCACTGGTCTACGGTTCTGTTTCTTCGATTTCCAACAAAACGATACTCTGAAAATTTACTGGTTTAACCGGTCAAAAAACTGATCTTGAAATTATAAACCTTCTGCCCAATGCCCCAAAAAAATTTAGTTCTTTGAAAAAATAAAAGTTTGGCTACTACTGCCAAGGAATTAAATAAAAAGAACTAAACCCAATTTTTGTTTAAAGTTGAGGGGCCTTTTGATAAAATTGAAAACTTCAATTCTCAACATAAATAAAACACATTCATGTTTCTTCTTCCCCACTTTCAAAAGGAATCTTTTGCTTTTCCTTCTTCACTTACACAGAACAAAGAAAATTCTTTCCTTATTTTTTCTTCAATCGATCAAGTAACAAGCAAGTGGCAACCTTCACAAGCTTCGATCGATGGCTGGGTTCAACGGCTACATTGCCGGTTGGTTGGAGAAACAGCAGCGGTTCTGCCGGCTGTGGCGACGGTTCTAATGGCGGCGGTTTCGGAATCACGACGGTGATTCACCTGAGCGGCGACGGTTCTGATCGGAACTCTCGTACAGGTCAGTATCTTCTCTTTCCTGTACACCTCCTTCTCGTTCGTGTGAGTCGATCAAGAGCCCTGAGCTCTGATACCAGTTGTTAGGATCAAACTCTCACACACGAACTCGAACCACACACTCTCTCAACTCTCACACACTCTGCCACTTTCAAGAACACAAGGATTTACGTAGTTCGGTCTAAACTGACCTACGTCCACGGGTAACTAGGAGTTTATATTTCTAGGTGAGGTACAAGATTTACAAATACAATGATATTTTTATATAGAGATTGATCAACACAAGGAACCATGGAACATGCCGTAAACCACGGAACGAGGGTTGAATTTAGAAGAGCCGCAAGCGTGTTTATTCTCTGCTGCTGACTTTTTTCGTTTACATTCTGCCACAATCTTTGACAATCCTCAAAGTGGCTTCACACATAACAATCTCCCACTTGAAGCCACAGAACAATCTTCACCTGTGCTTCAACTGTGCATCTGTATTTCTGTAAATAAGATCCCCCTTGATCTTAGCTCCTTCCTAGTTACCCGAACTTCTCTTCAATTATCCTGAAGGCCCTTTGAAGCTTTCATTAGCTTCAATACATCAGTCATGGCTAAGTCTGCCCCTGACCCAATCTCTGTCTCCACCGGCTCCCACTGACACGAACTGCCGGATTCTGAGAAAACCTGAGAACAAACACTCTCCGAATAAAGCAGATAATTCACTGGAGAGACTTTTACCGCTGGAATACTGGTTCTCTTAACCCACTGTCGTCTGGGAGTTCTGACTGAAGCACTACTTGTGCTCCCACTGCCACGAATACCCTTGACTGGTTTCTCTGAACCTTTCCTAGCACGTTCAACCTGAATCTGACCTGTGACTCTGGGTTTGCCATCTGCAAAGCAAACCTTCTTCTGCCCACGAGATTCTGTGAACCGGATCTTGGTCTTCTTCTGAACTGGGACGGTTACTCCCTCAGACGGTAAATTGACCATATACAGCGAACCCCGTTTCTTTCCTCGAGCTACGACTAGATTTCCCTTTAGAACCTTCCACTGCCCGTTCCTGAACTTAACCTCGTGCCCCTGTTCATCCAACTGTCCAACGGAAATCAACTGTTTCTTTAGACTTGGAATTACCCGGACATCCTTCAAAGTCCATGAACCGACTGGAGTCTTCAGATCTAAGTCACCCATGCTCGTCACATCAAGAACCTCATCGTTCGCCAGTCTTACCTTACCAAAATCACATTCTTTCAGATTTCGCAGTGTTTCACTGCTGTGGGTAGCGTGAAATGAAGCACCCGAATCCATAACCCAGGAATCCACACTGCTTTCCACACTACAGATCAAAACATCATCATCTGAGTGGGCTACTGCAGCGTTAACTTCTTTCTTCTCATTTGGACTTTGATTCCTAAAATGTCCTATCTCTTTGCAGTTCCAACAGGTTACATCACCTCGAGCCCTAGACTGACTCCTATTTCTGCTCCTGCTCCGACTATCTCTGTTATTCTCCCTTACTCTGCCAACATTCAGTAATTCACTCGATGATCCACTCGAACTTCTTCTTCTGACGTCCTCGCTCAGAATAAGATCACGAATCCCTTCAAAAGTAAATTCGCTGGTACCTGATGAACTGGAAATCGATGTAACAGTTCCGGACCAACTGTCTGGCAAAGAAGATAACAGTAGCAAAGCTTGAACTTCATCTTCGAATTTGATGCCCACTGACGCAAGTCTGGCTAAAATCGAGTTCAACTTGTTGATGTGCTCTGTGACTGAACTACCTTCCCTCATCCTAGTATTTACCAGCTCTCAAATCAGAAAGTCCTTATTAGCTGCCGAAGGCTTCTCGTACATGTTAGATAGGGCTAACATCATACCACTCGTTGTGGTTTCCTTCATGATGTTGAATGCCACAGTCTTTGATAACGCCAATGTAACAACTGCCCTGGCTTTCCTGTCTTTTGATTCCCAATCTGCTGGTTCCACCTTTTCTGGTCTAACTCCTGATAACACAATATCAAGATCTTTTTGAACCAATAATGCCTCAATCTGCATCTTCCACCAGCTAAAATCTGTACCGTTAAACTTATCGATTTGAACTTTCCCGTCTTCTGCCTTGTTAACAAACACGAGTAACCGAAATTTAAATCGAAATATAAACCGAAAATCAACACTGAAACAACCGAAACAAGCACTGGTCTACGGTTCTGTTTCTTCGATTTTCAAAGGAACGATACTCTGAAAATTTACTGGTTTAACTGGTCAAAAAACTGATCTTGAAATTATAAACCTTCTGCCCAATGCCCCAAAAAAATTTAGTTCTTTGAAAAAATAAAAGTTTGGCTACTACTGCCAAGGAATTAAATAAAAAGAACTAAACCCAATTTTTGTTTAAAGTTGAGGGGCCTTTTGATAAAATTGAAAACTTCAATTCTCAACAGAAATAAAACACGTTCATGTTTCTTCTTCCCCATTTTCAAAAGGAATATTTTGCTTTTCCTTCTTCACTTTCACAGAACAAAGAAAATTCTTTCTTTTTTTTTTCTTCAATCGATCAAGTAACAAGCAAGTGGCAACCTTCACAAGCTTCGATCGATGGCTGGGTTCAACGGCTACGTTGCCGGTTGGTTGGAGAAACAGCGGCGGTTCTGCCGGCTGTGGCGACGGTTCTAATGGCGGCGGTTTCGGAATCACGGCGGTGATTCACCTGAGCGGCGACGGTTCTGATCGGAACTCTCGTACAGGTCAGTATCTTCTCTTTCTTGTACATCTCCTTCTCGTTCGTGTGAGTCGATCAAGAGCCCTAAGCTCTGATACCAGTTGTTAGGATCCGACTCTCACACACGAACTCGGACCACACACTCTCTCAACTCTCACACACTCTGCCACTTTCAAGAACACAAGGATTTACGTGGTTCGGTCTAAACTGACCTACGTCCACGGGTAACTAGGAGTTTATATATCTAGGTGAGGTACAAGATTTACAAATACAGTGATATCTTTATATAGAGATTGATCAACATAAGGAACCATGGAACATGTCGTAAACCACGGAACGAGGGTTGAATTTAGAAGAGCCGCAAGCGTGTTTATTCTCTGCTGCTGACTTTTTCCGTTTACATTCTGCCACAATCTTTGACAATCCTAAAAGTGGCTTCACACATAACAAGTATTAGTGTGAGTTAATTGTTTAAAAGTGTTATATGTTTACATTATGAGGAATGTTTGATTTATTATGGAACATTAGGATTATTGTTATTTTATTAGCCGCACACATGCACTACTAGAAAATAGGGTTTTTGCCATGAAATATTCGGTCACAAAACTATAGCAATTTTCTTGTTTTCACCATTTTGCCACCGATAATGCGGTGACAAAAACATCCGTGTCAATTGCCCTAATGTCACCAAATAACCATTTTTATATTTTGCTACCAAATTCTTGCCACCACAAAACTGGTCACAATTATTTGCCACCGCTACATCTTTGCTACGCTCCACCTTGTTTTGCACATCTTTGCTACTCTCCACCTTGTTTTGCTACCGTGTTGTGACGGGTTTTTTGCCACCGCTTTGATACCATTTAGCCACCGATATCGCCACCGTTTTTGACACTAGATACCATTTAGCCACACGTTTAGATACCATTTAGCCACCATTTAATACCATTTAGCCACCATTTTTTTGACACCAGATACCATTTAGCCACACGTTTAGATACCATTTAGCCACCATTTAATACCATTTATTCACCATTTATTTGCCACCGAGTTGTGACCGTCTGTCTATTAGGTTGTGTTTTTTTTTGATTTTGGGTTTTGATTCAGATTTCTCACTGTTTTTTTCATCAAAATTACATATCAATAAAACTACAAAATTATATATAAAAAGTATAATAAAATCACAAAATCCCAAAGTTATATAAAACTTTTCTGTTTAAAAGCATATAAAACATTCTAATAAAAATACCAACTAAAACATAAAACAACTAAAAGTATCCTAATATGATAAACATCGAAACGTTCGAAACCAAGTGTTTATAACTTATCTTCGAATTGCGGCAGTCAACATAGCTTCAATTTGTGACATCCTTTCGAGCATAGCGTCTTTATCCACTTTATCATTTTCTTTTTCAGCCAACAACTTCGCAATAATTCCATTTAACCTTTCTTTTTCTTCATCATTATCCTTGACGAGCTCCTTGATAACTAAGTTCAACTTTTCAATCTACAAAACAATCAATGAATAGAATCAAGAAGGCAGAACTAACGAAAGTAATAACGGGTCAAGTTGGTTGCAAAGAAAATAAAATATAATTTGACCAGTAGCATCTTTGCACTTTTGCACTTTGGCTTATTTTGTTCCCTTTTGATCCAAGCTATGTTGTCAAAAGCGCAAAAAGCGCGCACCTAGGCGCTAGGGCGCAGCGAGGCGCACCTAGAGCACCTGGTGGTAGCCTAGGCGCAAAAATGGTTTTTTTTTGAAAAAACGCTGCCGAGGCGCAAAAAGGCACGCGACTAGGTGCAAAAACCGTCCTTTATTTAGTTTTATATGTGGAATCTTATTTATTTTCAAAGCATAACATATTTTTTATATTTTTTTCTCTATATGCGCTTTTCTTAAAAAAAAGCCCACGCTTTTTTTGCGACTTGCGCCTAGGCTCCGGGCGAGGCCGATGCACCTCGTCTGCGCCTTGCGTCATTGACAACATAGGATCCAACAATAACATCTTTGCACTTTTAGTCTTTGCACATACGGAGTTCATAAAACATAACCTGGTGCATTTGTAGTGGGCATTCAATTGCATGCCAAAAAAAAAAATACAGTTTACATGGATCAGTGTGAACTGGCCAATTGCACCAGTATCCAAACTGCTGGAATGGCAATCCCAATTACAATGTTGACATACCTGGGGACTTTTGGCATTTGAGTCTCTAAATCAATGGAACTCAACTGATGCACGTTTTTGTTTTTAGTTGTCATGGAGGCTCTTTCGTGTATGATAAATAGAGCGAGGAACGCCGACTTGATTAAAGGCATTGCTACTCCTAATAATGGCCCGGTTATTACTCATCTATTGTACGCGGACGACTCTATTGTGGTGGGTGAGTGGTCCAAGGCTGAAATGGTGAGCATTGTGAGAGTGCTTCGGTGCTTCTTTTTATGTTCGGGGCTCAAGATCAACATTGAAAAATCCAACCTTTATGGTATAGGTGTAGGGATAGAGGAAACCAACGAGTTGGCTAGCGAAGTGGGATGCAAACCGGATGCTCTTCCGTTTAAATACCTCGGTCTTAATGTAGGGGCAAATATGAATCGAATCAGGAATTGGCAGCCGGTGTATGATATATTTCGGAAGCGGTTGGCTAAATGGAAATCGAACTTGCTTTCTATTGGCGGAAGGGTTGTTATTATAAAAGAAGTCTTGGAGAGCCTTCCGTGCTATTATTTTTCTTTGTATAAAGCTCCTAAGAAGGTTATCGCTGACTTGGAATCCATGATCAAAAAATTTTTATGGGGTGGTTCTATAGAAGAAAGGAAAACTCATTGGGTTGCTTGGGACCGGGTGACAATGCATAAAAAGGACGGGGGTTTGGGGCTTAATAGATTATCGGAGGTGAATATATCGCTCATTTTTAAATGGGGATGGAGATATAAATCTGAAGCCAATTGTTACTGGAGAAAAATTATTGATGCTTTTCATCTTAATCGGGTTAGTTGGGATGGTTTTCCGTTAAAGAAATCGCTGAAAGGGGTATGGAATAACATTGTTAAAGTGTTGATTTTCAATAAAGTTGGAGGCTCTGCTGTTAGAAATTATATTCAGGGAGTGGTCGGTAACGGGGAAAGTATTCATTTTTGGCTCGATCCTTGGATCATCAGTGAACCGCTCAAGTTGAAATTCCCAGGTCTTTTTCGATTGGAGGCTGTGAATCCAGTGCTTCTCTCGGATCTGCAGCAGCTGCTCGGTATTCTCGGCTCGGTTCAGATAGTTGACAGACAAGACAAGTGGCGATGGTCTCCGCACAACGAAGGTATTTTTTTGGTTAAGTCCGTCAAGGGTCTTTGTTATTTGGACAGGTTTGTGAGACATAGTTTTGTTATGGATTGGTGTGATTGGGTCCCTGATAAATGTAATATTCATGCGTGGAGAGCGGAAATGGAAAAAATCCCGTCTAAGGTCGCTTTAAGGAAGAGAAATATTTTGCAAGGAGAGCCGATTTGTCCGCTGTGTTCTTCTGCTGATGAGTCCGCGGAGCACTTATATACGGCTTGCTATGTCTCTTCTATTGTTTGGAATATGGTTAGCGGGTGGTGCAGGATCCCTGGTATCTACGCGTTTTCTTTAAAGGATCTTCTTTGTTTACATAAGGATCTTTCAGCTTCAGTTAAGAAGAAGGAGGCGGTTCAAGGATTAATTATCATTACCTGTTGGAGCATTTGGCGAGCTAGGAATAAGTTGATTTTTTCCAATACTCCGGTTAAAATTGACGGTATTATAAGCGAAATAAAGTCTCTAGGATTTTTATGGTTTTCAAATAGATCTAAGTATAAAGGTATTTCATGGGAGGAGTGGGTGTCCTTTGTAAATATGTAACTTTCTTGTAGCTTTTTTTTGGTCGGCTCGATTTGGGCCGGCTTGTTTGTGAATGAAGTTTACTTTTCAAAAAAAAAAAAAAAAAAAAATTGCCTTTGACCATACCTTTGCCTCTAACCAATCATGTTGTACGGATTGTTGACTTGGCAAATATAGCATATTAGCAGACTTTACACAAAGTCAACTCTAGCCCAACATTACCCTACCGCAATCATTACTATCCCGAATCACTTGCAGCTCAATAATAATATAAACATAATATTTCTTGAATCGTTGATTATCTTCAAGCCCCATGTCCATCTCTGCTGTTAAGATCAAAGTACATCTCGTTTAGCTTATGAGTAAACAAATCACAAGCTTTATCAAAAGAACTGCAAAGCAAAGAAAATCAGTAAATAATAAACTACTGAGACGTGAGAGTATTTCATCCTCCTTAAAATGAAAATGCCAATTAACACCAGTATTTTCATAACCAGACTGGATAGTGAACTGTACGTCTTATCGGCACTGGTTAGACATGTTGGATCTTGAACCATGTTTAAAAACCAGATTAAGTGATAAATAATTACAGGGCCGTCTATCAGGGGGTGCAGGAGGTGCCTGCGATCAGGGCCCAAATCAATATAGGGCCCAATTTTTTTTTATAAATTATATATATATATATATATATATATAGAGAGAGAGAGAGAGAGAGAGAGGCCAGTTAACGTACAATAGGGCTTATCGTACATTACGTACGCGATAACCCCAGCCGTCAGATCTTTATCTCCCATGTGATTTCATATCTCCATGCGAACTGTTCGAACTGTGCGAATTCAATCTTCCACATGCGATTTTGTCCATCTACACACCCCATGTCATTTTTCACATTACCCCATGCTAACCATTTTTTCACATGCGATATTCAATCTTCCACATGCGATTCTACACACCCCATGCCATTTTTCACATTACCCCATGCTAGCCATTTTTTCACATGTGATATTCAATCTTGCACATGCGATTTTGTCCATCTACACACCCCATGCCATTTTTCACATTACCCCATGCTAACCATTTTTTCACATGCGATTTCATTTGCATGGGATTTCAAACATGCGATTTCATTGCATTTTCAAGCCATGCGATTTCATTTGCCTTTTTATAACATGCGAAGATTGAATTCGCACCGGATCCGCACCAGATCGAACGGCTGGTGTTTTGGTCAAAAATTACCGAAGCAATTTAGTGATCAAATTAGTTAAGTGAGGTAGTGTGCTAAGAAAATGTGTAGAAGATATGCTAACTAAGTTGTTTGCAAAAACAGTTTCAGGATACGGCTCAGGATATAGAGTTGTATCTGTGATCAAACAATGAGCAAAAATGTAAAGGGTGACACGAGATGTACGAGGAAAGCCCTTGATCAATCTAGATCGCCGGCATAAAACCTCGGGAGCTGTCAATCGCAGCTGCCTTGTTCTTCTATTGCTTCAAATATCAGGATACAGTACAGGATATGATGCGGATCAACTAGGTGTTACAATGTAATTTGAGTACAAGTGTTTCTGTGTAGTGATTGCTAGTAGCTAGAGAGCAAAGTGTGCGAAAGAGTGTGTGTCTTAATCTGATCCGATCAATCTATTTGTAGTTAAAAGACATCAACTAACTATCCTATTCAACCGGGATGCTTCGAATATTCCTCAAGTGAACGTTGTAGTCCACTTCTTCCGGGTTCAACGTCTCTCATATAACTGGTTTGCCCGAGTCTTAAGGAGAAGAGGTCCACTTGACCGTTAGGGACCCGCACCTTCTAAGCTGCACGTGGTTAAATTAGTCATTACCAGGATATCACATCAAGATGTTACCAATATCCTGATCCGTTATCCTGATCACAAACAAACAATCAAAAGCAGAATATTAGTCAGGATATATGTTCAGAAAATGGCCCATAACAATTGTCCCCAAAATATATCTGTTGGTATACCAATCCAACGGATATATTTTAAAACTTTATCTCGCAAACCGAGGCAATTAAAACGAGGCGACGTTTAGGGTAGCTTTAAGCAACTTCCAACGCGGTTTTTACTCGATGGATATCCACTATGCCCCTATATCTTCACTATTCTTGTTTGAAAATCAGATATCATCAACAGAGTCTCCAGGTAATCGCTTATTCCTTCTTCGTTTCCTGTTAGTTTTTCCATCCTTCTTCCAATGGCCACCAGGACCCATTCCCAAACGGTGAATCATCGGGCACCTTTGTCCAGCAAAATATTCTAAAAAATCCCGAGAAGGAGATCTGTGCTTTCGACAACGCGGATATTTCCGCGCTGAGGGCCTCCGGTGCTTTCCCCGATGGCACGGTTTTCAGGCCGTTTGACCGATCAATTTGGTCGGATGTTTCTTCTGCCGAATGGGTTTGCTTTCCAGCATACCCTTTCTCGTTAGGTCTTCGATACCCGTTTCCCGAATTCATGATGCAGTTTTTTCGAACCACTGGTATTTCTTTCGCCCAAACAATGCCCATGGTTTGGAGGGTACTAATCGTGCTTAACCAAATCAAACATCTTCACTGTCCTGATCTCTGCATCGAAGACATCCCAATTGCTTACCGCCTCCGATCACACGGTTCCATCCGATTCTTGCTTTTTTCAACTTCCAGCAAACCTCTTATTCTTAAGGCCACCAAAAACGAGGATGGGTGGCAACGTAAATTCTTTTTCGTCAAGCGAGATTCCATCTACGAGGGTGCTAGCCTTCCGGTGGAGTGGTTAACCACCGGTAGGGTTTAGGGCTTCAAAAATATCTTTAGCTACTTTTAGGCCTCTGTCTTGTGCTAACATTTTCTTATTTGGTCTTTATTGCAGTGAATTTTAAGGAAGTAGCTCCCCCTACCGCAGAATCCGAAAAAAAGGATCAAAGCAATTTACCAACTACCAGAAGGTGACATAAGTTTTTCCACACACCTCCCAAGTTCCAGCCAATACTCATCATCCGAGATGTCTGGTAAGAGTTATTTTACGAACAATTAATAATATAACGAAAGAGCAATAAAAGTTTAGAACTCTCCTTTTATGCAGCACCAGCCAAAATCCCAGAAGTTTTCGACCTTGAGGAGTTAGACAGTTACTCCGATCACATCCAGGTCAAGAAGGAGCCTAGTCCCAAAGCTACAGCTACATCTAAGCCCAACAGTTCCAAAGCCATCATAATTCCCAAACCATCACCAGCTACTAAACCACGGAGTTCAAGTTCTCGCAAAAGGAAAGAGACCGATTCACCTGCCATTTCTGATACGTTTCCCTATGAAAATCATGGGTTTATCGAAGCGAGCGGGTTCATGTTGGTGCATTACGTCTGTCGACTTCGTCTTGTATCGAGTCTTGTACTAGAATTGTTAGATCAGGGCACATAAAACGAGGAAATGTGTGTTTATGGGTATTTCGCATGAAATCAATTGTTGATTTCGTTTGTGTAATCTCGTGCGAAATTAGATTTCGCTTGAACCAGTTCAAGCGAAATCACCTCCACTATATATACCCTTCATGCTTGTTCATTTCTAAGGTTCATATTTCCGGTACCGAAGTGCTACCGACGTGTCTACTGATCTGTAAACGTATTATAATCAATATACAAGACAATTAGAAGTGAATCAAGCTGTTTACAAAGTCTAATCAATGAATTCCGCCTCTGATTAGACTGAGAACTCTTCTGAACGACTCGTTTGGGTCACAAAACGATCCTACAAGTGGTATCAGAGCACAGGAGGAAGAGTTCTTGCCAAAACAGCCATAATTTCTGACTTCTACACCTTCTTTTTCAAAATTAACAAGTTTTTACGGTCAAAATGGATTGAATTTCATACATGTCATGCGAAACAGTGTTTTAATGAATCCTTGAGAGAATTGGACTTGAATTTGATCTAAAATTGGTAAAATTCATAATTTCCCTTGAAAATCAGATCGAACATAATGACGTCAGCACCATTTCGTACGGAATTACCTGCTTGATTTCACACGAAATTACCTTATTTCGCTTGAAATAGTTAATTTCGCCCCAATTTGTAATTTCGCTTGACTAATTTCGCATGAAATAGCAATTCCGTTTGAAACCAGTATTTCGTGTGAAAAAGTAATTTCGTTTGGAAGTGTTATTTCGCATCAAAGGGGTATTCCGCTTCAAAAGTAATTTCGTTTGAGAGTTGATTCTGTTTGAACCTGTATTTCGTGTGAAACTTGAATTTTTGTGAAACAATTTTCCGAAACATGGAAGAGGAATTTTACAATGCTTTTGCAACACCAGTTGCACCAGTTACAGCTGCTGAAACATTGTACAATGAGAATGAAACAGGAACTTATCAGAAACCGCCAAAGCTTATGTATATTGAAGATTTTAAGGGATGGCAGAATCGATTTGAGAACTGGGTGCAAGCTTATAAGTTTGACGCATGGTGTTCATTAGAGAAAGATTACGAGAAACCGAAAAATGAACGTGGGCTTGAAAAAGCATTTTGTGACTTTTCAGAGAGTGATAAATTGAAATATACAAGTGAAAAAATGATGATCAGTATTCGTCAACAAGCGATTAAAGAAGATATCTTTGTTTTGCTCCAACATGAGGGTACTGCTAGGTCAATTTGGACGGCATTGATTCAAAAGTTTAAAGGAAGTGCAGATATGATCAAGAACAAAAAGGCTTTACTTAAGAAATCATTTGACATGTTTGTAGCCTTTGACCAAGAAACAACAAAAATGACCATTGATAGATATTGTCATCTTGTTTTGGAAATGGGAAGATTGGACATAAAGAAAGATGATGATGCATGGGTTGATAAACTTGCTGATGCATTACCACAGCAGAAATGGGGAACTTATTTGTTGATCCTTAAACACATGAGAAAATCTGAAAATATGAATCTGGCACAGTTTATTCAGAGGATTGAAGAGCATGAGTTGGATATCCAGAAAACGGCAATCATAAAGAATCCAAATGCTCAACAAGATGTTAGTTTATACTACAGAGGAAACAAATTTGAAGTTACTCCAAGGCCAAAGATCCAAACTGGTTTCAGTGCTGATAGTTCGTCTGAAATGAAGGGTAGTACTGTAACTCAGAGTGGTGGAAATTCATCTTCATATTCAAGCTTTGATCCAAATTTTTCAACACCAAGTCCTCAACAACAGAATTCTACAAATATGCAGTGCAACGTTACCTTGAACATTCAAAATGGTCAAAATATTTCTCCAGAAATAGCTAAGCAACACATGGCATCACTGGTTGCTATGTTGGAATCATATGAAAGCTTGATTGCTGGCAAAATTGGAAATCTGATGCTTACCAAAGAGGATTATGACCAGATTGATGCTAAGGAACTTGAGTTGATGGATGTAAAATGGTGTTTAGCTAGTGCTATTCGAAGAGCAGAAAAGTTTCATCAAATCACCGGTAGAGATGAATTTCGTGAAATGAGTGCATCTCCAATAGGGTTTGACAAATCAAAGGACACCTGTTTTCGTTGCAAAGGAAAGGGACATTTTAAACGAGAATGCAAAAACAAAGAAGCAACAGGAAGACAAGATGGAAAGAATGATTATTATCAAAAGTCAATTTTTCATCAGATTATTCAACAACCACAAACTGCACATGCACGTGCCATTGAAGAAAAAGAGAAAAGAGCTTGTTTTGGTATAATTGATCAAGATGATGAATTTGTTGCAGAGGGATTTAGCTGGGATAAATACATTCCACCTGGTTCAGGTCTTGTTGCTAAAATTCTGGAAGAAGATGAAGTCAAATCTAGTTCGAAAAGAATACCAATTTTTCCAGATTTTGGAAGTGATGTAGACACTGATGAAGAAGAAGAATACATTAATAAAGCTAGAAAAGGTCTAGATCCTAATAGTTTTAATTTTTTTTTTTTGCAGATAAAGTTGAAATGCTGAATGAGAAGAAGATTGCCAGATTGAAGAGAGAACTGGAAGTAAGAAAATTAGCTGATGAAAAGGCAAAGATGGAAGCTGAAGAAGCAAATGTTGAACCAGTAATTGAGAAAGTGATAGAAAAAATCGTTGAAGTGGAGAAAGTGGTAGAGAAAATTGTTGAAATCGAAAAAATAGTCGAAGTTGAAAAACTCGTTGAAGTTGAGAAAATCGTCGAGGTAGAAAAAATTGTTGAAGTTGAGAAGGTTGTCAAGGTTGAAAAGATAGTTGAGGTCATTAAACCTTGTCTGAAATGTTTGGAGTCTTGCAAACATTGTGAGGAAAAAGACAAGAAGATTAGTGAACTGGAAGAGTTGAAAGAGAATTTGTTGTCTGATGTGAAGTATGTGAAGGAATCTTATGACGTGTTGAACAGAACAGTTGATGGTCTGAAAAAGACAAATTTAGAAGTTGATGCTGCTATGACAATGATGAGCTCAACATTAATGACAAAGCAGAAAGTCATCAATGAGTATATTGAAGACTGTGCTAAGCTGAAGCAGGATTTGGAATTTGAAAAGATTGAGAGTGAAAGAATCAAACGTTTGTTGTTGAGTTATACAACATGTGATTATTTGATTGATCGAGTTTATCCTACCGTTGCAGGTCTTGAAGCATTTCAAGATAAAAAGACAGAAGATATGGATAATGGTAAGAAACAAAGTGTTAAGTATAACAAGTGTCCGCCCCCGATTTGGAATAGTTATTCTCCCAGAAAGCCAAATGAGGAACGTTTAAATAAGGCTCTCAACATCAAGTTAAAGTCTGAAACCGTTGATGAGTTACCAGATAACATTGATGTCACATTCACAGCGTCTGACACTGATCATGAGTCTGAATTGTTAAAGAAAGTGGTCGATCAGGTGTTGGATATGGATGAAGAGTCAAAGTCAGAGTCTAAATCTGAAAGTTCGAGTTCATCAGAAAAGAGTCCGAGTTCACCGGTCAAACGGGTTTACAATAAAGAATTCTTGTTATCAAAATCTAATTTGAATGACGAACCAATCAAAGTAGCATATACTTTGAATGATTCAGACAAATTATATTCTGATGAAGAATTTCAATAAGAAGTGTCAAATCTGAAATGATCAAACAGGTTTTCAAATTAACAGAAATTAATATTTCTGAAATAAAGGATTTAAATCTTACTGAAAAACCTAAAAAGTACACTTCAAGAGTTCAACAAAGATTAAACAAGAAAAAGGGTTACAGTTCTAGTTCAGGTTATCGAAAGAAACCAAACCACAACGGTAATTTCAAAAAGCAAGGTCTTGGTTTCATTTCCCCGGAAAATCATAAAAATAAGAAAACTTATAAACCAAAAATAAAATTTGTTGCAGGAGAAAGTTCTAAAGAAGAGCAGAAGAAACCATTATGGAGACAGTCAAACAAAGAGTTTCTTGCTGAAAGAAAGAGAAATATGTTGAAAGAATCTGAACGAAGGGTTGAAAGAAGAACCTGTGTCAAATGCCAAGAAGTTGGACATATCGCTTGGAATTGTCCAAAGTCCACTGAGACAAAACAGGGAGTTACTTCTAACTCAAAATCGAACAAAAAATGTGTTGATGAAAAGTAACATCTAACTGATAAATCTAAGATGTTTGAAAATTCAACTTTCGAAATTGGTGAAAGTTCGAAACGTTTTTACAAAAGAAAAGTTGATTTGAACAAACAACGATGGGTTGTAAAATCTGAGAGTAGTTCTGACAATGAATCTGATTCCATAAAATCAGAGGAGTCATCTGTTGAGAAAAAGAATGAAAATTCCGTTCCAGAGTTGAACGATGAAAACTTTCGCCATTGTTGAAAGAAAATTTAAAGTTGAAAGTTGGTAAAGTTGAGATTTCAGATCAATTCTTTGCTGGTCAGAAAGAATTTGATACTGAGAAAGTGTTTAATGGAAAAGTTAAACATATTTTCGGTAAGATGGTTGATGGGAAGGTTAAAGATGTGAAAGAATTTTACAAATAAAAAAGATGGTGGGACAGATGTGTGCCAAAATCACCCAAGGCTGGGCAGGCTTGGGTGACAGGTTTTTCAAACTGAAAATCTGACTTGCCGGAGCTCCCAAATTGGTAATCGTGGAGCAGGAATCGGCATCTTTCATGAGATATATCACAGATGTGAAAGGTGGTTGATATGTGATATTTCGATTTACAAGTGGTTAATCAGGGACATTAAGTTGTACTTGATTTCCTACAAGTGGTATGGTTGATAGATCCTAAAAATGTTAAATTTCTTAAAATGGTTAAGAAAACATGGTGATGATTTGAACCCCTAATCTACAAGTGGTTTGTAACATCAACAAAACTAATTTTCCGGAAAAACCATTTGATTAAAACAAACTTAAGTGTTTTGATATCATAATGGGAAAATAGTTTGTTGTAAGGGGGAGTTCTGATTGTTTATGTCAAGTGGATGGCGAATTGAAGCAATTCACATCATGTTGTCAATTTCTTGTATAGTTTGTTTTCAAATTTCCTTAAATGATTTTGAATTTTAGGGGGAGTAAGAAATTTCAGAAAATCCAAAACCATTAGAAAATTTGAAAAAGTCAAAAACATGATAAAATTCAAAATGAGTTTTGTTGTGAAAAAGAGGAAATGATAGTACATCAGTGGACAATCACAACATGCTAAAGAATTGAAAAGTTAAAAAGTGATAAACGGTCTCACTAATTATGCCAGTAGGTTTTTACACATTTAGTAGATTTTGTCGAGATATAAACCTAAATTTCAAACTTGCTTATCTCGTGGGGAACATCTCTCGGATATATGGGTAACCCCCGAAATCTTGTTTGAAAGACCCCTCTTTCTGAGATACTAGGTCTTTATGCTTAGTGATATCTGGGGTATTATCCCGGGACTTTGCTTTTGCGTAAGCAATGGCCTAGTCCCCGTATAATACTTTACGCTTGCTTGAAATATAGCACCGCCCTCAGCATAAAAAATGATGAAACATTGAAAAATGCTAATCATGTGCTGTTGAAGAAAAGATTCTCTAAAGGGAACACACCAAAAGTCGAAGCCGTCATCTCTCTGATTTTGCGGAAGCAATAGCCTGAGCTCTCACGGCCCTCGCAATTTAACCCTTTACAGATAACATCTAGGTATACTCACCTGTAAGACGGAATATTGGGATCTGGATACGGGAGTATATTCTGAGGTGGGACACGCGAATAAGTTTAAGTCTCTTAAAACATTAATATCGTATCTCGAAACAGTTGAACTTTGTGTGAAAATTTAAGTGGATCAGTATACTGGCAATCTAAGTGAATTGTTTAGAACTTAAAATGTTTAAAGCTTCATGGTGTTGGTGATTTGTCTCATAAAACTGATATGATCCTCTTACACAAACTCACAAAAATATTGTTTGTATATATTTCTTCACTGCATTTCTTTAATATCAAAAATCCAAAAAGATTTTCGGAGTGTTTTAACATAAATTTTTGAAAAATTCAAAAAGATTTTAGACAATTGATGTTGAAGAGCTGATTTTCAAAATTCCAAGTGCTGAACATGACGAACAGATTTGGGAGTGTATGGTTAGAAAAATGATATACATGCAAGTGGTCATCAGAAATTAAAATTGTTATTTCAATAATTGATGTTTTGAACAGAATTAATCAAGTGGTTAGCAAAATTTAAAATTTGTCAAATTTTATATTTGTGAAATTTATTGTTAGGTAGAGATGTGTGCAGGTTAGCTAGGTTCCGATACCTGAGCAGGATGTGAGCCAGGTCACGATCTTGAACCTGTGAAAGCCAGAATACGATCCCAGCATAACTCAAGGGGGGAGTCTGCTAGTAAAGGAGAGTCTGAAGATGCAAGAGCCAGATTCGATTTCTGAAGTTATTGCTAATTGCTGATGCTGATGAACATAAGAGATCTGATTAAGAGAATTAGAGTGAGATAAGAGCCGGATAGAGATCCTGAAGATAAAAGGAAGAAAGGATAGAGGATGCTTACTATGTTAGATACTTTGAAAGAGCCCGAAGACTGATCAAGGCTGAAGATTGTGAAGACTCGACGCTGAAGACTCATCAACATCCGAGGAGGAGTCTGTTGGTGCATTACGTCTGTCGACTTCGTCTTGTATCGAGTCTTGTACTAGAATTGTTAGATCAGGGCACGTAAAACGAGGAAATGTGTGTTTATGGGTATTTCGCATGAAATGACACAGGGGTCATTTAAAGCGAAATCAAGTTGAGTAATTTCGCATGAAATCAATTATTGATTTCGTTTGTGTAATCTCGTGCGAAATTAGATTTCGCTTGAACCAGTTCAAGCGAAATCACCTCCACTATATATACCCTTCATGCTAGTTCATTTGTAAGGTTCATATTTCCGGTACCGAAGTGCTGCCGACGTGTCTACTGATCTGTAAACGTATTATAATCAATATACAAGACAATTAGAAGTGAATCAAGCTGTTTACAAAGTCTAATCAATGAATTCCGCCTCTGATTAGACTGAGAATTCTTCTGAACGACTCGTTTGGGTTACAAAACGATCCTACAGTTCATGACCTCTTTTCTCAACCAGGTATAGAGTCTTATTCCTTCTCCTGCACATATATGTCAAATCAATATCCTGGTTATCATAATACCTGTGCTTTTGGATGTAGGGCCTTGAACGTCTAGTTCATCTATATCAAGAATCCTGTGAGCTCAACAAGATACTTGAGTCAAAATTGAAGAAAGCCGAGGTCACCATCTCTGACTAGGGCGTGATTACTGCTGCCAAATCCCGGCATTACGAGGATAAGTTCAAGGCCATGACCCAGGAACACCAGGCTGCCCTTAACAAAGCTACTCTCGAGGCCCAAGCTCATCTCGACGCCGCCCATGCCCAACATGAACAGGACATGATCACCTACTGGGAGGGCCTTAAGAGTTCCGTCGTTACTTCCCTTATTCAGGCCAGGCTAAAGATGGCCAATGAAGCCAAAGCCCTGGGGTTTGAATGCCCTTCTTGGGATGTCGACACTTGGGAGACCAAGTTAAGGAGTCTCGGTGGTGATCCTGTTAAACCTGTAGCTGAAGGGCCTTCAAAAGCTGTTAAAATACCAACTGGTGCCAATGATGAAGCTAAGACGGATGTCCAAGCTAGAGGCGGATGCTGTGATGAACGAAGAAGGCGCTGCCTCCTAAAATTTACCCCTTTCTTAATTTTGATTGTTATGGCTTGTTGAACAATTTACTTTTCACGTCTTTGAACAATTTAAATTTCAACAGTTAGATAACCGAAGGTGGATGGGTCCTTGATTTTAGGATGAAGCCTTCGGTTATCAACTAGTATTGCTTATTTTAGACAATATTACCTCCTTGTAATTTACTTGCTGTTGCCTTTCAACTTTTTGTTAAACATTACTTAGTTTAAATTTCAGCTTTGCAAAAATTTGTGCAATTATTTTTTGTGCATATCCTGATCAATATACTCAGTGATATCCTACGAAGACCTTAGTCAATTAGAACTTCTTAAAATCCAAACAATTTAGACAAAGTCTCTAAAGAAGATAGTTTATTTTTCAAAATCCATTTGTTTGACCAGAGTACTAATTTTCAACCCAAGTATTATTTCCCAATCAAATATCCTGAAACGTATCCCGAAAACACATTTTGAGAACATATCCTAAAGATATATTCTTATCAGGATATTTGAGCCTCAAACACAGTTTCAAAAGTTAGACAATTTATGTAAGGTTCACAAAGGAAAGATCATACCAGGAATAGAGTGTAACCCTAGTATCGAACTTCAATCCTTTTGCAACTTCTTTAATTAAGATGTCCCTAGTCCGAAATACTTAGTAAACTAGGTTTGAGTTTGATTCTTCGAGCCTTACACAATCGCCTTGGGAGGAATGTCCCCTGTGCATAAAGCCGCCTTCAAACACTTAGTTAATTCTTGAATTCAAGTTGTAACTGTTTGGACAGTTCTTGTGTTACTGGGGTAAAACCCAAAAACATACTAGAGATAAATCCTTAGTGTCTTGGGGAAAATCCCATAGGTATCCTGGGGAAAATACCAAATTTTCATGCGCTACAGGCGGGAGTGTATAAACTCCAAGACTTAGAAAGGCGATAACCTTTAAACCTTAGAGGGTATGAAAATACCCTTCCGTGAGAGAGGGTGATCAATCCTCATATACCTTGAGAATCCAGGATATAGCCAACAGTGACGAAATTTTCAGCCACTTTTACATGAACTGGTCCCGCCACCTTGAACTATTCCTGGATAACTTGCGCTCCAGGCGGGGTGTTTAAACCCAATTCGAGAGAAAGGTGAATACCTTTAAACCTGTGAAGGGATCAGAATCCCTTAAACGTGAGAGAGGGGGCCAATCCTCTAATCTTTCGAAGTATCCTGAATGTATATCCTGGAGCTATATCCCGAAGCATATACTGCAAAACAACTGTAAGCTAAGGTGGATGTTAGCCTGGCTAACACCCCTCCGATGCTTAAGTCAGTAATGGGTTCAAAACAAATAATATTAAAACTTAATAAAAGAGATAGAATCCATACCATTCTAAGTTAGAATTTAAATTCCAAACTCACTTGAAATAGAGCTTTAGATGTATAGCGTTCCAGGATCTTGGTAGCATACCCCCCTCCATATCCTTGAGTCAGTATGCTCCTTTTCCTGATTCTGATTCAATCTCGTAGGGTCCTTCCCATTTTGGAGCCAACTTTCCATCAGCAGGATTAGTAGTATTCTGGAAAGCCTTTCTCAGCACCCAATCTCCGACCTGGAACCTTCTAGTTCTTATATTCTTGTTATTTGCTTTAGATATCCTCTGTTGATATGCTGCCATCCTTAGCCTTGCCGCGTCTCTTGTCTCATCAACAGTATCCAATTCCTCACACAGGACTTCAGGATTCTGCTCAGGATCCCGGAGGTTGGATCTTGATGTAGGTATTACCATTTCTGTCGGGATCACCGCTTCTGCTCCAAATACCAAGGAAAACGGGGTTTGGCTAGTTGCATTTTTCACCGTCGTCCTATCAGCCCACAAAACAAAGGGTAGTTCTTCTGCCCATCTTCCTTTTTTAGCCCCTAGTCACTTTTTCAGGTTGTTGACAATTATCTTGTTTGAGGATTTTGCTTGTCCATTTGCTTGAGGATGTACTGGGGTGGAAGTGATCATTTTGATTCCCCAACTCTTGCAAAAGTCAGTAGTCCTCTTACTTATAAATTGAGATCCATTGTCACAAATTATCTCAGCTGGTACTCCAAACCTGGTCAAGATATTCCTTTTTATGAAGGATACCACTTCCTGATCTCTATCTTGAACGAATGCTTCAGCTTCGACCCACTTAGAGAAATAATCTGTCATTGCAAGCATGAAGACCTTTTCCTCCTGGAGCCTTTGGCAATTTTCCTACTATATCCATTCCCCACTTCATAAATGGCCAAGGGGAAGATATAGGATAAAGTGGCTCGGCCGGCTGATGTAATATATTACTGTGTCTTTGACATGCATCACATCTTCGAGCATATTCTGCAGCATCTTTTCTCATTGTCGGCCAATAATATCCTGTTCTTAATGCCTTTGAGAACAACGACCTGCCCCCAATATGGTTACCACAATCCCCTTCGTGTATATACTGAAGCACTTCCTTGGTTTCGGGATCCTCTAAGCACCTCAGATATGGTCCTGCAAGAGATTTCTTATACAAGACATTATTTATAATAGTGAATCGTGATACCTTCATTCTAAAGGCCTTAGGGTTCTCATCCTTTGGGATGTGTCCTTCCTTGAGATATCTTATGATTGGAGCCATCCAAGACTTAGGATCCTTCGCAGGATACTCATCAGGATCCTGAACACTTAGAACTTCCTTATCCTGAGGATCCGTCGCAGGATATAGGATATGTAATATTGGTATTCGGGTTCCTTTCGGTATCCTGACTGATGATCCTAGATTTGCCAAGGCATCAGCTTCAGCATTATCCTCTCTTGGTACCTGTTCAAGTGTAAAAATATCGAAATATCCTGCTAATTTTTTGAGAATTTTGAGATACTCGATTAACTTCTCACCTTTAACTGCATAGGTTCCATTAAAATGATTAGTGATTAACAAAGAATCAACATATACTTGCAAACTCCTGATATTCATACTTTTAGCCAATTCTAATCCTGCAATTAAAGCTTCATATTCTGCCTCATTATTAGTGGCAGGGAACTCACATCTAATAGCCTGGGGTAATATGTCCCCCTGTGGCGATTTTAGTAGTATACCCAAACCTACACCTCTTATAGTAGTTGCACCGTCAGTATATAGCGTCCAGGATTCCAAATTTTCTCCTAGCTGCTGTACTTCTAGGTCTACTTCATTTTGAATATCACTACTGAAATCAGCCACAAAGTTAGCTAAAGCCTGAGACTTTATGGCATTTCTAGGTTCATATACTAGATCAAAGGCACTTAATTTCACTGACCATTTAGCCATCCTACCAGACATCTCGGGTTTCCTAAGCATGTTTTTAACAGGATAGTTGGTTTTAACATGAATCCTATGTGTTTCAAAATAATGTCTAAGTTTTGTTGACGCCATAACTAGGGCTAAAATCAGTTTTTCTAAGTGGGAATACCTAGTTTTAGCATCTAATAAACTTTTGCTAACATAATAAACAGGATACTGCTGACCTTCATGATCCTTTACAAGGACAGCACTTACTGCATTCCCTGATACCGCAAGATACAGGGATAATGGTTCACCATCCTCAGGCTTCATCAATAGGGGTGCAGTTGAAAGATACTGCTTCAAATCCTGCAAGGCTGCTTCATGCTTTGCTCCCCATTCAAACTTCTTATTCTTCTTCAGGATATCATAAAACTCCTTGCACTTTTCCGAGGATCTTGAAATAAATCTATTCAATGCTGCCACTCGCCCTGTTAACCGTTGAACATCCTTCATATTTGAAGGTGATTTGATATCCAAGATAGCTTTAATCTGCTCCGGGCTTGCCTCTATCCCTCTTTTAGTCACCATATATCCTAGAAACTTTCCTGCCCCCACTCCGAAATGTCACTTAGCAGGATTTAGCTTCATGTTATACTGATCCAGGATATCAAATGCTCCCTTGATATCCTGGAGGTGATCCTCAGCTTTTTTAGATTTTACTACCATGTTGTCGATGTACACCTCCATAGTGTCCCCCAGCTTGTCTTTGAACATCATGTTCACCAATCTTTGATACGTTGCACCTGCATTTTTCAAACCAAAGGGCATAGCAGTGTAGCAATAAATACCTGTTGGTGTCATGAAGGCAGTATCCTCCTGGTCTGAAGGTTCAATTTGGATCTGCTGGAATCCTGAAGATGTATCCATGAAGGTTAACATCTCATGGCCGGCAGTAGCATCCACCATTGAGTCAATATGAGGAAGAGGAAATGGGTCTTTGGGACAAGCTTTGTTTAAGTCTGTGTAATCTACACAAACTCTCCATTTCCCATTTTTCTTTTGCACCACAACTACATTCGCCAGCCATTTAGGAAACTTTACTTCCCTAATCATCTTGCTCCTTAGTAGCCTTTCAACTTCCTCTTGGATGATCACATTTCGCTCCGGAGCAAACTTCCTTCTCTTTTGTTGGACAGGCTTGAATGACCTGTCAATACCAAGCTTATGTGTTATAATATCCTTGGAAATACCTGTCATATCCTCGTGCTTCCATGCGAATGTTGACATCCTGCATTTCAAAAAATTAGTCAATTGATCTTCAATATCCTGAGGGATATTGGTTCCCACGAACACCGAGATATCCGGATTATTCTGATCCAGGATTACTTTCTTTACATCCTGTTCTGAAGCCTCCATGATATCCTAGCCTCGAATCTTTAATTGCTATGCTGCACTTGGCTTTGTTGAGGATTCCATCGAAGAAGAATAACACTCCTTTGCTTCCTGTTGATCACTTTCCACCTTGACAACTCCCCAAGGAGTAGGGATCTTGATGCATTGATGGTAGGTTGACGGAATAGCTTTCATATCATGGATCCAAGGCCTACCCAGTATAATATTATAGCAGGATAAGGAGTCCATGACACAAAAGCGCTGCATTGAGTTGACCCCTTGAATATACACAAGCAACTTTATCTCCCCTACGGTATTCCTAGCTTCTCCACTGAAACCAACGAGCACAGTGGACTTCGAAGTAATGTCCATCGGAGATACATTCATCCTCTTCAATGTTTCCAGCTGAATTATGTTGACTGAGCTGCCATTATCCACTAATATCCTGCGTACAAAATGGTTAGCAACATATAACGTTATCACTAAGGCATCATGATGGGGATCCTGGATAGTATCCCTGTCATCATTATCGAACGTGATGACTTTGTCAGTTGTGAGGGTTGACTTCCTTGTCGGCTTATCCCCCCTCTCTGCTTTAGCTTCCTCCGCGTGTCTTTTTGCCGCAGAATATGACGTGCCACATATGTCGGATCCTCCAGAAATAAAGTTAATTATTTTTGCATCTGCAGGAGGCGACGCTGCCCGTTCAGGATCCTTCTCAGGATCCTGACCATTATTCTTCTTTCTTCCCAAGAGGTCCTTCAGATATCCCTTACTCAAGAGATAGCTTATTTCCTTTCTCAAAGCGATACAATCTTTAGTAACATGCCTGAAATCCTCATGGAAGGCACACGACTTGGACTTGTCCTTCCAATCAGCCTTTCGTTGATTCTTTCGGAGCCACCTTGCTTTGTCTCCCAAACCCTGCATAGCATACATCAGTTCAGGTATGTTAACAGAAAAACAATATTCAGACAACTCAGGATACTCCTCAGGATCCTCGTCTTCAACAACATTCACTTTTTTGCCATCATTTTTGCCATACGGTTTAGAATGGTATGGTTTGTACGAGGATTCTGATTTCCTGTTGGTTGACTCATAGGTTGTGGATGAATTCATCCTCTCTTGCATCTTTTTATCATCCTCCAGGAGAATGTATCTCAAAGCACTGTTACGAGCTTCGTCCAGATTCCTGCAGGGATTCATTACAAGATCCTGATAAAATTGATAATCCTTTTGCAATCCCATCTTGAAGGCTTGCACAGCTGTTGCAACATCAAGATGTGGGATATCTAAGGATTCCCGACTAAACTTGTTCACATAATCCCTCAAGGATTCCTGAGGTCCTTGAGTTATCCTGTAAAGATCACTGGTTAGTTTCTAAAAACTCCGGCTGCAAGAAAATTGACTATTAAACAAATTAACTAAATGAGAAAATGAAGTAATCGAGTGAGGAGGAACGTTTAATAGCCATTTCAAGGCTGATCCTGTTAAGGTGGAACCAAAACCCTTGCATAGGCATGCTTCCTTGAGCTCCGGAGGGATAGGGTTAATCTCCATTCTTTCCCTATACTGGGCAATATGCTCTTCAGGATCCGTAGTTCCGTCATAGAGCTTCATGTTGGGGGTTTGAAATCTTTTTGGGATTTCAGCATCGCAAATAGGATATGCAAACCGAGATATCCTGTGGCTGTCTTGGGACACTTCCGGAATTGGCTGGACCACCCCAGGTACACTGGATATCATGTCCTTCAATTTCTGGAGCTCCCTAGTAAACGCTGACGTCATGCCTGCATACTGCAAAGATCCACTATTGTTAGTAGCAAGAGTATTATTATTATTTGACACGTTACCGGTCTGAGGATTCTGGCCATATCCTGAAGCATATCCTGAGCTCCTCACAGTTGACATCCTGACTGAGGAGGGTATTTCAGGAGTATGATTCTGAGAATGGCTAGGCACAATATTCCCCCGGTTATCTTCAGTATAGAGTGCAGAACTGAAGTTCAAAGCCCTATGTTGCAAGGGAGTGACAGTATCTTCGGCAGGCCGACTCGGGCCAGACTTCAAGAGTTGTATCTCTCTCATCAGCTTCTGGTTGGTCTCCTGCTGCTGCCTCATCTATTCCTGTACACTACCAAACAAATTTAAAATCTCTTCGTTAGAAGCTAAAACAGGACTGGATCCCTGGACATTGCGAGCAGGGATAACATCCCGAACCACATGACTTTCAGTTCCTTGCGAAGAGGCTTGCATTCTCGGAGGAGGTGGTGGAAGCACCGAACCAATTGTTGCAGAGGTTGTAGCAGACACGGTGGAAGAGCTCATGTTTGATCTTGAGGCGATTGAAAATAGTGTGGCAAAAAGTTTTGAAAATAGAAAACCAAGTAACGATTTTGCAAAAGCTTTTAGTAGAAATAGCACCACTTTCCCCACGGTGGGCGCCAAATTGTTTTGGTCAAAAATTACCGAAGCAATTTAGTGATCAAATTAGTTAAGTGAGGTAGTGTGCTAAGAAAATGTGTAGAAGATATGCTAACTAAGTTGTTTGCAAAAACAGTTTCAGGATACGGCTCAGGATATAGAGCTGTATCTGTGATCAAACAATGAGCAAAAATGTAAAGGGTGACACGAGATGTACGAGGAAAGCCCTTGATCAATCTAGATCGCCGGCATAAAACCTCGGGAGCTGTCAATCGCAGCTGCCTTGTTCTTCTATTGCTTCAAATATCAGGATACAGTGCAGGATATGATGCGGATCAACTAGGTGTTACAATGTAATTTGAGTACAAGTGTTTCTGTGTAGTGATTGCTAGTAGCTAGAGAGCAAAGTGTGCGAAAGAGTGTGTGTCTTAATCTGATCCGATCAATCTATTTGTAGTTAAAAGAAATCAACTAACTATCCTATTCAACCGGGATGCTTCGAATATTCCTCAAGTGAACGTTGTAGTCCACTTCTTCCGGGTTCAACGTCTCTCATATAACTGGTTTGCCCGAGTCTTAAGGAGAAGAGGTCCACTTGACCGTTAGGGACCCGCACCTTCTAAGCTGCACGTGGTTAAATTAGTCATTACCAGGATATCACATCAAGATGTTACCAATATCCTGATCCGTTATCCTGATCACAAACAAACAATCAAAAGCAGAATATTAGTCAGGATATATGTTCAGAAAATGGCCTATAACAGCTGGGATGATCGCGTACATATCGTACGATAAGCCCTATTGTACAGTACACTTTTATATATATATATTTAAAAAAAATCTGGATGTTTGTATAAATAAGGGCCTGCTAAAAGACATAAAGTTTTTTAAATAAGGGCCTGTTTAAAAGTTTTTTAAAAAAATGGCCCAATTAACAAGCCCAAGTGACTAATCTAAACAAAAATAAAGGTCTGCTAGATCAGGGAAAGGAAACTAAACATCGTAGTATTCATAACAATTATCGTAGTCTTATGGTTTTTAGTATTTATATATTTGATTGAATGATTGATGAGTTTATATTATATAAAGGTTTGCGAATAGGGCCCAAATTTTTTATCTTGAACAGGGCCAAATTTTTTTTTGTGATTTTCGGGGACGGCCCTGAATAATTAAAAAGTTCAAATTACATATGCGTATCTTACTTGCAACAAAAGATGGCAAATTTTTATATCAAACAAAGTTTTTAAAGAAAAGTACCATGCATACCATTTCAACAGCATGCTCAAATAGCTCTCAAGATCTTTCAAATTTGGATTTCCCATATCCAAAAAACCAAAAAAAAACAAAAAACAAAAAACAATAAAGAATCACACATGAAGCTTATGGCGGTGCGATTGTTTGTTGTAGGCTTCTTCAACCCTAACCCGACCCACATAAATTCGGGTCAACCCGAACCTGACCCGTTTAACTTGTATTTTTAAATGAGTCATACAAGTTAACGATTTATAAACGAGTTGTTGGGTTTTAAGCGGGTTATCGATAATAAATTTAATGATGAGTATGAGTGTAACAAATAAAAAATATAATGTGTTTTTATAACTAAGCATGTAAATTGGAATCAGAGAAAAACAAAAACAAAAATATAAAAGTTTTTTTTTTTTTCTAAATTCTTCAACGGATTAATGGGCCAACCCATTTTTATACAGGTCAACCCGAACCCGACCCGTTTTTAATACGTGTCAACCCGAACCTGACCCGTTTTTTTAAACGGGTCGTATTAGTCGACCCAAACCTGTTTTTTTCGTGTCGGGTTCTGGTCAGGTTGACGGGTCGTGTCAAGAATTGCGGCCCCTAGTTGTCAGAACACATATATTTGCAAGATATACAAACCATATTAGGAAAATATATGATGAACTAAAATGCTACGCGCGCATAATTTCAAGAAAACAAATGAGGTTTTTGGTAGTGGACACAAAAAACTTATTGGAGACATAACTAAATTCATTATGAGTTGAATAGTTGACTCTAACTAGTTTAGTGCAGGTAGTTTCCTATGAATCAGATCTAAAACTTGTATAAGTTGTAACTAATAAATATGTTAAATTTACCTAGTTAAGGAAAGTTGAATTGTTATAGACACAGTTTGATGTCTAACAACAAGAGCAGCAGGTAAGCAACTCCAGAAACACATCTTTATACAATTTTTTTCCACATCCATTGAATGGTATTAAAAGCTCAAAGGAACCAAGATCTGTAAACTGGGTTGACGTTTGGTGAATTTTATAACAAAGATAGTACTTAAGAGTACATAAACCAGAAATCTTGTAGGCTAGAAGCAGATCTAAACCAATCCCCAACTTTTCATAATCAAATTGAACTTAAAACAATCAAAGATCTAGAGACAGGTTGGGAAGCGATTAAAAAGCATCAATATAATAGTTGAAAACCGTAGAGGTTGGTCAATCCATTGTTAGATCCGAAAGTGATCCAAACTAGAGATTGAAGATTCTTCATTCTACTTTGATGAGTCATTGAGGAAAGAGAGGGAGAGAGCTTAAATTTATCAGGAAGAAAGTATAAATGATATTAAGAAACAATACTAATGGAGAAAAAACAGTGTTTATTTACTTCTTAAAGAGCTGTAAGCAAGTATAACGAGCCATGATCTTCCATTAGTTGAACTTACAGTTAATATTTGGTGATCGCCGGCAGAAGGAATCATCATGTATATACCTGATACACTATATATTAGTTAAAATTTACAACCCACAAACAAATTTAAAAACAGCTGTTTTGGGTCGACCCATACCAGAAAACTGTTGTCAGCTTATGCAGGACCGTTTCTGAAGAATGGATGGTCAAGAGCTTATTGAGCGGTGAGACTGTCTACAGGATCAAACTTCAATAAACCGTGCAGGAGATCAACAAAGTATGATCTTGATCCTCCAACTGTCACACACTGTTATATCATATTCTACATTGTAAGGAAACAGATAGTTAGTGAATCTGTATGCCAAAAAATAAAAATAAACACATATACTCCATATCAGTGACTTCAGATCCAGAAAACCAACTCAAAAAGACAATTTATTGTCATTATCAGTGACTTTGTTCACAGAGACATTTTATCAAACAGCTTGCCTACACTAATCTCACAACAAATTTACACAATTACAACCAAGCCCACCATCCCAAATTGAAATTAAAGAACCCCAACAAGTTTATAAAAAAAATTTAGATACAAGTTTATGCAAACATAAACTCCAATATTTTAGTAAAATCAAACACAAACAAAAAATAATCACATAGAAATTCAAAGGTTGGAGTCTTTAAGTGAAGGAGTTGCTATTAATTCAAGAAATGAGCATTTATCTAAGTACCAATTATCGATCCATACAATAAATCTTGAAAAGAACAAGATTTAATTCATTTGAAGAACAAGAAGTTGAATTTGGGCTTCCAGGAATGGACGTCAATTGAAGGTAAATTTTAGAAGAGGCATAGGATTTAAAAGTCATGGGAAATCAAGAATTATATCTTGGAATGGAAGTAGCAAAACCCTAATCAAGAATTATACATTGGAATGGCGAAGTAGCAAAACCCTAATATGTGGACGGATGGAGTGATGGTTATGTATTTTGATTTAGACCTGGAATGGTGTACAGGAGATATCAAGAGGTGATTAAAACCCTAATTAGTGGAGAGGTGTAAGGAGATATCAAGAGGTTATGTGAAATATGGATAACATATGGTGCACCAGACTAAAAAATTGAAATAAACCCGCTTAAATTTCATTGGTGGCTAATACGGTGGCAATTCAACCACACCTTTTTATTTAGCCACATTATTTTATAAATTATTATTTTTCTTACCAATTTGCAACCGAAAATAAATGGTCACAATTTTTTTTTACCGCTTAGCTACCATGCCATCTCAAATACACCTAATTCACATTTTCGTGGGAAATTGGTGGCTAAATTTGCTACGGTTTTTTAGGTGGCAAATTTTTGGTGGCAATTGCCCAATTTTATAGTAGTGATGTTCCTCGCCGTACACACCACTGCTGGTCGCACACCCCTCTAAATTGGGCTGCACCGCACACATATAACACAACTACCCAAGCCCAATCACAAGCCTACAGAAAACTCAAGCAGGCACACTTCCACCGCCTTTAGGAGTGTGCGGGATCTTTCAAAGATATAAAAAGGGAGCAAGGCTGCAAACCCTAGAATGATTCGCAATTATTGTGACGGCTGCACATTCCTTTTTGAGTAGCAGTCCCTAGAACATTCCTTCTCTCTCTCTCTCTCTAACCTTCTCTCTCTAGAAAACCCTAAAATACACCAAACCTTCCCACCATTCCTTGGAAGATTTATGACAACGACATTGAAAAATTAGTTGTTTTCTTTTGAAGCATCATTCACTTCGTTTTTATCGCACATCCTTACATCTTAGATCCCAAGTTAGTGTGTGTTCGTTGTTTGCACTCTAAATGAACATGATTGATGAAATAATTGCTTGAATGATTATACATGATGAGTGTTAAACAAAATAAGGAACTTGGATAGATTGATGATTCGTATGATGACATTTCTGTGTGGTGATTGTAAATACAATATATTTTGTTGTAAAAGTTTAGACCTTTATGAATATTGATGAAGATCTTGGTCGAAATCTGTTCATGATGAGAGTTGAATAAGCTTGAGAGGATTAATGTTAATGTGTTTGTGTTTCTGTGGAAAGTTCACAAAAGACATATGTTTCATAACACTAGGTTGGATTTAGATAAATAAAGGGGGTCTTGATACATGTTATTAAAGTAGAATTCTAAATCCATTTTGATGAGTCTGATGAATGACAGAAGATATCTGAAATGTATGGTTAATCTAGGATCTAGATACATGTGTGATGATGATAAACTGTTCAATCTAAATATTGATAACATGGTATTAAAATCTGTGCTGTTGATGGAATCACATGAATGAATTAGATAGAGTACAACCTATGGGGCATATCATACAAACCAACACAGCACACCGCACACCAGAGTGTGCGAGGTGTACCACACACTTGGTAGAGTACAACTCATGATGCATCTCGTACACCCAAGTTGCTAGGTCACACAACCTAAATGCCGCACAATCCTGCGATACAAAATACTGATGCATTAGGTACAGCCACATATTGCATGACCGCACACCATGGATAAGCCGCACACTAGAGTATAGACCGCAACTATATGTGGGCTATTCCCTGGTGGGCCGCACACTCAGTTAATGGATTGACATCTTAATTTGGGCCGCACACACACACACAGAGAGACTATATAATGCTTGGACCGCACACTGCTAGACAGACCGCACACTTGTATTGGGCCGTTAAATTATTGGGCTGCACACTCTGTTCTAGACCGCACACTAAGGTGTAATGTTATTCTACTGTATGTATACTGATCATCCGTGAGGCTGTTATATGAATAACATGATGATGTGTGTTACTTGCTAGAATTATGTGCATGAATACGTGAATACTTGCATACAAATCCGATTAAATTTGGTAACCATAATAGGATGTGGTTGACCAACTATTAAAACAAGTAAATTACCTACCGAGCAAATTACCTACTATTAAAACAAGTAAATTACCTACCGAGCAAAACAAGTTGACCAACTATTAAAACAAGTAAATTACCTACCGAGCAAAACAAATGTGAGTTCACACACTTTACTAAAAGCATGTGTTCCCGGTGGTTGGGAAACGGAACAAACGACACTTTCCCAGGTTTGGGATTACTTACTATTCCTGGTTTGGAATACGGTTAATTACTATTTATATTAGATGCAACAAGTGTACTAAACGAAACTCTAACGAAGTCCCTACTTTCTATACTGATTAGTCGTCGGTGTCTGGCGAACGGGTTATTAGTTGATAGCGCTATTTAGGTCTCACCAACCTCACTCCGTGCCTGGAGAGGATCGGTTGTGAACTAATAGACCTTGGCAAACAGTCAATGATGATAGACATTGAAATACGGGGCAACAACGAAACAACAGGTCCCAAAGTATTCGGTATTATGCAGGTTAGTAACTTACATATGGGGTAGCTCCCCATGGCATGGTATAAATGAGTAACTTAACACAAACGCAAGTTTTATGGAATTAAAACTGGACAACTCATGAACTCGCCAACTTTATGTTGATACCCTACTGCATGCTTTGCAGGTACTCAGTGATAGAAGGAGCTTGCAGCGGGGAATGTAGTGGTCGCATGAACCAGTGTTGGGTTTCCTTTTAATAAAATATGAACTCTAAACTGATGTTTAAACTGTTAAACTTTTGTTTCCACTGTTTACTTTAATTACTGCTTTTAAACTATGAACTTTAGATTTGAGTCACGGATCGTATTTGTTGTGATGAAAACTGTTCATTATTGTATTATTCAATATGATTGGTGGCTTGATCCTGGTCAGTCACATGCCTCGCGGTGGTACTCCGCATGTAGAAATTGAGGGTGTGACAGATTGGTATCAGAGCCATTGGTTATAGTGAACTCGATTTTAAAAAGAAAAGTATTTTTGAGAAAAAAAAATAGACTATAACCCGTTTTGTACCAAGCAACTCGCAACGACACTACACTCCAAGTACAAGGCTTAACACTCTAAATTACGTAGCTCAGGCATGTGTTTACTGGTTGCTATTTGGTGCCTATTTGATGATATATGTACTAGTATACTTAGTGTATGAAATGTTAGCTATACTGTGACAACTGGCACGAAACCGGTAATTTCCGTACTATTTTAATAGTTATTTATTTCCTGCATTTATGTGTTTAAACGTCGACATTATGTGCTTGCATGTTATACATTTGAAATCATGCATGTTCCATACTTTATTTGTCACATTATACAATACTTTAAGCGTTGCGTCGAAACAATTAAGTAATCTCACCGGTTAGACAAGTTGTGTCAGCACAACTTCAGAATTCAGTTAAACGATAGGTTTAGGACTTAGATGTAGGTCCAACATCAAAAATACATTAAAACCCAAATGGGTGAACAAGGGTTTACATTAACACTTTCCGAAGCTAAAATAAGCATTAAAAACTGTCCGAAACACACTTTAAAAGCAGAATTATGCATTTTTCAGCAAAATTCAGCACTTAAACACTAAAATAACATGTAGAAATAATGATTAAGCATCCAGAATAACTTGTAAAGTGACAGGTTTGAAAACATGTAACAAAAGGTACTTCACACCTTGTAAATTTCACAACTTAGCACTTTAAAGAACCGACAACCAAACGATTAACCGGATGCTACCCAAAACACCAAAAGTAAACAAGAAACATAGTTTTAATGTTTTAAAGCTAGATATGGTGATAGAACACATTAAACATAAAAAAACACTTAAAGATAGTAAACATCAAGTTTAACCCCCTAAGTTACCTCCTAACCTCTAAACTTCCAAAAATTAACACATTAACCTCCCCCTTGGTCTAGCTCGGCCCCCTGTGCCCCCATCTCTTTCTCATTTAACCAATGATCATGTTTATTCAAAATTACCAACATAAGAACCCATGGTTAATGAAATGTTGGAGGTTATAAGAAAGGAACCAAGGGATGCAAAACCTTATGATTTCACACACTTTCAAAAACTTCATCTTCATCCTTGTAACAACCCGACTTTTTGAAGTCAAAGTCAAAGGAAGAAAAGATTGCTAATTGGATCTGCCATTCCTTGCTTAATTATTGCTTGTACACCTTGACTTGTTAATCGATACTCTAATTTGTGTTACTTTAGTTGTATTATGTGGAGTATATGCAATAAATAGCTATTTAATCGCTAATCGACGTATCGCCAATCGCATCGCTATCGCATCGCAACTCGAATTACAGATTCTGAATATTGTTTTACGTGTGTGTGCTATCATGTGTTATTTGTGCATGTTTATATTTGTTGAGTTGATTGTTCGTAAACGCAATCGCATCTCTATCGCAACGCAGTCTCATCGCGAACTCGAAATCTGAGGTTTACTTTTGTGATTATTAGTAGTTATATTAATTGTGTAATTAGTGTGAAATACTATCGCATCGCAATGCTCAACGCACGAAACAAAAGTCAGAAACCAACTGGCAAAAGCCATCCGATCGAAGGACCCTTCGGCCGGATGACCATCCGATCGGAAGGCCCTCCGACCCGTCACATCACACTGCCTCTTCTCCTCTCTTTCCTATAAATAGCACCTATCACATCACTGTTCATGTGATGTGACAGCTCTCATTCGACCAGCATGCACTTGGCTTATTTTCTCTCGATTCCTCGCGATTCTTGTAAGTTTCTACCTCAAATCTTGTACTTCTATCATCTACACACACTTATTCATCATTTGCACCATCAAATCTTAACTTTTCACCATAAAATCGGTGGATTTGGGGTGTTTTAGGATGATGTCATCATGGGTACTCAAGAAAACCAAAGTGTGAGCTCATTCCACCAAGAACAACTCAGATCTAAAGGATTTCTACAATGTTTAAACACTGATTTCTCCTAAATCTAAACAAAATCAAAGTGTTTCAACTTTTCTTCAATAATCTCGACTTTTCACATAAAACTGATAGGATCCAAGCTCATTCGGGCCTTCTACTCATTTTCTAGTGAAGTGTCGGTCTGAGAACGAAATACTACCGAAGAGATGACCTACTTAACGGGTTGAATATGAAATGCCGTCAAGAACAGTTACTGATCGGACGGGGTGATTCCCATCCGATCGGATGACTTGGACCTGATGGGGTTTCCGTTGTTTGACATGTAGTCATACCGTCTCGGCGCAGAAGTTTTAACTAAGCGAGTCTTACAAAGTTTCACAAACGAACAGGTTACCAAACGGATCACCGTCCGACCGGATAGCCATCTGTCGAACGGCAATCCGGACGGATGACTTGTGGTTTCAACACTTGAACAATTTTCGCAAAACTTCAAAGAAGACGAGTTCAGGAAAATCGGCATCCGACTGAATGGCCATCCGTCCGAATGACCATCCGGCCGGATGACCGGAATTGTAGAAACACTTCTTCGTTTTTAAAATGCTACAATGAAAACTTCAAAGTTCCATCATACATAAACACATCCATCCCAAACGGACAACCCTCCGAGCGAATGGCAATCAGTCCGGATGACCATCCGTCCAGAAGGTCATCCGATCGGATGACACCCCGTCACTTGTTTCACTCGTACCGTTTAACGCACTGTTCATTGCTTATGCTGTCGTTCTGTAATCAGGCTAATCTCGCAGCGCTCCCTTCAATCCAAGAGAGTGTTTATTCACTAAACACAATCTGTGAGTATACTCGATCCCTTTTTGCTTTAAGCACTTTTTGTGTTACATACGTTACTTATACTAAATCACATCGACCACACAACGCAAACACTTTTTATACACTAACCGCTACTGCATGTTATATGTGTTACTCGATGAATGCTTGTATGTTATGTTTACAAGGTGATTGTTGCCTGACACCTTAGCAACGATAGTACTATAGTTTGGACTCAGCACCTGTCGTGGACAGGGGTTGTTAAGGGCTTTTCTTCACGTGTCACAGTGGTGATATGTATTGCGCATTCTATAACTCGCAGTCACGTCTGTGCATATTTCATTGTTGATAACCTACCTGCTTCACATTATACATGTTACATGCTGGTTATGCGTAAATTGCTTTCGCTACTATTACACTATATTAAACTTGTATGCTCACCTTTACACTATGTGTATTGACTTTTACTTTTACATATGTGACAGGCGTTTAGGATGCTTGCTCTATGTGCTGGAATCAAGCTAGGGGAGTCTAGAAACAAATCTAATAAAATCTCAGTCGTCGGAACATTTTATCTGTCTTTGAGAAAACAATGTCTGTAATAACTGCTTTTATTTGATATATTATGGTATGGGACATAATGCTAAATATCCGGTAACTTTAGTTGTTATGGATTTCTCTTGGACAATCTGTTTCACTCAGTGTCGCGCCCCGATGTTTCCGCCATCGGTTGGGGTGTGACAATCCTCTCCCTCCCTTGTGCTCTCGGCCACACCCACATCCCATTACACTCTCACTTTTCTTCATCATTCAAGCAAATCCAAATATTGGTGCATAAATGTCTGTTAACTTTGTCTTTATCGAGTCTAATGTCTAGATAGGATAAACCAGTGCTCAGTAGGTTAGAAATTAGGTTTTGATTGTGTAAGAGTCATTTCGCACGAAATGGCAAGAAGCATTTCGTACGAAATGGATCAAGCCCATTTCGCAAGAAATGAGTTTTGCTTGTTTCGTACGAAATGAACCCTCTATATATAGGAGAGCATGGTTCATCATTTGTAACGATCCGGATTTCAGAGCCGAGGTGCTGCCAAATTGTCAAGTGATATGTAAAGCTTTGAAATCAATAAACAAGTGATTATAAACGTGAATCAAGCTGTAATCAAGTTCGTGTCATTGATTCCACCTTTGATATGGATTAAAACTCTTCTGATTGACTCATTCAGGTCGTACGACGATCCTACAAGTGGTATCAGAGCTCAGGAAGAAGAGTTCATACCGATTCAGCTTGTTTTCATCGAAAATTCTGACTTCTACTCATTTTTTTCAAAATTAATCAAGATTTCACGGTTAAAATGGCCTGAATTTCTCATATATCACGTAAAATACAGTTTAACCGAATCCTTGAAAGAATTGGACCTAAAATCGACGTAAAACCGGATCAATTTGACAAATCTTGGCCGACAGTGTGACGTCATCATCATTCTGTACGAAATCAACATATCATTTCGCACGGAATCGACCTTGAAAAACTCATTTCGCACGGAATCAACATAGTAGACTTAATTTCGTATGAAATAGTCATCCGTTTCGTACCAATGTGTATTTCGTTTGAAGACCTTTTCGTGTGAAGACCATTTCGCGTGAAAAGAGATCATTTCGTGTGAAAGCTCCATTCCCTTTGAAAGTTCATCTTGCTTGAAGTTCATTTCGCGTGAAAATCATTCCGTTTGAAGACCCATTTCGCTTGAGACTCATTTTGTTTGAAAATTGATCCATTTCGCTTGAGATTCATTTCGTTTGAAATTGTTTCTAAAATCACAAAAAAATTTCTAAGTGTTTGTTGATTGTTTCAGGTACTTGAAAATGGATGACTTTCTGAATCCGTTTAGTGATGCTTTTGCTTTCACTAGAAGCACAGGAGATGCGACAACAAGCAACACAAATGAAAATGCTCCAAATCCGAGTGCGAAGAAAACCATTGCTGATTCTTTGAGTGTTGATAGTGCTTATGGTACTTACAACAAACCGCCCAAGCTAATGGCAATAGAGGAATACAACAGATGGGCTAGTAGGTTTGAAGAATGGTTAAAAGCTTTTGCATATCAAAGTTGGAAGAGCATGAAGAATGGATTTGATATGGGAAGAACGGATTATGAAAATATAGAAGAGAATGAAGTAGAAAGATTTGTTGCAGAACAGAAATGCGTCGCCTTACTTCATCAATCTGTGAGGGATGACATTATATCATTAATTGAGTACAAAGATTCCAGAGATTATGGGATAAACTGAAAATGACATGTGTGGGTGGTGCAATGGGTATTATTTGTCTAACAAATGAGGCATGTCCAAAATATCTTCACTCATATAATCAGATGCTCCTTCTTGCATCTGAAATTTGATGATGAGTCAGAATGAAGTAGAAGGATTTGTTGCAGAACAGAAATGCGTCGCCTTACTTCATCAATCTGTGAGGGATGACATTATATCATTAATCGAGTACAAAGATTCCAGAGATCATGGGAAAAACTGAAAATGCCATGTGTGGGTGGTGCCGATGGGTATTATTCCTAGTATAATCAGATGGTCAAATAGGACAGTGAGTCAAATATAAACTTCACTCATGAGGCATGTCCAAAATATCTTGCATCTGAAATTTGATGATGAGAAAGTATTTTGCTTTGACAGTTGATTTACTAATCGAAAGGTTGGAAAGTCATGAATTGGAGATCAGGAAAACAAACAAGGTCAACAACTCCTCGTATCAACAGAATGTTGAGCTGTATTATCGAGGAAGTATGATCCCGAAAACTGTGTCACCAAAGACAGCTTTCTCAGCAGAAAATTCAAACACGTCAAATCAAGAAAGTTCAAGCAGTAGTTATCACGGAGGATCATCTACAAATACTCCAAGTCAATCAGTTCCGAAAAACCTGTTCCATTGCAATATTGCTGTAGACCTCAAAAATGCACAAAACTTCAGTGAAGAATCCGCCAAGCAGCAAATGGTGTTTTTGGCATCTGTTTTTGAATCATATGAGAGCCTTGTTGCAGGAAAAATTGGAAACACCAACCTCACAAAGGAAGATTACGATCAAATTGACCCCGAAGAGATGGAGTTGATTGATATCAGGTGGTGTATGGCAAGTGCAGTCAGGAGAGCACAAAGGTTCATGGAGATAACCGGTAGACATTCTATTGGTGGACCTTCAACAAAGCTAGGTTTTGATAAATCGAAGGTTACGTGCTTCAGATGTAAATAAAAGGGACATTTTAAACGAGAATGTCGAAATGCACCTGCTGATGAGACAGTCAATCCTTTTCGGGAAGATTATTACAAAAGAGCAATCTATCATCAAAACAAATCTGAATCTCCCAGAATGAAGCAGTTAGAAGATGCTCCCAAAGAAAAGTCGAGGGCATTAGCTGTAGGTTATGCGTTTGTGACAAAAAATTGTTCCTTTCAAAGATACCAGAACAGAAGAAGTGAAATACATCAACAGGAAGATGACAGCCCAAGTTATTAAAAGTAAAATCTATCATACATGGAAAGAAGCAAAAAAGGGCAAATAGATGGGATGCTGATCGAGAATGTTATCTAGATCCTAAAGGAAACATAGTTGTTGATCTAGAAGCTGTCAATGTTGAACCTCTCACCAAGCAAATAGCAGAAGAGGAAGAAGCAAGACAGAGAATGTGGTGGGGAGTAGAAGCTGAAGAAAAAGAAAAGGAGAAAGAGTCGCAGCCAAAGAAATTCGATGATGGGATAATTGACACGTCAAAAGAATTCACAGCAGAAAATCTGAAGAAAATGGCTGACAAAGTGCTTGCAGCGAAAGAGTTAGAGGTAGTTTCTGAGTCTGGAACTGAGTCTAAAAGCAAGGTCAGTCCGAATGATTCAACCAATTAGACAGGTAAGAAAGCCAAAATTGAAAGTGACTGCAAAAATTTCATGAAAGACTGCAAGGTTTGTAGTACACTTGCTTACCTTAGTGGTAAAAAGACTGAAGAACTAATAGAAAGAGTTAGAGAAGTTGAAAATCAGATCTTGAGTCATGACAAAAAACTAAAAGCGTCAAATGAACGAATTAAAGAGTTAACTGGGAAAATTGAAAATGATAAAAATGATGTAGAACGAATCAGGAAAGAAAATGAAAAGTTAATCCTTGAAAACCGTCAAATTTCAGAAAATTACGAGAAGCTAAAAAGAACGGAAAAAGATTCTGATGAAAGAAATGCTAAAACAAGCAAAGAAAACTATCAACTGTCAGGTGTACTTCGGTCAAAAGAAGAGCAAATCAACCAACAATTGAATTAAATTGCTAATCTGAAGCTTCAGTTTCAGGAAGCTAAGATTGAAAATGATCGCATCAATCTGAAACTCAACAGTTACAACTCCGCAAGTTTTGTTCTTCAACATATCGTTCCTAAATGAATTGGGAAGAACAAAGCCGGCGAAGATGTATACTCGGATGGAACTGGGGTTGGGTATCATCAGGTTCCACCGCCAGTGTTAAATAATTTTTCAAAGAAAAAATCTGGGTTGGTTAATGATGAGGAAATGAATGAAGTTAAACTCCCAGAAACAATTGATGTCACATTCACTTCATCGTCCGATGAAGATAGTGTTCAATCTAAAGTTGTTAAAAGTATGGTTGAAAATGTTTTGAAATCTGAAAGTGACACAACTGAGGATGAAGAATGTTTTTTGGACAAATACATTCCGAAATCAACATCCAAAAACAACTTAAATGAAGAACCTAATCTTGTGATGTACAAGATGTCGGGATCGGATAAGTTGTATTCGGATCTTGAATTTCCGTTGGAGAATGTGAACGTTGCCAAACTGAAAAATGTGTTCAAGTTGATTGAAATTGATGTATCTGAAATCGAAGGTTTGAAATGTTCCACGAGGCAATTGAACTTTGAAAAAGATAAATCCTACTATAAAAAACCTGTTGTACCACCGCGTTTTTCTAACTACAATCAAAATAAATGGTCGGGTGGATATCAGGGTGGTAAGAAAAGTCAAAGAAGAAACTTTCAAAACAAGAAATTTGTCTAGAAAAAGGTGTTTGTGAAAAGCTCAAGTTCACACTCTGAGCAAGAATCTGAGATTTTTTCAAAAACAAATGAAGAATTCTTTGAGAAGATGGCCTCACAACCTCAGACTGAAGGCACAAGTCAGGTAGTTGATACTCGTACATGCTTCAAGTGCAACAAAGTTGGACACATTGCACGAAAGTGCACCAACTTTAAGCCTAAGTCTGAAGTTGTTGAGAGTCAGAAAAAGAAAATTGATGCAAAAGGCAAAGCTCCAATGGTTGTTGAGAAGAAAATTTTGAAAAATGAGAACACAAAATTCAAAAATGAATCCGTAAAGAAGTTGGAAACTAAAAATGACAAATTTTACAAACGGGTCGCGTCATCTCAACAACCATGGAAACCAAAATCTGTTGAAAAGAAAGAAAGTTCTCCTAAACCAAAGGTTTCAGAGTCTATAAAACCAGCATCTTCTACCACTCACGTAGAGATGTATGTACCTTTGGATTATTTTGAGCAATTGGAGAAGCAAACTTCTACTCAACCAGAGAAGAAGAATGTTCCAAAGAAAGACCAACCAACTGGTCAACCTCAGAAAGATGAATTCTTCTTATACAAAGAGGTTGAGGTTGGATCTGAAGAAAGTTTAAAGATGAATGACAAAAATTTCCCGCCTTTGTACACCAAAACCACAATTCTAAACGTCAAGCTACCTGAGTCGAAAGAGGCTTGGGTTGCTTCAAAATCTCACTAAATGATTTTGAAATGTGAAGGAGCTTCCAAGATCTATTTCACGTTGGATAATGGATAGTGGAGCTTCTCGGCACATGACGGGGGAGAAAACCCTATTGTACGATGTTCGAGGGTTTAATGGAGGATATGTGGGATTCGCAGACAATCAAGGTGGTCGTATAGTTGGTGAAGGAACTCTCTCTAATGGTATTGTTACGTTTGAAAGAGTTAACTACATCGCCGAGCTTGAAAACAATCTTCTGAGCATTTCTCAGATCTGTGATCGTATGTATACAATGCACTTTACGGATAAGGAATGTTTGATATTGAAACCAGGATTTGTTGTTCCCGAAGAGTGGATTATCATGAGAGCACCTAGAGTCAATGATCGGTACGTGTTGGATATGAGTGTAGCCACTACTACCATGGGTCAGACTCACTGCTTTATGTCATGAGCAACTGAAAAGGAGTCACAGTTATGGCATCGAAAGATGGGCCATATTCATCTACGAAAAATGAACTACTTGGTACATAATGATTTAGTAAACGGAGTTCATTTGAAAGGTTTTCATCTGGAAGGGGAGTGCATTAGTTGCATCAAAGGGAAGCAAAAGAAGAAATCACATCCTCAAAAGAAGGTTAACTCAGTCTCGAGACCGTTAGAGAGACTTCATATGGATCTTTTTGGTCGAGTGAACGTCAAAAGCATAACTGGTGATCTATATTGTTTAGTAGTAACAGACGATTACTCGAGATTTTCATGGGTTTCATTTCTGAAAACGAAAGATGAGACATTCGAAAGTTTGATGACGTTGTTCAGAAAAATTGAAAATTTGTACCAAACCCGAATCAGAAGAATCAGGAGTGACAATGGTACAAAGTTTAAGAACAACAGAATGGAAGAATATTGTGATGAGAGGTATATTGCAAGAATTTAGTGCTCCTTACACTCCGCAGCAAAATGGAGTAGCAGAAAGAAAGAACAAGACGCTAATCGAAACGGCCAGAACAATGCATGCTGACTCAAAGCTACCAGTCAACTTTCGGGCAGAAGCAGTGTCAGCCGCTTGCTATACACTCAACCGGGTTCTCACAGTGAAGAAATTCAACAAGACATGTTTCGAGCTAATAAACAACCGCAAACCGAACCTGAAGTATCTGGAACCGTTTGGGTCTCCCTGCACCATTCTAGAACCTTATGGTAAATTTGGTCCAAAGAGCATCGAAGGAATTTTCGTGGGTTATGCAAGTCCAATGAAAAGAGTCTTTGTTCCAAGCTTGAAGCGGATCATCGAAGCACAAATGTTGAGTGTCAAGGTTATACAATGCCGCCTCAGAATCCCGATGACTCATAGCGTTTTAATTATGATACTCTATGGGATTCATTCAATATAGAAGAAGAACCAGATTTCTTTGACAAGTTGGATATTCTGAGAGAATATGAAGCATCTCAAGAAAGATTCCCAGCAGAATCTTACCGTCGTGAACGACAAGCTTCTAACGATGATGAAGCAGGTCCAAGCAATGCTGGAGAACATGATGAGATTCAACAAACTCCGTCATCTTCAGATCGTGAACATGCTCCTTACAATCAGACGGCAGTCAATGATAATTTAGAATCTGATGATAGGCCAATATTCGATCGTGGTGATTCAGATTCTGAGGGGGAGCAACTCCAGATTTCAAGTCAAACAATTCCAGTCAGTGAACAAGGTGCAAATCAAAATGTCACAAATTTGGAAGGCGAGGTAGATGTTCCAGGCGAGGTGATGCCGAGAACTCTTTCATACCATCCAGAGGAGCTGATTATTGGAGAATTGCAATCAGGCGTCCGCACCAGACGACAAATTGACAAAGGCCTTACTTGTTTTTATTCTACAGTTGCTCCGTTACAAACAGAGTTTTCACTTAGTTGTTTTATTTCGTAGATTGAGCCGCGAACATATAAGGAAGCTTTAACTGAAGATTCCTGGGTGAACGCTATGCAGGAGGAGCTGAGTCAATTTGAGAAGTTGGGTGTGTGGAAATTGGTAGACTTGCCTGATGGTCACAGGAAGATTAGCTCCAAGTGGGTGTTCAAGTGTAAGAGGGACGATCGAGGGGTTATTATTCGCAACAAAGCTCGACTCATTGTCCAGGGCTTTAGTCAGCAGGAGGGTATAGATTTCACCGAAGTATATGCTCCCGTTGCTAGACTTGAAGCGATCAGAATTTTCCTAGCATTTGCATCTTGGAAAGGATTTAAAGTTTTTCAGTTAGATGTTAAATCGGCTTTTCTCTACGGGAAGGTAAAAAAGGAGGTATATGTCGGACAGCCACCGGGCTTCACTGACCCAATCCACAAAGACAAGGTCTATTTACTGGATAAAGCGCTGTATGGTTTACACCAGGCCCCGAGAGCCTGGTATGAGACATTATCTCAGCATCTGCTTGCCAACAGATTCATCCGAGGAAAAGTGGATGCCACTCTCTTCACCAAAGAAGTCGACGGACATCTTCTGATAGTTCAGATATACGTGGACGACATCATATTTGGGTTAACAAATGAAAATCTGTGCAATGATTTTGAGAAAGTTATGAAGCAAAAGTTTGAAATGTCATCGATGGGTGAGATGAAATTCTTCTTGGGACTTCAGGTTGATCAACTGCCCGAGGGAATTTTTATTCATCAGACGAAGTATGTTCATGATATCTTAGAGAAATTTGGGATGTCTGGGACTACTCCAGCTTCCACCCCGTTAGCGACGAACCATGGGATAAACCCTGATCTCACTGGAGAGAAGGTAGATGAAACATTGTATCGTTCCATGATCGGTTCGTTGATTTACTTGATAGCTTCAAGACCCGATATCAGGTATCCAACCTGCCTCGCAGCACGGTTTCAGTCAAGTCCCAGAGCCTATGGTAATTGTGAAAAGGATATTACGCTACCTGAAAGGAACTCCATCACTGGGGTTGTGGTATCCAAAAGAAGGCGATTTCACGCTTGAGGGATATTCTGATTCCGACTTCGGATGCTGCAAAGTTAACGCTAAGTCAACAACAGTGGGGTGCCAGTTTTTCAGACCATGATTGGTCACCTGGCAATGTAAGAAGCAGACCTCTGTAGCTCTATCCACATGTGAAGCCGAGTATGTATCTGCTAGCAGTTGCTGCTCTCAGATCTTGTGGATCCAGCAATAGATGCGGGACTACGGTTTGCAATTTCTTAACACCCCTATCTTTGTTGATAACGAGGCAGCTATAAACATAACAAAAAATCCTGTTCATCACGCTAAAATGAAACACATTGAAATTCGTCATCACTTCATTCGAGATTGTATCGAGAAGAAGTTGATACGAATTGAGAAAATCCACACTGACGAACAAAAAGCTGATTTACATACCAAAGCATTTGATAAAACACGTTTTCAATATCTTTTAAAATTAAACGGTATGAAGCTTTTATCGGTGTTGGAAGAGATTCTTGGTGTTGATGAAGGTACCACTATAGATAATGTTGAAAAGCAATCTGCACTGGTTTGTCGATTTTTTACTTGTTTTGGTATTTAGGGGGAGGTAGGTTATTATATTTTTCAGAAAATACAAAAACAGTAAAAAATTCAAAAATCCAAAAACATGAGATATTTCAAAATCCAAAAACAATAGAAAAACTGGAAAAAAAAACTTGTGTAAAAAGGGAAAATGATAGTACATCAGCTTGACAGTTGCAGAATGCTAAAGAATTGTAAAGTTTAAAAGTGTTAAACAGTCTCGCTGATGATATGCCGGTAGGTTTTTACACATTTAGTAAGTTTGTTCGGGATATAAACTTAAATCATAACTTGCTTATTATGCGGGGAAACATCTCTCGGATATATGGGTAACCCCCGAAATCTTGTTTGAAAGACCCATCTTTCTGAGATACTAGGTCTTTATGCTTAGTGATATCTGGGGTATTATCCCGGGACTTCTGATAATGCGGAAGCAATGGCCTAGTCCCCGGAGAATACTTTCTGCTTGCTTGAAATAAAAGCACCCCCCTTAGCATAAAAAATGATGAAACATTGAAAAATGCTAATCATGTGCTGTTGTAAAAAAGATTCTCTAAAGGAAACCCACCAAAAGTCGTAACCATCATCTCTCTGATTTTGCGGAAGCAATAGCCTGAGCTCTCATGGTTTCGCAATTTAACCCCTTACAGATATCATCTAGGTATACTCACCTGTAAGACTGAATATTGGGATCTGGATACGGGAGTATATTCGGAGGTGGTACACGCGTATAAGCTAAGTATTTAAAACACTAAATTCGTATCCTGAACAGATTGAAATTTGTGTGAGAACTTAAGTGGATCAGTATATCGACAATCTAAGCGAATTGTTTAATTCTGAATATGAAATCAAAGCTTAACGGTATTTGTAGCTTGTCGATAGCTGATATGATTCCCTAACGCGCTCACCAAAAATATGTTTGTAAATAGTTTACATTTACAGCATTTCATTTTTGTTTAGCATTCTAGTTTAGTAACTTTATTCAAAATTCAAAAAGATTTTACATTTATGTTTTATTTTTCCGACAAATGTAACGCCCTTATTATTATTTAACGATTTTCGTATAGATTACGAAAATAAATGGGTAATTATGATTTCAAGTACATTGAAAATACGGGTTTCATTAGGCTTTATTTACAGAATTAAAACTATATAACATAACATGTGTGAGTTCATCATTTAACATAGCAACGATATATAGTGCGGAAGCTTATTTCTTGATCGTGTTCGGTTCTTCGTTGTGCTTGATCGTCCTCCGGTGCTAAAATTATACCTGAAACTCATAAAACATGAGTTGGATTAGTCATACGTCACTTAAAACGTATTGAAACGAGTCCGGGAAGCGAAACTGATTAAAATAATTTTTTTTCGCTAAAACAGTGCTCTTTCGCGCCACGTGAAGGCACCCAGTTGCTCCCTCGCGCCACGCGAGGGGGACCGTTTTCCAGCAGCTCTGGAGCTTGGTCCTGCATTTTTCAGCAATACTAGTTTTTACGGAAACGGCCATAACTTCTTCGTTATTGATCCGTTTCACGCGATTCTTTTTCCTACGCATCCGTAATTTAATTCTTCATCATATGGAGTGAAAATCGAACATCCAACATAATAAATTTTGAGACTTCTAAGCCTTCGACTCGTTACCTTTTTACCGAATTTTAACCCGTTTATGCATTTTATCAAACAAGCGTATTTGTTTGATTCCTATATCACATACACATCTTCAAATTAATGTTATCTACCATTTTAGGTTCTAATCACAGGTTTATTACACAATTTAAACCTGTTTTCGCTCGTATGCTTATTTTGACCCGTTAAGGGTATTTAAGCACTTTCGAGCCTAAAATCGCTTTCGATTGCTTCTAGCATTCCATCACCACATTTCTTATCCTATAATCTCCCACCACAACTGTATTTATGGTGGGTTTAATGTGGTGATCTATATAAACCAAATTTTACCTCTCGAATCATTATTTTACGGCAAAAACTCAAGTAGTGCCATTTGACTAATATAATACCTCTTTCAGCTTCTATACTTATTCTAAGTATTTACCTAATCATAAAACTCGTTTCCAAACAACCTTTAAAGGTTGTTTGTTCGAATTAGCTAACAAGGGCGTTTTGGTCCTTTTTAGTCTTTCAATTACGACAAGGTCTTTTGAGAGCATGTTTGAACCTTAATTCTTCTTTGGAGTTATGATCTTGTTCGAAAAGTCATTATGCTTTTCCAAACGCCACAACCCTCTTTTAAAACATTCGGTTTACCCATTTAAGTAACCCATTGTCTATCTAAGACTTCATTTAATGCTCATTGAACCTTACGTTCTAAAAGAATAATTACTCTATTACACATACCTGGCTCGGGTCAATGTATTGTCCTGTTTTAATGCCTTGCTATAATATTCGCTAAAGAATAGCGATGCAAATATCATTTCTACGTTTATTCCTGAAATCATATAACTCGACAAGAATCATTAGTCGCTATTATCAAAAGGTGGTATCTTCACCATTTGACCCGTTTGGTCTAAATGACCGATTATATTAGCGAGATGACATGTATTTTCATCTCGACTATATGACTCGCTCCGATTTACATCGTGCGGTCGTTTTACTTATAATTCATTTCTTAACACTTTTCGGCCTATTAAGGCTTACTTCATAAGTGTCTTTTAAAACCAATAGTTATGGTCGACGCGTGACCAATTTACCGTTTTACCCTTATTGTTTGTTTTGGTTTACCCTATAAGGTAACCATTTAAAAGTTCATTTTCCATTTGTCATAAAATTATCGAATTACCGATTTAACTCCTTTTAAACCATCAACATGGTTTCTTGTCATGCTCGACTATCTTGTTCCGTACGTCTACACGCCGAAGTATCATACCTCAACTATGTATTTATCTTATTCGTAACTAATACGATAAGAGAATATTCTAAAATATAAGACTAGAGTAAGCCATACTTACCTTACTTCCAAATTATGCTTTTCCTTCATTCTTGCTTCGTTTGACCCGCTTCATTTCCAAGCTTTCACCTAGCTTGTTAATCGTCAAACTATCATTGTAAATTGTAAGATGGTTAGATTAGTCATAATTATTCACGACTATTCCATCTCACTTATTTCATAAGTCGAAACTACTATTCGACTTCATGATTAGTTAACTTAGCTTATTAAAGTTAACTACTTTCGATCACATGATTTACAACATTAGTTCAAATCAACATGATGATTAGAACTCTTCTTGTTTCATATTTCATATAACTTTCCATATTATTCAAATACACATTTTCACTCTAATTTCAACACTTTAGTTTTCATTTAGGCATTTTAACAAACACCTAATGTGCATACATTTTTATACATTTACAACTAGTTCATAACTAGTTATTTTTACCAAGATTAACATCAAAATTCACCACTATCACTTATGATCAAATTTTCAAACTTGCAAATTGTTTAAGTATTTCCCGATTACTTAACATGCATGATGATTCTAATCATAATCATATCATCAATTCCATCTTATGACTAATACCCACTTAGCCTAGTGTGGGAATTCATTCAATCATTCAATTCATAGCATGTTATGTATGATCTTCACTTAGGGTTTCGTTCCTAAGCAAGTATACATCACTAATCTAGCCATAGCTTCTCTAATTCATGCCTAATTCGTGATTAGGATGATTATCAAATTTTTATAACTTCACGAATGTTAGAAATTCAACATACCTCACGATCCCCTTGACTTGGTGATCACGAATTTGTGTTCATGCATTGATTTGGCTCTTGATTGGGGCTTCAATTTGATCAATTTGTTGAACTAGGGTTTGGAGCCCTTGTTCTTGCTCCTGGGCGTACGCACACACACACACACACACACACTCTATGTGTGTGTTGTGTTTTATGTTTTGTTTTTAATAAAACAAATTTCTTTGTTAGCAACTTTAGTCCCTCATGTTTTGTAACTTTATAAAAAGGGTTATTACCCATATTTTCTTCATTGTTTTAAGACACCTTTTTAACTAGGTTGATGTTCCTAGCTACTTGGTGAATTCGGGAAAGTTATGACTTAGTTTATTTTAAGTCCCGTTAACTCGGGCCTCTTATAAACTTTACTTCCTTAAAAGCTTTTATTCACGTTTTATTTAATATTAGGTTTAATTATTTAAATCCTAATATTTACCGGGTTAATTTTTACCACTAACAGTATTTTACCCGTTCATTAATATTAAGGTGGTTTGATTACCAAACTCGTTTTCGGGGTCTTACAAGTCTACCCCCCTTAAAGAGGTTTCGTCCTCGAAACCTTTTCTTACATAATTTATCGAGTTTAACTCCATGCATTTGCTCTCGATAATCAATTAAGCATTTCTCATACTTTAACCGATTGTTAGTATTACCAGAAAAGTATGGTAATATCCTTTTGGTTATTAATCATCTACGTATCTTACATGACATAATGCGACTTGAAATAACGTAATCTTGTTATTTCCACTAGTTTAATTAACTTAGTAATATTCATCACTCGGCTCTAATATTCATCACTCGGCTCTAATGTGATTATATTTCACATTACACTTCTTGACCGTGATCATGTCACGTCATGCCAAATTTTACATCAACTTTCTATTTTCAGAATTATCACTTTTTGGATATATCGTCTTGCACCTATCTGTGTCAAGACTTATATCTTTTATGTTTACCGTTTATACGTCTATCATAATTCTTTTTTGTAGAAACGTTATTTCTTACCAAAACCGAAGTTTTAGTTTAGCGTCTTCTCTTTAACCTTTGTTAATTATCCATACCGGGATATTGACAGTCCAAAATTTATTCTTTTTCAGTCTTTGTTTTATGCGAGGATTCTCCATTTATTCCCTCGCTTTGTCTAATTAACCCGTAGGTTTTATCACTTAGTCTATGGGCTATTTTATTAGACCTCCACCTCTTTAAGGCGAGGTCCTTATAATCTATTTCTTTATAGTCATGACTCGTGGGTCGTTTTAGTCTCATAGACCTTTCCATTGTTTATAACCACAAAGATTAGTTTGATCCCGTAGATCATTCCCTACTCATGTCATTCTTAAAATACATGTTTGGTGTCAAGGCATCCTGTTTTTTTTTGTTTAAAATCATTTATTTTCGCCTTGGTATTTTCTTTGACCTTGTCCGTAGTCTAAGGCTACATTCGTTTCCTTTCGGACAAATTTTCCGACTTTATGACTTCTCACGTCATTTATGCGTCGGTTTATCCTATGCTCACCATTATCCAGTTTACATACATTCGTATTTGATTATGTCCCATTACCGGGCTCATTATTCTTTTGCTTTTAACGCTACCTTTATCCCGCTTGCGTTTACTCATGCCGTTCGGCATGACATTATATTCGACCCGTTCAACTTTAAAATAGTTGAACATAATTTATTCAAAATTTCTATTTACATTATCTTGTCGTCTTTTAGTTATGACTCAAAACCCGAGTCTTTTAACTTTCCATCCGAGTCCCCGTCTCTCGGTCTACGCATGCGTTAAATTCTTACCCATCAACCGGGTGTTTTACCGAAGTCGTTATTATTGCAACCCTCCCGGTATGCATTATGACCTCGCTTCATTTTTATATTCCGACTTAGTCCTCGAGTTTGACGTTTTACAAAAACGACCCGTTTAGAGATATATTCGCATTTTCCGGGTTCGAGTGTAAGTACACCCCCTCCCAGTGCATATCTTAATCATTTTACATGTTTCTTTGTCCCTTCTCTCGGGCTCATTATCCTAATATAATACGCTTCCGTCACTCGGCTGTTCGTTTGCATTATGATCAAATATTTTGCTTATCTGATTCATTTGGGTACTTTTTAATTTGTTCCTTTAACCCCGTCCTTACTACATCAGATGTAAACGTGTCCGCTATAAGAAGTTCATGGTATCATATGCCACTACTTACTTGGCCAGAGTAAGCGATTAACACATGACACGCATGACCTTTTTATAGTTTTCACATCACGCCCTATGTAGGTAATGCCTCTATTTGTTTCTCTTGGAAACAATATCCCGAATACATTTTCTATTCGGGTTTTTCCAAGTTTTTAATCTACATATGCAACTTTCAATTTATACATATTTGTTGCATATTACTATTTGTGCAATTAAATTTAAAATGTGCACCTGGTAATGTTTGCCCTATCGGGCTTCTCTTGCCATTAGCCTTGTTCGCGACCGTTACGCGATTTAGGTCCTTGATGAGCATACTCTTTGGACCATTCCTCTGTCAAATCTGCGATTTGTTAAACTCTCGCTATCCTCATATGCGAGTGTCCTTCAACTAAAATATATACAACAATTAGTAATTTCAACATTAAAGGATGCTCGTATTATAATACAAGGCTTTTCTACTATACACATCAACGCGTGTAATTTCGTTGACTATATCTATTCTATATCGTTTTTATTGGTGTAACGTGTATTACACGATAACCATATGTGTTGTTCTCAACACTTTAATAATACTAAACCATTGATATACATGTACTTACCGGATTTGCGATCAAGCCTCGAACCGAACACATTTTATTCTTTAACCATGAGCTCTGATTACCAACTTGTAACACCCTTATTATTATTTAACGGTTTTCGTATAGATTACGAAAATAAACGGGTAATTATGATTTCAAGTACATTGAAAATACGGGTTTCATTAGGCTTTATTTACAGAATTAAAACTATATAACATAACATGTGTGATTTCATCATTTAACATAGCAACGATACATAGTGCGGAAGCTTATTTCTTGATCGTGTTCGGTTCTTCGTTGTGCTTGATCGTCCTCCGGTGCTAAAATTATACCTGAAACTCATAACCCATGAGTTGGATTAGTCATACGTAACTTAAAATGTATTTAAACGAGTCCAGGAAGCGAAACTAATTAAAATAAATTTTTTTCGCTAAAACAGTGCTCTTTCACGCCACGCGAAGGCACCCAGTTGCTCCCTCGCGCCACGCGAGGGAGACCGTTTTCCAGCAGCTCTGGAGCTGGGTCCTGCATTTTTCAGCAATACTAGTTTTTACGGAAACGGCCATAACTTCTTCGTTATTGATCCGTTTCACGCGATTCTTTTTCCTACGCATCCGTAATTTAATTCTTCATCATATGGAGTGAAAATACAACATCCAACATAATAAATTTTGAGACTTCTAAGCCTTCGACTCGTTACCTTTTTACCGAATTTTAACCCGTTTATGCATTTTATCAAACAAACGTATTTGTTTGATTCCTATATCACATACACTTCTTCAAATTAATGTTATCTACCATTTTAGGTTCTAATCACAGGTTTATTACACAATTTAAACCCGTTTTCTCTCGTATGCTTATTTTGACCCGTTAAGGGTATTTAAGCACTTTCGAGCCTAAAATCGCTTTCGATTGCTTCTAGCATTCCATCACCACATTTCTTATCCTATAATCTCCCACCACAACTGTATTTATGGTGGGTTTAATGTGGTGTTGTATATAAACCAAATTTTACCTCTCGAATCATTATTTTACGGCAAAAACTCAAATAGTGCCATTTGACTAATATAATACCTCTTTCAGCTTCTATACTTATTCTAAGTATTTACCTAATCATAAAACTCGTTTCCAAATAACCTTTAAAGGTTGTTTGTTCGAATTAGCTAACAAGGGCGTTTTGGTCCTTTTTAGTCTTTCAATTACGACAAGGTCTTTTGAGAGCATGTTTGAACCATAATTCTTCTTTTGAGTTATGATCTTGTTCGAAAAGTCATTATGCTTTTCCAAACGCCACAACCCTCTTTTAAAACATTCGGTTTACCCATTTAAGTAACCCATTGTCTATCTAAGACTTCATTTAATGCTCATTGAACCTTCCGTTCTAAATGAATAATTACTCTATTACACATACCTGGCTCGGGTCAATGTATTGACCTGTTTTAATGCCTTACTATAATATTCGCTAAATAATAGCGATGCAAATATCATTTCTACAATTATTCCTGAAATCATATAACTCGACAAGAATCATTAGTCGCTATTATCAAAAGGTGGTATCTTCACCCTTTGACCCGTTTGGTCTAAATGACCGATTATATTAGCGAGATGACATGTATTTTCATCTCGACTATATGACTCGCTCCGATTTACATCATTTGGTCGTTTTACTTATAATTCATTTCTTAACACTTTTCGGCCTATTAAGGCTTACTTCATAAGTGTCTTTTAAAACCAATAGTTATGGTCGACGCGTGACCAATTTACCGTTTTACCCTTATTGTTTGTTTTGGTTTACCCTATAAGGTAACCATTTAAAAGTTCATTTTCCATTTGTCATAAAATGATCGAATTACCGATTTAACTCCTTTTAAACCATCAACATGGTTTCTTGTCATGCTCGACTATCTTGTTCCGTACGTCTACAAGCCGAAACATCATACCTCAACTTTGTATTTATCTTATTCGTAACTAATACGATAAGAGAATATTCTAAAATATAAGACTAGTGTAAGCCATACTTACCTTACTTCCAAATTATGCTTTTCCGTCATTCTTGCTTCGTTTGACCCGCTTCGTTCCCAAGCTTTCACCTAGCTTGTTAATCGTCAAACTATCATTGTAAATTGTAAGATGGTTAGATTAGTCATAATTATTCACGACTATTCCATCTCACTTATTTCATAAGTCGAAACTACTATTCGACTTCATGATTAGTTAACTTAGCTTATTAAAGTTAACTACTTTCGATCACATGATTTACAACATTAGTTCAAATCAACATGATGATTAGAACTCTTCTTGTTTCATATTTCATATAACTTGCCATATTATTCAAATACACATTTTCACTCTAATTTAAACACTTTAGTTTTCATTTAGGCATTTTAACAAACACCTAATGTGCATACATTTTTACACATTTACAACTAGTTCATAACTAGTTATTTTTACCAAGATTAACATCAAAATTCACCACTATCACTTATGATCAAATACTCAAACTTGCAAATTGTTTAAGTATTTCCTGATTACTTAACATGCATGATGATTCTAATCATAATCATATCATCAGTTCCATCTTATGACTAATACCCACTTAGCCTAGTGTGGGAATTCATTCAATCATTCAATTCATAACATGTTATGTATGATCTTCACTTAGGGTTTCGTTCCTAAGCAAGTATACATCACTAATCTAGCCATAGCTTCTCTAATTCATGCCTAATTCGTGATTAGGATGATTATCAAATTTTTACAACTTCACGAATGTTAGAAATTCAACATACCTCACGATCCCCTTGACTTGGTGATCACGAATTTGTGTTCATTCATTGATTTGGCTCTTGATTTGGGCTTCAATTTGATCAATTTGTTGAACTAGGGTTTGGAGCCCTTGTTCTTGCTCCTGGGCGTACGCACACACACACTCTATGTGTGTGTTGTGTTTTATGTTTTGTTTTTAATAAAACAAATTTCTTTGTTAGCAACTTTAGTCCCTCATGTTTTGTAACTTTATAAAAAGGGTTATTACCCATATTTTCTTCATTGTTTTAAGACACCTTTTTAACTAGGTTGATGTTCCTAGCTACTTGGTGAATTCGGGAAAGTTATGACTTAGTTTATTTTAAGTCCCGTTAACTCGGGCCTCTTATAAACTTTACTTCCTTAAAAGCTTTTATTCACGTTTTATTTAATATTAGGTTTAATTTTTTAAATCCTAATATTTACCGGGTTAATTTTTACCACTAACGGTATTTTACTCATTCATTAATATTAAGGTGGTTTGATTACCAAACCCGTTTTCGGGGTGTTACAAGTCTACCCCCCTTAAAGAGGTTTCGTCCTCGAAACCTTTTCTTACATAATTTATCGAGTTTAACTCCATGCATTTGCTCTCGATAATAATTAAGCATTTCTGATACTTTAACCGATTGTTAGTATTACCAGAAAAGTATGGTAATATCCTTTTGGTTATTAATCATCTACGTATCTTACATGACATAATGCGACTTGAAATAACGTAATCTCGTTATTTCCACTAGTTTAATTAACTTAGCAATATTCATCACTCGGCTCTAATATTCATCACTCGGCTCTAATGTGATTATATTTCACATTACACTTCTTGACCGTGATCATGTCACGTCATGCCAAATTTTACATCAACTTTCTATTTTCAGAATTATCACTTTTCGGATATATCGTCTTGCACCTATCCGTGTCAAGACTTATATCTTTTATGTTTACCGTTTATACGTCTATCATAATTCATTTTTGTAGAAACATTATTTCTTACCAAAACCGAAGTTTTAGTTTAGCGTCTTCTCTTTAACCTTTGTCAATTATCCATACCGGGATATTGACAGTCCAAAATTTATTCTTTTTCAGTCTTTGTTTTATGCGAGGATTCTCCATTTACTCCCTCGCTTTGTCTAATTAACCCGTAGGTTTTATCACTTAGTCAACGGGCTATTTTATTAGACCTCCACCTCTTTAAGGCGAGGTCCTTATAATCTATTTCTTTCTAGTCATGACTCGTGGGTCATTTTAGTCTCGTAGACCTTTCCATTGTTTATAACCACAAAGGTTAGGTTGATCCCGTAGATCATTCCCTACTCATGTCATTCTTAAAATACATGTTTGGTGTCAAGGCATCCTGTTTTTTTTTTTTAAATCATTTATTTTCACCTTGGTATTTTCTTTGACCTTGACCGTAGTCTAAGGCTACATTCGTTTCCTTTCGGACAAATTTTCCGACTTTATGACTTCTCACGTCATTTATGCGTCGGTTTATCCTATGCTCACCATTATCCAGTTTACATACATTCGTATTTGATTATGTCCCATTACCGGGCTCATTATTCTTTTGCTTTTAACGCTACCTTTATCCCGCTTGCGTTTACTCATGCCGTTCGGCATGACATTATATTCGACCCGTTCAACTTTAAAATAGTTGAACATAATTTATTCAAAATTTCTATTTACATTATCTTGTCGTCTTTTAGTTATGACTCAAAACCCGAGTCTTTTAACTTTCCATCCGAGTCCCCGTCTCTCGGTCTACGCATGCGTTAAATTCTTACCCATCAACCGGGTGTTTTACCAAAGTCATTATTATTGCAACCCTCCCGGTATGCATTAAGACCTCGCTTCATTTTTATGTTCCGACTTAGTCCTGAGTTTGACGTTTTACAAAAACCCCCGTCCCCTATCTGTCCCGGGAACGGGCGGCCGCGAGACCAGTTTTGGTGGTATCGGTGTTTATCATTTTGGCAGCGGAAATTACATCAGGACCGTAGTTAGGAAATATTTTATCTGAGTAAATACCACACTTTTATAATATTAAACATGTGGGAATTCTCAAGTTTTCAGTACACACATTTTTATAGGGATAGACCCTATCTTATTTAATAAAAACATCTCTTTTATTCATGTAACTTTTATAGCCCCTTTTTCCAAGCCTTCAGTGCTGTCCAGCTGGCTTCTAGTTTGCTTTCACATTTTGTTACCTGAAACGCGTTGAAAAACATTTTGTCAGTGGGAAATACTGGTGAGTGAATCCCAGTTTAATCAAGAAGAGTTTTATCCTTTAATAGTATTAAGAGCTATTACAATGTTTATTTCTACACAATTACCCATTAAGTACTGTCAATCCTGACTGGTGGGTCATATTACACATTGGCTAATTCTTTGTCCAATGGTAACGTGTTCCACATTTTGTATACAAAACCCCAACATACCGGCAGTAATTGAAGAACTACAAAGACTCAATCACTGCTAATCACATTGTAAATTATTTAAGGTTTTGTAAAAACAGTTTACAAAAAGGAGATTACTTACATTGATGTCTTAGGGTTTTCCTTAAGGATTTCCTGGTAATTATCTATTAAATACACAAATGCACACGCGTTAGTACAATAACCCAATATTTACATTAGTAATACCCTCCCCGAGACGGCATTCCAACGACTACGTCGGGCAGAACCACGACAACCGTTACGGAACCCTGGATCAATCGGGCAGCGTATCTAATACGTAACCAGGGGTTATAATACTTACAATGAGGCAGAACTTCGTTATTTAGGGGGGTATTATGCCCGAGATTATAATAGCTATGCAGAATATAGAGAGAGAGATCGAGAAATTGAGCGAGTTGAGACTGAAGCTGAATGCCTCTATATATAGTGACTCCTCGACTTCTGTCGCGCCCCGGGAAGGAGGTAGCTGTTGGTGCATACGTCTGTCGACTTCGTCTTGTATCGAGTCTTGTATTGTATTAGATAGATCAGGGCACGAATTACGAGAAATGTGTGTTTAAAGGTATTTCGCACGAAATAGCATTTTAGCTATTCCGCACGAAATTAAGTGGTTATTTGACACGAAATAGTGATTTCGTGTGAAACCTGATTTCGTTTGGGCTGGTCCATGCGAAATTACCTTGCCTATAAATACTAGGTAGTGCCGTGTCATTTGGTACGAAATAACTTTCTGGTTTGAGAGCCGAAGTGCTGCCGAAGTGTCTACTCGCTGTAAAACTTTGTCAAATCAATCAAAAGACAGTTTAAAGTGAATATCTAGCTGAATTGACTTGATACGTCTATTTCCGCCTTTTGTATCAAGTAAAAACTCTTCTGATCGACTTATTTGGTCGGTAAAACGATCCTACAAGTGGTATTAGAGCTCAGGAGGAAGAGTTCTTACCAATTCAGCTGTAAATTCTGATTTCTACACCTTCTTTTTCAAAATTAACAAATTTTCACGGTCAAAATGATTTGAATTTCACACATTATATGCGCAATAGTGTTTTAACAAAGCCTTGAAAGTTTCAGATCTAAAATTGACTTAAAACCTGATCAATTTTGACAAAAACAGCTCGAGATGATGACATCAGTAGTATTTCACACGAAATAAGCCTTATTTCGCACCAGATTGGTATTTCGTTTGAGAGTTTCACACGAAATTAGTTATTTCGCATCAAACTAGTATTTCGTTTGGGTATTTCGCACGAAATCAGTTATTTCATGTGTAAAGGGTATTTCGTGTGAATTGTTTTCGTTTGAAGTTGTCTTCCAGGGTATTTCGCTTGAACAGGGTATTCCGTGTGAGGAAGTTATTTCGCTTGAGATTAGTATTTCGTTTGAAGTTTTCATTTCGTGTGAAAGTGTTGATTTCGTTTGAACATTCTGATTTTGTGAAACTTGTTACCGAAACATGTAAGAGGAATTTTATAACGCATTTGCTACCCCGACTACTCCGGCTGCTATTACTAATAACTTGAACATGGAAAATGAAACCGGAACTATGCAAAAACCGCCAAAGCTCATGAACATTGAGGAGTATAAAGGATGGGAAGAACGTTTTGAGAATTGAGTTCAAGCAAATTATTTGGATGCTTGGGAATGTGTTGAGACTAAATATGTTAGACCGATGACTGATGATGAGGAGATTATTGCAATTAAAGATCTTAGTGCTGAAGATATAAAGAAATATAAAAATGAAAAGATGATGACGAGTTTATTGCAGCAAGCTGTTAAGGAAGATATCTTGGTTTTATTGCAACATAATGGAACTGCTTATTCAATTTGGAAAGCTTTAAAATCAAAGTTTGTTGGACGTAAAGAAATGATTAAAGACAAGAAATCAATTTTGAAGAAAGAATTTGATTTATTTCGTGGGTTGAGAACTGAAAGCACTAAGCAGATCATCGAAAGATATTGTAATTTGTTAGTCAGCATGAAGAGGGTGAGCATCACAAAAGATAATGAAGAATTGATTGAGAAGTTAGCTGATGCTTTGCCACATGAAACTTGGGGCACATATCTGATGATGTTGAGAAATAAGAAAGATTTTAGCAATCTAACACTGAGCAAGTTGATTGAAAAACTTGAAGCTCAGGAGATGGAACAAAGGAAGATCTCGAGAATGAAAGATTTTGATGGTGAACAAGATATCGGTCTTTATTACAAAGGAGGTATCAGTGACAAGACCAACATGTCACCAAAGGTTGAAACTGCATTCAATGCTAAAAGTTCATCCGGAGGGTCATCTAAAGGATCAAACAGCAAAACAAGTTTTTCTTCATATCCATCATTTGATCCAAATTTTTCCGCAACCAAGAATGGCAAGAGATTACAATTCAATATTGTTTTAAAATCTTGAGAATGGTGAAAATTTCTCGGAAGAGGTTGCAAAAGGTCACATGTCATTGTTGGGAACTATGCTAGAATCATATGAAAGTTTGGTTGCAGGAAGGATCGGGAATCCAATGTTGACAAAAAAGGATTACGATCAGATTGATGCTAAAGAAATGGAATTGATGGATATAAAGTGGTGTTTGGCAAGTGTGTTGAGGAGAGCTGAAAAGTTTAAACAAATTACGGGAAGAGATGATTTCCGTGATGCAAATGTTTCTACTTTAGGCTTTGATAAATCTAAAGTTACTTGTTTTCGTTGCAGGGAAAAAGTCCATTTCAAAAGGGAGTGCACAAATCGCGAAACAAGTGGAGCTCAAAATCCGTTCAACAACAATGATTATTATCGAAAAGCAATTTATCATCAAGTTGCTCAACAATCACATCAACAACAACCACAAACTACTCATGCCAGGAAGGAGATTGAAGAATCATCAAAGAGAGCCTGTATGGTGAATCAAGAAGATAAAAAATCATCAAAAGAATTCAGTTGGGACAAATATGTTTCAGCTAATAGTAAAGCATGTCTGATAAACCAAGATGATGAAAAATTACCAGAAGGGTTTAGCTGGGCAAATTTCAGTTGGGATGATTATGATCCTAACAAAACTTCAAATCACAAAGCTTTTGTTGCTCGAGTTGCTAAAGACAGTGATAATGATGATGATTATTATGCAAGAAGAATGAAAGAGCACTTAAGAATGCTAGAGGAGAGTGACAGTGATTATGAAAACGCTAAAAAGAAAAAGAAGAAAGTTAAAAAACCTGTCAGCAGTGATGATGAAGAAGTTCCTGTGATAAGGAAGAAAATAAAAGACATTCCAGTTTTTAGAGTTGAAGCAGAAGCTGATGCACGAGAGATTCCTGTGAAAACTGTGAAGCAGTAAAAAAACTGAACAGTACATTGATTCATAACATGAACAGATTGAAAGAATCTTATGATGTTCTGAACAAAGCCATGAATCAATACAATCAAACAAGCAGTGAACAGGCAACAGCTATGAAAACACTTCAAGGCGCTTTCATGACTAAGCAGAAAGTTGTCAACAATTACATTGAAAAATGTGCTGTGCTGGAACAGAAACTGGAAACCCAAAGGATTGAAACAGAAAGAATAAACCGATTGTTAAAAAGTTACTCATGTACTTCTTATGTTATTGACAGGATTTATCCAACAGTGGAAGGCATGAAGGCGTTTGAAGAGGAAGAATCTGATGAAAAGATTTCTAAAAAGAAGAAGGATACTGAAGTTAATGATTCTGGTAAGAAACAAGGTTTCAGTTTAACCAGTGTCCACCCCCGCTTGAAAATGGATATTCTCCCCGAAATCCAAATTCTGAAAGAGTCAAAAAGGCAACCAACTTACAATGGGAATCTGAGCCATCAGATAATTTGCCAGATAGTATTGATGTCACTTTCACGTCATCAGACACTGATCATGAGTTCGAGTTAATAAAGAGAGTGGTCGATCAGGTGTTGGATAAAGATGAATCCGAGGAGTCAAAGTTGGAGTCAAATTCAGAGTCAAAGTCTGAAACGTCAAGTCCAACAGTCAAAAAGGATAAACGGGTTTACAATAAAGAATTCTTGTTATCAAAATCTAATTTAAATGACGAAACATTCAAAGTGGCATATATTTTGAATGATTCTGACAAATTATATTCTGATGAAGAATTTCCAATAAGAAGTTTTAAAACTGAAATGATCAAAAAGGTTTTCAAACTAACAGAAATTAATATTTCTGAAATAAAAGATGTAAAACTTTCTGAAAAACCTAAACCTTACACCTCAAGAGTCCAGCAACGTTTAAACAAGAAAAAGGGTTACAGTTCTGGTTCTGGTTTTCAAAAGAAACCAAACCATAACGGTAATTTCAAAAGAAAAGGTCTTGGATTTATTCCACCAAAAAATTATAAAAATGAGAAAATTTATAAACCAAAAACTGTTTTTGTTTCAGGAATATCATCTGAAGAAGAAAAGGAAAAGTTGTTCAGGAATCAATCAAACAAAGAATTCCTAGCTAATAAGCAAGAAGAAATGAAGAAGGAAGTTGTTCAGAAAAAGGAAACGAGAACTTGTTTTCAATGCAAAACAGTTGGTCATATTGCCAGGAATTGTCCAAAGGAAATGCAAACAAAGCAGGGAGTTTCTGATAAACTGAAAGAAAAAATGGTTGACAATGAATCACCAACTGAACAATTTAAATTTTTTAAAAATTCAAAGTTTGAAGTTGGTGAATGTTCAAACAGATTTTACAAGAGAAAAGCTAATCTTGACAATCAAAAATGGGTTGTTAAAAAATCTGATGATAGTTCTGGCGATGAATCTGATTCTACAAAAGCAGAGGAGCCACAAATTGAGTTAAAATTGGAAACGTCAGTTCCGCCAATGGATGATGTCAATTTTCCACCTTTGCGAGCTGAAAATTTGAAACAAAAAATTGGCAAAGTTGAGATTTCAAATCAATTTTTCTCTGAAAAGAAAGCATTTGATATTGAAAAGGCCTTTAACCCCACAGTTCACAACATTTTTGGAAAAATGATTAACAGGAAGGTCAAAGGAGTAAAGGAATTTTATGAGAAGAAAATGAAGAAACCAGGTAAAGTTGGGTCATCCCAGGTTTGTGACTGGGATGGGACCTATTATGATTAAAACTCTGGACTTGCCGGAGCTCCCAAGTTGGTAATCGTGGAGCAGGAATCGGCATCATTCTTGAAAATGTTTGTGTGGTAAAATTACAGGTGATATCTTTATATTGTTATATTTTGTTTTACAAGTGATATGGTTGGTGATGAGAACCTACAAGTGGTTGAAAAAGGGGTTTTTACATACAAGTGGTTAATCAAGGTCATTAAGTTGAACTTGATTGGATCATACATACAAATGGTATTTTGGAAAGCAATGTGATGAACCCCTAACCTACAAGTGGTAAAATCAACAAAACTAATTTTCCGGAAAAACCATTTGATTAAAACAAACTTAAGTGTTTTGAAATCATAATGGGAAAATAGTTTCTTGAAAGGGGGAGTTCTGATTGTTTATGCCAAGTGGATGGCGATTTGAAGCAATTCACAACAGTTGTCACTTTATTTGTACAGTTTGTTTTCAAATTTCTTTTAAATGCTTTTGCATTTTAGGGGGAGTAAGAAATTTCAGAAAATCCAAAAACATTAGAAAATTTGAAAAAGTCAAAAACATGATAAAATGAAAAATGAGTTTTGTTGTGAAAAAGAGGAAATGATAGTACATCAGTAGACGATCATAGCATGCTAAAGATTTGGAAAGTTAAAATGTGATAAACGGTCTCACTGATGATGTGCCAGTAGGTTTTTGCACATTTAGTAGATTGTGACGAGATATAAACCTAAATTTCAGACTTACTTATCTCGTGGGGAACATCTCTCGGATATATGGGTAACCCCCGAAATCTTGTTTGAAGGTCCCTCTTTCTGAGATACTAGGTCTTTATGCTTAGTGATATCTGGGGTATTATCCCGGGACTTCTGATTTTGCGGAAGCAATGGCCTAGTCCCCGTATAATACTTTACGCTTGCTTGAAATATAGCACCGCCCTCAGCATAAAAAATGATGAAACATTGAAAAATATCATGTGCTGTTGAGGAAAAGATTCTCTAAAGGGAACACACCAAAAGTCGAAGCCGTCATCTCTCTGATTTTGCGAAAGTAATAGCCTGAGCTCTCACGGCCCTCACATTTAACCCTTTACATATATCAACTAGGTATACTCACCTGTAAGACTGAATATTGGGATCTGGATACGGGAGTATATTCTGAGGTGGGACACGCGAATAAGTTTAAGTCTCTAAAACATTAATCTCGTATATCGAAACATTTGAAATTTGTGTGAAAATTTAAGTGGACCAGTATACTGACAATCTAAGTGAATCGTTTAAAACTTAAAATGTTTAAAGCTTAACGGTGTTGGTGATTTGTTTCAGAAACTGATATGATCCTCTTACACAAGCTCACAAAAATATTGTTTGTAAATATTTCTCTACCGCATTTTCTTTCAAGTTCAAAAATCCAAAAAGATTTTCGGAGTGTTTTAGCATAATTTTTTTTAAAAATTCAAAAAGATTTTCGACAACTGGTGTTGGAGAACTGATTTTCAAAATTCCAAGTGCTAGACATGATGAACAAAAGGATTGGAAGATTGTGTTTGAAATAAGAAAATTGTTTGAAGAGAAAAATTGTATTTTTTTCAAGTGGTTCATCAGAGATTATAAATGTTAAATCATTTTTGAAATTGATTCTACAAGTGATATATAAATTTGTCAAATTGTAAATTTGTGAAATTTATTTTTGGGTAGAGTTCTGTGCAGGTTAGCCAGGTTTCTGATTCTGGTATGAGAAAGAGCCAGATTTCGATCCTGTGAACCTGTGAAAGCCAGATTACGATCCTAGCACAACTCAAGGGGGAGTTTGATAGCAAAGGGGAGTCTGAAGATGCTGATGCTGATGAACTTAAGGAATCAAGAGATCTGATCAAGAGAATTAGAATGCTCAAGAGTCAGTTTGCAATTCTGGAATTGAAGATTAGATCAGCATTCAAGGAGTAGGTTAGATGCTGATAGAAGAAGAGAAGAGATTGAAGGATGCTTTACATTGTCAGATACTTCGGAAAAGATCGAGAGGACTGATAAAGACTGAAGACTCGACTTACTAAAGTTGTGTGCTGAAGACTCGTCGACATCCGAGGGTGAGTCTGTTGGTGCATACGTCTGTCGACTTCGTCTTGTATCGAGTCTTTTATTGTATTAGATAGATCAAGGCACGAATTACGAGAAATGTGTGTTTAAGGGTATTTCGCACGAAATAGCATTTTAGCTATTCCGCACGAAATTAAGTGGTTATTTCACACGAAATAGTGATTTCGTGTGAAACCTGATTTCATTTGGGCTGGTCCATGAGAAATTACCTTGCCTATAAATACTAGGTAGTGCCGTGTCATTTGGTACGAAATAACTTTCCGGTTTGAGAGCCGAAGTGATGCCGAAGTGTCTACTCACTGTAAAACTTTGTCAAATCAATCAAAAGACAGTTTAAAGTGAATATCTACCTGAATTGACTTGATACGTCTATTTCCGCCTTTCGTATCGAGTAAAAACTCTTCTGATCAACTCTTTTGGTCGGTAAAACGATCCTACAGTAGCCAAGGGCTACGCGGCCCGCGACCTAGGGGGTCTACGACGTAGCCTTGTCCAGTCAACAATCTAGGTTCGACAAGTGGTGGACACGTGGCTGCACCGGGTTTCTCCTAGTAGCCTATCTGTCGCGGCCCGCGTAAGACCAAGGGGTGGTCTTCGCGGCCCGCCAAGGACTAATAAAAATGGTTTTTAATTAATTTTAATAAAAATAAAGGTATTCAAGGCCTGTTTTTGTATACGGGGTGTATCTTAGGACATATAGGGACATTTTAAAATATATTAGGGGTGTTAGAATATTTTGAAGGGTTGTTATATCCTCCCCACCTTGTTTTAGAACTCGTCCTCGAGGTCTACTGAAATAAGTGAGGATATTTCCTTTGCATTTTTGATTCACGCTCCCATGTGTATTCTGGTCCTCTTTTGGAGTCCCATTTCACTTTGACCAGAACTAATATCTTGTGTTTGAGGTTCTTAATTTTCTTGTCTTCAATCTGTAGAGGCCTTTCTACAAATTTAAGTTGTTCATTTACCTCTATATCCTTAAGAGGTACTACCAGTGATTCATTAGCTAAGCATTTCTTGAGATTAGATACATGAAATACATCATGTATAACTGTCATTTCCTCTGGCAGTTGTAGCTAATAGGCTACAGATCCTATTCTTCTAGTAATTTCAAAAGGTCCAACATACCTGGGGCTTAGTTTTCCTCTTTTGATAAATCTTACCACTCCTTTCCAAGGAGAGACTTTCAATAACACTTTATCTCCTACCTGAAATTCCAATGGCTTTCGTCTGTTATCTGCATAACTCTTTTGTCGATCACGTGCTGCTTTCAGTCGTTCCTTGACTTGAATGATTTTGTCTGTGGTTTCTTGCACTATCTCAGGTCCGGATAGTTTCTTTTCTCCAATTTCTGCCCAACAGACCGGTGTTCGGCACTTTCATCCATAAAGTGCTTCGAATGGTGCAGCATTGATACTTGTATGATAGCTGTTATTATAAGAAAATTCTATCAATGGTAAGTGATCGTCCCAATTACCTCCGAATTCAATTACACAAGCTCTAAGCATATCCTCCATGGTCTGAATTATCCTTTTGCTTTGTTCGTCCATTTGAGGATGATAAGCGGTGCTTAGATTTAACTTGGTTCCCATTGCTTTTTGGAAACTTGTCCAAAAATGAGAGGTAAAATGGCTATCCCTATCAGAAACAATTGATAAAGGAATTCCATGTAATGAAACTATTTCATTTACATATATTTAGCTAATTGTTCCACACTGAAAGTTTCTTTCATTGGTAGGAAATGAGCTGACTTAGTTAGCCTGTCTACAATTACCCAAATTGTATCATTACCTTTCCTTGTTTTGGGTAATTTGGTAACAAAATCCATTGTTATCAATTTCCATTTCCATACGGGCATCTTTAACTATTGCAGCAAACCTGAGGGTTTCTGGTGTTCAGCTTTGACCTGTGAACAGGTTAGACACTTTGCAACATATGCTGCTATATCCTTTTTCATTCCTATCCACCAGAAATTCTTTCTTAAGTCTTGATACATCTTATTGCTTCCGGGATGCATCGTATACTTAGACTTATGGGCTTCTTTTAATATACGGTGGCGCAGGTTTCCTAATTTAGGTATCCACATTCTTTTCTTATGGAATCTCCAAATTCCATCTGTTCCTTGTTCTAGCTTCTTAATCATTCCTTTCAATTTCTCAGTATCATCCTTGATTACTGATTCTTGTGCCTTTCTAATCTGTTCATTTAAATCTATCTGCAGATTTAGTTTAAGTGAACGTACTCTTTTTGGCTTTTCGTGATATTTTCGACTTAAAGCATCAGCTACTACATTTGTGTTTCCTGCATGATACTGGATATTACAATCATAATCACTAAGTATCTCCATCCAGCGTCTTTGTCTCATATTCAATTCCTTTTGCCTGAAAACATACCTTAAACTCTTATGATCAGTGAAAATGGTAAACTTACTACCGTATAGGTAATGTCTCCAAATCTTAAGGGCAAAAATTATTGCTCCTAATTCTAGATCATGGGTTGAATAATTTTCTTCATGATTTTTAAGTTGTCTAGAGGCATATGCTATAACCCTTTGACGTTGCATCAATACACATCCATAACCTAACTTAGAAGCGTCACAATAGACTATAAAGTCTTCAGATCCTTCTGGTAACGCTAGTATGGGTGCGTTGGTTAGTCTTTGCTTAAGGATTCTAAAGGGTTTTTCCTATTTTGGTCCCCATTCAAACTTAACAGATTTACAGGTTAGCTTAGTTAAGGGAATGGCTATCTTAGAAAAATCTTGAATAAATCTTCTATAATAACCGGCCAATCCTAAGAAACTTCTAACCTCGGTTGGTGACTCAGGGGTTTTCCATTTGGTAATTGCCTCGATCTTTGTAGGATCCACATGAATTCCTTCATGATTGACTAAATGCCCAAGAAACTGTACCTATTCTAACCAAAATTCACACTTCGAAAACTTAGCATAAAGCTTTTCTTTTCTCAATAAACTTAGAAGTGCGTGCAAATGCTTTGCATGTTCCTCTTTACTCTTAGAATAAATGAGAATATCATCTATAAAGACAATTATGAATTTATCCAAATATTGCTTACATATTCGGTTCATCATGTCCATAAATGCAGCTGGGGCATTGGTTAAACCAAATGGCATGACAGTAAATTCATAATGGCCATACCTTGTTCTAAAAGCGGTCTTAGGAATGTCCTCTTCCTGTACCTTTAAATGATGATATCCTAATCGTAAATCGATTTTAGAGAAAAATCGAGCTCCTTGCAATTGGTTGAACAAATCATCGATTCTCAGTAATGGATACCGATTCTTAATCGTGACCTTGTTCAATTCGCGGTAGTCAATGCACATACGCATTGATCCGTCCTTCTTTTTAACGAATAAGGTGCTCCCCATGGCGATGAGCTTGGTTGTATGAATCCGTTTTCCAACAATTTGTCTAACTGTTTCTTTAGTTCCTGCATTTCTACGGGTGCCAAATGGTAAGGTGCTTTGGCAATTGGTGCTGTTCCCGCTAGCAAGTGGATTTTGCATTCAACTTCTCTGTCTGGAGGTTGCCCTGGTAACTCTTCTGGAAATACATCTGAAAATTAGGATACTACTGGAATATCCTTTAGTTCTTTTCCTTTAGTGTTAATGATTATGGAAATCGAATACACTAATGATCCTTTTCTTACATAACTGGCTGTTTTCATTACAGAGATGAATTTTGTGGATCTAGAGGGTTTATCACCTTTAATTGTGATCTTTTCACCCTTTGGTGAATTTACTTGTATTGACTTTTGATCACATAAAATACTCGCTTTATTGGCTATTAACCAATCCATTCCTAATACGACATCAAATCCTGCCAGATTCATTGGGTAAAGGTTTGCAATAAACTTTTGATTTAAAAATTCTATTCTTGCTTCCTGCAAGATTTCAGAAATCTTAATGGCTTCTCCATTTGCTGTCTCTACTAGACATTCTTGTGGGAGTTTAGTTAATGGTTGATTGAGAAGTTTGCAAAATGAAGTATTAATAAAACTTTGGTTCGCACCAGATTCAAATAATACTTTAGCAAAAATATCATTAACTAAAAACGTACCGACGATCACATCCGGGATCATCTTTGCTTCTTTTGCAGTCAGAACAAATGCTCTAGCATTTTTAGTAGTTTTGTTGTTCGTGGCTGGAGCTAATTTTGGACAGTTTGGTTTGATATGACCTTGTTCTCCGCAGTTGTAGCATATCATGTTGTTACGTTTCTTCCTACAGTCTTCTTCCTTGTGTCCAGATATTTTGCAAAAATTGCAATATATAGAGCATCTTCTAGAATGCTTCCTTTTGCAATACTTGCAGTAGGGTGCAGAAGTAGATCCTACATTTTTTCCACAGTTGGAATTTCCAGAACGGAATTCTTGGGTAAGCTTTTGAGCTAGGTTCCTCCTTTGATCCTCTTCTCGTGTACGCACTAATTCATCAGTCAAGGTGTTTGCTAGTTCTACAGCTTCTTCTATGGTTTGAGGTCTAGCTGCCATGACTACATGCCTAATTTCACTGATTAATCCCCAGATATAACGGGAGATTAATACTGGTTCAGGTGACGCAAGGGTTGGCACTATTCTAGCATATTCAAAGAAAGTAGTAGTATAACCCTTACTATCCACTCCAGTCATTCTAAGGTTTAGGAACTTATTTGCTATCTGTTCCTTTTCATTGGGATGGCAGAATTTTCTTTCCACCATGTTCTTAAATTCCTCCCATTCCATATTGTAAATTCTATCACTTCCCCTAGACTGTAGGATAGTGTTCCACCATTCTAGTGCTGAATTCTTAAACAGATTGGAAGCAAACATTATCTTATCCTCGTCCGCACACTTGCTTATTTTTAAGACTGCCTCAGTCTTTTCTATCCAGCGTAGAGCTTCAACAGCCCCTTCATTGCCCGAGAATTCCATTGGCTTACAAGACCAGAATTTCTTATAAGAACAACCATAAGACATGGTTCTTCTTCTTTTGGGAATGGGCACTTGAAGTATGGGTCCATTGTTTATGCTGTGTTCAGGTTCAGTGGGTCGTTTACTATCATGGTTACTTTTATTATCTGCTTCCTTAATTGTTTTGATAATCTATGGTATCGCATCTATTATCCCTTGTGCCACTATGTGTTGGATGGCACTGTTATCCACTTGGTTTCCATTATTATTGTTGTTCGGGTTATCATTATCCGGGTTGTTGTTACTCTGGTTTTCCTGGTTCACTTTGTTGTCCATCTGAATTTTAAACATTTGCCAATTATTAATATCACAGATAATATTTAAGGCAAACAATCACACAACACACATATTGATCAAAAGCGTCGAACATTGCGACTTACTCTTTCTTATAGTATGCATCTATAATTATTTCAATACAACTGAAATAAAATATAATACTAATATGCATCATTAACCACAAAGTGGTCTATACTACAACATATATTATATATTATTATTATTATTACCACCATCACTGATATGGGTTCATCCAGAACTCCATATTACGCTCGTCGTATTTCCAGACGAGTCATTCTCCGATTTGCCTCATCCTGTCACTATTTTCTAAAATCTACTCACCAAAGGTTCAGAGTTCTTGCACATTTTCTGCACTCATTGGGGGTGCAGGTGCTGGTACTGGATCTGGGAACTGTGGCATAGGTTCTTCCTGAGGATATGGATTCTCTAGGATTTCCCTAATGTATTCATCATTATCATAATAGGGATCTAGAGGGTCCAGACCTGGGTAAGCAGCTAGGTTTGGCATCGGTTCTTCTGATATGGGGTAGCGTTGCTGATAATCCCTATGATCGTCGAACCACGGGTCGTAGTCTGGGTCTAAGGGATTGGGTGCTGGTATTCTAGGTATCTAAGTTGGGTCAAAGGCTGGTGCTGGGATTTGGTTTTCTGGATTATTTTCAATCTCCATTGGTTATGTGGGAAACAAGGGTAATGGTTGAGGGGCTATGAGTTTCTCCAAGTTTGGGTCGGCAGCTGTGGTTGCTAAGATATGAAAATTTGCTAGACTCCTATTAAGCATATCTTGGGTGTGAGCATCTGTTTCTCTCTTAGCGGCTGCTAAAACTCGCTGTTGGTGTAACTTTTTCATCCTCTTCCTACGTTCGTGCGCTCCCCTACTGAACCATCCTCTCTTTTTAGGAGGGAATGGCTCTTCAGACTGAGCCTTGAACACGAATATCCCATCTTCATTGTCAGCTGAATACCCTGAGAGGGTAGGCTGTGAAGAGGTACCTTCATTTTGCGGTGAGCTAGACAACTGACGATAGGCGTCGGAGGGTCCTTGATCACTCATACTGTAAACTAACAAATAGCCAAATAACACACAACAATAAAATACAGATATGCACGTATTTTCGTAATTAATTTCCTAACATAAAATATTTTGGTGTCAGCAGAACACATATGTGGCTGAATCAGTGGCTTAGCTCTGATACCACCTTCTGTCGCAACCCCCGTCCCCTATCTGTCCCGGGAACGGGCGGCCGCGAGACCAGTTTTGGTGGTATCGGTGTTTATCATTTTGGCAGCGGAAATTACATCAGGACCGTAGTTAGGAAATATTTTATCAGAGTAAATACCACACTTTTATAATATTAAACATGTGGGAAATTCCCAATTTTTCAGTACACACATTTTTATAGGGATAGACCCCATTTTATTTAATAAAAACATCTATTTTATTCAGGTAACTTTTATAGCCACTTTTTCCAAGCCTTCAGTGCTGTCCAGCTGGCTTCTAGTTGGCTTTCACATTTTGTTACCTGAAACGCGTTTAAAAACATTTTTTCAGTGGGAAATACTGGTGAGTGAATCCCAGTTTAATCAAGAAGAGTTTTATCCTTTAACAGTATTGAGAGCTATTACAATGTTTATTTCTACATAATTACTCATTCAGTACTGTCAATCCTGACTGGTGGGTCATATTACACATTGGCTAACTCTTTTTCCAATGGTAACGTGTTCCACATTTTGTATACAAAACCCCAACATACAGGCAGTAATTGAAGAACTACAAAGACTCAATCACTGCTAATCACATTGTAAATTATTTAAGGTTTTGTAAAAACAGTTTGCAAAAAGGAGATTACTCACATTGCTGTCTTAGGGTTTTCCTTAAGGATATCCTGGTAATTATCTATTAAATACACAAATGCACACGCGTTAGTATAGTAACTCAATATTTACATTAGTAATACCCTCCCCGAGACGGCATTTCAACGACTACGTCGGGCAGAACCACGACAGCCGTTACGGAACCCTGGATCAAACGGGCAGCGTATCTAATACGTAACCGGGGGTTATAATACTTATAACGTGGCAGAACCTCGTTATTTAGGGGGGGTATCATGCCCAAGATTATAATAGCTATGCAGAATATAGAGAGAGAGATCGAGAAATTGAGCGAGTTGAGATTGAAGCTGAATGCCTCTATATATAGTGACTCCTCGACTTTCGTCGCGCCCCGCGAAGGTGGTAGCCAAGGGCTACGCGGCCCGTGACCTAGGGGGTCTACGACGTAGCCTTGTCCGGTCAACAATCTAGGTTCGACAAGTGGTGGACACGTGGCTGCACCGGGTTTCTCCTGGTGGCCTATCTGTCGCGACCCGCGTAAGACCAAGGGGTGGTCTTCGCAGCCCGCCAATGACTAATAAAAATTGTTTTTAATTAATTTTAATAAAAATAAAGGTATTCGGGGCCTGTTTTTGTATACGGGGTGTATCTTAGGACATATAGGGACATTTTAAAATATATTAGGGGTGTCGAATATTTTGAAGGGTTGTTATACTAGCTAAGGAAGTTTCAAGCACAAGAAGTGGAAGGAACATCCTAGGAAGCTTTTAACCATCACTTCTTCATCAATCTTCTTCTTCATCTTGTTCTTGCCACATCCCTAGCCACAAGAGCTAGTGGTAAGCTTCATAAAATCACTTTTACTTCATGTTAGTGATATGTACAAGTTACACCATCTAAGAATCTAAACTTTAAAAGATGAAGACATGAAGATCTAGCATAATCTAAAGAAAAACAAGTAATTTTAGTGTTGTTTGATGTATGTTGTGAAGTTGTTGATGTTGATCTTGTGTTTTTAGTTAGATCCATCATGTGTAAGCTTGTTAGAAGCTTAGATCTAACAAGTTTAGACATGGATCTTGTAAGATCCATGAAGAAACTTGATGATGAAGTTGAAAGATCTTTAAAGTAAGCTTGAAAACGGTTTTAAAGTATGTTTTTCATGATCTTGAAACCACTAAACATGTGAATGGTTAATTTTGTGAAATAAAGTTTCATCAAAGTTTATAAAAGTTTAACAAGAAGCTTTGATTTGAGAAGATCTAAGTGTTTGAGGTATGGATTTAAAAGACTACACATTTTTATAAATATTCAAGTTCATCACATGAATAAGCATGATGATTTTAGTAGACTTTACTTGTTAAATTTGTTGAAACTTGAATTTGGTGATTTAAAAGAAAATAAACACATGTTTTAAAAACATGGGAAACCTCCATTTTTAGGGGAAACTATGTCAAAATTTTTATAAAATTTTGACACTTAGAAAAAATATAAGTATTGGTGAAACTTTTCCTACAAAAATTGTTCAAAAATATTTAACAAAGGTTTCCCTAATTTTTATACCAAATTACAAGTTAAGAAAATAAAGTTTTCTTCAAGAAAAAAATAATAATTATAAGTATGTATATTTTTAGGAAAAATATATATATTTAGTGGTCACAAAAATTATGTGCTAAGTGTATATTATATGTAACATATATATTAGTGTATTGTTAGGAACTTGAAAATACACTAAATACTCCAAAGGAGCATAACTACCAAAATACACATAAAAATACACAAAGAATACTTAAGAATATATGTATACAAAATTACTCATAAATGGGTATATGGACAAATACTAAAATATATATTAATATAAATATATTGCTTACAAATTTATGGACTTGGACAACATTTGGACCATATTGGACAATTATATATATATATATATATATATATATATATATATATATATATATATATATATATATATATGATTACTACAAATAATAAAGATTATACAAAATCGGACAAGTGACAAAAATAAATATATAAATATTTAACAAGTATGACAATATATATATATATATATATATATATATATAACAAATAAACCTTAAAATATATTATTTTTATGAAATATAATTCCGAAAAGTATTAAAAATCAAAAGAGTCAATTTTGACAATTAATGTAAAAATACTCAAGTATTTACACTTAAATACAAGTATACTTTCCTAAGTATACTCATACAAAAATAATATTAGAAATATTAATTATCAAATTACTTATATCTATTTTGAAGAATAATATGAGTATCTTATATTTGGACGAGTTAAAAATGTATTATTTTTAACATATAGCGTTTTCAAATTTTACTTATACAAATATATTTTTGGGAATAAAAATACATAATTACAAATAACGAATGCAAAACCGTAAAATATGAAACATATATACATGAACGAATCAAGAACATATACATATAAAACACGACTAACACATTAGAAAAAGGTAACTTGTACTCAGATAATTACAAGTTTAGGTGATTAACATACGTAGAACGTTTATAGGTTACGCCATTTACGAAGCGGACACCGGTGAAGTTAGACGTTCAAGACGCAAATCTGTGAGTTCATGTCCCCACTTTAAACATTTTTATTGTTTTCTAAATTTTGGGGAAAATACATGTACAATGGTATGTTTAAAACAAAGGAATGATATATAGATCATGTCACGAATAGGATATACGTAACCACCATTAATCTAAGTTAGACCGAAAGAGCAAGGGTTAGATCTAGCAGGTCCGGGCAGCCTCACTCTCTTGGCCACACATTGCCATAGAGTGCTTTGGGTCATATGTCGAAGGGTAATCGATGTAAAAAGTCGCCTAGGTTTGGATGCTTCCTATGTCGTCACACATGTTAATGTCCTTGCAAAACATTAGCGATCTTGATTTTCTTTCATTTACAGAATACATTATACAAATACATTTTTCAATTACATACCATGTTTTATACAATTACAACTCTTACATTTTATACAAACTGCATGAATTCACACCACCTTTTGTTGACGATTTTCAAAACTTACATGTATTTCAGGAAACCAGTGGATGCTCGTGGCCTCTTTTGTTCAAGAAGTAGTTTCATGTTTCAAGATGTTATGTGTCCATGCTCCATTGCCACCTTTTGATGGATTTGTTTGTTATATCCCGCCTCCTTGCGGTGATATAGGGAACAAAACCTTGATCTTTAATTTGAAATGATGTTGTAACTTTTAAAACAATTGTCTTTTGTTGAAAACTAAACTCAAAACTTAACTTGTATTTTAAATGTTTAAACTTTGAATGGAAAATTGGAGTTTATTTTATATCATGTAGTATGTTTACTTATCGTATGCAATGAGAATCAATCACGATCACACCTCGTGCTTCCACCTCCGAAAGGGGTGTGACATATACGCATAATACGTACTTGTGTGCAATGGTCAACCTTCCCTCTACGTTTCTTACGACACTACGAAGTTAACCTCATACTATGTTTTCTGGATATGAAGACAATGAGCAGACGTGGAAGAGGCAACAGTAACATGAATCAGGATCAGCTGCCATGTGACAACCGGTAATTTACGCCCTTAATTACGTGATTAACAGGAGATTAACGCGATAATAAATAGTGCTTACGACGCTAATTAACTTAACCAGGCCCTTGGAGTGCCCAGGAATGTTTGTTCAGCTATACAGTACGCGTATGAAGATTCGCGTGGAATCTGCGGAACATCAAATGACAACGGACTGATACCGTACGAAATACTGACAACACCGACAAAAATGGATGTCACACGAATATTTTTATGCTTATGGAGTTTGGGTTGCGAAAACGGATTCGTAGAGTTTACGGGCCATTTACACATGAGACGGGCTTGTGGGCCCTGGGCCCAAGCCCAAAACCCCCAAGCCTAAACCTACATATAACATATTAGATCTACAAAATCCCTTAAAAATCTAGATAAAATATTTACTAGATTACAAGAGATCTTAACCCTAAGGATGAAATATTTGACCTGAATGTAATATAAATGCACAAAAGAACTTTAATCCTCAAATCTCTATAAAGGACCCCTTTGTCTGCGTATCAACCTACACACAAACAAAATGCACAGACAAAACTCAACACAACACACACCCTCACGTTTGCTCTCTCTCCATCTCGGCGAACATCAGGCGGAGCCGACGGTGGCGGCGGAGCTCCGGCGAACATGTCCGGCCAAACACCCTCTCCCTCTCCGCCTCGCCTGCACACCCACACCTCAACACCCCCGCTCCTTTTTAGCTTCATCAAAACGGAGCACCACCACCACCGTCCGGTGGTGGTGCGGCGGCGATAACCAGAGACGAGAGAGAGAGAGAGCGAGGAAGAGAGAGAGACTGAAGCAGAGAGAAAATCTCCGGCGGTCGGAGACTCGGACCAGCGGTCCGATGGTCGAAGTCCCGATTCCGACCGGTCATTTCGTTTATCCGGCGGATTTGGTTCGTTTATCAGGCGGATTTGGTTCGTTTATCCGGCAGTCCATGCCTTTATCCGACGAGATTTCCGATGTTGATGATCATGACAGTGGAGGTGGTCTCGGGTTTCTGTTCGAAAGCCAGCAATGGTCAAGTGGGTTCTGTACGGGTCAGATTTGGGGGTTACGGCTCGCTCGGGGTTCAGACTTGATGGTTTGGTTGTTCGGGTCAGACGGTTCAGATTTGGTTCGAGATATGGCAGCTTTGGTCCAGTCAAAGGCGGTCAACAGGAAGCCGGTTCGGTTCGGGTCAGTCGCGGTCAACCCGGATCAAACTCAGTTAACCCAGTTAACTCGGTTGACTCGGTCAACTCAGCGAGTCAACTGGTCAACTCGGTCAGCGAAAACGACACAGAGATTCGGTAAAGATTTAGGATGAAATTATTTTCATTGATTATTCCTTATTTCATACGTGGAAAACGAGCTCGAACCGCACAAAACGATGAGTTATTAGTTAATATTAACTTGGTCTTATTTATTATTTCATTTACATAAACTGGCTATGCACAAAAATGGTTGAGTAAATTGTTGAATCTTGATAAAAAAAATAACGACACTTAGTTGTCAGGGCCGTCCAAAAACAGAGGAAACTCTGCCCGTTTTTCGAGAAAAACCGTAAAATAAAACGAGTTTTATTATAAAGCAAAATGTGCTTTTGAGTGACTTTTATAAAACGAGATACAAATATAGAGTTCTTTCGACAACAACTTACAACTTACGAAAACAACGATACGGAAACTATTTCGACGATAAATAAATATAGTTATTATTATATTTATTTCAACGAACTCGGAAATCCTTTATAAATAAACATAACTATTTATGTTTAGTTTAAACATCGAAGCTCAGAAACGCTTTTATAAAATAAATATAGCTTATATATTTATTTCAAATATCAAACAACACGATCTTGTTTTATAAAATAAATATAGATGTATATTTATTTCAAACACACGAATTCTTTTACAAAATAGATACAGATTATCTATTCAACGACTCGATGAAGTTCTTATAAAATAAATATAATATTTTATATTTATCACGAACGCCGAAACGGCATATACATATATTTTGGCGAAAATATACAAGACGCAATGTATATATAATACAAGCTTATTATATAATACTTTCATACGAATATTCCTACATACTCAAACGACTTCTCGCGGCAGTTTAACTTAGTCATTTTCATTAAGTTAACTATTTACCGTCAAATCGTTCGATCAACGATTCGGTAGAGCTCGGTAACACGTAGATTAGTTACCACATTATTCGAAACTTATTAGATATTCCGTGTTAGGAATATTGTAGAATGCACGCTAGCAAGTCAAGTCTTGGAAACGACATCGTGAAGTCGTAATTAGCTAGCTTTGCACAGGAATATTCAGGTGAGTTCATGCTCCCCCTTTTCTCTTAACTGTTTTCAGTTTTATAACTTCGGGGGTGAAATACATGTTACAAATACTTCAGTATTTACAAAATGGTATGATATGTACTAAAACGAGAAGTACTCTTGGCGACAACGAGTGCCAAGAATTGATACGAGAAATCGTGTCACGAATAGGGTACCATAAGCACCATTAATCGTGTACATACTTAGACCGCAGAACAAAAGGTTAGATCTAACGGGTGTCAGGGCAGCCCCACTCTTGGTGACAACTAGAACCAAGTAGTGTTTTTGTGTCTCAGTCGTGAATCGACTATAGAAAAATGCCTATGGTTTGGTGACTTCCTATGTCGTGTCACATGTTAATGGCCTTGCAACCCATTAACAATCCTGATACTTACAGGAATACTTTATTTACATAGAATTCATACCATACCATACTAAAACTTGAATAATACTTGAAGTACGTGGGGTACTCAAGAAAGCATGAATTATAATTGAGTACGTGGGGTACTCAAGAAAACGGGATTTATACTTGAAGTACGTGGGGTACTCAAGAAAACTAGAATTATACATAAGTACTTGGTGAACACATGAATACTTGAATTATATATGAAAACTTGATTTTTACATGACACAAACTATGTTTTCATACAGAGTTTTCAAGTAACTCGACAAGAAAATGATTCTAAATTCGTTTTCTCAACAATACTTCAAAAACCGGTTATTCAAAAAGATTTATTTCAAATCTTTTACAAACAAACTATGAACTCGCTCAACTTTATGTTGATTTTTCGCATGTTTCTTTCTCAGGTTGCATTTCTAAGACAAGGCACGATTGGAATAGGAGAACCATGAAGAGTCGAGTACTTAGTGGCGTTCATTTTCTAAAAGACTTAGCTTATTTGCTTCCGCTGTGCAATGAAGATACCAGTCCAGTCACGCCAATGCTCTGATATTTCGGGGTGTGACAGATTGGTATCAGAGCTATAGGTTACAGCGAATAGGGTTTCCTGTAGGGATACCTAGGCTCTAACCTCACATTTCCTCTGGGAATTTAGAATATTAAAACTTGAATACATACATAACTCATAGTACTCGAATATGGTCTCCAACCGTTGCCGAAAAACAAACAGTCAAGATTTTGTTTTTAAACATACGCTAAAGTTGTGTTTTACACACGGTACACAAAACAGTCGCATACAGTGCACAAAACTCTGAGAATTTAGGAAACATGCATTTAAGACCTTCGGAAACTCATGTTGAAGTTCATTAAAGGTCACCACGTAGGTACCACGTTTATTAACTCGGACAAACGCCATTTTTATGTCATCTATGCTATTAAGCCGAGCAGGTAACCTACGCAAAACGAAGCACGAGCGTGCAAAAGTACACGAGAACTCGATCAACGGAGGTTGAAGTATGTCACATACGACTATCAAGGCGATGCCTTAGAAAAGACACGATGGCGCAATTCAGCAACGACGCTAGATCCTGTCAGCACGAAAACTATCGATCAGGAAGCGGCGGTTTGGCACGCGGTCCTGCAATGACACGAATCACGCCAGGGAGAAGATGTATGTCTCCGCATTCCCCCTATTGCATTAACGACGAATACGCTATGTTTGACATTCCATGGTAATGTCACCTAACAACTGGTTATCACATGCAACCCCAGGTAAAGTCCTTAAATTTCTTTTATTGAAATTTCGACTTTCACATTTACTGAGTAGATTTTTGTATCTCTACTCCTCTTAATGGTCATTGTGTCACGACCATTTCTTTCAGTGTAGTGAATATTCATTTGTTTCATTTCTTGAAAATTCATATGTTACACATGCATCGTTTGTTACGCATGTGGCTTTGTTTCGAATAAAGCGTTTCATTAAAGTTCAAATATTATTTCGCTTGTGACTCAAATGGCCCGCATTATTGAAATTGTTGGCTTCTTTGTTCTCAAGTCAACACGTTTTCTTAAGAATTCTTTTCTTTTTTTCAAGATACATGGCATTTCTTTGTGGCCATGCCGAAAGTTTTCTTGTCAATACATGTAATTATTGTCGGCTTGTGCCGAAAATCAAATTCAATTGTTTGAACTTGTTCATTACACATATTCAATTCAAGACACCATATGATGTATTGGAAACATCATATTCGAATTCGTTTTAACAAGCGTTTCATTGTTCCGAGTCGTGGTAGATTTATTTGGTCTACGACTCCATTAAGTCGTTTGTTGATTTCGACACCTTGTGGTGTCAGTACAAACTTGTAGCTTCGGCTAAGTTATGCAAAACACAGGTGATACTTGTTCGATCACCGCTATATTTGAATTGTTTCATTCACTACGACACCTTGTGGCGTCGGTAGAACTTGCAGCTTGGGCTGATCATGATCGAGCGTTTCATGCAAACTATTACATTTGAGCTTGTTGAAATCTAAATTCATTGATTGGGTGCAATCATTTCTAGAATTCATTTGTATCTTGTGAAACGTCCTTGAATTCACATCATTCGAATAAGTCTTGATTCGATTTCATGATCGTTCACTATAGTACTATTCATATTTTCTACGCATAACGTAACTCTAAGGAGTTAACGAAGTCTAAATTTCGAGGACGAAATTTTATTAACAGGGGGAGAATGTGACAACCGGTAATTTACGCCCTTAATTACGTGATTAACAGGCGATTAACGCGATAATAAATAGTGCTTACGACGCTAATTAACTTAACCGGGCCCTTGGAGTGCCCAGGAACGTTTGTTCAGCTATACAGTACGCGTATGAAGATTCGCGTGGAATCTGCGGAACATCAAATGACAACGGACTGATACCGTACGAAATACTGACAACACCAACAAAAATGGATGTCACACGAATATTTTTATGCTTATGGAGTTTGGGTTGCGAAAACGGATTCGTAGAGTTTACGGGCCATTTACACATGAGACGGGCTTGTGGGCCCTGGGCCCAAGCCCAAAACCCCCAAGCCTAAACCTACATATAACATATTAGATCTACAAAATCCCTTAAAAATCTAGATAAAATATTTACTAGATTACAAGAGATCTTAACCCTAAGGATGAAATATTTGACCTGAATGTAATATAAATGCACAAAAGAACTTTAATCCTCAAATCTCTATAAAGGACCCCTTTGTCTGCGTATCAACCTACACACAAACAAAATGCACAGACAAAACTCAACACAACACACACCCTCACGTTTGCTCTCTCTCCCTCCCGGCGAACATCAGGCGGAGACGACGGCGGCGGCGGAGCTCCGGCGAACATGTCCGGCCAAACACCCTCTCCCTCTCTGCCTCACCTGCACACCCACACCTCAACACCCCCCTCCTCTTTAGCTTCATCAAAACGGAGCACCACCACCACCGTCCGGTGGTGGTGCGGCGGCGATAACCAGAGACGAGAGAGAGAGAGCGAGGAAGAGAGAGAGACTGAAGCAGAGAGAAAATCTCCGGCGGTCGGAGACTCGAACCAGCGGTCCGATGGTCAAAGTCCCGATTCTGACCAGTCATTTCGTTTATCCGGCGGATTTGGTTCGTTTATCCGGCAGTCCATGCCTTTATCCGACGAGATTTCCGATGTTGATGATCACGACAGTGGAGGTGGTCTCGGGTTTCTGTTCGGAAGCCAGCAATGGTCAAGTGGGTTCTGTACGGGTCAGATTTGGGGGTTACGGCTCGCTCGGGGTTCAGACTTGATGGTTTGGTTCTTCGGGTCATGTTACGTTTCGGGTCAGACGGTTCAGATTTGGTTCGAGATATGGCAGCTTTGGTCCAGTCAAAGGCGGTCAACAGGAAGCCGGTTCGGTTCGGGTCAGTCTCGGTCAACCCGGATCAAACTCAGTTAACCTAGTTAACTCGGTTGACTCGGTCAACTCAGCGAGTCAACTGGTCAACTCGGTCAGCGAAAACGACACAGAGATTCGGTAAAGATTTAGTATGAAATTATTTTCATTGATTATTCCTTATTTCATACGTGGAAAACGAGCTCGAACCGCACAAAACGATGAGTTATTAGTTAATATTAACTTGGTCTTATTTATTATTTCGTTTATATAAACTGGCTATGCACAAAAATGGTTGAGTAAATTGTTGAATCTTGATAAAAAAAATAACGACACTTAGTTGTCAGGGCCGTCCAAAAACAGAGGAAACTCTGCCCGTTTTTCGAGAAAAACCGTAAAATAAAACGAGTTTTATTATAAAGCAAAATGTGCTTTTGAGTGACTTTTATAAAACGAGATACAAATATAGAGTTCTTTCGACAACAACTTACAACTTACGAAAACAACGATACGGAAACTATTTCGACGATAAATAAATATAGTTATTATTATATTTATTTCAACGAACTCGGAAATCCTTTATAAATAAACATAACTATTTATGTTTAGTTTAAACATCGAAGCTCAGAAACGCTTTTATAAAATAAATATAGCTTATATATTTATTTCAAATATCAAACAACACGATCTTGTTTTATAAAATAAATATAGATGTATATTTATTTCAAACACACGAATTCTTTTACAAAATAGATACAGATTATCTATTCAACGACTCGATGAAGTTCTTATAAAATAAATATAATATTTTATATTTATTACGAACGCCGAAACGGCATATACATATATTTTGGCAAAAATATACAAGACGCAATGTATATATAATACAAGCTTATTATATAATACTTTCATACGAATATTCCTACATACTCAAACGACTTCTCGCGGCAGTTTAACTTAGTCATTTTCATTAAGTTAACTATTTACCGTCAAATCGTTCGATCAACGATTCGGTAGAGCTCGGTAACACGTAGATTAGTTACCACTTTATTCGAAACTTATTAGATATTCCGTGTTAGGAATATTGTAGAATGCACGCTAGCAAGTCAAGTCTTGGAAACGACATCGCGAAGTCGTAATTAGCTAGCTTTGCACAGGAATATTCAGGTGAGTTCATGCTCCCCCTTTTCTCTTAACTGTTTTCAGTTTTATAACTTCGGGGGTGAAATACATGTTACAAATACTTCAGTATTTACAAAATGGTATGATATGTACTAAAACGAGAAGTACTCTTGGCGACAACTAGTGCCAAGAATTGATACGAGAAATCGTGTCACGAATAGGGTACCATAAGCACCATTAATCGTGTACATACTTAGACCGCAGAACAAAAGGTTAGATCTAACGGGTGTCAGGGCAGCCCCACTCTTGGTGACAACTAGAACCAAGTAGTGTTTTTGTGTCTCAGTCGTGAATCGACTATAGAAAAATGCCTATGGTTTGGTGACTTCCTATGTCGTGTCACATGTTAATGGCCTTGCAACCCATTAACAATCCTGATACTTACAGGAATACTTTATTTACATAGAATTCATACCATACCATACTAAAACTTGAATAATACATGAAGTACGTGGGGTACTCAAGAAAGCATGAATTATAATTGAGTACGTGGGGTACTCAAGAAAACGGGATTTATACTTAAAGTACGTGGGGTACTCAAGAAAACTAGAATTATACATAAGTACATGGTGAACACATGAATACTTGAATTATATATGAAAACTTGATTTTTACATGACACAAACTATGTTTTCATACAGAGTTTTCAAGTAACTCGACAAGAAAATGATTCTAAATTCGTTTTCTCAACAACACTTCAAAAACCGGTTATTCAAAAAGATTTATTTCAAATCTTTTACAAACAAACTATGAACTCGCTCAACTTTATGTTGATTTTTCGCATGTTTCTTTCTCAGGTTGCATTTCTAAAACAAGGCACGGTTGGAATAGGAGAACCATGAAGAGTCGAGTACTTAGTGGCGTTCATTTTCTAAAAGACTTAGCTTATTTGCTTCCGCTGTGCAATGAAGATACCAGTCCAGTCACGCCAATGCTCTGATATTTCGGGGTGTGACATGCCAAACCTGATAAACGGCGTGGCTGAGGCTTTGGCAGCCTATCCCGGAGGTAAACTTATCATTCTAGGATGTTTAGATCCTACTCTCGTATAGTCTTATCATTCCTAATCGGTTCGCTTCGTTTTACGCGACAGGCCAACCTGCACCCACTCATCCTCGAGTTTGCACTTTTAAAACGTTTATGGACTGTAAACCTCTCACCTTCAATGGAACTAAAGGAGCCATAGGCCTTCTACACTGGATCAAGAAGGATGAATATGTGTTCGCTGTGTGTGAATGTCCTGCTACTAGCTGGGTGAAGTTTGCTACTGGCACCTTGGAGGGAAACGCGCTTTCTTGGTGGAATGCGTAGGTTCAGATGCTCGGATTGGCGGATGCCAATGCTACTCCTTGGAATGACTTCAAAAATCTGATCAAGGAAGAATACTGTCATAGAGGACATTCACAAGCTCGAGACTGAGTGCTATGAGTTGAAAATGGTTGGATCTGAGATCGAGACGTACACTAAGCGATCCAACGACTATGTTGCTCTATGTCCCAACATGTCCCAACATGCCACAGCCCACGTACCGAAGAATCTAGCTTTATCTCAGGGGTTTGGTTCCCAAAATCCAAAGTCTGGTGACTTCAGCTAACCTCCCCACAATTCAGCAAGTTGTTCGCCTAGTACACTATCTCACCGATCAAGCTGTAGAACAGGGCAAGTTGCCCAAACAAATCCGTTCTACTGCTGAAACTCCTGGTGACAACAAGGGTAAATGGGATGGTAACCAGGGCAAGGATCCTAACCCCACGCAAACCCCAGCTCAGCAAAGGAAGTTCGAGAACAATAAGGGTCCTCAACAACCGTGGTTACCAAGGAAACCGACCCAAGTGCAACAAGTGCAATCGACATCACAACTGGCCGTGTGAAAACAACCGCTTTCAGAGATGCAACAAACTGGGGCATGAGGCTAAGGATTGTAGAAGCCCGTACCCAGCAAGGTAAAATCATCCACAACAACAACAAAGAAACAACCGTGGATGCTACCAGTGCGGAGCAGTAGGGAACATGAGGAAGAATTGCCCTCAACTGAACAAGAACCGTAACAACAACAATCAAGGCACTAGGAACAACAACAACAATGGTGCAACAGAGCAAGGGGAGATAGGTGTCGATGAAGCAACGAATGATCCCAATGTTGTAGCGGGTAAGTTCCTACTTGATGATCATTATGTTTCTATACTTTTTTTATTCGGGAGCCGATGCTAGTTATGTATCTATACATGTAAGTAAGAGGCTTAAGTCCATGCCAACTCCGTTAAACCCTAAACACGTCGCCGAATTAGCTAACGGTGGAAACATCGAGGCCACTTACATCATCAATGATTGTAAACTCGTGCTATCTGGTCAAACATTTCTCATTAATCTCTATCCCAACATCAAGCAGAGATACTATGTCAAGAGAAAATTGCCCGCATTCCTCGTTCTCTTGGCAAACCTCTCATCATTCAAGGCGATAAGAGTGGTGTTGTTGTAGGCATCATCTCGATCCTAAAAGCCTAGAAGTGTTTACGAAAAGGACATACTGCTATTCTAGCTATCATCATTGAAACCAAAAGGAGGAAAAAAGGATTGAAGATATTCCCATCGTAATCGACTTTCCTGAGGTATTCCCTGAGGAATTACATGGTCTTCCACCTCACCGTCAAGTTGAGTTTCAAATCGAGCTAACTCCTAGAGCGGTGCTCGTACACCCTACCGATTAGCCCCAGCCGAACTGGAAGAGTTATCCACGCAATTGCAAGAGCTGTTAGATAAAATTTTATTCACCCTAGGGAGCCCCAGTGCTCTTTGTCAAGAAGAAAGATGACACTTTCCATTTATGCATCGATTATCGTGAGTTGAATAAAGTAACTATCAAGAACCGTTACCCACTCCCACGCATTGATGATCTGTTCGACCAGTTGCAAGGGTCGAGTTACTACTCTAAGATCGATCTGAGTTCAGGTTATCATCAGTTGAGAGTCCGAGACGGGGACATCTCTAAAACAGCCTTCAGAACTCGTTACGGCCACTACGAATTCCTTGTTATGCCTTTTGGAATGACAAACGCGCCAGCGGTTTTCATGGATCTCATGAACCGAGTGTGCAAACTGTATCTTGACAAATTCGTGATTGTATTCATCGATGACATCTTGATCTACTCAAAGAATCGAGAGGAGCATGGTCATTATCTACATCTTATTTTAGAACTTCTTCGAAATGAACAACTTTTTGCCAAGTTTTCTAAATGCGACTTCTGGCTTCGAGAAGTTCTTTTCCTTAGGCACGTAGTCAATGAAGCTGGGATTCACGTTGATCCAGCCAAGATTGACTCTAACAAGAACTGGCCTACACCTAAGACTCCAACTGAGATCCACCAATTCTTAGGATTGGCAGGTTACTATCGAAGGTTCATCAAGGGATATTCGAAGATTGCTCAACCCCTCACAACTTTAACCCAAAAGGGTATCGCTTACAAATGGAATGAGGCTCAGGGGTCTGCGTTCAAGAAGCTAAAGGAGAAACTTTGTAGTGCTCCTATTCTTTCATTACCTGAAGGCATTACTTGTACAGTACCAAGTGCATAATTTACACCAATCACAAGAGTCTCCAACACATACTGGATCAAAAGGAGTTGAACATGCGACAACGTCGATGGGTCGAACTCCTAAATGATTACGAGTGCGCGATCAAGTATCATTTGGGCAAGGCTAACGTGCTAGCTGATGCCCTCAGCCGTAAAGAAACCAAATCTAAACGTGTTCGTGCGTTACAACTTACTATTCACCTAAATCTCCCTAACCAAATCCGAAACGCTTAGGTTGAAGCGTTGAAGGCGGAAAACCTTTTATCTGAGTCCATGCGGGGCATGGAAAAACAACTCGAACTTAAAGACGATGGCATCTACTATTTCATGGAACGTATCTGGGTTCCATCTTACAGAAATCTCTGAGAGTTGGTGATGGACGAAGCACACAAGTCTCGCTACTTGATACATCCCGGTTCTGACAAGGTGTTCCATGACCTCAAGGCCTTGTACTGGTGGCCTAATATGAATGCTATTATTTCTAAGTACGTTAGCAAATGCTTGACTTATGCTAGAGTCAAGTTCGAATACCAAAGGCCGTCGGGATTACTACAACAACCAAAGTTGCAAACATGGAAATGGGAATAAATTTCCATGGATTTCATCAGCAGCTTACCAAAGTCCCAAAGCGGAAACGATACGATCTGGGTGATCGTAGACCGTTTAACCAAGTCTGCGCACTTTCTCACAATCAAAGAAACCGACAAATTTTTGAAACTTGCAGCCATCTACTTGAAAGAAGTAGTTGCTAGGCACGGGGTGCCAACTTCTATCATCTCTGATCGTGACCCACGTTTTGCATCCAATTTGTGGCAGGCTATGCACAAATCCTTTAGCTCACGTTTAGAAATGAGCACCACTTATCACCCACAGATAAATGGTCAAACGGAACGTACCATCCGAACTCTTGAAGATATGATGAGAGCATGTGTTATCGACTTTGGTAACGGTTGGGAACGACACTTACCTTTGGTAGAGTTCTCTTACAACAACAGCTACCACACTAGAATTAAGGCAGCACCATTTGAGGCATTGCACGGACGTAAATGCCGGTCACCTTTATGTTAGGTGGAAGTTGGCGAAAGCCAAATCACCGGCCTAAGACTCGTACTCGCAACACGGAAAACGTTGCCCTGGTTAGACAACGAATGGCGACAGCTCGAGACCGTCTGAAAAGCTACGCTGATAAGCATAGGAAACCTTTACAATTCTAGGTCGGGGACCAGGTTCTTCTAAAAGTCTCACCTTCGAAGGGTGTGGGTGTGGTACATTTTGACAAAAGGGGCAAGCTTAATCTGCGATACATTGGACCTTTCAAAATATTCGAGAGAATCGGTAAAGTAGCTTACAGACTAAACCTGCCTGAAGAGCTGAGTGCGGTACATGACATTTTTCATATATCGAATCTGAAGAAGTGTCTGTTAGATGAAACACTTATCGTTTCTTTTAAGAAACTCAAGATCGATGATCAACTACGCTTCATTGAGGAACCAGTTGAGATCATGGATTCAGAAATCAAAACCCTCAAGCGTAGCAGGATACCTATAGTTCGAGTTCGTTGGAACTCACGCCGTGTCCTAGAGTTTACCTGGGAACGGGAAGACCAGATGATGCGCATGTATCCCCAGTTCTTTGCAAATAATATTTCCAGCACTTAGGTTACTATTGAATTTCGGGACAAAATTTCAAACCAACAGGGGATGACGTGACACCCCGCGAAAAAGTTTAAACATACTAGCTTGTCAGTGGCTGCGCGATAAATTTCGGGATGAAATTTCTTGAAACTTGGGGATAATGTGACACTTCAGGTTTTCCCTGCACGTTCCATTAATTATTGTAATTGCAGGAAAGTATTAATGTGAGTTAATTATTTAAAAGTGTTATATATTTACATTATGAGGAATGTTTGATTTATTATGTAACATTGGGATTATTGTTATTTTATTAGCCGCACACATGTTCCTCACCGTACACACCACTGCTGGTCGCACAACCCTCTAAATTGGGCTGCACCACACACATATGACATAGCTACCCAAGCCCAATCATAAGCCCACTAAAAACTCAAGCAGGCCGTACACTTCCATCTCCTTTAGGAGTGTGCGGGATCTTTCAAAGATATAAAAAAGGAGCAAGGCTGCAAACCCTAGAATAATTGGCAATTATTGTGACGGCTGCACATTCCTTTTTGGGCAGCAGTCCCTACAACATTCTGTCTCTCTCTCTAACCTTCTCTCTCTAGAAAACCCTAAAATACACCAAATCTTCCCCTCATTCCTTGGAAGATTTACGACAGTGGCATTGAAGAAATGTTTTTTTTTTAAGCATCATTCTCTTCATTTTTATCGTACATCCTTAAATTTTAGATTCCAGGTTAGTGTGTGTTCGTTGTTTGCATTCTAAATGAATATGCTTGATGAAATAATGGCTTGAATGATCATACATGATGAGTGTTAAACAAAATAATGAACTTGGATAGATTGATGATTCGTATGATGACATTTCCGTGTGGCGATTGTAAATACAATATATTTTGTTGTGAAAGTTTAGACCTTTATGAATATTGATGAAGATCTTCATCGAAATCTGTTCATGATGAGAGTTGAATAAGCTTGAGATGATTAATGTTAATGTTTTAGTGTTTGTTTGAAAAGTTCACAAAAGAAATATGTTTCATAACACTAGATTGGATTTAGATAAATAAAGGGGGTCTTGATACACATTATTAAAGTAGAATTCTAAATCCATTTTGATGATTCTGATGAATGATAGAAGATATCTGAAATGTGTGATTAATCTAGGATCTAGATTCATGTGTGATGATGATAAACTGTTCAATCTAAATACTGATAAACATGGTATTAAAATCTGTGTTGTTGATGGAATCACATGAATAAATTAGATATTGTACAGCCTATGGTGCATATCGTACAAACCCGCACAGCACACCACACACCCGAGTGTGCGAGGTGTACCGCACACTTGGGAAAGTACAACTCATGATGCATCTCGTACACCCAAGTTTCTAGGTCACACACCCTAAATGTCGCATAATCCTGCGGTACAAACTACTGATGCACAAGGTAAATCCACATATTACATGACGACACACCATGGATAAGCCGCACACTCTGTGTGGGCTGTTCCCTGGTGGGCCGCACACTCAGTTAATGGACTGACATCTTAATTTGGGTCGCACACACAAATAGACTATATAATGCTTGGACCGCACACTGCTAGACAGACCGCACACTTGTATTGGGCCGTTAAATTATTGGGCCGCACACTCTGTTCTGGACCGAACACTAAGGTGTAATGTTATTGGACTGTTTGTATACTGATCATCCGTTGGGCTATTATATGAATAACATGACGATGTGTGTTACTTGCTAGAATTATGTGCATGAATACTGTCACACCCCGATATTTACAACACAGCCCGGTGGGCCCGCTGGGGAGTATCGTGACGTAAGATTGGTATCGTCATGGTCAGACATACACAGAATAGCACAATGGAAGTCTTGGAATATAAAATATTATTACAAACACAAATGTCTGAAAATATCAAAGTATTACGTACAGACAAGCTTGTAATAATCCATAGGCGGATCATTTAAAACAAAAGAAGTTTATCAGACTAATAGCTTATGCGAAGGAGTTGCAAGTTCCCCGTCTAACAATCCTGATGGTGTGACCGAATATTACGGCGCTCCAGTTCGCTTAAATGATCATTCTAAGGTGTAGTTTTAGACGTTGACGCTTTTGGTCCCTCTAACGCGCCAATTTGCGCGCATTATCATTTTATTGCGTCAAAGCCCTATGTTATCTATTTTAGGCATTCTCGAGAGTATTATCAAGCGTCACCATGCTTCGGGTTTGTTAAAAGGTCGCTCAGAGGTATAATTAAACATGTTGACGCTTTTAACCCCTTTAACTTGCAAACTTGCGCGTAATTTCACTTATTGGCGTAAAAAGCCTTAAATGGCCAATATTAGGCATTCCCGAGAGTGTAATCAATTATCATGAAGCTCTCGGTTTGTTAAAAGGTCACTCAGAGGTAAGAATTAACATGTTGATGCTTTTAACCCTTCTATGCGCAAACTTTCTAATAATTTTGCCAACGGCTCCTCTCGACCAACAAGTGGCTCATTTGTGAATATGAATACCGTGTAACGTCATTCAGAGGCTTAGTTTAAGCATGTTGACACTTTTAGTCCTTTCGCATTCAAAGTTTTTAATTTTTCGCAAAATTAGTCCCTCATAGTCAACGTTTGACTTTATTAGGGTTTAGTACACGTGTCAACACATCATTGGACGTGATTTTATGAGGTGTTACATCCTCACCCCCTTAAAATAAATCTCGACCTTGAGATTTTCTTAAAAAGATGGAAGTACTTTCTGTCGTATAACGGACTTAACCTCCACAACATATTAGGGGCTTATACGGCCATCCCTAATGATCTATACAATTAAGTACATGATTTTTCTCAGAGCTTCTTAACCTATCGATGCTTAATCGATACGGGTTTCTCAATAAACCATAAGATCTCATTAATCTGTATATCATTATGTGATAATGCTATTGACTTAACGGTTAGACATATCCTGAAATTACCAGTGTGAAACACATTGTGATTACCATCAAGCTCCTTAGGTATGTTTCAGCTTATAGGCTACCGATCTTGACAAATTCGATTTTCTCGATTGGTCCTATGTATTTAGAGTTTAACTTGCCCGTTACCTCAAAATGCAGTACACTTTTCTAGGGTGGTACTTTCTGTTGGATTTTGTTCCTTATCGAGAACTTAAGAGGTTTGCGACTCTTGTCAGCATTGATTTTCTGCCGATTACTGGTAGCTTTCAGACAATTACGAATTTGTATGATCTTATCTGTTGTCTCCAGGGTAATTTCAGGTCCTGATAGTTGAACTTACCAAACTTCTGTCCAACAAACGGATGTTTGAGATTCCTTTTTATACAAGGTCTCCAAAGGAGCCGCCTTGATGCTTATATACTAACTATTAGTTATAGGATAACCTATTTAGGGTGAGATAGTCATTCCTATCACCACTTAAATCAATTTAAGGAATAGTTAACCTCATGGTTAGTTGAAAAAATCGACGATCCTGGGCAGCTGATGGCAATTCCCAATCGGTAATCAACAATAATCAGAGCTCCTAAGACGATGAGCTAGCTATACAAGCCTATCACCTTAATGATTGGCTCTTAATTCTTCCATTTTCGTTAATGCTAACCAATATAGAGTTTCTGTGACAGATACGGCTCCTAATAGGATGTCAATCCTAACTCCACTTTGCCTCTCTGGAGGTAACCAGGGTAGTTTGTCACTTGTGTCATGCAAATGACACAGTTATTTTCACGAGTACATGGATGCCTTAAGTAGAAATGCCTACTCAGGCATTTCTATAATGGATATCTTCTTTGAATACCACTAGCTGACTTTGGTACAATATGACCATTGGAAATATCTTAGTGGTTCCATGCATTAAACCTCCATACTGATCAGGCATGGAAGCAATCTATGGGACACATTAGGATACGCCAATCCTCATATGGCACCTTTATCAAACATAGTTTGGCATTCGCAGTTGATATAAATCAATGAGATAATATTAAAATAACATATATCGTCGTACTCTATATTGGAGATAGAGTACTCTAGATTCTTACGAGAGGATCATCGTCCAGAAAGGAAGAAACGGTCTTTATAGTTTTCATTGGTAAGTTCTACCTTATACTTAATATCTGGAGTTCTTATGAGTATAATCAAAAGTTTGCTAAGCTTATGGTCTATCAAAGACTTATTATTCCCGAATTAAAACAAGACACTTAGCAGAAATGTTATTGATAAATGATAAGGAATGTACCTGATGCTATTATTGATATGTACTGTCTCAAGCATTCATCCGATAGTTCAGGCGTTTCCTTTCTTAGTCTCTCCAGGCTTAGCTGTACTTTCTTTGGCAGATTTAGGGGAATTAGTACTGATGTGGCCATTCTCACCACAGCTGAAACAGACTGCATTCTTTATGCCCCTACATTCGTGGGACTGGTGACCAGTTCTTTTACAGATGCCACATTGCTTTGGCTTTTGGTTTGATCGACAATGTCCCCAGTTTCTTCTTTTGCAGGTTTTGCATGTAGGCTTTTTATTGGAATCTTGTCGGTTCCTTTCGAACTCGGATTTATCCTTCTTCTTAGAATTCTGGGAGTTATCCTCCTCCCTCTGTCTTTTCTCATTAATCTCAGTTTTAACCGATTTTTGTCTCACTATATCTAGAGTGGGGGATAAAGATAGATCCACGGTTGATCTGAATGTGGTTGGCTTTGAAGCCTTAACATTCCCGTTTATTTCCGGTGCCTGGTCACCGATGAAACACACAATGCGTTTAGGTTCAGGGGTAATTAAATAGGGTACTAATCTAGACATGGAGTTGAAGTCGGTAACATATTGTTGACAATCTAGGTTTTTCATTGTGAGAGTCAGAAAATCTGTCTCAATGTATTTCACACTGGTGATTTTAGGATATGTCTAACCGTTAAGTCAATAGCATTATCACATAACGATATGCAGATTAATGAGATCTTATGGTTTATTGAGAAACCCGTATCGATTAAGCATCGACAGGTTAAGAAGCTCTGAGAAAAATCATGTACTTAATAGTATAGATCATTAGGGATGGCCTTATAAGCCCCTAATATGATATGGAGGTTAAGTCCGTTATACGACAGAAAGTACTTCCTTCTTTTTAAGCAAATTTCAAGGTCGAGATTTATTTTAAGGGGGTGAGGATGTAACACCGCGTAAAATCACATCCAATGATGTATTGACACGTGTACTAAACCCTAATAAAGTCAAACGTTGACTATGAGGGACTAATTTTGTGAAAAATCAAAAACTTTGAATGTGAAAGGACTAAAAGTGTCAACATGCTTAAACTAAGCCTTTGAATGACGTTACACGGTATTCATATTCACAAATGAGCCACTTGTTGGTTGAGAGGAGCCGTTGGCAAAATTATTAGAAAGTTTGCGCGTCGAAGGGGTTAAAAGCGTCAACATGTTTAATTATACCTCTGAGCGACCTTTTAACAAACCCGAAGCATCGTGACGCTTGATAATACTCTCGAGAATGCCTAAAATGGATAACATAGGGCTTTGACGCAATAAAATGATAATGCGCGCAAATTGGCGCGTTAGAGGGACCAAAAGCATCAACGTCTAAAACTACACCTTAGAATGATCATTTAAGCGAACTGGAGTGCCATAATATTCGGTCGTACCATCAGGAGTGTCTAATACTGGCCGTATAAGATTTTTATGCCATTTCGTGATAATGCGCGCAAGTTCGCAATTAAGGGGTTAAAAGTGTCAACGCGCGAAACTACACTTTAGGGTCATCTTTTGAACGAACCAGGAACTTTGTAATGCTTAGTCAAACTTCCGAGTGTGCCTAAGCAAGGCCACAAAAGATTTTCATATTTTATATTAATATTATAAGTGAGATTAGGAAGTTTGGTGCCTAAAATGTAAATTCTAAAACTAAAAAAGCTGAAAAATGAATGAGGGGCCAAAGCTACCAAAGCAGCAAACCTGGGATCTGGGCTGGACAGAGTCGCGGGACGCGACCGCCAGGCCTGCTGCTTATGCGGGCCGCCAGCGAACTAAACAGCAGCCCAGCATGCTGATTTCTTGATTTTGATGGTTTTTTTCTATTCTAGTTTCCCCACAAAACCACCTTTAATCAATCTATGGACATGTTAACTAATTTAAAATCTGGTATTACACCTGTAACAATCTTGTTAACCCACTCAAACACTTGGCACAATCCAATCAATCCTCAAAAACTATAAATATGGGCACCTTCAACCATTTCAAGTGCACCTTTTCTCATTCTATCTCATTCTTGGAGACTTCTGACTTAAAGAGGACTCCACCTCAGTTCAAGACTCAAGCTAGGACCCTTTGTAGGTGTCCTTAGCCATTAGTTTCCGTTTTATAGGCTTTAAAGCCAAAAAGTTGAGCGTTTACGATGAACACTTTAACTTTTAGTTAGACCGTAAACGGTCAAGCCATTGTTCGCAACGAACATGGCTACGTGATCGTAATTAGGTAGGTGTTAAACCCTCAAAAGGGAACCTTCTAAGAATCACGTTTGCTTGGTCAATTGACGAGTCAACGTAATATTGTTTTAAAAAGTCAACGGCTCAGTTTTCGAAATAATTGCGATATGAGTTTAGAAATGTTCTAAAATACGTTTTATCACTTAAACAACTTGGTAATAATTATTAGAACATGTATAAACATGTTCGGCTCGTCAATTCCAGTTTTAGGGTCGGTTCGCAACCGAAAGTCGCGAAGTTTGACTTTTGCGTTAACTTTCGATTATGAACCGAATTAGATCAGTTTGTTACTGATTTTAGGTTCCGTTGTGATCGTAATTTAATGTAGCATAACCCTGTAAGGTTATATTACACGATCATACTAGAAATCTCAGTTATTTGCTTGTTTCCGTTATTATGCTTAATTTTGACTATTATGCCCTTATAGCTTAAAAATGAGATTTTTGAATATATGGTCATATAAATAACTTAGTTACTGATGTATAAACATGTCTAAGTTAATTTGACATTATTTTCCGGTCTCAAAACGATGTTATGCAAGATATCGTAAACTTTAACTTTTTATTAATTAAATTACGCTTTTGTGCATAAATCATGTTTAAACCTAAATTTTGGCACTAAACTCATTACCTACTGTTATGATATTATTTTTAGTGATTTTTGTAATGTTGGGTCAGATTAGATACTGACCATATCATTGAGACTTCGTATAAATTATATAATTGACGATAATGCCCCTTTTGCTAATAAATTGTGATTTGCATATAATTAACATGCCAAACCTTTCCTTACTGACTGAATATGTAAATTAAAATATTTTAACCATTCAAGGCTGGTCAAAATCTCAGAATCACATAAATATCGCAAATATCGCCAATTATCGATTTTTACGCTAATTAGGTGCATAGTATGGTTTAAAACCATAATTAACACCTAAGACTTGTTACCTACTGAATTTATACATAAATTTTAATACTTTTATAGTAGGTATAATTCATGAACTCAGACTTCCAAATTTGTCCTTAAAAACATATGTGAAATGACCAAAACGCCCCTACGGGGCATAGTTTGGCCATAAATGGTAAACCACGCATATGTATGATATCTTACTGATTTAACATCATAAAATAAATGTTTTTACAAAATGTTTTAGACCAGAACATCAGTTTACTATTAAACCTCTTTTATAAATATCAAAAATGGCCAAAATGACCTTACGAGACTTAATTTAGTTTAAAAATCTTTTTGGGCATAATTGATGATATCCTACTGATATCATAACATATTTAAAGCATGATAACTCATGGAACTTGTACATGACTCACCCGGTTACCCGTTATGCATATACGCGCTCGGTACGGTTTATGTAACTAGTTTGCATAAATTAACCGAAACGGGTCATTTCTTATCATTTTAACTTCAAAATCCAGAATGTATTTAGTTTACCCATATTATACAAGCCTTCATACTTGTTGGGTCTACATTACATTTTATTCCGGTCATCGTTTAATCTAGCGTATCGTACCGTTTCTAATACTTTAAGTTAGCCGGTCTAGGTCTATGACCTAAATAAGATCCGTTAGCATTCTAAATTGGTTATTTATACCATCATTCCAGACTAGAGCCTTCCGGTAAATTGTACCTACGCTTACTTAATTGAATACGGCCGAGTTATCATAAATCTTGCAATTTAAGACAGGAGCTAGCTCAGGTAAATACTCTTAACCTATTTTCCCTTGTACGGGCTTGGGATACGGTAATATAATTACCGTATGGTCGGGTATGGGATTCGAAGACTAATAAGTTAGGAAATTCAAATAACCCGTTTTATTGCTTGACTGAAACATTGGGGGTTAATGCGACCGTGTCCTGGATATCCTTGACTCAGTAATTGCAAATGGCCACGACCTAAGCACGGGGTATAGGCATACACCCAATAGATGTGACGTGGTTTATTATATAATTTTGTACCCAATATGGGTTTCCCAATGAGGGAATAAGTGGTGTGTCGTTTAATCATGAACCAACATAGTACCGGGCCCCGTATGTAGAGCAAGTTATATAAAACTGATAACATGAGATATAGTTTGTCCTAAGTATAAAATATTTTTGTGCCTTGTGCACCTAAAACAATTCATGAAACATTTTTCAAATGTGTCGGTTGATTGTATTTACCAGTGAAAACTGACGTATTTTCAAAAGTCTATGTGACAGGTACAAATACGTAAATAGGCTGGAAGCTGCTCGGGATTGTTAGACGGGGAACTTGCAATTCCTTCGCATAAGCCATTAGTCTGATAAACTTCTTTTGTTTTAAATGATCTGCCTGTGGATTATTACAAGCTTGTCTGTATGTAATACTTTGATATTTTCAGACATTTGCGTTTGTAATAATATTTTATATTCCAAGACTTCCGCTGTGCTATTCTGTGTATGTTTGACCATGGCCATCCGTTTGAAGGATGAACAGCAGCAAAAACCATCATTTTCGGACCAAAAAATCATGATTTCTCTCAAACCACTTGGAATTAAGTTCTAAAAATTTGTAGGCTTTTAAAACTATGATTTTCACACAATATGTCAAAATTTTAGCCAATTTTTGTCGTGAAACCTCGTTAATTTTGAGTTTTTGTGAAGAAAATGATAGAGTAAGAAATATCACGATCTGATGCGAATTCGATCTGAACCTGATGAAATCTCGTGTAATCTTGTGTGTTTGATCCGTGCAATCATGCTCCGGCTCTGATACCACTTGTGAGCACGTTGTATGACCGTTTAAGACTCCGAAACAATTGCGAACCGATACGTGTGACGTGCGGAATCCATACACGTACGTGGACCGAACACAAGAACGTATACAATCTGTGATTTTATAGAAAGATATGAAATCGTACAATCACGTGAATCACCTTTTGCCTTTTCTCTCTCTAGTTTCTCTCTCTAGAATCCAAGCTCTTCAAATGTAGCAAATGGCAAAAGTTCTAAATCTAAGGCATAAGCCTCCTATTTATAGGCCAAGGCTTCTAAATCTTTCTAAAAACTTTATTAGATATCATTTTCTATCTTTTTAAATTATCTTTGTATTTTCCATTCTTTAGCTTAAAAGAAAAAAGGCATTTTCAAACCAGATTATTTTTATGTTTGGTCAAACATAATGCGTTTTCATGCTTATTTATATGTACGTGTTCATGCTAATTTTTGTGTATGTTTTAGGTTGGTCTATGTTTTGACGTAAACTGTGTTAAGAAATGACACTACTAGAAAACTTGGCTATTGCCACCAAAATTTGCTACCAAAAAAATTGGTAACAAATTTAGCCACCTATTTATCACGGAAATGTAAATTAATAGCACTTACGATCGTACGGTAGCTAATTGGTTGGAAATTTTGTCACCGTTTATTTTCGGTTGCAAATTAGTGGGAAATAAGGATAACTTCCCTACATCATTCTGAATTTCCTCTGCTGATTGCTGGTAATTCTTACTTATGCTTGCTTTATCCCATTTGTTTTGAGTTTCTCTTTTATGCCCTAAAATTTGCCATATTGATAAAATCTTTTATTCTTCTCTCATTAGTTTGTGATAATCCATGTATTATGTGATCTTGATTTCTATCTACAATGTTACAACGTTTAATTAACTTGAGAGAAATCGATGTTTGAAAGAAGAATACATTATTTTCTTAAACATTTTTGCCACCGTATTTTCGGTTGCAAAGTGGCAGCAATAGGACAATTGTGACCGTTTTGCTACCGAAAATACTGTGACAAAAACCATGTTTTCTAGTAGTGTGAGTCAAGTCAAATAAAAGTACGTTTTCATTCGATGGTATAAATTCGAGTTATTGTACATTTTGACTATGCTAAGTCTTGATATAAAGATAAGGGTGGTGTAGTGGTTAGGTGGAACACTCACTAAACGAACCAACTTGGGTTCGATTCCATTTCTTTTGTAACCAAAATGCTTTAGATCGGATACGTCAAAACACGCCTTTTCATATGGTTAAGCATCACATAATGTGCTGCCAACTATACAGGGTTGTTCATGAGCTGAGCCGAACTGAGCGGACCTTTGCTCGTGTTTGGCTCGTTTACAAACTGAACCGAGCGGAACGACTCATTTATAACCGAGCCTCAAATCAAACGGGTATTTTTGAGTAATGAATATTCCGAGCGAGTGTCGAGCGAACTTCGAGCGATTTTGACAACTGTGTCGCCCGATTTAAATTTGCGAAAGCGACAGTGATAATGTTGGGTCTCAAGTTTTTATGTTTTTAAAAAACAGAATTCATAGCATAATATTTTTCTTATGGATAACAATGTTGTGGCTGATGAGGCGATGATCATATTGCACGAACAATGACGTTGAGAGCAGGAGATGATCGACTTAGGGTAACAACATGAGACATTGAGGCGATAAGCAGACTATAGTTTAACGATTTAGGGTTTAACTTTTAGATTTGGTGTTAATTTTTTATTGGCGTGATTGAGCTAGTAAGTAAAGATATAGCTGTAAATTTATATATAGTGGACCAAAATATAATAGAGTGATATATATAAAACTATAAATGTGTGGATATATATATATATAGGTGTGTGTGTATATATATATATATATATATATGAATAATTTATATTTGTGTATATATATGTGGATATACGTGTTTGTATATGTATATGTATATGTATACTAATTAAAAGTAATAATTCGAGACAAACCTAACTGAGCGGAGCTTTGCTCGTGTTTGGCTCGTTTACAAACCGAACTGAGCAGAGCAGCTCGTTTACAACCAAGACTCAAATCGAACGAGCAATTTTCGTGAGGCGGGCGGTTTGAACAACCCTAGCTATAAACTACTAAGACTTCATCACAGCATGTGCGGCCTATGGCAACTGTTATGGGTGATTTTCAGCTCATATATCCCAATTGATATTCTGACTTTGTTTGTTTATTTGTGATCAGGATACTGAATCAGGATATTGGTAACATCCTGATACGATATCCTGGTAGTAACTAATTAACCCACGTGCAGAATAAAAGGTGCAAGTCTCTAACGTTCAAACTTCTTCTCCTCAAGACTTGGGCAAATCAGTTAGATTATGGACGTTGAAGCCGGAAGACGTGGACTACAACGTTCACGTATGGAATATTCGCTGAATCCCGGAATAATAGGATAGTTAGTTAGTTTCTTTTACTATAAAAAGGATTGATCGGATCAGATTAGGGACACAATCTCTCGTACACTCTTTCTCTCTAGCTGCAAACACTCATAATACACTTACACTTGTATCGAATTCATATTGTAACACTTAGTCGATCCGCATCATATCCTGCACTGTGTCCTGACATTTGAAGCAATAAGAAGAACAAGGCAGCTGCGATTGTCAGCTCCTGAGGTTTTGTGCCGACGATCTAGATTGATCAAGGGCTTTCCTCGTACATCCCGTGTCATCCTTTACATTTTCGCTCTTTGTTTGATCATAGATACAGCTCAATATCCTGAGCCTTATCCTGAAAACTGTTTTTGCAAATAACTTAATTAGCACATTTTCAACACATTCTCTTAGCACACTACCTCACTTAACTAATTTGATCACTTAATTGCTTCGGTAATTTTTAACCAAAAAAATTTGGCGCCCACCGTGGGGCAAGTGGTGCTATTTCTACTAAAAGCTTTTGCAAAATCATTACTTGGTTTTCTATTTTCAAAACTTTTGGCTACACCATTTTCAATGGCCTCAAGATCAAACATGAGCTCTTCCACCGTGTCTGCTACCACCTCCGCAACAATTGGTTCGGTGCTTCCACCACCTCCTCCGAGAACGCAAGCCTCATCACAAGGAACTGAAATTCATGTGGCTCGGGATGTTATCCCCGCTCGAAATATTCAAGGATCTGGTCCTTTTTTGGCCTCTAATGAAAAAATTCTAAATTTGTTTGGTAGTGTACAGGAACAGATGAGGCAGCAGCATGAGACCAACCAGATGCTGATGAGAGAGATACAACTCTTGAAATCCAGCTCAAGCAGGCCCGCTGAGGATACTGTCACTCCCTTGCAACCCGGAGCTTTGAACTTCAGTTCTGCAGTTTATACTGAGGATAACCGGGGGAATATTGTGCCTAGCCATTCCCAGAATCATACTCCTGATATACCCTCTTCAATCAGGGTGTCAACTGTGAGAAGCTCAGGATATGCTTCAAGATATGGCCAGAATCCTCATACTGGTAATGTATCTAATAATAATAATACTCTTGCTACTAATGGTGTTGGATCTTTGCAGGATGCAGGTATGACATCAGCATTTTCCAGGGAGGTTCAAAAATTGAAGGACATTATATCCAGTGTACCTGGCGTGGTCCAACCAATTCCAGAAGTATCCCAAGACAGCCACAGGATATCACGGTTCGCATATCCCATCTGTGATGCTGAAATCCCAAATGGTTCAGACCCCCAACATGAAGCTCTATGACGGAACTACGGATCCTGAAGAGCATATTGCCCAATATAGGGAAAGGATGGAAATCAACCCTATCCCTCCGGATCTCAAAGAAGCATGCCTATGCAAGGGTTTTGGTTCTACCTTAACAGGATCAGCCTTAAAATGCTCTTAAACGTTCCTCCTCACTCAATTACATCATTTGCTCATTTAGTGAATTTATTTAATAGTCAATTTTCTTGCAGTCGAAGTTTTGAGAAACTAACCAGGTGATCTTTACAAGATAACCCAAGGACCTCAGGAATCCTTGAGGGATTATGTGAACAAGTTTAGTCGGAAATCCTTAGATATCCCACATCTTGATGTTGCTACAGCTGTGCAGGCTTTCAAGATGGGGTTGCAAAAAGATTCTCAATTTTACCAGGATCTTGTAATGAATCCCTGCAGGAATCTGGATGAAGCTCGGGACAGGGCTTTAAGATATATTCGGCTGGAGGATGACAAAAAGATGCAAGAGAGGATGAATTCATCCACAACCTATGAGTCAACCAACAGGAAATCAGAATCCTCGTATAAACCATATCGCTCTAAGCCATATGGTAGAAATGATAGCAAAAAAGTGAATGCTGTTGAAGACGAGGATCCTGAGGAGTATCCTGAGTTGTCTGAATATTGTTTTTCTGTTAATATACCTAAACTGATGTATGCTATGCAGGGTTTAGGAGACAAAGCAAGATGGCCCCGGAAGAATAAACAAAAAGCTGATTGGAAGGATAAGCCCAAATGGTTTGCCTTCCACAAGGATTTCGGACATGTTACTGAGTATTGCATTGCTCTAAGGAAAGAAATAAGCTATCTCTTGAGCAAGAGATATCTGAAGGATCTCCTGGGAAGAAAGAAGAATAAGGGTCAGGATACTGAGAAGGATCCTAAACGAGCGGCATCGCCTCCTGCGGATGCCAAGATAATTAATTTCATTTCAGGAGGATCCGACATTTGCGGGACATCATATTCTGCGGCGAAAAGGCACGCAAAGGAAGCCAAGGCAGAGAGGGGAGATAAACCAACCAGGATGTCAACCCTCACAACCGATAAAGTGATCACGTTCGATAATGATGACAGGGATACTGTCCAGGATCCTCATCATGATGCTTTGGAAATAACTTTATATGTTGCTAATCATTTTGTGCGCAGGATACTGGTGGATAATGGCAGCTCCGTTAACATAATTCAGCTGGAAATGTTGAAGAGGATGAATGTATCCCCGATGGATATTACTTCGAAGTCCACTGTGCTTGTTGGTTTCAGTGGAGAAGCCATGAATACCATAGGGGAGATAAAGTTGCCCGTGTATGTTGAAGGGGTCAACTCAATGCAACGCTTTTGTGTCATGGACTCCTTATCCTGCTATAATATTATATTAGGTAGGCCTTGGATCCATGATATGAAAGCTGTGCCGTCAACCTATCATCAATGCATCAAGATCCCTACCCCTTGGGGAGTGGTCAAGGGGGAAAGTAATCAGCAGGAAGCAAAGGAGTGTTATTCTTCTTCAATGAAATCCTCAACAAAGCCTAATGCAGCATAGCAATTAAAGATGCGAGGCCAGGATATCATGGATGCTTCAGAACAGGATGTAAAGAAAGTTATCCTGGATCAGGATAATCCGGATATCTCGGTGCTCGTAGGAACCAATATCCCTCGGGATATTGAAAACCAATTGTTAACTTTTTGAAATGTAGGATGTCAACATTCGCGTGAAAACATGAGGATATGACAGGTATTTCCAAGGATATTATAACTCACAAGCTCGGAATTGATAGGTCCTTCAAGCCTGTCCAACAAAAACGAAGGAAATTTGCTCCAGAACGAAACACAATCATTCAAGAGGAAGTTGAAAGATTATTAAAGAGCAAGATGATTAGGGAAGTGAAATTTCCTAAATGGCTGGCAAATGTAGTTGTGGTGCAAAAGAAAAATAGGAAATGGAGAGTCTGTGTAGATTACACAGACTTGAACAAAGCTTGTCCCAAAGACCCATTTCCTCTACCTCATATTGATTCAATGGTGGATGCTACTGCTGGCCACGAGATGTTAACCTTAATGGATGCATCCTTAGGATTCCAACAGATACAAATGGAACCTTCGGACTAGGAGGATACTGCTTTTATGACGCCAACAGGTATTTATTGTTATACTGCTATGCCTTTTGGTTTGAAAAATGCAGGTGCAACATACCAGAGATTGGTGAATATGATGTTTAAAGACAAACTGGGGGACACCATGGAGGTGTACATCGATGATATGGTAGTAAAATCCAAGAAGGCTGAGGATCATCTCCGGGATATTGAAGGAGCATTCAATATCCTGGATCAGTACAACATGAAACTAAATCCTGCCAAATGCCATTTTGGAGTGGGAGCAGGAAAGTTTCTAGGATACATGGTGACAAAAAGGGGGATAGAAGCAAGCCCGGAGCAGATTAAAGCTATCTTGGATATCAAGTCACCTTCAAATATGAAAGATGTTCAAAGATTAACAGGGCGAGTAGCAGCATTAAACAGATTTATCTCAAGATCCTCGGAAAATGCAAAGAATTTTATGATATCCTGAAGAAGAATAAGAAATTCGAATGGGGAGAAAAGCATGAAGCAGCCTTGCAGGATTTGAAGCATTATCTTTCAACCGCACCTCTATTGATGAAGCCTGAGGATGGTGAACCATTATCACTGTATCTTGCAGTATCAGGGAATGTAGAAAGTGCTGTCCTTGTAAAGGATCATGAAGGTCAGCAGTATCCTGTCTATTATGTTAGTAAAAGTTTATTAGATGCTGAAACTAGATATTCTCATTTAGAGAAATTGATATTGGCCCTAGTTATGGCGTCAACAAAATTTAGACATTATTTTGAAACACATAGGATTCATGTTAAAACCAACTATCCTTTTAAAAATGTGCTTAGGAAACCCGAGATGTCAGGCAGGATGGCCAAGTGGTCAGTAAAATTAAGTGCCTATGATCTAATATATGAACCTAGAAATGCCATAAAGTCTCAGGCCCTAGCTGACTTTGTGGCTGATTTCAGTAGTGATATTCAAAATGAAGTAGACCTAGAAGTGCAACAACTAGGAGAAAATATAGAATCTTGGACACTATATACTGATGGTGTATCTAATGTAAGAGGTGTAGGTTTGGGTATACTACTAAAATCGCCACAGGGTGACATATTACCCCAGGCTATTAGATGTGAGTTTCCTGCCACTAATAATGAAGCAGAATATGAAGCTTTAATTGCGGGATTAGAATTGGCTAAGAGCATGAATATCAAGGGTTTACAAGTATTTGTTGATTCCTTGTTAATTACTAATCATTTTAATGGGACCTCTGCAGTTAAAGGTGAGAAGTTGATCGAGTATCTCGAAATTCTCAAAAAATTAGCAGGATATTTCGATATTTTTACACTTGAACAGGTACCGGGATAGGATAATGCTGAAGTTGATGCCTTGGCAAATCTAGGATCATCAGTCAGGATACCGGAAGGGACCCAAATACCAATATTACATATTCTGTATCCTGCGACGGATCCTCAGGATAAGTGATATGTGCTAAACAGACTATAAAAATTAACTATTTAAGACTCTCTATACTAGACACTAAAAAGCTTTAATTCTAGACTCGACCTAAAACCACACAATCGGCAAGTGTACCGATCAATGTAGTATAACCTAGGAAGTCCGGATATCGAACCACGAGACTCTAAAAATCACGTAAACTAGACTCTAACAGACACTGAAAGACATGACTAAGATGCTTATTTATTTTGGGGGGGGGGGTTATGGAAATCTATATTAAACTACTAAATTAACTAAAGCTAGACTAAAAGCGAATGAAGACTGAGGACTTTTCTTATATGAGATCGAGACCACCTAGACAAGAATCCCGGATTGTTTTTAAGAGATTACCGATTAAGTTAAATGCATGAATTATGGAACCGGGATCTTAAAGTACTAAACCTATTAAGAACCAACTAAGCCCCTCGACCCTTCTCAAGGAGAAACATGTGGAACTACCCAGGCCGTTAATCCTACTGGTTATTAGACGCCTTTCCAGTTGTCTAATTATTGTGTAAGTACCCTAATGTTGACCTACACTTTTCCAATCATAGACCTAGGGTAGTTTGAAGTAATTAATTTGACTTGATAGACTAATAAAACCAATAGTAAACCAAGACATGACCTTTTCCAAGGACTATCTAAAACAATTCGCCGGTTAAGACCTACCAATAGCCCTTCACTTTCCAGGTATTAGGACTAGTAGAACACTAAGACTTAGCAAATTATTACCAATTACTTCTAGGGGTTATTGCGCAATTCTCCCTAAAGAGTTAAGGTTTTCTAACGTGATATAGACACTCACCGAAATCCTAAACCCTAATATGACTCTATGTTGTGATATAGACCGTCACTAAGAATCATATGAAGCAAATAATAATAAAAAAACCAACTCAAAGCATGCATACACATCAAATCATTAAATCAAATCGCTTACTAAACACAATCAATCCATAGTAATCATGCAAATAACAAAAACGGTAAAAACTTTATATTAATCCATTCATCAAGTCTAGGCGGTTTATAAATTTAGCCAAGCATACTAAAAAGTGAAAACAATCCAAAGAAATCTAAACCGGAATTCATTTTAACAAAGTTCCAAGAAAAGTAATCGACAAAACAAGGGATTAGAAAACCCGATATATTCTTCAATTCTTCGCCCTTGACTCGTACCAATGATTCCAACGCCTTGAGATCTCCTATTGCGCGCCAAGAATGCTCCTCAATTGCCCAAAGATGTCTGTTTTTCGTAATTAGGGTTTTTTTCTTGTTTTTCTTGGAAATCCCTTCAAAACCCTAGCAGCCAAATCACCAGATCTACGATTCAGGGGCTAGGCGTGACGCAAGGGCCCTAGGTGTCACGCGGCGCCCCCTCTCTTGAATATTTTATTATTTTCTTGATTTCCAGCTTTCCAACTCGCGTTCGAATCCCATTTTTCCTCCAAACTGCTCGTTTTGACTCGTTTTTCATCACTTTAAGCTACGGGACCTGAAATCAAAGCTTAACGTCAGCAGTATCAAAATTCTAACCTAAACTAGACTCAAAATAACCGAAAACTGAACAAAATATACACTATAAACATATGTACTTTGCAGTACATCAAACATCCCCACACATACTCTTTTTTCGTCCTCGAAAAAGAATTATGCAACGGAATCAGAGACGAATAATCACTCGGGTCAAAAGCATAGGTATATTTAATTAAAACCAAGGCTTGAGTTAGCCGCGATTGCGAATATACTTGTCCCCTTAAACCCAAATCCGATCCTAAGCCCTTGTCATGTGATTTTAATTTAAGTGCGGTCAATCCACCTAGGGCCTCACACCAGAATTTACGATCCACCTACTCCCTCCTCAAGCTTATAGGACTAAAAGAACGATCACTGGACCAATTCCTAACCGTCTTATATCAAAACCAAGAGAGTTTACAATCAATTTTTTTTTTTAAATTTAGCCATATTTTTTTTTCTTTCTTCCGTGAGTCTAGACGATGCTTTCCCTAACCAAGAGCCAATCCGGCTGTAGAGTCGCTATCCCCAACCACAGATTACTTAGGTTTCGGTACTTTTTTTTTCTTTGCAAAGTCGATTTCATACACCCTAGCGGTAATTCGGTTGTAAAGTCGCTATCCCCAACCCAAACTACATAGGAATGCATTACTTTCATTTAGTTTCTAGCTCACTTTTTATTCTATATTTTTTTCGCAAGATCACAAACTCTAATGGTTTTAACTTATAACGGTGCCCTTTATACTATTATTGGCAGTTTTGATTTCCCATATTTCCCAGGCGAAAACCCACTAGCAGACCGGCAATTAAGGTATATTAACTCAAAGGGACTTAAAACCAAACCCGAGCCTATCCATATATCCCTAACTAGATGCAAGCTTGATTTATTTTATTCTCTTATTATTATTATTCGACCCCGAGCAAAAACTCATCTTTTCTATCACTTTCCGTTTTATTTTGCAAACTTCTTTTTTATTCGAAAGACATTTTCTGATTTTTTTCAATTTTTTTGGATTTTTCAAAAATTTCTAATTCTTTTGTATTTTTTTTTTTTTAACAATAAAACACAAATATATACAAGTATCCCATCCCCACACTTAGAGATTTCATTGTCCCTAATGCAAGAACGAAAATACGACTCAACAACTACCTAAAAATAGAAACTGCAAACGAAATAAATAAAAACTATACAACAACAAAAAGGGAAACGACTTAGCTGAGTATGTGAGACTGTCAAAGTGCCAGTCGTTTCCACATAAGCCCTCCAATACCGAACGTGCTCAGCAAACAATGCCAAACTCTCTCTCACACGAACGGAAAGCGGCTCCAATCATCAACCTAAAGCAAACATACCATACCAAGCAAACTACTACCAAACGTTCAACGTACCAACAACCGAAATTCAAATGAAAAGTAAAAATATGTGTCCTACTGATACAACCAAATCGAACTACTAAAACAGCATAAAACAAAATACACATGAAAGGATATATGCTGCTTCAGTCTGTCTCCATCACTCCTCATCTGACTCCTCCTCCATCTGCTGCACTCCCGAGCCTCCAGCCTGCTGCCATCCATATTGTCCACCATAACTGTAACCACTCTGTCCACCCCACTGATCGTACCCCGGATACTGTCCATAAACGTACGGAGTCTGCTGCTCTCCATAGACTGGTGGGGGAAGTGACCCGAAAAAAGGTGGAGGAACATCTAGTTTCATACCTGACATCATATACCTGAGCATGTCATCCTGGCGGTGGTGGCTCTGCATCGTCCACTTGTGATCAACTCTCATTATGTTTTCTAGCTGATCAAATCGCTGCTGGGTCAGGTCATAAGCAGCTTCAGGAGTGAATGGACTAGGTCGTGGCTGTCTAAGTGGGTGCTGTGGAGCTGGGACCTCACGCCTCTGCCGAGGTACCGGCTGTCGTGGCGGAGGAGCACCCTGTGAGTAATTCCATTCCGGCGGGTCCGAAGATGTTAGAACACCCACTAACTGTAAATCCCCAACACTCCAGTAAACTGTATCAAAACTCTCATGCATCTGCTCCACCTTATATTTCGTGAGAGCCCGTAAATTCTTTGCTAACCTAGCAATGTATGGCCCAAGATCCATCGCAGCCCGTTTTCCTCCCCTACGAGGTCGATTGCACGACCATGCGAAGAAACTCGCCAAGTTCCAATTCCTTTTCTCCACCATACACATCAAAGCAAAGTTATCCAACCAATTAGCCTTATTCTCACCCGACTTTCTTGCTACAACCGTAGTCGCCAATACCTTCAGAATATACCTATGTGTCGGATCACGAACCGATGTGATAAGGTTCGTGTTGGCGAACGGTTGGGTCGCAATTGTCTCCCAAAATCTAGTCAAATCATCCGAACCTAAACAATTTGGCCTAGGATGATTGTACACACCCCTTAACCCATTAACAAACTCATCCGTCTGCACCTCCTGCGCTGTGTAGAAACCCAAAGCCACTCCAAACTGAGCAATACTCATCTCATACAAATTCCTGCCCAATGAGAATGAAACCGCGTTTTTCTCAGCAAAAGTACCCTCTTTATGATGAAAGGTACAATGAAATTCAAGTGTCAGCTCCGTATACTGTGGCCAATCGCAATCCATTGTTGCTCTCAGTCTTGGCCCCAACAATTCCGCTACACGGTCACTAGCTCCCATTCTTTGCAACCATTCCCAATCAATCATGCGATGCTCCAACATTTGAGTTACCACATATTTCTTTAGTTTTACCCTTTCTTCACTGTCTTCTTCAAAATCCAAGACCGGGTGATCAACTAGCCTCTCGACTCGAGAATACACTCTCCTATCGTTTCCACGATATTAGATCTTCCTTATCCTTGGGTTAAAGGATGAGCCCTCACCTGACATGTTTCTGTAAAACAAGAAAAATTTGACAAGAAAAACAATGCAGAATGTTAGTAATCACAAACTATTTTTGGTGTTTTTAAATATTTTTTATTTTTTATTTATTTATTTATTTATTTTTATTAACAAAAGACGGTAGAACTAGAATAGCCGTATAGCATTTCATTCGCGGCTAATTCTGAAAATAAAGTTGAAGAAAAAAATGGGTTACCGTTTAAAAAAGCGTAAGTTAAACACCATTCTACCCGAATGGAAATTGAGTACGGGCAAAATGATGTGAACTTGTACGTGCATATTAGTAAACTCGACACTAGACTCAAAGTACTACTCTAAGAAAACTACTAGACTCAATAACTCGAACGACCTAAGACTCAATGTACACTATCTCCTCCCGGCACTTTAATTGTCCTCAACTAAGCATAAGTGCCAAAATATCCCCACACTTGAGGCTAAGCATGTGAGAGTTTGAAACTTTTAAACCGTAGAGCGACGTTTTGGGCAACAAAAGCTGTTTAGAAAACTAATTAGATTTGCAAAAATCAGTTCAACAACCTATTTCTTTTAGCAAAAACTTCTTAGTGGTAGCCAAACAAACCCATAAAGCTCAAACACGTGGCCTAAACGTCCAAACATACCCCACAAGTCTTAAACAACCCCAAGTAAACCAACCCGAACCATCCGCAAGCCCCATTCTATGTAAACATCCCAAACAAAACCACCCGCATACCACTAGCATCATTAACGGCTCAAAAATCTCAACTTTAGCAAACTACCCAAACCCTAGACCTAAAACATCACTGACCCGACAATACAAATGAGAAATATAGTTACCTACTAACGAGAAATCACAGAAAACATACCTTGGAGTCGGATTTAGCAAGAAAAATGGAGCCTTGAACTTGGGGTGCACGAACTTGTCGAAAAACGCGAAAATGTATCGCGATTTCGGGTGAAATTGATGGTGAAGATTGTAGGGGATGTGATTGTGGTGATGTAGGAAGATAAATGGAGTGATTTGGTGGAAAATGAGCGATTTATGGTGATTTTAGTGTTCTTTGCGACTAGGGTTTCGAAATGGTGAAAGGGAAAGGAGTTTCAGCGACCAGGTTCAAATAACACACCTTAAACCGGCCCAGGGGGGCCTCGCGTGACGCAAGGGTTGGTCAGGGGGGCCTCGCGTGACGCGGCGGTACCCAATTTTTTTGTTTTTGAACCTTTATGCTACGCGTGACGCTAAGGCCCTAGGCGTCACGCCTAGGGCTGTTTTTTACAGAATGTTGCGAAAAATCTTTGCTTTCATGCCTTATAATTTTTTCAAAACCTTTCCCAACCATCCAAAACTCCTAAAAATTGTTCTAAGTATCAAGGAAAACATACCTGGGACCTCTTTTCTCATGCTTCTTCCGTTCCATAGCGGTGAAGAAACCTATGAAATTCTCAACGACACAAAACAAACACCGAAAATCTACGAAAATACTTGTTAGAACGCAAAAATATTCAAACGATGACTCTTATACAAACAATACAAAATGTACACTTGGGCTTTCACCCAAGACACTAATTGGCGGCTTTAGGTGGGATTTCGAGAGGAGTTTCCTCCCTCTCATCCTTGTTTATCGCTCCTCCAATGTAATGTTTCAAACGATGGTCGTTCACCTTCCAACTACGGCCATCCGTCTCATCCACTATCTCCACCGCTCCATACGGAAAGACGTAGTGAACCATATAAGGTCCCGATCACTTTAATTTCAACTTACCCGCAAAAAGCTTCAACCTTGAATTATAAAGAAGCACTTTGTCTCCTTTGCTAAACTCCTTCACTTTTCTCAACCTTCTATCATGTAACAACTTCGTTTTCTCTTTGATTCCCAACGATCGAGCATACGCCGTATCCCTAAGCTCCTCAAGCTCATGAATTTGAAAGAAACGCTTCCTAGCGGCTTCGGTCATGTCTAAATTAACGGTTTTCAAAGCCCAAAGCGCTCTATGCTCTAACTCTACGGGGAGATGACAAGCTTTCCCCATAGACGATCATAAAAGGTGTAGTTCCTAAAGGCGTCTTGTAGGCAGTTCTAAACGCCCACAATGCATCGTCTAGCTTGTCGGACCAATCTTTCCTATTTTTACCAACTGTTTTCTCTAAGATTCGTTTAATACCGCGATTCGCATTCTCCACTTGTCCACTTGTTTATGGATGATATGCGGTAGACAAACGATGAGTGACACCGTAGCGTGCAAGCAACTTCTCCATCAATGCATTGCAAAAGTGAGTGCCACGGTCACTAATTAAGGCTTTAGGAGTACCGAATCGGGAAAAGAGCTTTTTGAGAAATTTCAACACTACTCGGGCTTCGTTTGTGGGAAGAGCTTGAGCCTCAACCCATTTAGACACGTAGTCAATCGCCACGAGTATATAACGATTTCCCTTGGAGTTTGGGAAGGGTCCCATGAAATCGATGCCCCAAACGTCAAAAACCTCCACTACTTGTATGGGATTTTGAGGCATCTCATCTTTGGCGGAAATGTTGCCAGTTCGTTGACATGCATCACACATCTTCGCGAACTCCTCAGCATCTCTAAGAACGGTAGGCCAATAGAAACCACAATCGAATAACTTTTGGGCGGTGGTGTGTGCACCACGATGTCCTCCCGTAAGGCCTTCATGCACATGCTTAATAATGTTCCACCCCTCCTCTCTCGACACACAACGTCTAAGAACTCTATCTCCTCCTATCATAAAGAGAAAAGGATCGTCCCAAACATACTTTCTCGCCTCGCTAATGAATCGCTTCCTTTGTTGTGTAGACATCCCTTTCACTACATTGCCACTAGAGAGATAATTTGCGAAGTCGCAAAACCTTGGCAATCCTTCTTTCTCGGCCTCAACGAACTCTATAGACTCATGAGGGAACGTGTCTCCAATCTCCTCCACACGAATCTCTTCCCTCTTGGGATCCTCTAGACGTGATAAATGATCGGCCGCCACATTCTCGGCCCCTCTCTTGTCCCTAATCTCAATATCGAACTCGCTAAGCAAAAGAATCCACTGAATGAGTTGGGGTTTAGCGTCTTTCTTTTGAAAAAGAAAACGTAACGCGGAGTGGTCGGTGAAAATAATTGTCTTGGATAAAACGAGGTACGAGCGGAATTTATCAAAAGCGAAAACTACGGCTAAAAGCTCCTTCCCCGTAGTAGTGTAGTTTTCTTGAGCATCATTGAGCATTTTGTTTGCGTAGTAAATGGGGTGGAAGTGCTTATCCTTTCTTTGTCCTAATACCGCTCCAACGGCATAGTCACTCGCATCGCACATTAGCTCAAACGGCAAGCTCCAGTCGGGCGAGATAAGAATAGGTGCACTAACCAACTGTTCCTTCAAGAAGTTGAAGGCCTTAAGACACTCCTCGTCAAAGACGAATGGAACATCCTTCTCTAGCAAACGGGTCATGGGGCGAGTAATTTTTGAGAAATCCCTAATAAAGCGCCTATAGAAGCCCGCATGCCCGAGAAAACTCCTAATCGACTTAACACTCGTGGGTGGAGGTAACCTACTAATGGTATCTATTTTCGCACGATCTACCTCAATGCCCTCTCTAGAAATCTTATGCCCTAGCACTATACCTTCCGTAACCATGAAGTGACACTTCTCCCAATTTAGCATAAGCTTCGTCTCTACACACCGCTTCAACATCCTTTCCAAATTCTTCAAACACACATCGAAAGAATCACCATAAACTGAAAAATCATCCATGAAAACCTCCTTGCAAGTCTCTATCATATCCTGAAATATGGCGACCATGCAACGCTGAAAAGTAGCTGGAGCGTTACATAACCCGAATGGCATGCGTCGGTACGCGTAGGTGCCATAGGAGCATGTGAAGGTGGTCTTATCCTGATCCTCCGGTGCTATGGGGATCTGGAAGTAACCGGAAAGACGTCTAGAAAACAATAGAATTGTTGACCGGTGAGACGCTCCAACATTTGATCTATGAAAGGCAATGGGAAGTGGTCTTTACGGGTGGCATCATTCAACTTTCGGTAGTCGATGCACACGCGCCAACCCGTGACTGTACGTGAATGGATAAGCTCATTCTTTTCGTTCATGACAACGGTCATCCCCCCCTTCTTGGGGACAACCTGTGTGGGACTAACCCAAGGTGAATCAGAAATGGGATAGATCATCCCGGCATCTAGGAGTTTAAGAACCTCCTTCTTCACTACATCTTGCATGTTAGGGTTGAGCCTCCTTTGGGGTTGCACCACCAGTTTATAATCATCCTCCATGAGTATCCGGTGGGTGCAATAGGAGGGACTAATGCCCTTGATGTCGGACAACCTCCATGCAATGGCCTCTTTGTTGGCCCTCAACACATCCAACAACCTCAATTTCTCACTTTCCTCTAACTCGGATGAAATAATGACGGGTAGCTCGGAACCCTCCCCTAAGAAAGCATACTCTAGATGAGATGGAAGTACCTTAAGTTCTAAGGGTGGGGGTTGGGTGGTGTCATCACTAACTGCTAACACATCAGGGATTAAAGGAATCCCCTTCTCTTCAACTTCATCTACACTCTTCAACTCCTCTTCTACCTTCTCTCCTACCACTAGGTCCGCTCCACTAATGTACTCTAAGCAATGGTCGACACACGAGATAAACGAATTCAAGAAGTAGACGGAATGACAAGGACCACTATAGTCATCCGAACCATTCGGGTGGTTCATGGAACGCTCTATCTCAAATGTAACTCTCTCCTCACCGACCCTAAGAGTGATCTTACCATCATAAACATCTATAAGGGCCTTAGCGGTACGTAAGAAAGGACGACCTAGTATAATGGGAACTCTCTCATCCGCTTCCATATCTAGAATTACGAAATCGGCGGGAAACACGAATTTGTCTACCTTAACTAGCAAGTTCTCAACTTTACCCCTAGGGTATTTAACGGACCGATCGGCTAAGGATAATGTCATTCGGGTGGGTGCAAGCTCTCCTAGGTCTAGCTTCTCATAAAGAGAAAAGGGCATCAAATTGATGCTAGCACCTAAGTCGGCCAAAGCTCTAGTGTTGGTATTACTACCGAATAGACAAGGAATGGTAAAAATACCGGGATCGGTAAGCTTTTCGGGAAGCTTATTTAACACAACGGCGAAACATCCCCCATTCAACGGAATGTTAGACAACTCTCCTAACTTCTCTTTGTTCCTAAGGAGATCTTTCAAGAACTTCGTGTATTTAGGCATCGATTGAAGTGCCTCTATAAACGGTAGATTAATCTTTAATTTCTTGAAGATGTCTAAAAATTGCTCGTATTCCCTTGAGTATGTTTTGGTTCTTAAGACGTGAGGGAAACGGGATATACGCATGGTCCACTAAAGGTGAAGGTCTAACGTCTATAGGGGGTTTCTCAACTTTCTTCTCACTTTGAGACTCACCGGGCTGTGCGGTACTTGCTGGGCTTAGCCTCTTTTGCACTTTGCCGGGAGCCTCCATTTCGATCTCTTCATCTATGATATCTCCCTCTTCATCAACTACTCTCTCCTCGACTCTAGGGTTTCCTACGGTCTTGCCACTATGAGTGGTAATGGCTTTAGCATGGGCATTAGGGTTGGGTTGGGTGTTACCCGCAAACTGACCGGGTAGCCTCTCCTCTAATTTTCTAGACATATCCCCTACAACTCTTTGAGAATGAGGCTTGGTGGTTCTTAAGCATGAGATCGTGTTCACTAAGGGTATTTTGAGTGGTTTGATCCCTAACAATTAGTTGACTCATCATGGACTCCATCCTTTCTAAACTACCCCCTAGATCATAGCTTGAACCTTGACCTGTTTGACCCTGGTTATTTGACCCTCCATCCTTTACCTGCCCATTGAACCCTTTGTTGAACTGCCCACCTGAACCCCCACCAAAAAGTGAACTTTGGCCCCTATTTGGGTTTTGAGCCATTTGAAAGCCAGGGGGTCCATTTGAGCGAAAAGTGTTATTACTAAAGTTATTATTATTATTACGCCAACCCGACCCAAAATTATTATTACCACCAAAACCTCTAGGTTGACCTCTACCAAACCCTCCTCCTACAAAATCGACCTGCTCCTCACCAACAAGTAATGGACACGCACTCGTGTCGTGACCCCCTCGATAATACTCACATTTGTCTACCTTAACCTTGATTTTTTTAAGTTCCCTAGACATGTTTTCCAAAACAGAGGCTAAACTAGGATCCATGGTGACATGGTTCACCCCTCGGGCGGGTGCACTAGTAGTGGTGTTGGAACTACCACTTTGATACCTTTGATCAGATCGTGATTGGGATTGAGACTGAGACTGAGCAAATGCCTCAAAACGCTCTAAACACTCAGCAACTGTAAGAATACCCATTATATGCCCCCCCCCCCCCCCCCCCCGCATTAGTATCGAACCTATCACGAGTCTCTTGGGTGAGACCGTTATAAAATTTCTCACATAAAGCCCAATCGGAAAGACCATGCTGGGAGCAATGAGCACACAGGGTTTGGAAACGCTCCCAAGCAAGGTAGTAAGGCTCGTCGGGCTCCATGCGAAAGGAGTGGATTTGGTCTCTAAGACGTGAGGCTTTAGCGGGCGGGAAATACTTATTCAAAAAGGCTTGACAAAGCCCCGCCCAAGTGGTAAAGGTTCCGGTTGGTTGAGAGTCCAACCAAGTAGCCGCACGGCCAGCTAGTGAAAACAGGAAAAGCTGTAAGTAGGTGGCATCATTGGGTGCACCGTGAAGGCTAAAGGTAGCTAGCATACGAGAGAAACGGTTTATGTGGGCCGGGGCGTCCTCATCATCTCGGCCATGGAACTAGATACTATTGGTGATAGCTTGCATGGCATAAGATGGAATCTGCCATGAATTTTCATTAACTATGGGTGGGACGGTGATGGGTGAAGCAAGGCCGGTGAAATTCTGAGTGGCTTGCTGATGGACGGTTTGCCTATTGTTGGCCATTGGTTCTACGTTTGCTGGATTGCTAGAGGTACTAGAAGTAGGGCTATCGGGTGGGGAAACCTTAGGTGAGGTTTTAGGTGAATGGTTTGGCGAAGGTGGTGGTGTAGGAGGTGGGGTGGGTAACGGGGTGGAATCGAAATTAGGGAAACGAGAAGAGGATGTAGAATTAACCTGTGCGCCTTGGCCCAATTAAGATGATGACTCCTTGACTGGTGGTGGCGGTCCGTGCGAGCGCAGATGTGGCATCCACTACAAGCAAAAACCTAAACACAAGAAAAGCAAACAAACACTAGTTACTAAGACTCAAGATGAAAATAAAAGACACAAACAAAATAAACACATAGCACGTATTTGTCAAATAAATCTATCAAAGCTAATGAACGCAATTACCAAGAGTCCCCGGCAACGGTGCCAAAAACTTGATGTGTGCCAAACAGACTATAAAAATTAACTATATAAGACTCTCTATACTAGACACTAAAAAGCTTTAATTCTAGACTCGACCTAAAACCACACAATCGGCAAGTGTACAGATCAATGTAGTATAACCTAGGAAGTCCGGATATCGAACCACGAGACTCTAAAAATCACGTAAACTAGACTCTGACAGACACTGAAAGACACGACTAAGATGCTTATTTGTTTTGGGGGGGGGGTTACGGAAAACTATGGAAATCTATATTAAACTACTAAATTAACTAAAGCTAGACTAAAAGCGAATGAAGACTGAGGACTTTTCTTATATGAGATCGAGACCACCTAGACAAGAATCCCGGATTGTTTTTAAGAGATTACCGATTAAGTTAAATGCATTAATTATGGAACCGGGATCTTAAAGTACTAAACCTATTAAGAACCAACTAAGCCCCTCGACCCTTCTCAAGGAGAAACCTGTGGAACTACCTAGGCCGTTAATCCTACCGGTTATTAGACGCCTTTCCAGTTGTCTAATTATTGTGTAAGTACCCTAATGTTGACCTACTCTTTTCCAATCATAGACCTAGGGTAGTTTGAAGTAATTAATTTGACTTGATAGACTAATAAAACCGACAGGTAAACCAAGACATGACCTTTTCCAAGGACTATCTAAAGCAATTCGCCGGGTAAGACCTACCAATAGCCCCTCACTTTCCAGGTATTAGGATTAGTAGAACACTAAGACTTAGCAAATTATTACCAATTACTTCTAGGGGTTATTGCGCAATTCTCCCTAAAGAGTTAAGGTTTTCTAACGTGATATAGACACTCACCAAAATCCTAAACCCTAATATGACTCTATGTTGTGATATAGACCGTCACTAAGAATCATATGAAGCAAATAATAATAAAAAACCAACTCAAAGCATGCATACACATCAAATCATTAAATCAAACCGCTTACTAAACACAATCAATCCATAGTAATCATGCAAATAACAAAAACGGTAAAAACTTTATATTAATCCATTCATCTAGTCTAGACAGTTTATAAATTTAGCCAAGCATACTAAAACGTGAAAATAATCCAAAGAAATCTAAACCGGAATTCATTATAACAAAGTTCCAAGAAAAGTAATCGACAAAACAAGGGATTAGAAAACCTGATATACTCTTCGATTCTTCGCCCTTGACTCGTACCAATGATTCCAACGCCTTGAGATCTCCGATTGCGCGCCAAGAATGCTCCTCAATTGCCCAAAGATGTCTGTTTTTCGTAATTAGGGTTTTTTTCTTGTTTTTCTTGGAAATCCCTTCAAAACCCTAGCAGCCAAATCACCAGATCTACGATTCAGGGGCTAGGCGTGACGCGAGGGCCCTAGTTGTCACGCGGCGCCCCCTCTCTTAAATATTTTATTATTTTCTTGATTTCCAGCTTTCCTACTCGCGTTCGAATCCCGTTTTTCCTCCAAACTGCTCGTTTTGACTCGTTTTTCATCACTTTAAGCTACGGGACCTGTAATCAAAGCTTAACGTCAGCAGTATTGAAATTCTAACCTAAACTATACTCAAAATAACCGAAAACTGAACAAAATATACACTATAAACATATGTACTTTGCAGTACATCAATAAGGAAGTAGTAAGTGTTCAGGATCCTGATGATGAGTATCCCGAGGAGGATCCTAAGTCCTGGACAGCTCCAATCATGAGATATCTCAAGGAAGGACACATCCCAAAGCATGAAAATCCTAACGCCTTTAGAATGAAGGTATCACGATTCATTATTATAAATAATGTTTTGTATAAGAAATCTCTCGCAGGACCATATCTGAGGTGCTTGGAGGATCCCGAAACTAAAGAAGTGCTTCAGGATATACACGAAGGGGATTGCGGTAACCATACTGGGGGCAGGTCGTTATTCTCAAAGGTATTAAGAACAGGATACTATTGGCCGACGTTGAGAAAAGATGCTACAGAATATGCTCGAAGATGTGATGCATGTCAAAGGCACAGTAATATATTACATCAACCTGCTGAGCCACTTTATCCTATCGCTTCCCCTTGGCCATTCATGAAGTGGGGAATGGATATAGCAGGAAAATTGCCAAAGGCTCCAGGAGGAAAAGTCTTCATGCTAGCAATGACTGATTATTTCTCTAAGTGGGTTGAAGCTGAAGCATTTGTTCAAGTTAGAGACCAAGAAGTAGTATCCTTCATAAAAGGGAATATCCTGACTAGGTTTGGAGTACCAGCTGAGATAATTTGTGACAATGGGTCTCAATTTATAAGTAAGAGGACTACTGACTTTTGCAAGAGTTGGGGAATCAAAATGATCACATCCACACCGGTGCATCCTCAAGCAAATGGACAAGTGGAATCCTCAAACAATATAATTGTCAACAATTTAAAGAAAAGGCTTGGAGCTAAGAAGGGAAGATGGGCAGAAGAATTACCCTTTGTTTTATGGGCTGATAGAACGACGGTGAAAAGTGCAACTAGCCAAACCCCATTTTCCTTAGTATTTGGAACGGAAGCGGTGATCCCAACAGAAATGGTGATACCTACGGCGAGATCCAACCTCCGGGATCCTGAGCAGAATCCTGAAGCCCTTTGCCAGGAATTGGATACTATTGATGAGACAAGAGATGCGGAAAAGCTAAGAATGGCAGCATATCAACAGAGGATATCCAGAGCATACAACAAGAATATAAGGACTAGAAGGTTTCAGATTGGAGATTGGGTATTAAGAAAGGCTTTTCAGAATACTACTAATCCTGCTGACAGAAAGTTAGCTCCAAAGTGGGAAGGACCTTATGAGATTGAATCAGAATCAGGAAAAGGAGCATACCGACTTAAGAATATGAAAGGGGATATGCTACCAAGATCCTGGAATGCTATACATCTAAAGCTCTATTTCAAGTGAGTTTAGAATTTAATTTCTAACTCAGGATGGTATGAATTCTATCTCTTTTAATATATTTGATGTTGTTTATTCTATTGAATCCAATACTGACTTAAGCATCGGAGGGGTGTTACCCATGCTAACACCCACCTTAGTTTACAGTTGTTTTGCAGTATATGCTTCGGGATATAGCTCCAGGATACCCACTCAGGATACTTCGAAAGATTAGAGGATTGGCCCCCTCTCTCACGTTTAAGGGATCCTGATCCCTTCACAGGTTTAAAGGTATTCACCTTTCTCTCGAATTGGGTTTAAACACCCCGCCTGGAGCGCAAGTTATCCAATGATAGTTCAATATAGCGGGACCAGTCCATGTAAAAGTGGCTGACAATTTCGTTATTGTTGGCTATATCCTGGATCCTAAAGGTATATGAGGATTGATCACCCTCTCTCGCGAAAGGGTATTTTCATACTCTCTAAGGTTTAAAGGTTATCACATTTCTAAGTCTTGGAGTTTATACACTCCCGCCTGTAGCGCATGAAAATTTGGGATTTTCCCCAGAATACATATGGGTTTATCCCCAGGATACTAAGGATTTATCTCCAGTACATTTTAGGGTTTACCCCCTGTAACGCAAGAATTATTCAAACAGTTGGAACTGATGTTCAGAAAATTTCTAAGTGTTCAAAGACATTATGCACAGGGGACATTCCTACTGAGGCAATTGTGTAAAGCTCAAAGGATCAAACTTGGACCTAGTGCACTAAATATCTCAGACTGGGGACATCTTAGTGGAAAAAATTGCAAAAGGATTGAAGCTCAAAAATAGGGTTACACTCTATTCCTGGTATGATCTTTCCTTTATAAACCGTATTTGAATCGTTTGAATTTTTGATACTATGTTTGGCAAAAGCTTAAATATCCTGATTAGGATATATTCTCAGAGTATATTCTCAAAATGTATTTTCAGATTATGTTTCAGGATATTTGTTTGGAATATTTGGGATATAATACTTGGGTTAGAAACTAAAACTATATTCTAGTCAAACAGGTGTTATCAAAACAAACTTTATAGAAATAACACCATATTAACCGATGACCAAGGGCTTCGTCCTGAAACTCAGGATCCCTTCACCTCTAGCCATCATTTTGTTTTAATGCAGGAAAAGAAAATTGTTTAAAGGACAAGAAATAAAATTATTCAAACAAACAACCATCAAATTTAAAAAATGGGCTCAGGCATGAACATCCACCACTGCCCGCTTCGCTGCTTTTAAGGGGCAGCACCTTCTTCATTCATCATGTCTTCACCAGCATCCGCTTCAGGATTAGCTTGAACATCCTTCTTGGCCTCATTACCAGCACCAATTAGCTTTTCAGTCGCTTTTGAAGGCCCCTCAGCTGCAGATTTAACAGGATGTTCCACCGGATTACCGCCAAGACCCCTTAGCTTCAACTCCCAGGCGTCGACGTTCCAAGAAGGGCATTCGAAGCCCAGGGCCTTGGCTTCATAAGCCATTTTTAGCCTAGCCTGAAGAAGGGAGATGACAACGAAGGTTTTAAGGCCTTCCCGGTAAGTGGCCATATCGTGCTCATGTTGAGCCTGAGCGGCGTCGAGATGGGCTTGGGCTTTGTGAGTGGATTTCTTGAGGGCAGCCTGATGCTCCTGGGTCATGGCCTTGAACTTGTCCTCATAATGTCGAGATTTAGCTGAAGCAATCATACCTTGGTCGGAAATGGTAACCTCGGCTTTCTTCAATTTAGACTCAAGCATTTTGTTAAGCCCATAGGATTCTTCATACAGATGAACCAGACGTTCGAGGCCCTACACCGGAAAACGCAGGTATTATTGTATAATAACCAAGATATTGGTTTAACATATATGTGCAGGATATGGAATAAGGATCTATACCTGGTTAAGAAAGGAAGTCATGAACCCGCTTGCCTCAATAAACCCGTGATTCTCATAGGGAAACGTCTCGGGAGTCGCAGGTGAATCAGTCTCTTTCCTTTTGCGAGAACTTGAGCTCCGGGGCTTAGTAGCTAGCGAAGGCTTGGGAATGATGATGGCTTTGCAGCTGCTGGGTTTGGATGAGGCAATAGGCTTGGGACTTGGCTCCTTCTTGACATGGACAGGATCGGAGTAGCTGTCCAACTCCTCAAGGTCGAAAACTTCTGGAATTTTTGCTGGTGCTGCATAAAGGGGAAGTTCTAAATCCTTATTGCTCTTTCATTATTTTACCTTAATCAATCATTTATAAAATGACTCTTACCAGACATATCAGATGATGAATATTGACTGGAACTTGGGAGGTGTGTGGAAAAGCTTCTATCACTTTCCAGTAATCGGTAAATTGCTTCGATTCTCTTTTCAGATTCTTTAGTAGGAGGGGCTACTTCTTTGAAGTTCACTGCATAAGGGCCAAATAAAAAAGTATTAGCACAGGATAAAGGCCTAGAGATGTTTGGGGATATTCTTGAAACCCTAAACCCTTCCGGTGGTTGACCACTCCACCGGAAGGCTGGTACCCTCGAAGATGGAATCTCGCTTAACGAAGAAGAATTTCCGTTGCCATCCGTCTTCGCTTTTGGTGGCTTTAAGAATGAGGGGTTTACTGGAAATGGAAAAAAGTAAAAACCGACTGGAGCCGTGTGACCGGATACGGTAAGCGATTGGAATATCCTCGATGCAGAGGTCGGGAAAGTGAAGATGTTTAATTTGGTTAAGTACGATTAGCACCCTCCAAACCATGGGCATCGTTTGGGCAAAGCTAAGACCGGTGGTTCGAAAAAAACTGCATCATGAACTCAGGAAAAGGATACCGAAGGCCTAGCGAGAAAGGATATGCCGGAAAACAGACCCAATCGGCAGAAGAAACGCCCGATCAAACTGACCGGTCGAATGGTCTGATAATCGCACTATCTGGAAAGGCGCTGGAGGCTCTTAACGCCGCGATATCTGCGTTATCGAAGGCACAAATCTCCTTCTCAGGGTTCTTGAGAAGGTTTTGCTGAACGAAGGTCTCCGTCGATTCGCCGGTATGAGAACGGGTTTTGGTAGCCATTGGAAATAGAATGAAGAAATTAGCAGGGAATGTAGAAAGAATGAGTAATTACCTAGGGAATCTGTTGATGATATTTGGTTTTCAAACAGAAAAAGAGAAGATATAAGGGCGTAATAGATATCCATCGAGTGAAAACCGCGTTGAAAGTTGCATAATGCTATCTTGACCGTCGTTTCAGTTTAATAACCTCGATTTAAGGGATAAGTTTTAAAATATATTCGTTGGAATTGGTATACCAACATATATACCAACGGATATATTTTGGGGACAATTGTTATGGGTGATTTTCTGCTCATATACCCCGATTGATATTCTGACTTTGTTTGTTTATTTGTGATCAGGATACTGAATCAGGATATTGGTAACATCCTGATACGATATCCTGGTAGTAACTAATTAACCCACGTGCAGAATAAAAGGTGCAAGTCTCTAACGTTGAAGTGGACTTCTTCTCCTCAAGACTCGAGCAAATCAGTTAGATTATGGACGTTGAAGCCGGAAGACGTGGACTACAACGTTCACATATGGAATATTCGCTGAATCCCGGAATAATAGGATAGTTAGTTTCTTTTACTATAAAAAGGATTGATCGGATCAGATTAGGGACACACTCTCTCGTACACTCTTTATCTCTAGCTGCAAACACTCACAATACACTTACACTTGTATCGAATTCATATTGTAACACTTAGTCGATCTGCATCATATCCTGCACTGTATCCTGACATTTGAAGCAATAAGAAGAACAAGGCAGCTGCGATTGTCAGCTCCCGAGGTTTTGTGCAGGTGATCTAGATTGATCAAGGGCTTTCCTCGTACATCCCGTGTCATCCTTTACATTTTCGCTCATTGTTTGATCATAGATACAGCTCAATATCCTGAGCCGTATCCTGAAAACTGTTTTTGCAAATAACTTAATTAGCACATTTTCAACACTTTCTCTTAGCACACTACCTCACTTAACTAATTTGATCACTTAATTGCTTCGGTAATTTTTGACCAAAACAGCAACTATCTAGTTCCTATTAAAAAATATATTTTTGTATTCATTATTATATTCTTTTTAGAATTAGGGTCGTAGAGCGTCTGGTAATTCAAGCTGAAAGGTCACGTGGTTTATAATGGCATTATACTGGATCATTTAATTTCCGGTGGCTGGTTACGACCATGAACACACATACAGTAACACCCCAACCCGAAAGGGTTGATGTGTCACAATAACATTAGTATCATAAAAAAGTCATAATTTCATTTATTTATTTGTTAAAGGTACAAGCAAAAAGGGCAAACTGAACTGAAAATAAAATACAACTAACGCAGCCACTAATTAAATTCACATCTTCTTGAATAAGTTCCTAAACTTTATTGCTCTCTCTTTTTCCCGCCCAAAGTAACCTGTGAACCTATACATACAAAAGGTTTACAGAATGAGCCGAAGGGCCAGTACGAAATAATAGGCTCAAATAATAATTAATGCTCAATTGAAATTGAAATGTTGTCCAGAGAGAACTTACGGTAAAATGATACGATGCAAAGAAACATAATTTCATAAACTTTCTTGTATCATACGGATGTACCCAATGGCGTAGCTTTGTGGGGGCGGCCGACCCCCTAAACTTTTCACTCGTTAGTGGAGAGTATGTAGTTTTCGTATATAAATTTTTGGGTATATATGTTTTTGAACCCCCGGTTTTATAGAAATTTTTTGTATATACGTTTTCGACCCCCTGATCGGAAATCTCAAGCTTCGCCACTGGATGTACCTATGAGTCAAACATAAAATGTGACAATACACAGGTAGCTGTATATTTATCACACGAGATAGCAAGTTGACATACCCGTTATCCACCTCCTTAAACTTAAATCCTAGGATCTATCCATACGCCTCCTAATAACCATATGTACCACACTTGTACTTAAGAGACGTCGTGAACTGATCTCTCCGTCATGGAAGGAGCTGATGTGTGCAAAATGCAACATATAAATTACATCAAATGTGGCATAAAACTAACCCTTTTTTAGTACTAATGTTGGAAAAAGTATGTTTTTGTCTTCCTTTTGTATTTTCAGGATTAAATGAGCTCAAATGAACAAAAGAAGCAAAAAGGCAGCTAAATCTAACAAAAATACAAGAGAAGGAAAAAACATGGCATGCCCGACCCCCCGACAGCATCTTCCCAAGAAAAAACAAGAGAACAGAAGGCTGAACAAGCCCCGTGCTAAGTGAGCACGTGGGCGTGCCCAAGTGTCTGCAGAAAAGACAAAGTTGTAGAAGCTTCTATCACCCACCACAGGGGGCGTGCCCACCGGACACGGGGCCGTGGTCAACTCTAAGATTCGCAGAATCTGGGGAAATCTTGATAGTACAGATACGCTTCTGCACACGGGGTCGTGCCCAGCAGATATGGGGGCGTGGTCAACTAATGCAGACAAACTGCAATTAATGAAGAAAGAGAAGGAGGATGGACACGGGGCCGTGCCCAATGGACACGGGGCCGTGCCCGAGCGTCTGTTCAGGCTATAAATAGGGGTGCTTGGCTCATTTGCAAACCATCCCTTGGCACACCACCTCTCTCACACTTCACCCACACTCCTCCACCACCACAACACCATCATCCACCACCATCATCCATCATCCATCATAGAGTGTGTGAGTCATCTCGGGATCCAAGATTGATCGTAAGGGTTCTTGACAATCAAAGGCTATGTTTGCCTAAGTGTCTTACATCACTTGGTGAAGACAAGTGTCTAGTGTAATACTTTTTATTTTTAATCTTTTCACACTTTTTATTTGGTTATGTATTAATGACTTTAATAACTAGTTTCTTATGTTGAAGGTGATTCTTCCTTATCGTTTGTCCATGGTGTCTTGGCATTATTTTACTGTCTATATAAAATAAAAGATTTTCACCATTCATATCTCCACGGTCTATATGGAGATATGTTGGCTACCTGGTCGGGGGTTAAGGGAACGGTTTGGTAAGAGTCTTGCCTTGTTCAGTGTATAGATCCTGCAAGGACCTGGGTCAAATTTAGTAGGACCTCCTTCAATACCCACCGGTATTGGATGGCGGGGGTCCAAACTCTTTGATCCCCTCATATGTAAGCTACTGTTGAAACTTTTACCCGGCTACTTAGGACTGTATCCCTGGTGACTCAGACTACTTAGCCGAGGGTAACGTCACCTTCAAAAGAAGGGCCTACCACATTATGCATTAATAACTTAATTAATTATCTTTCAATAATCCGACCCTTTAGGATTGTATCCTTGCTGACTCAAACTACTGGGTTGAGGGTAACGTCACCTTCAAAAGAGGGGCCTACTGCAATAACTAAGATAATCTCTTAAAAAGTGCAAAAGTGCGGAAATAATCAAAGGTTACACTATGCACGAGTCGGATCCAAGTGATTCATCTTGTCTATCTGTTTTTATTTTATTTTATTTTTCAGCATTTTAGTTAGTTTTTATTTTTCTAGTTTAAAACCTTTTTCTAAACTTTTGATTTGATTCGACGTTGTGGATAAACCGGTATTAAAAGTTCTTATGTCCTTGGACGACCTCGGTATCTTACCAACACTATACTACGCTCACGATGGGTGCACTTGCCCATATGTGTGTTTGGTGTTAGTATAATATCGTGTTTTATAAATTTAAAACTTGACTAACGTGTAAAAGGGGGCTTAAAATATACTTAAATATATATCACACCACACGCGCATCATGTTTTCGGCGCCGTTGTCGGGGACACAAGGATTTTAAGAAACATAGGAATCAACGACCTAATCGTTTTTTTTCTAATTTTTCTGTTTTTTTTAGGATTTTCTTAACTTTTCAGTTTCTGCAGAGCTCAGCACGGGCCGTGCCTGGTCGGACACGGGCCGTGCCCAGCATTGTTACTGGCAGTTTTTATTTTCTGAGTTACAGAGAGTTGAGCACGGGGCCGTGTCGGTGCAACACGGGGCCGTGTCAAACTCCCCAGTAACAGGGATCCGGAAAACAATCACTGTATCTCCGACCACGGGCCGTGTTCATCTGAGCACGGGGCCGTGGTGAAGCTTCTGACCAACGTTCTTTTTTGTTTTTATTGCAGGACTTGGAACCCAGACGCCACATCGGAACTCTCCACGTAGTGTATGAGCTCCAGTTCTAGTAAAGACGTAAAAGAACCCCTAGACGAACCCGAACGCTTTCTAAGAAAAAGACTTAAAGCTAAAAACCAAGAAAAAGTTTCGGGGGACCTACTTCTAATGGCGGACCAACGTACCCTCATGGATTACCTACGACCCACCGTGGGTAATCTCGGCACCGCTATCAATGCACCAAATGTCGAAGCCAACAACTTCGAACTTCAACCGCATCTGATACAAATGCTTCAAAACTCCTCAACCTTCCATGGGCTTGCGGACGAGGATCCCCATCTACATATTACTAATTTCTTAGAAATATGTGATACCTTTCGGATCAATGGAACATCAAACGACGCCATCCGCCTTCGAATGTTTCCATTTTCACTAAAAGACCGAGCTAAGGCTTGGCTTAACACCCTCCCAGTTAGCTCGGTAAACACCTGGGATGAACTAGCCCAAAAGTTTCTATATAAGTATTTCCCTCCTGCTAAAACGGCTAAACTAATGACTGAAATTAATACATATTCACAAGAGGATGGGGAATCCTTATATGAAACCTGGGAAAGGTTCAAGGAGCTACTAAGAAAGTATCCCCATCACGGTCTTGCGATATGGCAACAAGTATCCACTTTCTACAATGGGTTGTTACCACACACAAGACAAACACTTGACTCGAGCTCCCGGGGACTTTTAGGTAATCGTCGCCCAAATGAAATATATAATCACATTGAGGAAATTGCTCAAACCAATTTTCAGTGGCACACTCCCCGAGGCAATAAATCTATTACCCCGGGCGCCCATAAGGTTGATGAAAGCACTTCTTTACAAGCTCAAATCGAGGCCCTTTCTTCAAAAATTAAAAAGCTAGAAATGGCAAAAACAGCCTCGGTTATGGCTTGTGAGGGGTGCGGTGGGCCACATGAAAATTGGACTTGTATGAAAGAAGTAGATGATTAAACAGAATCGGTAAACTACATTGATAATAGACCTAGGCCGTCGGGTCCTCCAACGGGTACCTACAACCAAGGATGGCGTAACCACCCTAACCTTGGTTGGAGAGAACCCGGCAATGGTAGTAACCAACAAAATCTAAACCAACGAACAAACTTTCAACAACCAAGAATCGAGTCACAAAATTTCTCTCAAAAACAAGGTGGACGAGAAAGGCTTGAAGATACTGTATCTCGCCTCATCTCCAACACCGAAAAGAAAAACTCGGATCGATTTCAACAATTGGAATCGAATTTTAGAAATCAACAAGCTAGCATTCATAACATTGAAAAGAAATTAAATCAAATAGCTCAGAATTTCTCCGAGAGACCACAAGGCACGTTACCGAGTAATACCGAAACCAACCCAAAGGCGCAAGTACATCTCATAACATTGAGAAACCGTACCGTGGGTCCCGAAGAGTCTCCATTACCTCCAACTGAAAGAAGCCAATCCAGCCATACCACAACTCCGCCCACGCCCCAACAAGAGAAGGCTTCTCCACCAATTCAAGAGCCTACTAAGATTCCTCCGGTTCCATACCCCGGTCGGTTAATTCGTCAAAAGACCGATGAGCAATTCGCAAAGTTCGAAAATTTACTAAAACAATTGCATGTTAATATTCCATTTATCGAAGTCCTAACTCAAATGCCTAAATATTCAAAATTCATGAGGGACTTCCTCACTCATAAAAGGAAAATTGAATCATTGCAATTAGTTAACTTAGGCGAAGAATGCTCCGCCTTACTACTCAACAAACTCCCGCAAAAGAAGCTTGACCCCGGAAGCTTCACAATTCCTTGCTCGATTGAGGAATCCCCCATTCGTAATGCACTAGCCGATCTCGGGGCAAGCATCAACCTCATGCCTTCATCAATGTTCAACCGACTCGGCTTAGGGAAAACAAGCCCTACAAAAATAAGCATACAACTCGTCGATAGATCCGTCAAATGTCCACAAGGTGTCGCTGAAAATCTATTGGTCAAAGTCGGCGAATTTGTCTTTCCGGCCGACTTTGTCATACTAGATATGGAGGAAGATGTCGAAGTACCACTCATCCTAGGGAGGCCATTCCTAGCTACAGCCCAAGCAGTGGTAAATATGAATGATGGAACACTAACATTAAAGATTGGGGATGAGGAAATGAAGTTTGGAGTTGGAAAAAGAGTAGAAGACAACGACCCGGTCAACTACATGAAGGTCATTGACTCGAGTTTGGATGATGCTCTCCGACGGTGTAGCATGGGATGCAAAACATCCCACTTGGGTGACATATGACCAGGCTTTGGATCTAGCTAAGGACCCTTATAAACGTGGCGCACCACGGAGGCATTCCGCGGAACTATCCTTAGTTTAGTTTAGATTAATTTTTATGTTTTCTAGTTTAGTTTCAATTTGCAGAAATAAATCACACTCAAGATGATGAAGGATACCAAGGGAAACTTGAACCAGCACCCCATGCACAAAAACAGGGCCACCCGATAAATTTTTCTTCATTACAGCAAGTTCAGCACGGGGCCGTGCTCGCCCAACATGCCCTGTGCCCAACCATCTGCAGAAAATGCCCAGTTCAAGTAACTGGACACGGGGCGTGCTCACTGAACACGCCCCCGTGCCTAGGCTTCTATTTCTTTTTACTCATTTTGTTACTAGCGATCTGAACACGGGGCCGTGTCCAGACGCCCAGTAACATAAATTTTTGCTTTTTCACACCTTTTTACACATTTAATCAACCTAAAAACTTGTTTTTGGGACACATTGAGGACAATGTGTAACTTAAGTGTGGGGGGATGCTAAAACCTTGAATCTTGCAAGTCCTAATTACAAGCCTTACACAAAAATCTATTGGAACCGCTAATCACCCCAAATTTTTTCAAAAATTTTTCATTTTTTTTTTTACGTGTCTAGGTTTAACTTGGGAATTTCAAGTTCTAAAAAGGTTATATTTTTACAAATTTACAACCGATAGCGTCGTGATAAAAAGAACCAACATAAGAAAATTATGAAACGGCATGACAAGTTTAGTTAAAATTTGATTATATATATACTTGATCACATAAAAACCCATTCCCATAAAAAGTAAGTTTTGAGCCTTTATTGAGCATACAATACATATCTTTAAACTAAATGCTCATTTTTTGTTTCCTGTGTGAATAGCCGCTTGGTTCTTACGACTCTAGAACTTGCCACGACGATACATTTCCGGTCCTTACCAAATTAAACCCGAGTAAGTAAATGGCGGAGGCATTAGGACTAACCCTTTTTATTTCTACACCATTATTTTTCTTTTTTTTTTCACCTACCCAAAATCCTCATAGTTAACCCCTTTGAGCCTAAACCTTTTCATTTCTTAACCCAAAAACAAACACCCTTTTACCCACCAAAACCTTTTTATTTTTAACCCTTTGTTTTAGTAACAAGCTCGGTTTTTCTTATGACTTTCATCAATATATATATTGATGATGATGAAGCAAAAAGAAATAAACAAACAAGTTTATCAAAAATAACTTTTTTGAATAATAGCTTCATCAAAATAAAAATTACAAAAATAAAAAGTCTTACGAAAGCCGACGCTTTTTACGCCTTTCGCCCTTTTACTAACCACTAACCCAACCACCTACCTTTAACCCAAGCCTAACCCTACACCCAAAAGTCCTCTTGATATTTACAAAGGTGTATAGTTAAAAAGGAGGAGGATTGATTGCTTGGCAAGCCTATGGTAGGAGTAAGTTCCATGCCGCTCTCGAGTGATTCTCTAAAATACATCTTCGGCCGAGTGTTGAGTGATCCCCCGTGAGGTATGTGAACTTGTATATAAATGGAATTTTAAAAAGGCATGTTATGCCCTAATAAGTAATTTATCTTATGTAATGTTTTAAATAAATCATGACGAATAGGATTGTAAATAAAAAAAAATAAAACTTAATAAAGAATCTTAGAAATCCCGATACTCTATGACAAGCCCAAAACTTTCTCTTCTACCCATTCCATTTGGGAGTGTAAGCCACAAAATAAAGAGTTTTGCTTGAGGACAAGCAAAGATTCAAGTGTGGGGGTATTTGATGTGTGCAAAATGCAACATATAAATTACATCAAATGTGGCATAAAACTAACCCTTTTTAGTACTAATGTTGGAAAAAGTATGTTTTTGTCTTCCTTTTGTATTTTCAGGATTAAATGAGCTCAAATGAACAAAAGAAGCAAAAAGGCAGCTAAATCTAACATAAATACAAGAGAAGGAAAAAACATGGCATGCCCGACCCCCCGACAGCATCTTCCCAAGCAAAAACAAGAGAACAGAAGGCTGAAGTGAGCACGGGGGCGTGCCCAAGTGTCTGCAGAAAAGACAAAGCTATAGAAGCTTCTATCACCTACCACGGGGGCGTGCCCAGCAGACACGGGGGCGTGGTCAACTAATGCAGACAAACAGAAATTAAAGAAGAAAGAGAAGGAGGATGGACACGGGGCCGTGCCCAATAGACACGGGGCCGTGCCTGAGCGTCTGTTCAGGCTATAAATAAGGGTGCTTGGCTCATTTGCAAACCATCCCTTGGCACACCACCTCTCTCACACTTCACCCACACTCCACCACCACCACAACACCATCATCCATCATCCATCATAGAGTGTGTGAGTCGTCTCGGGATCCAAGATTGATCGTAAGAGTTCTTGACAATCAAAGGCCATGTTTGCCTAAGTCTCTTACATCACTTGGTGAAGACAAGTGTCTGGTGTAATACTTTTTATTTTTAATCTTTTCGCACTTTTTATTTGGTTATGTATTAATGACTTTAATAACTAGTTTCTTATGTTGAAGGTGATTCTTCCTTATCGTTTGTCCGTGGTGTCTTGGCATTATTTAACTGTCTATATAAAATAAAAGATTTTCACCATTCATATCTCCACGGTCTATATGGAGATATGTTGGCTACCTGGCCGGGGGTTAAGGGAACGGTTTGGTAAGAGTCTTTCCTTGTTTAGTGTATAGATCCTGCAAGGACCTGGGTCAAATTTAGTAGGACCTCCTTCAATACCCACCGATATTGGATGGCGGGGGTCCAAACTCTTTGATCCCCTCATATGTAAGTTACTATTGAAACTTTAACCCGGCTACTTAGGACTGTATCCCTGCTGACTCAGACTACTTAGCCGAGGGTAACGTCACCTTCAAAAGAGGGGCCTACCAAATTATGCATTAATAACTTAATTAATTATCTTTCAATAATCCGACCCTTTAGGATTGTATCCTTGCTGACTCAAACTACTGGGTTGAGGGTAACGTCATCTTCAAAAGAGGGGCCTACTACAATAACTAACATAATCTCTTAAAAAGTGCAAAAGTACGGAAATAATCAAAGGTTACACTATGCACGAGTCGGATCCAAGTGGTTCATCTTGTCTATCTGTTTTTATTTTATTTTATTTTTCAGCATTTTAGTTAGTTTTTATTTTTCTAGTTTAAAACATTTTTTCTAAACTTTTGATTTGATTAGACGTTGAGGATAAACCGGTATTAAAAGTTCTTGTGTCCTTGGACGACCTCGGTATCTTACCAACTTTATACTACGCTCACGATGGGTGCACTTGCCCATATGTGTGTTTGGTGTTAGTATAATATCATGTTATATAAATTTAAAACTTGACTAACGTGTAAAAAGGGCTTAAAATATACTTAAATATATATCACACCACACGCGCATCAGGAGCACATGATGTCGATGCCGCAACAACATGCTCGTGGGACACTCCACGAGAAGCGACACTCAGGGTATCAGAGTATAAAGGATCTTATTCACATAATTCCATGTAATAGCCATAACAAAGAGGTAGAGGTTCCTGTAAAAAAGAAGTTTTTTGTGAGAAAGGTAAGAAAGAATCTACACCATTAGATCTTTGATCTAATGGTTGAGATCATAATGGCAAAATCGTAATAATGTTTAGTATTAAACATATTAATTTTCTAGATTAAGGGTATATAGGTAAATTTAACATTTTTAAATTAATAAACTAACATTAATGCACATGCAACTTCCTCCCGTCTTTTTTTAAACGTCAATAACTTTTTATACGTAACTTTTAAAAAAAACAAATTACACCATAATAACGAGCGTTTTTTATCTTTAATATGAGTACCGTATTGCTATACTTATATAGAGAAAAAAATATGTTTCGATCAGATGTTTAGTCCATGATGTTTTGCCTATGTTCATACAGTGGTGTTTTAATTGTATGTGATTCAAAGCGTGTTGTTTTAAACACATACTGGAAATCGTGGTGTATTTTTATCTACTGGAATGTAGGTTTTAAAACACCATGGTGTTTTAACATATGAAATCTGGAACATCTACTAGCATGCAGATGTAAAACATTATGCATGCATGTTTAAAACGCCATGTACAATAACCATACTATGAACATTATACTAAGAACACTTTCTGGAAATGGAGGTAGTGTATTTAATACTGTTATATACTTATTAAATGGTATTATACACTTATTGAATGGTGTTATATAATTATTGAATGGTGTTATATACTTATTGAATAGTGTTATATAATTATTGAATGGTGTTATATATGTGCTGAATGGTGATTTTGTGTCACACCCCGGCTTTGCGGAAGCGTGGGTTTATTTGGTGTGACTTCTTAATACCATAGCTTAATCACAACAAAGCAATATGAAAATAAAACCATGCAGATCATCCATTGATTTAAGTTTGAAAAGTAAAATACCACAACATTGTCTTAAGGCGTTGACACATGCAACGGAAATTACAACCTAATAACATAAAAACACTGTTTGAAAGACACAACCACAAACTTAAAATAGACGTAGTTTAAGAACTGTGACTCGTCCAGGTAAAAGCCACAACCCCTAAACTCGGATGATCCCATAACTCTACGCAGCGTGAAAACGTAGCATACCGTGCCAGATCCTTAGTTCCCTGAAATACATGTAAGTTGGAAAAATCAACAAAAATTGTTAAGCGAGTTCATGTGTAGTGAGTATGTAAAACCTTTGTAAGTATAAAAATCCTGGTATGTAGCAAATAAGGAAATAAAGAGATCACCAATGGTTTACAAGGCCATTGATATGTGTGAAGTGCAGTAGGAAGACTCAAACCTAGCAGATTTTTGCGTCGGGCACCAAGTCACCCCGAGGTCCGTACTGTTGGGCCTGGGGCTGGGCTCGTTACACCCAGATAGATCTACCGCTATTGTCCCTCGGTCCTACACTGAGGATTAATGGCCTTCAGTTCCCGCCTACTCACTCACATGATCTAAGTAGTAACCCTCCTTACGCTAAACATACCATGTGTAAAGTATTCGTAATCACAGTAACATGTATTTCACCCCCGCAGTTTAAAAACTGAAAACAGTTAAGAGAAAAGGGGGACATGAACTCACCGAAATGCGTCTCTAACAAGAAATCTCCCGGTCAACCTGCTGTGCGACGACCTACACGTACTAACTTCTATTAGACGGACGGTCGTGCCTTAGCTTAAGGTTTAATGTCTTTGGGAAATAGTTAGGCAACTATTTCGTAATCACACTTCGTAATTATTCTATAAATATATTCCTTCCCAAGGATGGGGGTTTTAATACATGTGCGTTCGTATAACTTCGAAATATATTATTAAGTCTCACTTAATGTAATATATTTTATTTCATTTGTCCAAAATACTTTACTTCCAAAATATAAATATTTTTCCCAAAAATATTATATTTTATCCCATATAATTTTCCAAAATAATATCCTTGTCAAAATACACACTTATGAGTATTTTCTGAAAATACGTAAGTTACGTTGTAAGGTTCGGGTGGTATAAATAATACCGGTGTAACTTAAATATTTATTGTGAAGGCGTTCGTATTATTTTGGAGCCGTGAATATTCAGTGTATTCTAGTGATATTATTTTTACCCTAAAAATAATATTTATGTAGTTCACAAAATAATCATAAAAATTACACAAGTGTTACTATGAAAAATATATATTCTAAATATATATTTAACAAGTTTTATTTATGACAATCCCACCTCCGACTCTTGGAAATTTTGTAATAAAAATCATGGCGAATTTTTATTTTGAAAGCAAGTTAAAAATATATTTATAACACTTGTCCCAAAATATTTTCTAAGTGTTATTTTCTGGAAAAATTTCGCCAGAGTTTCCTCTGTAACTGGAGGTGGCCACGCTTTCAAGCGTATCATTTTCTTTTATAAATTCAATCAACAATGTTCCCAACATCAACAAACAATGTTTCAACATCAACTAGTTCAAAAATATACGTAAATCGCAAACACATGAACTTGTGGGTTATGTAAAAGTGTGTAGTAATCTTCCAATATTCTTAGTAGATCTTTCTGTCTTTGTAAATAAAATCGGTTTCTTGAAAATCTTCTTTTTAAAGAAAGTATAAGTTTACAACTTCTCGGTCAAAAGTTACGAACATATTTCTTTGGTAAAACCTTTTGTTACATAAGTGTCTACGCACTAGTTTGCTCACAAGAACACCTTTGTTTCAAGAAAGATCCGGCTTCTAAACATGATTTCATTTGACATTTGGTTCTTCGAAAATACCACTTGTAGATCTTTAGATCTACTAGTTTTGGACTCTATTTTATAAGAAAAACTTTTTTTACACAAGTTCATGTTAATAAGTAGTAGTGTTCGTCATCTAATCATTTTCACACTTAAACATACACTAGTTCATGTTCCATGAACATGACTTAGCCGGGTTAGATGACGATCCGAACTACTACTAGCATCAAACAACATAAAATAATCATAACAAAACAAGATCCAAGAATTTTACACTAATATTTACTCATTAACCACTTTGTTCATCTTTTTTAGTAGACTTTAAACTTTGATCTTATATGTTCATGATTTTTATACGACAAATCTCTTATTAACCACTTTAGACAAGATCAATAGGGTGTTTAGAGTCACTTACTACTAGCTCGTGGCTAGGGAAGAAACTAGACGAAATACGGGTGGTTAATAGCATTGTGGTGAGGTCCTTGTGATTTCGTGAGCACCGGGCTTCCTTGTATGAGATCCTTCTCCTTTGTGTATGCTTGGAAATGCAAGACTAAAATTGAAAGTGGGTGGGTGTATGTGAAGGCTCTCGGCCGAGAATCAAAGAGAGGGGAGGAAAAGATAAATTTTTGTTGAGTGGTGTTTATGGAAGTGTGTAACCTCAAGGTCTTATTTGTAGACCATTTAATCTAATTATCCATTAGATATAGTGTCACCAAGATATGGAACATGGGCTTATTAAAATAATCAACATTGGTAAGAGGGTGTCCGCTCATGGGACCGAATTCGGTTGGAATGGGGGGGGGGGGGTTGGTTTGTTTCCCACTTGATAGTTAAGGTTAGTTAGGAGTTAATTAGAAGGTTAAACAAATTACTAGTGTGTTGTAAGTTGTAACGGGTGTTAGGGTATTCGGGGACCCTAACTGGCTCAGAAAAGGAAAAACAATGTCAATGTCAATATTTTTGTGTCCCAGGTTAAGTCCGGTTGTTCGGTTGGATACTGATCTGTTAAAGTGCTTAACAAAGCTTTAAGGTGTCTTTATTATTATTTTTAGTGACACAAAGAATCCCCGACACTTTGGAAAGTGTCTAGTAATATTTTTCCATGTTTTTGCACTTTACTAGTTAGCTTAAAAGCTGAATTTTTGTATTAAAGTGCAGAATTTTGTGTTTAAGACATATTTTTGGCACATCCGGTCACTATAACTATCACCTAGTGACGCAGTTTTACATTCCTCACCTCCCTACACTCCCTACTAGTGTAGTAATCTATTCCCGGCTCATACTGGCCTTAGAGACAGTGTCTGTCTGATGCTGGTTATGTCAGCATGTTTACTGGGTTATCCGTATAGTGTGCTCACTGTGCTTTTGTGCATCAAGGTTGTCACTGAAGTTTTGTGTAAATAATGGAGTGACAGTAGTAAAGTATGATGCATGTATAAGTATGTATCATAATTCAAGTAGCAGTTTAATCACAACTGTAAGCAAGCACAGTAATTAAGCAGTAATTAAATATTAATTAATTCGTACGGATACCTGGTTTGGTGAGGGTTGTCACATTCTCCCCCCGTTAAAGAAATTTCGTCCCGAAATTTAGGTTCTGCTTCTAGATGCAGGGGTCTTGGGAAATAAGTGGGGGTATTTCTCTTTCATACGATCCTCTTGTACCCACGTGAATTCAGGTCCATGCCTTGCATTCCAACGAACTTTGACGAGTTTGACACTGCTCCTGCGAGTTTTATTAACTTTCCAATCCGTAACCTCGACGGGTTCTTCGGTAAAGTGGAGCGTGTCGTCGATATGAACTTCGTCAGCAGGAATGATCACTGTTTCTTGTGTTGGACTCTTCCTTAGATTTGATACATGGAATGTATCGTGAACACCATTGAGTTCAGCAGGCAGGTCCAGTTTATAGGCTACAAGCCCAATCCTTTGAAGGATTCTGAAAGGGCCAATGTAACGCGGATTCAACTTCCCACGCTTTCCGAAGCGTGCCACACCCTTCCAGGGTGAAACTTTCAATAACACCATATCCCCAACTTGGAATTCCAAAGGTTTTCTCTTTGGATCTGCATAGGCTTTCTGTCTGTCGCGAGCCGCTTCGATGCGCTTTCGAATTTGTGTGATCTTGTCCGTTGTCTCTTGGACTATTTCAGGACCAACAAGCTGCCTATCACCTGCATCAGCCCAGCATAGTGGTAATCGACACTTGCGTCCGTAAAGAGCTTCAAATGGCGCGGCCCAATGCTGGTGTGGTAGTTGTTGTTGTATAAAAATTCGGCCAATGGTAAATGATTATCCCACCTACCGCCCAAATCCATAACGCATGCTCTCAGCATATCTTCCAATGTCTGTATCGTTCGTTCGCTTTGCCCATCGGTCTGTGGGTGAAATGCAGTGCTCAGATTCAATTGTGAGCCAAAAGCTTCTTGGAAAGACTGCCAAATTCTTGACACAAACCTCCCGTCTCTATCAGAGATGATTGAGAGTGGCACTCCATGACGTGCAACGATTTCTCTCATGTAAATTTCAGCTAATTTGCTCGTGTTATCTTTCTCCCTGATAGGTAAGAAGTGCGCAGATTTCGTTAATCGGTCCACTATTACCCAAATAGTGTCATGACCTCTTGGCGTTCTTGGCAACTTCGTTATAAAGTCCATTGAAATTTCTTCCCATTTCCACTTGGGAATCTCATGTTGTTGCGGAAGTCCTGAAGGCTTCTGGTATTCAGCTTTCACCTTAGCACACGTTAAACATTTGCTCACGTAAACAGCAACGTCGCCTTTCATTCTAGGCCACCAATAGTAATCTTTAAGGTCCTGGTACATCTTATCCGCTCCTGGATGGATAGAGTACCGTGATTTGTGTGCCTCATCAAAAATAACTTTTCTCAAACCACCAAACAGAGGAACCCAAATTCTTTTCATAAAACATAACGTTCCTTCCTCGTTTGGCACCAACTGCTTCTCCATCCCACGGAGATACTCATCTTCAAGGTTTCTTTCCTTAAAAGCTTCTTTCTACGCGGCACGAATTCGCAGAAAAAGATCTGTTTGGATAATCATTTCTAAAGCCCTAACCCTTATGGGCTTGATCCTTTCTTTTCGACTTAGGGCATCGGCGACCACATTCGCCTTCCCTGGATGGTACTTTATCTCGCAGTTGTAATCGTTCAACAATTCGACCCAACGTCTTTGTCTCATATTCAGCTCTTTCTGGTCGAATATGTGCTGCAGGCTTTTATGATCTGTGAAGATTGTACACTTTGTACCATATAGGTAGTGTCTCCAGATTTTTAATGCAAATATCACCGCGCCTAGTTCCAAATCATGCGTGGTATAGTTCTTTTCATGTACCTTCAGCTGGCGCGATGCGTAAGCTATAACTTTCTGGTGTTGCATCAACACGCAACCCAAGCCTTGACGCGAAGCGTCGCAATATACCACAAAATCATCTGTACCCTCTGGTAGTGCTAAGATTGGCGCATTGCAGAGCTTGTCTTTTAATAGCTGAAATGCTCCTTCCTGTTTGATTCCCCAATCAAACTTCTTATCTTTCTGCGGGAGGAGTGTTAGTGGTTGAGTGATTTTTGAAAAATCCTCAATGAACCTTCGATAATAGCCAGCCAAGCCTAAGAATTGTCGAATCTCGGTTGGCGTCTTTGGGGTTTCCCAATTTTTGATCGCTTCAATCTTTATTGGATCCACGTGAATCCCATCTCCATTCACCACATGTCCAAGGAATTGGACTTCACGTAGCCAAAACTCGCACTTAGAGAATTTGGCATACAACTGTTCCTTTTTCAGCAACTCCAAAATAGCTCTTAAGTGTTGTTCGTGTTCAGCCTTTGTCTTTGAATAAATCAAAATATCGTCGATGAATACAATCACGAACTTATCGAGATACGGCTTGCAGACTCGGTTCATCAGGTCCATAAAAACAGCAGGCGCGTTTGTCAACCCAAACGGCATAACTAGGAACTCGTAGTGTCCATAACGAGTTCTGAAGGCTGTCTTTGGGATGCTCTCCTCTTGTATCCTTAGCTGATGGTATCCAGATCGAAGATCGATCTTAGAGTAAAAGCTTGAACCTTGGAGCTGATCGAATAAGTCATCGATCCTTGGCAGGGGGTACCTATTCTTGATAGTCAACTTGTTCAACTCCCGGTAGTCAATGCACATACGAAAACTATCGTCTTTCTTCTTAACAAACAGGACCGGAGCTCCCCAAGGTGAGAAGCTTGGTCTGATGAATCCTTTGTCTAGCAACTCTTGGAGTTGTGTCGACAATTCCTGCATCTCTGACGGTGCAAGTCTATAAGGTGCCCTAGCTACAGGCGCGGCGCCTGGAACTAAGTCTATACGGAACTCCACTTGCCTCTGGGGTGGCAATCCTGGCAAGTCCTCAGGGAAGACTTCAGGATACTCCCTTACGACAGGGATGTCTTCGATTATCGGCTCAGTAGCTTTCTTATCCACGATGTGTCCCAGGAAGGTAGCACATCCCTTCTGTAAACACTTTCGCGCTTTCAGGCAGCTGATGATTCTTAAAGGCGTATCACGCTTTTCACCATGAACCACAATCGTTTCACCATCTTCGGTTGGGATGCGAATGATCTTCTCGTGGCAGACAATTTCTGCCTTGTTACTTGATAACCAATCCATTCCTACTACCACGTCGAAGCTTCCCAACTTGACTGGTAGTAGATCCAAAGCAAACTCACGCTCTCCCAATTCGATTACACAACCTCTGACCACTTCATTAGCTTCTACTAACTTTCCATTCGCCAATTCGATTGAGTACGGGATATCTAGTTTACTAGCGGCTAAACCAAGCATATTCTTAAATTCTAACGATACGAAGCTATAATCGGCGCCAGTATCAAATAAAATGGATGCAAAGCGTTGGTTTATAGGGAACGTACCAGTAACAACATTGGGATCCTGGCGCGCTTCCCTCGCTTCGATATTGAAAACCCTTCCCCATGCTTGGTTCAATTCTGGGCAGTTCCTCTTATAGTGCCCAATGTCACCACAGTTAAAACAACCTGGTATTTGCCCGTTTCCACCTCCATTCCCAACTTGATTGTTGTTTTGGTTACGATTCACAGCACCAGCTTGATTCGCGTTGTTGCCTCGATTTCCATTTCCTCCATTATTTCCTTGAGCACGATTTCCATTACCACCACGATTATTGTTTCTATTTCCAAAACCTCCTTGGCCTCCCCGACCAGCGTTAGCCCAACAGTTATCCTTCAAATGTCCGGTTTTTCCACAAGCTTCGCATACCCTTGGACCACACCGGCCTGAATGGTGACGCTGGCAGGTGTTACACTTGGGGTGTGTACCCATATACCCTTTTCCTTTCTTTCCACCACCGGTTGTAGCTTGAACCGGTGTGCTTGGTTCTCCTTTCCTGCCATCACTGCTTGTGCCTTGTTTGAAGTTCGAGAATTTTCTTTTGTTACCCCCGGACGACTCTACGTGAGTCTCCTTCTTCTTTTGCTCAACATCAGAAAACTTGTTTAGGCGGATGGCCTCCTCAGTAAGAGCCACGCTCAGATCAATTGCCTCAGTGATTATTGCCGGCTTTGAAGAGGTCACCATACTTATGATTTGAGGAGCTAAACCCCAAATGAAGCGCTCGATTCGCTTGAATTCCGGTGTAACCATGTAAGGAACCACATGAGATAAGTCGTGAAACCTCTGAACATATTCCGCAATTTTCGGACCTTCCATCTTCAAATTCCAAAACTCAGTTTCCAACCTTTGAATTTTAGCGCGTGAAACATACTTTCTTCGCATGAGCTCTTTCAGCTCGTTCCATGTCATTGCGTAAGCTGTGGCTTCACCAAGAGTCTGAACTTGTAAGTTCCACCAGGACAGGGCTCCGTCCAAGAATAGCCCAGAAATGTAAGTAACTTGTTGGTCTGGAGCGCACTTGCTCATTCGGAGGACAGACTCTGTCTTCTCAGCCCATCTTACAAAAGCAACAGCACCTCCGGTGCCATCAAAGTTCACGGGCTTGCAGTCTAGGAACTGCTTGTAAGTGTACCCTGCACATACATTAGAATATACGGATGGTATTAGCAAACGTGCTATAAAATGTATTGTAATCCATCTCAACGACTTAACATTACCATGCGGTGGATTGTTGTTGCCATTATTGTTCGAACTGCTTCCGCTGGGTCCTCCTTGTGAGGCTACATACTGCGCTATGGCGGCAGCGATGATTTGTTGAAGTTCTGCCTCGTTGGCAGGCATGCGCGGATCGCGTTTCGGTGGCATCTTCTAAAAGATGTGTTCACGTAAGTCAGGTCATGGTAGGTAAAGTGTGCGTATATAATGATAGTAATAATACATAACATCTCATGATAAAAATAAACCAAACACATAACATCTCATGTTATAGAACATAAACAATCAATCAAACATCACATATGATGAGAATACTGCGATTGCATTGCCATAAATCGAGACCACAATGTAAAGTTTACAAGTACACAACTGTATCATACAACATCAATGACTAAGGGCTACATCACCCCAGTCTAAAATATCAAATCAGTGTCAACAATATCCAATATACATAACAACAAAAGTCAGGATCAATATGCAGTCTCCCAAAAGCTGTGCAATCTGTGCAATCGCCGTCTTCTCAACAAAAGTCCACCCGTGTCGTACAAAATAGCCCTACGCTGATGGCGGTGGAGGAGGGGGAAAATGAGAAAAGAGCAAACGTCGCATGTGAAGCCAATCCTCCTCCATGGCTCGATGAGAACTCAACAGATATGATATCTGCTGCTCCTGAGTCCAAAAACGAGCAGCAGAATCGGGAGATAACGGACGAGGAGGGTGTGGTGCCGAGAACGGGGGATGACAATGGCAGGATGGACGTGGAGCACTCTCCAAATCCTGGATGCAGCGTGTCAAGGCCTCCTGCTGTACTATCAAAGAAACAAGGACATCCTCGGTAGAAGACCCAACATGATATGGGTGATATGGGTCAGACGGTGGCATAATGGGTGGCGAAGTCCAGAGAAAAGGCTCACTAGCTGGGGCGAAGGATGGTACAGCAAACGGTGCAACAGGGGGAACAAGAGAGGAAAACTGTGGTATGACCGGGACAGATGTCGGCACATGACCAAAGGGGTGAGTCGAGGAACCCTCTCCCGGGTGCGATGGCGGTGTCAACTGACGGAACATAACAGGTAAGTCGGTGTGGTGAACACCGGTAGTATGAACGGGATGCAAAGGAACATCAGTAGGAACTGAAACAGGTGCTGAAGCAGGTGTAACGGGTACCACATAAGGCGGGTAGTCATCATCATCGTCTATCCACCCATTTCGGGTGTCAGCATATCGTAGGTCAACGTGTGTCGCAAAGGGGGCATGATCGGGCTGCACAGGCACGGGATCAAGAGGAGGGGCGACAACAGGATCAGTGGGAACATCAGCAACCTGATCGTCCACTAACGGTGGAGCAACAACAGGATCTCCTAACATAAATGGAACATCAACATGAGCATCAGCAACAACAAGATCACCCTCCAACAGTGGAGCAATAATGGGATGATCGTCAACAGGCAAATCAGCAATCAAAGGATCAACAGCGGGTACATCAGCATGAATAGGGTCATGCTCGAATGCGGGGACTGGAGCAACTACTGGCTCGGGGGCCACAGCAGGCTCCGGATCATCAAACTCCATCTCGAAATCAGCGGGATCAGCGAGCATGGGATCAACGGGGTCATAGGGTCAGTGGTAATTAGTTCCCTGACGTGTATACCTCGCGCTCTGATGACACTCTGTCGTCCGATACTGTGACTCGTCCAGGTAAAAGCCACAACCCCTAAACTCGGATGATCCCATAACTCTACGCAGCGTGAAAACGTAGCATACCGTGCCAGATCCTTAGTTCCCTGAAATACATGTAAGTTGGAAAAATCAACAAAAATTGTTGAGCGAGTTCATGTGTAGTGAGTATGTAAAACCTTTGTAAGTATAAAAATCCTGGTATGTAGCAAATAAGGAAATAAAGAGATCACCAATGGTTTGCAAGGCCATTGATATGTGTGAAGTGCAGTAGGAAGACTCAAACCTAGCAGATTTTTGTGTCGGGCACCAAGTCACCCCGAGGTCCGTACTGTTGGGCCTGGGGCTGGGCTCGCTACACCCAGATAGATCTACCGCTATTGTCCCTCGGTCCTACACTGAGGATTAATGGCCTTCAGTTCCCGCCTACTCACTCACATGATCTAAGTAGTAACCCTCCTTACGCTAAACATACCATGTGTAAAGTATTCGTAATCACAGTAACATGTATTTCACCCCCGCAGTTTAAAAACTGAAAACAGTTAAGAGAAAAGGGGGACATGAACTCACCGAAATGCGTCTCTAACAAGAAATCTCCCGGTCAACCTGCTGTGCGACGACCTACACGTACTAACTTCTATTAGACAGACGGTCGTGCCTTAGCTTAAGGTTTAATGTCTTTGGGAAATAGTTAGGCAACTATTTCGTAATCACACTTCGTAATTATTTTGTAAATATATTCCTTCCCAATGATGGGGGTTTTAATACATGTTCGTTCGTATAACTTCGAAATATATTATTAAGTCTCACTTAATGTAATATATTTTATTTCATTTGTCCAAAATACTTTACTTCCAAAATATAAATATTTTTCCCAAAAATATTATATTTTATCCCATATAATTTTCCAAAATAATATCCTTGTCAAAATACACACTTATGAGTATTTTCTGAAAATACGTAAGTTACGATGTAAGGTTCGGGTGGTATAAATAATACCGGTGTAACTTAAATATTTATTGTGAAGGCGTTCGTATTATTTTGGAGCCGTGAATATTCAGTGTATTCTAGTGATATTATTTTTACCCTAAAAATAATATTTATGTAGTTCACAAAATAATCATAAAAATTACACAAGTGTTACTATGAAAAATATATATTCTAAATATTTATTTAACAAGTTTTATTTATGACAATCCCACCTCCGACTCTTGGAAATTTTGTAATAAAAATCATGGCGAATTTTTATTTGGAAAGCAAGTTAAAAATATATTTATAACACTTGTCCCAAAATATTTTCTAAGTGTTATTTTCTGGAAAAATTTCGCCAGAGTTTCCTCTGTAACTGGAGGTGGCCACGCTTTCAAGCGTATCATTTTCTTTTATAAATTCAATCAACAATGTTCCCAACATCAACAAACAATGTTTCAACATCAACTAGTTCAAAAATATACGTAAATCGCAAACACATGAACTTGTGGGTTATGTGAAAGTGTGTAGTAATCTTCCAATATTCTTAGTAGATCTTTCTGTCTTTGTAAATAAATCGGTTTCTTGAAAATCTTATTTTTAAAGAAAGTGTAAGTTTACAACTTCTCGGTCAAAAGTTACGAACATATTTCTTTGGTAAAACCTTTTGTTACATAAGTGTCTACGCACTAGTTTGCTCACAAGAACACCTTTGTTTCAAGAAAGATCCGGCTTCTAAACATGATTTCATTTGACACTTGGTTCTTCGAAAATACCACTTGTAGATCTTTAGATCTACTAGTTTTGGACTCTATTTTATAAGAAAAACTTTTTTTACACAAGTTCATGTTAATAGTAGTAGTGTTCGTCATCTAATCATTTTCACACTTAAACATACACTAGTTCATGTTCCATGAACATGACTTAGCCGGGTTAGATGATGATCCGAACTACTATTAGCATCAAACAACATAAAATAATCATAACAAAACAAGATCCAAGAATTTTACACTAATATTTACTCATTAACCACTTTGTTCATCATTTTTAGTAGACTTTAAACTTTGATCTTATATGTTCATGATTTTTATCCGAAAAATCTCTTATTAACCACTTTAGACAAGATCAATAGGGTGTTTAGAGTCACTTACTACTAGCTCGTGTCTAGGGAAGAAACTAGACGAAATACGGGTGGTTAATAGCGTTGTGGTTGTGACAACTCGTATTTCAGAACCTATCTTTGTGCTATGAGTAGCGTGTTTGAACACTATGTGATTGTATGAACTTGGTTGATTAATTGAATGTTCGATGTTTGTTATGTGCTTATTTGTGTAACGAATGTATGTATGAATATAAACGAGCTCTAACACACGACACAACCCGATCGCACAAGCCCATTCGGGCTATACTCGAAACCCAAGGGCGGCCCAAGGAAGGGTTCGCACAAGACATCCTGGTCGCACAAGTCTTGTCAGTCGCACAAGGTGTTTCTAGTCGCACAAGTTGATATGATTATTTAACTGTTTGGGCCGGTTGTCTATTTTGGGCTGGGCTGGTAAACGGATCGCACAAGACTATTTGGATCGCACAAACTGTTTAATTGTTTAATGAATGGGCTGAATATGTATGTTGGGCCGGGTTACTCTATTGTGTTTCATTTGGGTGATCGTACAAGATAAATGGGTTAATGAACTTATGCGAGACCAACCTCTTGGGCCGTACAAGTTGGGCGTTTTATGGACTTAACTGTTTAAGTGTTTACGTGGTTGCCATGATCAGTACGTGTTCGTAACTGTAGCTTATGTGTAAAAATATGTACGATACTTGAAAACCTAAACCTGACTTGTATGATAACCATGTTAGGACGTGGTTGACCACTAGCTGCTAGACTTGACCTTTCTGTGTAATCTGCCGAGCAAACCAAGGTGAGTTCACACTTCGTAACAAAGCATGGGGTTCCCAGGGGTTGGGAATGGGTTAAGGAATATAGATTCCTCGTCCTGTTGAGACGTAATCAGGAACATAGATTCCTCTTCCTGTTGAGACGTATTTAACTATACCAGACTAGAACTCTATCAACGAAGTCCCTCCTTTTATATCGACTTAATCGCCGAGGCCAATGGCGAACGGGTCATTAGTTAAATAGCGCTATTAGGTTTAACAAACCTCACACCGTGCCGCAGAGGACGGGCGTGGACTAATGGACTATGGCACGTCAGTGATGATAGACACAGACGTTAGGGCACTTAAACATGACGAACGTTAGTAGTCGATATGGTAACGAGTTTGGTGAATTAAACATGGGGTAGCCCCCACGGCCATAGAGCCGGGCTGGAATAGCCAACGTAAGAACGGGTAACTAATAAACGTTTTTCGAACTATGGGGTAACCCCCACGGCTGGATAGCTGGTAAAGAACAAACTGTGTTTTCGGAATAACTATAAACTGGACAACCAAACGTGAACTCACTCAACTAGTTGTTGACTCGTTACTACATGCTTTGCAGGTCTATAGGTACTTAGCTGGAGCTTGCACAAGGAAGAGTCATTGTGGGACATGGACAACTGTGTGCCATGTTAAACATTTGGTTAATTGAACTTTTGATTTGGTTTTAAACATTATGCTTCCGCTCGTAACTTAACTATGTTCGTTTTGGACACTAATCGTGTTGGTTGGACTTTTACATTTAATTATTTACTTGTTCAATATGATTAGTGGTTTGATCCTGGTCAGTCACGCCTCCAAGCGGTGATACTCCGCATGTGGATTTTGGGGGTGTGACAGATTGGTATCAGAGCCATTGGTTATAGAGAACTTGGTTTTAATAAAGGAAAACGTTTTTGTTAAAACCAGACTATAACCTGTACAGTGCTCTACGATCCACAACGACGCTTCACTCCACGTGCAAGGCTCGACATTCTAGGTGATATGGTTTATGTTTATATTGCCTACTTGCTAGATTGCATAGAACTTTGCTCATGGTATGCTTAGATAAACGTAGCAACTATAGTTTGAAAACACATTTGTGCTTGCTCCCTACTGTCACTACACACTTACACACATTCCCGACACATTTCCTACTTGTGTTTCCTTCGATGTGAGATCATGAGGGAACGTGGGAACCTAACTCAAGCCAGCTGACGGCTCTTATCAACGAACAAGTAACGGCAGCACTCGCAGCCGCTCAGGCAGGAGGTATAACCTGCTATTCCGAACCTAACCTAGGATGATAGATCCTACTCTCATGACCCAACTCTCGCGCTTAACCCTGTCGTTTCTTCCTCGCGCAACAAGGTCAGAACGCTCAGCCGCCTGTATGCACATTTAAGATGTTTATGGACCGTCATCCTAGTACTTTCAGTGGCACTAAAGGAGCTGTTAGACTCCTCCATTGGTTTGAAAAGCTCGAGTCTGTCTTAGAGACGTGTGAATGCCCTGAGGCTCATAGGGTGAAGTACGCCACTGGTACTCCCGAAGGCACTACGCTAACTTGGCGGAACGCGCAAGTTCAGATGCTGGGGCTGGCGGCTGCTAATGCCACCCCATGGAATGATTTTAAGGAAGTGATCAAACGTGAATAATGTAGTCATGATGACATCCACAAGCTGGAAGTGGAAATTCTTTAACCTGAACGATCCAACGAACTGGCAACGTTATGTCCAATTATAGTGGATCCTCCCATCGAACGCATTGAGCTGTACCTCAAAGGCATAGTACCAGAGAATCAAAGTCATGTGACTTCTGCCAACCTTGCTACTATCCAGGATGTAAGTGGAACAGAACAGACTGCCTAAGCGTGTAAGTGCTACTACTACTACTGCTACACCCAGTGACAATAAATGAAAGTGGAATGGAACCCCCAGCCAGGGTTCGACTTCAGTTCAGTTCCAGGCACAGCAACCAAAGATTGATGACTACCAGAGCCCTGGTCAGCAATCTTCTGGTATTCAAGAGCAGGGTGGATATAGAGAAAACCTCCCGAAGTGCAACAGATGCAACAGGCACCACAGTGGTCAGTGCAACAGGGGTCGTTGCCAGAGGTGCCTCAAGATGGGTCAGGAAGCTAAGGGATTGCAGGAGCTCACGACCTGCGAATCGGAACCAACAACAACGATAACCAGGGCAATGGGAATAACAACGGAGGTAATAACGACGACGATGGTGCCAGGGGTCGGGTGTTCATGATTGGTCAGGGTGATGCTAGGAATGACCCCAACGTATGATGGTTTTGACATCGTTATTGGTATGGACTGGTTATCTCAACACCAAGCAGAGATTCTTTGCAACGAAAAGATTGTCCGTATTCCTCGCCCAGGTGGTGAACCTCTCATGATTCGTGGCGACAAGAGTGGTGCTGTGGTGAGCATCATTTCTTCCCTTAAGGCTCAAAAGTGTTTGCGTAAGGGCCACACTGCTTTTCTGGCTCTTGTTACTGACACCTCTAAGAAAGAGAAAAAGATAGAAGACTTCCCGATTGTACGCGACTATCCTGAGGTATTTCCTGAGGAACTACCTGGCCTTCCGCCTCATCGTCAGGTCGAATTTCAAATCGAGTTAGCTCCTGGAGCGGCACCCATAGCTCGTGCACCGTATCGTTTAGCTCCATCAGAGTTGAAAGAGCTATCTACGCAACTACAAGAACTCCTAGATAAGGGTTTTATTCGTCCTAGCTCTTCGCCCTGGGGAGCTCCAGTGCTATTTGTGAAGAAGAAAGACGGTACGTTCAGAATGTGCATCGACTACCGTGAACTGAACAAGCTGACCGTGAAGAATCGCTACCCTCTCCCACGTATTGACGACTTGTTCGACCAGCTACAAGGGTCGAGTTACTATTCAAAGATCGATTTGAGATCAGGATATCACCAACTGAGAGTCCGAGAAGAGGACGTCTCCAAAACAGCCTTTAGAACCCGTTATGGACACTACGAGTTTTTGGTCATGCCTTTTGGGATGACAAACGCACCGGCGGTCTTCATGGACTTGATGAATCGAGTGTGCAAGCCTTACTTAGACAAATTCGTTATTGTCTTCATCGATGACATTCTGATCTATTCGAAGAGTCAGGAGGAGCACGAGCAACATTTACAACTTATTTTGGAACTCCTTCGAAAAGAACAGCTGTACGCCAAGTTTTCAAAATGTAACTTCTGGCTTCGTGAAGTGCATTTCTTAGGCCACGTAGTGAACAAGGATGGGATTCACGTTGATCCATCCAAGGTAGAGTCAATTAAGAGCTGGCCTGCACCTCGTACGCCAACGGAAATTCGCCAATTCTTGGGATTGGCAGGTTACTACGGGAGATTTATCAAGGATTTTTCTAAGATTGCTCAGCCTCTTACTTCACTAACGCAGAAGGGCGTTGTTTATCGTTGGGGAAACGCACAGGAGTTAGCGTTTCAGTACTTAAAGGATAGACTTTGCAGTGCACCTATTCTTTCATTGCCAGAGGGCACAGACGACTTCGTGGTTTACTGTGACGCATCCATTCAGGGTCTTGGTTGCGTATTGATGCAGCGGGATAAAGTTATAGCCTACGCCTACGCCTCACGCCAACTCAAAGTTCATGAAAAGAACTACACTACACACGATCTAGAGCTGGGAGCGGTTATTTTTGCGCTTAAGATATGGCGACACTACTTGTATGGCACCAAGTGTGCTATCTACACTGATCACAGAAGCCTCGAGCACATCTTTAAACAGAAAGAACTCAATATGAGACAACGACGATGGGTCGAACTGCTGAATGACTACGAATGCTCGATCAGGTACCACCCGGGCAAAGCCAATGTTGTGGCTGACGCCCTCAGTCGAAAGGACACTGCGCCCAAGCGCGTACGAGCTTTACAACTCACTATACAGTCTAGCCTTCCTTCTCAAATACGAAATGCTCAGGTAGAAGCATTGAAACCAGAGAACGTCAGGGCTGAAGCCCTACGCGGCTCAAGGCAACGCTTAGAACAGAAGGAATACGGTGCTTACTATGTAACAGGACGCATTTGGGTCCCACTTTATGGCAACCTACGAGAGCTTGTGATGGATGAGGCACACAAGTCTCGCTACTCGGTACATCCTGGTTCGGATAAAATGTACCACGATATCAAAACCACATACTGGTGGCCTAGCATGAAGGCACACATAGCAACCTACGTTAGCAAGTGCTTGACTTGTGCGAGAGTCAAGGCGGAATATCAGAAACCTTCAGGCCCACTTCAACAACCAGAGATACCACAATGGAAATGGGAGCAAATTTCCATGGATTTTGTTACTGGCCTGCCTAGATCTCAACGTGGCAATGATACTATTTGGGTGATCGTGGATCGACTCACAAAGTCCGCTCATTTCCTGGCTATCAAAGAAACGGATAAGTTCTCCACCCTAGCAGAAGTATATCTCAAGGAAGTTGTCTCGAGACACGGGGTGCCCATCTCTATCATCTCGGATCGAGATGCCCGATTTACATCAGAACTGTGGCAAGCAATGCACAAGTCCTTTGGCTCAAGGCTAGATATGAGCACAGCTTATCACCCGCAAACGGATGGGCAGTCGGAACGTACCATCCAGACTCTCGAAGACATGCTTAGGGCATGTGTAATTGACTTTGGCAACGGCTGGGAAAAAGCATCTGCCACTTGTGGAATTTTCATACAATAACAGCTACCACACCAGCAATAAAGCTACTCCGTTTGAGGCATTGTACGGGCGTAAATGCCGGTCACCTCTTTGTTGGGCAGAGGTGGGGGATAGTCAGATTATTGGTCCAGAACATGTGGTTGACACAACAGAGAAAATTGCTCAGATACGACAACGAATGGCGGCGGCTCGTGACCGTCAGAAAGTCTACGCCGATAAGGGCAGAAAACCACTAGAGCTCCAAGTTGGGGAGCGTGTACTACTCAAAGTTTCACCCTGGAAGGGTGTGGTTCGTTTTGGAAAACGGGGCAAACTTAACCCACGATACGTTGGACCTTTCGAAGTCATTGAGAAAATAGGCAAGGTGGCCTACAGATTGAACTTACCAGCAGAGCTCAGTGCAGTTCACGATGTTTTCCACGTGTCGAATCTGAAGAAATGTCTGTCAGATGAGACCCACGTAGTTCCTTTGAAGGAGCTCACGATCAACGAGCAGTTACGATTCGTCAAGGAACCTGTTGAAATCACGGACCGGGATGTTAAGGTCCTCAAGCATACAAGAATACCTCTCGTTCGAGTTCGATGGAACTCACGTCGCGGCCCAGAGTTCACCTGGGAACGCGAAGATCAGATGAAGCAAAAGTATCCCCAACTGTTCGCACATGATACAACCACTATTGAGGCTGAAGCTACGGAATTTCGGGACGAAATTCCAGATCAACGGGGGGAGGATGTGACACCCCAGGAAAACCAGGAAAACCATGCTAACTAGCTTCCTCAGTGAGTACGTGCTAAATTTCGGGACGAAATTTCTTTCAACTTGGGGATAATGTGACAACTCGTATTTCAGAACCTATCTTTGTGCTATGAGTAGCGTGTTTGAACACTATGTGATTGTATGAACTTGGTTGATTAATTAAATGTTCGATGTTTGTTATGTGTTTATTTGTGTAACGAATGTATGTATGAATATAAACGAACTCTAACACACGACACAACCCGATCGCACAATCCCATTCGGGCTATACTCGAAACCCAAGGGCGGCCCAAGGAAGGGTTCGGCCCACCCCCCCCCCCTAGCTACACGAAAACATTATCCCATCTTAGGGATTAGTTTCACATATTTCACAACACACAAAACCCTAGTGCTCTCTTTCTTCTCTCTAGAACTCGACGGCAACAACACTCTCTCCCTCGAAGCTTGTGATTCGAATTAACTCTTATTCATCTCTAATCCGGTTAGTGTTTTAAGTGTTTTATTGTTATTTAATTTTATGCGATTGATGAAGGTGTATTGTTATATGATTTAATCAAATCCGGTTAGGGTTCTTGCTTGTGGAATCAATAATAATGAGGTTGCATGAGGTTGTGATGTATGTATGTTTTATATGAGGACAAATAGGGTTACTTATGTACGTGTTTATAATTGATATGATTGCATGACTATGTTGTTCAACATCATTGGATAAACTTGCAAACCCACTACAAAAATCGGTCCAATAACATGTAAGTAGGTACTGTTGTCGGCACATGTTAGCTTTGGTTATGTATTGTTATGATATAGGCATGAGAATGATGGAATAACATGAAGTAATCATAGTGTCAAAATTTGTCAGCCATGTGAAGTCTTGAATATTGTTTGATTTATTAATGTGTTGAATGATGAGAAAGTATTATTTTATAAAGAGTAGTTCGAGGGCATAGACTTGTAGGTTGATGTGATGATTGATAGTGGGATGATGATATCGAAATGGTTAGGTGTGAAAGAACTGATCTTCTTTGATAACTGTTGTTTAATTGTTAGGGTCATTTATGAATTCATCATTTGTATTCATTTCTTTCTCATGATTAATGTCACAATTAAGTATATATTGGATCGCATGGACCATGTGAATTGTATGAGAATTAGGGTGATGTGATGATGGTTATTTAGTGATAACTTGTTCGTCTGAATCTGATATGGCCGAGAATTATTGACATGTAGTTGTTAATTGCTTATGATTGAGAATAATCAAAGTTTATATGAATAAACTCATTAATTGGGGATTGTTGAAATTGATCGAATATTAGCTAAGATAGAAATGGTTGGTTGATTATTTTAAATTTGGAAACTGGTAAATGGTTGTAACCGAATGGCAAGATATTCGGATGTCTAATTCACTCGCACAAGACATCCTGGTCGCACAAGTCTTGTCAGTCGCACAAGGTGTTTCTAGTCGCACAAGTTGATATGATTATTTAACTGTTTGGGCCGGTTGTCTATTTTGGGCTGGGCTGGTAAACGGATCGCACAAGACTATTTGGATCGCACAAACTGTTTAATTGTTTAATGATTGGGCTGAATATGTATGTTGGGCCGGGTTACTCTATTGTGTTTCATTTGGGTGATCGCACAAGATAAATGGGTTAATGAACTTATGCGAGCCCAACCTCTTGGGCCGTACAAGTTGGGCGTTTTATGGACTTAACTGTTTAAGTGTTTACGTGGTTGCCATGATCAATACGTGTTCGTAACTGTAGCTTATGTGTAAACATATGTACGATACTTGAAAACCTAAACCTGACTTGTATGATAACCATGTTAGGACGTGGTTGACCACTAGCTGCTAGACTTGACCTTTCTGTGTAATCTGCCGAGCAAACCAAGGTGAGTTCACACTTCGTAACAAAGCATGGGGTTCCCAGGGGTTGGGAATGGGTTAAGGAATATAGATTCCTCGTCCTGTTGAGACGTAATCAGGAACATAGATTCCTCGTCCTGTTGAGACGTATTTAACTATACCAGACTAGAACTCTATCAACGAAGTCCCTCCTTTTATATCGACTTAATCGCCGAGGCCAATGGCGAACGGGTCATTAGTTAAATAGCGCTATTAGGTTTAACAAACCTCACACCGTGCCGCAGAGGACGGGCGTGGACTAATGGACTATGGCACGTCAGTGATGATAGACACAGACGTTAGGGCACTTAAACATGACGAACGTTAGTAGTCGATATGGTAACGAGTTTGGTGAATTAAACATGGGGTAGCCCCCACGGCCATAGAGCCGGGCTGGAATAGCCAACGTAAGAACGGGTAACTAATAAACGTTTTTCGAACTATGGGGTAACCCCCACGGCTGGATAGCTGGTAAAGAACAAACTGTGTTTTCGGAATAACTATAAACTGGACAACCAAACGTGAACTCACTCAACTAGTTGTTGACTCGTTACTACATGCTTTGCAGGTCTATAGGTACTTAGCTGGAGCTTGCACAAGGAAGAGTCGTTGTGGGACATGGACAACTGTGTGCCATGTTAAATATTTGGTTAATTGAACTTTTGATTTGGTTTTAAACATTATGCTTCCGCTCGTAACTTAACTATGTTCGTTTTGGACACTAATCGTGTTGGTTGGACTTTTACATTTAATTATTTACTTGTTCAATATGATTAGTGGTTTGATCCTGGTCAGTCACGCCTCCAAGCGGTGATACTCCGCATGTGGATTTTGGGGGTGTGACAGTGGTGAGGTCCTTGTGATTCCGTGAGCACCGGGCTTCCTTGTATGAGATCCTTCTCCTTTGTGTATGCTTGGAAATGCAAGACTAAAATTGAAAGTGGGTGGGTGTATGTGAAGGCTCTCGGCCGAGAATCAAAGAGAGGGGAGGAAAAGATGAAATTTTTGTTGAGTGGTGTTTATGGAAGTGTGTAACCTCAAGGTCTTATTTGTAGACCATTTAATCTAATTATCCATTAGATATAGTGTCACCAAGATATGGAACATGGGCTTATTAAAATAATCAACATTGGTAAGAGGGTGTCCCCTCATGGGACCGAATTCGGTTGGAATGGGGGGGGGGGGTTTGGTTTGTTTCCCACTTGATAGTTAAGGTTAGTTAGGAGTTAATTAGAAGGTTAAACAAATTACTAGTGTGTTGTAAGTTGTAACGGGTGTTAGGGTATTCGGGGACCCTAACTGGCTCAGAAAAGGAAAAACAATGTCAATGTCAATATTTTTGTGTCCCGGGTTAAGTCCGGTTGTTCGGTTGGATACTGATCTGTTAAAGTGCTTAACAAAGCTTTAAGGTGTCTTTATTATTATTTTTAGTGACACAAAGAATCCCCGACACTTTGGAAAGTGTCTAGTAATATTTTTTCATGTTTTTGCACTTTACTAGTTAGCTTAAAAGCTGAATTTTTGTATTAAAGTGCAGAATTTTGTGTTTAAAACATTTTTTGGCACATCCGGTCACTATAACTATCACCTAGTGACGCAGTTTTACATTCCTCACCTCCCTACACTCCCTACTAGTGTAGTAATCTATTCCCGGCTCATACTGGCCTTAGAGACAGTGTCTGTCTGATGCTGGTTATGTCAGCATGTTTACTGGGTTATCCGTATAGTGTGTTCACTGTGCTTTTGTGCATCAAGGTTGTCACTGAAGTTTTGTGTAAATAATGGAGTGACAGTAGTAAAGTATGATGCATGTATAAGTATGTATCATAATTCAAGTAGCAGTTTAATCACAACTGTAAGCAAGCACAGTAATTAAGCAGTAATAAAATATTAATTAATTCGTACGGATACCTGGTTTGGTGAGGGTTGTCACATTTTGTAGTGTTATTCGTAGTGTTTTTATAGAGATCTTTAAAATGGTGTTATATACTTATTGAATGGTGTTATATACGTGTTGAATGGTGGTTGCAGTGTTATTCGTAGTGTTTTTATAGAGATCTTTTAAAAAATTATGTTCCTATAAATAAGTTGGCAGTTATGGAAGGTTTTGAATTAATTGAATCAATGATAAAAATTACTTGTTTACCATTTTAAATTAATTAAGATTGTGGACACATGTCATCTCCACAATATTTCTCACACTTCTCACACTTTTAACCTTTTTTACAATAACCTTACCCATAACAAAGATATAATCATAACAATACTTATCATATATTAGAACATGAGATAATGAGTACAATTAAACATAATCCTATTGCATGACATCAGAGCTATATACAATATTATATGAGAATAAGAATCCAATAGACAGTCAAATGAATTGATAATCGAAAGACGTGAGGAGTTTGAAAAGATATATGAACTCAACGGGTTTATAACAATTGAATATGAAACAACAAAGAGTGGGGGTAAGGATCCGTACCTTGGATGTTTCAAAGCAATACCAACTTATCCACGAGCGTTTGTAAAGATCTACATATAAGTTATATTTCATTTACAATTATATGTGGTTTTTATTATCGGTTGGTTTTAAATTTTATTCTAAAGAATACGTGGTATTATTATTATTATTTATTTTATTATTTATTTTATTATTTTATTATTATTATTATTATTATTATTATTATTATTATTATTATTATTAGATATAGAAAACTTACAAAAATGTTGTTGATAGATTTTTAAAGATTTAACTACTTTATTTCTTTATCAGAAAGTTTATATTTAAACTCTAATACTTTAGAAATGTTAAGCTTAACTCTAAATATTTTAATTAATATATATATATATATATATATATATTAATTAAAATATATATATATATATATATATATATATATATATGGGAAGGATCTACTAAAAAGTGGATTTTGCCTAAGTAGTCTAAGAAGGATTGTGATGATAACATGTGGCACTCCTAATAAGTAGGAACGAAGGGCATTTTGGTCCTTATAAATAGGAGTAAAATGACATGTGGCATCTCTTTTGTTTTTTAAAAATAGATCAAAAAATCTAGCACAAAAAATATAGTACAAAAAAATATAGCACAAAAATCTAGTAAAAAAATATAACACAAAAAAATGTAGTACAAAAAAATATAGCACAAAAAAATCTAGTACAAAAAAATATAGTACGAAAAAGTTCTGCAAAAAAATGTAGTACAAAAAAATGCAGCACAAAAATTGAGAAAAAAATTTAAGACAAAAATTCAGCACAAAATATAGTACAAAAATCTAGTAAAAAAATGTTATACAACATAGAAATACAACACATTTTAGTGGGTTTTTTTAGTCTTCATATTTTATATAGCAATATGGTACTTAAATTAAAGATAAAAAGACGCTCGATTTTACGGTGAAATTTTTATGAAAAAATAATGTCGTATAAAAAAGTTATGAACGTTTAAAAATGGGGTGGAATATGCATGTGTCTTGCATGTGGAGAGAGAAATTCTATAAATAAGATTTTCCCAATATACCCTTACACTCCTCTTTTCTCCTACACTTTCATCTTAACCATTGATTTGAAAAATTAATTAAAACACATACAACCACAAAACCACTCCACCATGATGAATAATCTACCTAACTTTGAAGAAAATGGATATATATACACACAGGGTATAGGGAAAAAAGTCAACAAAAGATGACTTGAAGTTATGTATATTTACTATTCATGACAACCAATAAGGAAAGTTTACTATTCATTATGATGTGATAACTACTATTCATTAGCTTTGTTTTTTAATATATAGGATAATGGTTAAGACTCCTTCTAATCCTATTTAGGCAAAATAAATTTTTTATTTGATCTTACCCCTATATATATTCATATGTCAACGTAACTTAACAGTAAGCAAATGAAGCTTGATTCAAACATATGAAACATACATACCTGTAATTTATTTCAAAAAAATGTATGCGTAGGTAAATAGTATTCAATCAGTAATGCTTAGTATAAAAGTATCTTAAAAGGGGTTTTATCAAAATTCATCATCACCATACTCAGTAAATCTCATCAATAGCAAAACTAAGGTAGGGTCTAAGGAAAGTAGGATGTAGACAACCTTACCTCTACCCTGTAGGAATAAAGAGACTGCTTCCAGTGAGACCCCCGGCTCGATAGTAGTTTTGCATCAAGCCTCTGACGCAAGGCACATAACACTCAACAATCGGGACAAATGCCGATTAGTGCATGTCCTTTTGTCTTTCGGCTATCAACGTCCCCACATGATGCATGATTAACCATCCCCCTCTCTTAACGTTATTTTCACGAAATTAGTAAAATAACGGTAAAATTAGTGCAGTTTCACTTTTGCCCCCCGAGCGTCCACGCATATATACATTATATGTGCATATCGCAAGCGGGGCTAAGTTTTACCAAAATTATAAAAGAAATATCTTAGATTGAATTTAAATACCTATAATATATTTATTTTGAGAAATAGTACACTTTAGTACTTAAAATTGACGTTCAGTAGATATAAATAAAATTTATATTTTATATAAAAATAATATAATATGTATATTGAGTATTATAGACACATATAACCCTAATTAGGGGTGGCAAAATAAGTGGGTTGGGCAGGTTTAGGTAATGAGTTAGTATGAGTATGGGTTAGGATGAGTTTATTAAGAAATGGGTTAGGATGGGTTTAGCGCAAGATGAGTTTTTGTTAAGATGAATTTGGGCATGATAGGCTAAAAAAATAAATAAAAATAAAAATATTTTAAAATCGAAAAAATAAAAACAAACAAAAAAAATCAAAAAAAATATTAAACTCGGTATCACTCGAACTTAATGAACTAACTTCATGGGCTAGAACAGTTCGTGAACACATATATTCGTGTTCGTTTGGTTCGTTTGCAGTTCTACAAACAGCCAGTTTAGTTACCCAGGGCTAGAACAGTGGTTAGCAATTCGGCCCACAATTTTCGTCAAAACAGGCTGAACCTCACTATGAACACCCCTAAATTATTAGGCACATGAACAAATAAAACCCTAATACTAATCACTGGCAAAAAGATGACAAATGTGAACAAACATTGAAACTAACTAATGTAACAATTACAAATATCCAATAACAATTATAACAAAAGTATAAACCCTACAAGTACACTATAATCCTAACTTCCATCTTTTAACAATTCTCTTCCAATTTACAAATAAGTGCAAATATTAGCTCTATATTCGAATTCAATACAAACAGATAACGATTAACGAAACTGTACCATCCCAAAAAAGGGTTTGGTAATCAAATCACGTTAATATTACTGACGGGTAAAATACCGTTAGTGGTAAAAATTTACCCGGTAAATATTAGGATTTTAGATAATTAATCCTAATAATAAATAAAAAGTGAATAAAAGCTTTTAAGAAATAAAAGCTTAGAAGGCCCGAGTTAACGGGACCTAAAATAAACTTAGTCATAAATATTCCCGAACCCGCTAAGCTAACTAGGAATGTTTGACCCAGTTAATAAGAGGGAATATGGATTGTAAATAAGTAGGTTATAACCTACTTAATAATTAACGAAACATGAGGGACCAAAGTTAGATATTTGGAAAAAGTTTAGTTATTAAAAACAAAAAAAAAATATACACCACACATAGTGTGTGCGTGTGTGAGGTCGACCAGGAGAAAGCTCAGGAGAGCTCAAACCCTAACTTCAGCAAATTGATCAAATTGAAGCCCAAATCAAGAGTCAAATCAATGCATGAACACAAATTCGTGATCACCTAGTCATGGGGATTACAAGGTATGTTGAAAGTTTATGATTTGGTGATACTTTGAGATTATGATGAAGAATCCTAATCGAAATTCTGGAATGAATATTGATTCTATGAGTGTTATTGTGATTATATCTTGGTTTAGAAACAAACCCTAGTAGAAAATTTGATGAATTGTTGTCAAAACTAGGTATTTGATAATTACCCTATTATGTGCTAAGTGGGTTTTGACTTAATAATGAAGATGATGATATGTTTGTGTTAGAAATCATCATAAGTGGTAGTTGATGTAATATACTTGAACAAATTATAAGTTTGAGTGAAAGCTTGTGCATGACTTGAAGTGGGTTTTTGTATGTTATGATGAAATTGGTAATTTCGTTCATGTAAATTGGTGTATGAAATCGTGTAGTATATTAGTTCATATGAAGAACTTGATTATATAAGGTGTTGGGATGAATCCTAGTGATATGATGAATGGGTCTCACTTATAGATGAGAACCCTTTGTTCTTGTGAATGAATGAATAAATTAGTTTTTGATAATCGCTTGAACTAATTAAAGTGATTGAAATGTGATAAACGTGGTTTGAACTTTGGTTGAAACGGTGGCCTATAGATAACGCCTACCGGGTAATTAAAGGATGCAAAAACTAGTTGATGAACTTGAATATGCATCTAGTATACTAATAGGCATTTGACTTTTAAAAAGTCAAACTGACTTATGATATGATGAATGATAATTAGATATAGAATTGCGTAAGGTGGGATAATCGTATTAAGTCATGATTAAACTAACCACCTTGCGAATGACGAATAATAGTTGGCGCATAACAAGCTAGGTGAAGCTTGGGGAGAAAGCGGGTCGAACGAGTCAAGCATAAAGGAAATGCGTATTCGGGATGCAAGGTAAGTTAAAACTTACACCTTTTATTTGATATCTATTGGTTTTATAGATTTTGATTAATCAAAAATCACATTTTGACTTATGATGTTTCGACCCGACGTGCGAGGTTCGAAACAAAAGACAATAATGATAAACCATGTTGAATGGTTAAAAAGAGCTAATAAGGTCATTTAGTCATGTAATGACTAATAAATAACGAGTTTTGAGTGATTTACCTTATAAGGTAAATCAATACAATTAATAAGGGTAAAACGGCAATGTAGTCACTCGTTGACGATAACCGTTAGTTTTGAAGGACACTTTATGGCATAAGATATAAAGGGGTCAAAACAATCAAGAAATAAATTTATAAGTAAATTGACCGTATGGTGTAAACCGGTACAAGTTATGTAGATGAGATGATAATAAATCCATCTCGCAAAAGTAAATGGTCATATAGACCAAACGGGTCAAAAGGTGAAAATATCACCCTTTGACAATATCGGCTAATGTTTTGTCGAGTTGCATGATTACAGGAATAGATATCGATTGAATGTTGTCATCGCTATTACTTAGCGGCTACTAAGGCAAGGTATCAAAACGGGTCAATATATTGATTCGAGCCAGGTATGTATAATTGGTCAAATCATCATTAGAACTTGAAGTTCAATGAGGGCTAAACAAGTTAAAATGGACATTGGGTTATCTTTTAAGTAAACTGAATGATTTAAGTTATTTTCATTGTGATTTAAAAACATGATGGCTATTTAAACAAGATCCTAGTTTAAAAAGTGGAATTTTGGTCAATTACGACATGAAAAGTCCTTTGTTGTAAAGAAAGGGTTTAAGATGACCAAAACGCCCTCGTAAGCAAAATCGAGTAAATGAACCTTAAGATTCGTTTAAAAACAAGTTATATGATCAAGCAAATATTTTGAATAAGTATAAAGAATGAAAAGGGTAAATCTTGGGTCAAATGACTCAATATGGGTCTTTGCCGTAAAATGATAGTCCGAGGGATAAAACTCGGAATATATGTATCTCCATATTAAATCCACCACAAATATAGTTGTGGTGGAAGACTACTTGGTAAGAAATGTGAAAATATAAAGTTAGATACAAATGAAAGCGATTTTAGGCTCGAAAGTGCTTAAATACCCTTAACAGGTCAAAATAAGCATACGAGCGAAAACGGGTTTAAATTGTGTAATAAACCTATGATTAGAACCTAATATGGTAGGTAACATTAATTTGAAGAAGTGTATGTGATATAGGAATCAAACAAATACGTTTGTTTGATAAAATGCATTAACGGGTTAAAATTCGGTAAAAAGGTAACGAGTCAAAGGCTTAGAAGTCTCAAAATTTCTTATGTTGGATGTAGGATTTTAACTCCATAAGATGGAGGATTAAATTACGGACGCGTAGGAAAAAGAATCGGGTAAAACGGATCAATAACGAAGAAGTTATGGCCGTTTCCGTAAAAACTGGCATAGCTGATCTGAACTGCAACCTGCTGGAAACTGGTTTCCCAGGCGACACGCGAAGGAACAACCTGGTTCCTCCGCGACACGCGACAGAACCCTGATTTAGCGAAAAAAATTTATTTTAATCAGTTTCGCTTCCCGGACTCGTTTAAATATGTTCTAAGTTACATATGACTAATCCAACTCATGTTTTATGAGTTTCAGGTATGATTTTAGCACCGGAGGATGATCAAGCACAACGAAGAACCGAACACGATCAAGAAATAAGCTTCCGCACTATGTATCGTTGTTTTGTTAAATGACGAACTCAAACATGTTATTTTGTATAGTTTTAATTCTGTAAATAAAGTTTAATGAAACCCGTATTTTCAATGTATTGAAATTCTAATTACCCGTTTATTTTCGTAAATTATACGAAAATTGTTAAATAATAATAAGGGTGTTACAAGTTGGTAATCAGAGCTCAAGGTTGTTGACAAATGTGTTCGGTTCGAGGCTTGATCGCAAATCCGGTAAGTACATGTATGTTAATAGTTTAGCATGCTAAGGTGTTGTAAACAACACATAGGGCTATCGTGTGATACACGTTACCCCAATTAAAATGATTGATATAGTTGACGAAAATACGCACGTTGACGCGTATAGTAGAAAAAGCCTTGTATTATAATACGGGCGATTATTGAAGTTGATGTTACTAACTTTTGTGAATGTATTAATTGAAGGACACTCGCGTTTGAAGACGACGAGAGTCAAACGAATTGTGGATATGATGATGGAACGGTCCGAAGTATGACAAGAGGAGCATGCTCACTGAGGACTAAATCGCGTAACGACCGCGAACAAGGTTAATGGCAAGGAACGCCCGTCGGGGCAAACATTACCAGGTGCACATTTTAAATAACCGTACAAATAGTAATATGCAACAAATAAGTAGAAATTGAAAGTTGCATATGTAGATTAAAAACTTGGAAAAACCCGAATAGAAAATGTATTCGGGATATTGTTTCCAAGAGAAACAAATAGAGGCGTTACTTACATAGGGCGTGATGTGAAAACTATAAAAAGGTCATGTGTGTCATGTGTTAATCGCTTACTCTGGCCAAGTAAGTAGTGGCATATGATACCATGAACTTCTTATGGCGGACACGTTTACATCCGATGTAGTAAGGGCGGGGTGAATGGGACTAACTTAAAAGTACCCAAATGAATCAAATGAGCAAAATATTTGATAATAATGTAAACGCACAGCCGGGTGACGGAAGCGTATTACATTAGGATGATGAGCCCGAGTGAAGGGACAAAGAAGCATGTAAAATGATTTAGACAAGTATTGGGAGGGAGTGTACTTACACTCGAACCCAGAAAACGCAAGCATGAAAAATGATTTAGACAAATGAAAAATGATTTAGACAAGTATTGGGAGGGAGTGTACTTACACTCGAACCCAGAAAACGCAAGCATGAAAAATGATTTAGACGAGTATTGGGAGGGAGTGTACTTACACTCGAACCCAGAAAACGCAAACATGAAAAATGATTTAGACAAGCATTGGGAGGGAGTGTACTTACACTCGAACCTGGAAAATGCGAATATGTCCCTAAACGAGTCATTTTTGTAAAACGTCAAACTCGAGGACAAAGTCAGAATATAGAAATGAAGCGAGGTCTTAATGCACACCGGGAGGGTTGCAATAATAATGACTTCGGTAAAACACCCGGTTGATGGGTAAGAATTGAACGCATGCACAGACCGAGAAACGGAAACTCGGATGAAAAGTTAAAGGACTCGGGTTTTGGGTCATAACTAAAAGATGACAAAATAATGTAAATAAAAATTGTGAATAAATTATGTTCAACTATTTTAAAGTTGAACGGGTCGATTACAATATCACGCCGGACGGCATGAGTAAATACAAACGGGATAGTGGTACCGTTAAAAGCAAAAGAATAATGAGCCCGGTAATGGGACATAATCGAGTACGGATATATGAAAACTGGAGAATGGTGAGCATAAGATGAACCGACGCATAAATGATGTGAGAAGTCATAAAGTCGGAAAATTTCGTCCGAAAGTAAACAAATGAAGCCTTAGACTACGGTCAAGGTCAATTGAAGTTCAAGAGCGAAAATAAACAATTCCAAACATAATAAGAGATGCCTTGAAGCTATATATGTACATATACATTTGAATATAGACAAGAATAAAAGATGATCTACGGGATCATCATAACCTACGGGACCAAAAAGACCCTCGGGTCATAAAGAGAAGGAAACGGGTTGTTAATGTCTCACCTTAAAAAGGTGAAAAATTTTAAAGAAATAGCCTATGAGGCTAAGTGAAAGAACCTACGGGACAATAGTGTAAAGCAAGGGAACTAGTTATGATTCCCCGCGTAAAATGAGAACGGAAAAGAATAAATTATGGGTTGTCAATTTCCTTAATATGAGTAATTGACATAGTTAAAAAAAAACCGTTAAACTAAAATTCAGTTTTAGTAAGAAACAACGTTTTAACAAATATGAATACTATAAGACGAAATTGGAAATAATAAATATCAAAGAGTATGGGTCTTAACATCGATAGGTGCAAGACGATATATTCGAAAAAGTGGTATTTTCGAAAATGAAAGGTTGATATAAATTAAATATGACGTGACACGATCACAGTCAAGAAATGCAATGTGAAGTGGAATCACATTATCACCAAACGAGCGGTAAAAAGCAACTGGACTAATAAGTCTAGTTAGTGAGACCGGTTAAGGTCATTTAAGTAAGTTAGTTGCTTGTAAACGGTGGATTCGGTATAACTGAACCGAATAAATGAATTTGAAAACAAAAGAAATTGTTGCTAAAAGTGAAAGATTTCACTAAAGACCTTTAAACGGGTCAAAGTAACGGATTCATAAGGAAATTCGATAGTATATGAAAGCGATGGATATCGCTAAGTTAACTAAACTAGTGGAAATAACGAGATTACGTTATTTCGAAGTTACACTATGTCGTATGAGATAAGTAGACAATTAGTAACCAAAAAGATGTTACCATACTTTTCGGGTAATACTAACGATTGGTTAAAAAAGTATAAGTAATGTTTAAAATATTTCTCGTATCGAATACATTGAGTTTAAACTCAATGAATTATGTAAGAAAAGGTTTCGAGGACGAAACCTCTTTAAGGGGGGTAGACTTGTAACATCCCAAAAACGGGTTTGGTAATCAAATCACGTTAATATTACTGACGGGTAAAATACCGTTAGTGGTAAAAATTTACCCGGTAAATATTAGGATTTTAGATAATTAATCCTAATAATAAATAAAAAGTGAATAAAAGCTTTTAAGAAATAAAAGCTTAGAAGGCCCGAGTTAACGGGACCTAAAATAAACTTAGTCATAAATATTCCCGAACCCGCTAAGCTAACTAGGAATGTTTGACCCGGTTAATAAGAGGGAATATGGATTGTAAATAAGTAGGTTATAACCTACTTAATAATTAACGAAACATGAGGGACCAAAGTTAGATATTTGGAAAAAGTTTAGTTATTAAAAACAAAAAAAAATATACACCACACATAGTGTGTGCGTGTGTGAGGTCGACCAGGAGAAAGCTCAGGAGAGCTCAAACCCTAACTTCAGCAAATTGATCAAATTGAAGGCCAAATCAAGAGTCAAATCAATGCATGAACACAAATTCGTGATCACCTAGTCATGGGGATTACAAGGTATGTTGAAAGTTTATGATTTGGTGATACTTTGAGATTATGATGAAGAATCCTAATCGAAATTCTGGAATGAATATTGATTCTATGAGTGTTATTGTGATTATATCTTGGTTTAGAAACAAACCCTAGTAGAAAATTTGATGAATTGTTGTCAAAACTAGGGATTTGATAATTACCCTATTATGTGCTAAGTGGGTTTTGACTTAATAATGAAGATGATGATATGTTTGTGTTACAAATCATCATAAGTGGTAGTTGATGCAATATACTTGAACAAATTATAAGTTTGAGTGAAAGCTTGTGCATGACTTGAAGTGGGTTTTTGTATGTTATGATGAAATTGGTAATTTCGTTCATGTAAATAGGTGTATGAAATCGTGTAGTATATTAGTTCATATGAAGAACTTGATTATATAAGGTGTTGGGATGAATCCTAGTGATATGATGAATGGGTCTCACTTATAGATGAGAACCCTTTGTTCTTGTGAATGAATGAATAAATTAGTTTTTGATAATCGCTTGAACTAATTAAAGTGATTGAAATGTGATAAACGTGGTTTGAACTTTGGTTGAAACGGTGGCCTATAGATAACGCCTACCGGGTAATTAAAGGATGCAAAAACTAGTTGATGAACTTGAATATGCATCTAGTATACTAATAGGCATTTGACTTTTAAAAAGTCAAACTGACTTATGATATGATGAATGATAATTAGATATAGAATTGCGTAAGGTGGGATAATCGTATTAAGTCATGATTAAACTAACCACCTTGCGAATGACGAATAATAGTTGGCGCTTAACAAGCTAGGTGAAGCTTGGGGAGAAAGCGGGTCGAACGAGTCAAGCATAAAGGAAAAGCGTATTCGGGATGCAAGGTAAGTTAAAACTTACACCTTTTATTTGATATCTATTGGTTTTATAGATTTTGATTAATCAGAAATCACATTTTGACTTATGATGTTTCGACCCGACGTGCGAGGTTCGAAACAAAAGAAAATAATGATAAACCATGTTGAATGGTTAAAAAGAGCTAATAAGGTCATTTAGTCATGTAATGACTAATAAATAACGAGTTTTGAGTGATTTACCTTATAAGGTAAATCAATACAATTAATAAGGGTAAAACGGCAATGTAGTCACTCGTTGACGATAACCGTTAATTTTGAAGGACACTTTATGGCGTAAGATATAAAGGGGTCAAAACAATCAAGAAATAAATTTATAAGTAAATTGACCGTATGGTGTAAACCGGTACAAGTTATGTAGACGAGATGATAATAAATCCATCTCGCAAAAGTAAATGGTCATATAGACCAAACGGGTCAAAAGGTGAAAATATCACCCTTTGACAATATCGGCTAATGTTTTGTCGAGTTGCATGATTACAGGAATAGATATCGATTGAATGTTGGCATCGCTATTACTTAGCGGCTACTAAGGCAAGGTATCAAAACGGGTCAATATATTGATTCGAGCCAGGTATGTATAATTGGTCAAATCATCATTAGAACTTGAAGTTCAATGAGGGCTAAACAAGTTAAAATGGACATTGGGTTATCTTTTAAGTAAACTGAATGATTTAAGTTATTTTCATTGTGTTTTAAAAACATGATGGCTATTTAAACAAGATCCTAGTTTAAAAAGTGGAATTTTGGTCAATTACGACATGAAAAGTCCTTTGTTGTAAAGAAAGGGTTTAAGATGACCAAAACGCCCTCGTAAGCAAAATCGAGTAAATGAACCTTAAGAGTCGTTTAAAAACAAGTTATATGATCAAGCAAATACTTTGAATAAGTATAAAGAATGAAAAGGGTAAATCTTGGGTCAAATGACTCAATATGGGTCTTTGCCGTAAAATGATAGTCCGAGGGATAAAACTCGGAATATATGTATCTCCATATTAAATCCACCACAAATATAGTTGTGGTGGAAGACTACTTGGTAAGAAATGTGAAAATATAAAGTTAGATACAAATGAAAGCGATTTTAGGCTCGAAAGTGCTTAAATACCTTAACAGGTCAAAATAAGCATACGAGCGAAAACGGGTTTAAATTGTGTAATAAACCTATGATTAGAACCTAATATGGTAGGTAACATTAATTTGAAGAAGTGTATGTGATATAGGAATCAAACAAATACGTTTGTTTGATAAAATGCATAAACGGGTTAAAATTCGGTAAAAAGGTTACGAGTCAAAGGCTTAGAAGTCTCAAAATTTCTTATGTTGGATGTAGGATTTTAACTCCATAAGATGGAGGATTAAATTACGGACGCGTAGGAAAAAGAATCGGGTAAAACGGATCAATAACGAAGAAGTTATGGCCGTTTCCGTAAAAACTGGCATAGCTGATCTGAACTGCAACCTGCTGGAAACTGGTTTCCCAGGCGACACGCGAAGGAACAACCTGGTTCCTCCGCGACACGCGACAGAACCCTGATTTAGCGAAAAAAATTTATTTTAATCAGTTTCGCTTCCCGGACTCGTTTAAATATGTTCTAAGTTACATATGACTAATCCAACTCATGTTTTATGAGTTTCAGGTATGATTTTAGCACCGGAGGATGATCAAGCACAACGAAGAACCGAACACGATCAAGAAATAAGCTTCCGCACTATGTATCGTTGTTTTGTTAAATGACAAACTCAAACATGTTATTTTGTATAGTTTTAATTCTGTAAATAAAGTTTAATGAAACCCGTATTTTCAATGTATTGAAATTCTAATTACCCGTTTATTTTCGTAAATTATACGAAAATTGTTAAATAATAATAAGGGTGTTACAGAAACCCTAAGTCTAATAACTAACAAAATGATTAGAAATTCGAGCTATACGCACTGGACATACAGATAAACATATGAATTGAACGATATAAGGAGAAAAGAGTTACCGATTGAATGGCCGGAAACCGCCGGTGAGCGGAGGAGCAGTGGCGGAGCTGCCGGTTGGATTTGCGGCGGGTTGGCGGCGATGGTCGTGAGCAGAAGCGGTGGTTGATGATTGGATATGGTGGTTTAGGCGTGCTCCAAATACGGTGTTGGTTGAGAGGCGGAGTTGTGTTGGTCGGATATGGTGGAATGGAGGTTGTAGAATGGTGGTGATTTGGGTGATTTGGGCATGGGAGATGAGAAAAAAAAAAAGAATGCGTTGGTTTTAGGGTTTACCCAGTAAAACCCATCCTCACCCAAGATGTTATTTTTTTTTTATTTTTTTAAAGTTACCCATCTTGACCCTTTTAACAATTCTTGTTAACCCAACTTAACCCATCTACTACAAAAATAATACCCATCCTAACTCAAAGTTGATTGTATGAGTTGAGTTTGCCGGGTCTAAGTATTATTAATTTATTGAATAAACGAGGAACTCATAACTGAACCATGTTGATATATAATAAAAATAAGACTTGAAATATAATCTAATTATAATAAAAGGGTCTTTCTAATGACACATGTCATTTAATTATGATAAATGAGTTCATCTAATGTCACATGACATTTTCTCCATCAATTTAGTAATAATATTAATAAATATCTAATAATCTAATATTTCTAAACATATAATAACAAATAAATATACATATCTAACTCTAATAAAAGAGTTTAAATAATACCATATGACATTCTCTCCTTCAATTTATTAACGATATTATTAATTCATTAATATCTAATTCTAATTTATTAAATAATATATAAATTATCTATGATTTTATTATTTTTTAAAATGGATAAGCATATGGTTTGATTTACTTTATCTGTGTTGTGTAAATCAAGTATAAATATAATTAAATGATATGTTTACCTTTGAAAAAAATAATTGTTATTATCTAAGAAACATGGTGTTACGTTATTAAAAATGTTGTTTTTTTAACTATATGCATTAATATTTCATAACAACACCGTAAAAATATGTAAAATAATAACACTCGGATTTTAGTTTATATATCAAAAATAGTGAAGCGAAGTGATTATTTCAACTAAATGGATAGATTTATCTATTAAATCTGTTAACTTAAACAAAATTTAATTAATTGATAATAGTATTATTAATGAATTGAAAAAGAAAATATTATATGACATTAACTGATCAAATCTTTTATTATAATTAGATATACTCACCACAATCTATCTCCATCGCCACCAATTACTCCATTTCAATTAAGATTTAGGGCATGTTTAGCTAAGCTTTTTGAAACAACTTATTGACTTACTGGCTTTTTGAAAAGTCATAAGCTTCAAAATGATGTTTGGCAATGAGGTTGTATGTGAGGGGAAAAATAACTTTTCCAAAAAGTCACTCCATACTGACTTTTTCAAAAAGCAAATAAGTCAATAAGTTGTTTTCAATAAGCTTAGCCAAACATGCCCTTAAGAGCCTTCTCATTATCATCCCAAAATATAAAGAAACCTTTATGTGTTCATCAGTTTTTTTCTACTTCGTCTCATTCCTCAAGATAAGGATGAGATTTAAGAATTTTGTTCACATTCTTTATGTATCACAACATAATATATAAATCTAATTTTATAGGGTATGGTTCTAGAGTGAAAACTAGGTTGAGAGTGAACTGTGTGAACTAATCTGGGCCATTGAATTACAATATCTAGAGATTTTTAAACAATGGCAAGATTGTAATTATAATGTTGTAACTCCCTTTTAAAATAACTGACAGAAGGGTATTTGTGTCTTTTGTAAATTGCATTTATTAAACAATATAATCAAAATCGCAAAAATCTTGCTAGTTTCCGTATATACAAGATACATAGTTGTTAGTGTATACACATGAATACAGTCTCGCTAGTATCAGTTTATACAAAATACACAGCTGTTAGTTTATACACATGTGTACAGTCTCGCGAACTATCAGTTTATACAAGATACATATGTGACACCCCGTTGAAACGTTCTCACTTATACTAGCTTGACAGTGACTGCCTTAACTTTCGGGACGAAAGTTCTTAAAACTTGGGGATAATGTGACACTCTGGGTTTTCCCGAGCAACCATCTTGTATTGAATTGGCGTGTATATAATATTAAATGAAAGTTGTGATTTATCTTGATGTGCTATGTGTCGATAATGTGTACGTATAATGTATAAGTTGTGTATATATATATATATGAACAAGAGTATTGGCGAGCCGAGACCACCAAGACCACGACTCGAGACCACTCGGTCTCGAGTAAACAGTAAACAGTGGGCCGGTTGGGACATGGACCTCCTTTAGTCCACCTGAAAGCCCATTAGGGTGCACCAACTTAGAACAAGTATATAACCCTTGTTGATAGCCAACCATGCCATTTTTGGGCAACCCACACACACTCTCCTACACACACTCTCTCTCTCTCACTAAAACCTCTCATCTCTCTCTCTCTCGGATTCAACCGGAAGCACTAAGACTCTCGGATCAAGCTCGAGATTGTCACCCGGAAGTTGGTTCATTGATTCTTCATACCCTCAACATCTAACCGGTTAGTACCTTGTAGTTATTTGGTTAAAACAAATGATAAGTCATGAGTATGTATCAACCGATTAGTGTTTTTAGATACTCACTAGGTATTTATGTGAATAATGGTATTACTTGCTTGATTGATTAAATGATGAATGAGATGTGAACTATTGTGCATGAATGATTGATGATGCTTATCACCATCCAATTCATGATTGATAAAATAGGGCAAATATTGTGTTTAATGATTGTCTTGATACTTAGAATATATGTCACATAATTCTTGTTCACAAATCTTGTGTCATATGTTGTAGAACTAAGGATATATGCACATGCTTTGAAGATAAAGATGAATGATGAAAACCCTAATGAAGAACAACATGAGTGCCACGGAAATATTTGAAAAACTGTATGTTTGATCTATTTGATTTAAGGTTAGACAAGAAAACATGTTTGTGAACCCTCATTGGATAGTACACCAAATCATGAACATGAAATTCTATTGGATAGTACTATTTGTGCAAATGTTCTAGAAACCACAGATGTTGAAGTCGGAACCTATGATCTCGACCCGAGACCATCATGGAGACAACTCGAGACCAGCAACTGATTACTCAAGAACGGTTGTTTCATCAGTGGTCTCGACAAAGGTTTCGACTCAGCAAGTGGTCCATTAAGTTACAATTCGAGACCCCAGCAATTACGACTCGAGACCTGGACCAAGCAACTCAAAACAGACTTCTGGAACTCGAGACCATCAAGGTCTCGACTCGAGACTGGACTCGAGACCTCAGAGGTTTCGACTCATGCATGCACTACTCGAGACCAGATGTTCATGACTCGAGATCTCCTGTTTGCGACTCGAGACCGCATGATCTCGAGTGGAGACTCTCCTGTCTCGACTGGGCTACTTGTCCGTGTTGTTGGGCCGAGGTGTGTGAAATACTTGTGCTTGTTATGTGTTAACTGTTACTGTTTAAGAACTTAGGCAGGCCCAATAACCTAAAGAATAAATATGTGCTAAGCATGCTATGTGTTAGAATTTACGTGACTTGTTTGTACCCAACCTGACCTATACTGGTAACCATGTTAGGACGTGGTGACCAACGTGTTTGACCAAGTAACTAATCTGCCGAGCAACCCAAGGTGAGTTCACACACTAAAAGCATGCGTCCCAGGGAGGGACACGAACAAACCGCCATCTTTAAAGATTTCTTTCAATTAATATTTCCGGGGGAAAAATGCAAATGGGTACTTTTTATACTATCTCCGGGGGAGATACGTTTGGATATTATTTATAAATCACAACTAGCAAAACTAAACGAATCTCTATCACACAAAGTCCCTGCTTACTGTACCGATTAATCGCCGGGGGCGAACGGGTTATTAGTTGATAGCGCTATTAGGTTTGACAACCTCACACCGTGACCGGGGGAGATCGGGCGTGAACTAGTAGACCTTGCATCTTGGTCAATGACGATAGACATTGACCTGGGGTACAAAATCTTCTCGTCAACAGTTTCGGTAACATCAGTTTAGTAGCTTTCATATGGGGTAGCTCCCCATGACGTGATTATAAATGCTTTATCTAAACAACCTACGTTTTTCGGAAAGTTAAAACTGGACATCTCGTGAACTCGCCAACATTATGTTGATACCCTACTGCATGCTTTGCAGGTACCCAGTGACTAAGGAGCTTGCGGCTTGTGGAAGTGTAGTGGTCGTCTAAACCCGTGCGTTGGGTTCTAAATAACTTAAACTATGAACTTTGTTTAACTGTTTTGCCTATGCTTCCGCAACTTACTTAAACTGTTATTTGAAGTTAAACTTTTGAACTTAAAACTATGATGTTTACTAACTATTATGGTTGGTGATCATTCTCACTATTTACTAATGTTCGGTGTAATTGGTGGCTGGATCCTGGTCAGTCACGCCCCCAAGCGGTGGTACTCCGCATGTGGATTTTGGGGGTGTGACAACATAGCTGTTAGTTTATACACATGTGTACAATCTTTTATACAAATGTGTATTATATTCATAAATGGTTACATATGTGTATATTAACAACATATAATATATTAGGCAAGCATACGGGTAGATTCATATAAAATTTATGAAATTAATGAAAATGAAACATATCACATGTATGCGAAAGTAAATAACTTCATCACATGTTAAAAAAAATTAATGCCCAAAAATATTTACAATTTCAATCTCAGAGAAATTTTTTAATGTTTATTGAAAATTATAAAAAATTAAAAACAATGTGTTATTATATCTATATATACGTATAATAAAAGAAAAAACAATATTCAAGTTAAAATTAAAACAAAATCTATGGATAAAGAAATAATGGAGAAATAATTAAATATGAGAGAGAGAGAGAGAGAGAGAGAGAGAGAGAGAAAGAGTGTTAAGAGATGAGGAAATTAAGGGATTTTAATTAAACATACTTGGGTAATGTCAATCTTACCATTTTAATCTAAAAAATGATTAAGGGTCAAGATTAGTTCACTCAGTTCACTCTCAAGAAGTTGTTCACTCTTGATCCTAATCATATATATATATATATATATATATATATATATATATATATATATATATTTGATGTATATCTAATTATTATTATTAAAGTAACAAATAAATAAAAAATATTTGCTTAAATGCGTCATTTATAGCGAGTAATGTTAATAGTTCATATTAGGGTTATATGTGTCTATATCAAAATTTAAATTTAACATGTGCAATATTAAGAATAATTCAAATTTTATAATTATTCTATTCTTCGAATACAACCAATCTTATCATTTAACCCGTGCAACACACGTGGCTATAAACTAGTAAAATAATACAGCATATGAGTCATATACAACAAAACAACCCCAAGAGTGCAGGTTGTTATTTTCTTTTATTTGATTTATAATTCAGTGATTAATTAGGTTAAGTATGTGTATATATAAAAAAAGTACTCAAAGTGTATACATTGTTACCTTATAATGTTCTAGATCATGAGATGATCGGAATAAGAAAAGGTTGCCAGCAGAAAATATCGCTTCTGTGGTGATGTCAACTGTGATTCAGAGGTGCTCGGAAGGTAACATAACTGCAGAGTGGAGATAGTAGACATAGGTGACGATGGTTTCATTGGACTGTCTCGGTTTTCTATTATGAGGTTGACGGTAATGGCGGGTTTCAGTGCTTCGAGTGGATGGAAGAAAGGCACCAGAAAGTAGAAAAGCTGGTTCGGGTGTGCTTCGGATGGTTCCGTAGTGTTTTGATATATTAACAAGGGTGGTGGTTAACATAGGTAGGCTGGATTTGACAGTAGTGGTCGTTGGAGGCAGTGGCGGACCCAGGAATTTTTCGATGAGGGTGCGGAACATTTTTAAAAATTTTAGGCCCCTAGGTATATAAGTAAAAAAATCCGTTCGTATCGGGTCGGGTCATGTAAAACAAACGAACATCAAACTAAATTTATATAATCATCAAAAACATGTCAAACCTTGTTACAAACATAATTAAAACGTCGACGCCCTACGGGTTTTCATTTTTTGAAATCTATCCAAAACATCATCTAAAACTAATTTCTTAAGCAATTATTTCCCTATATAACATAAGTTTTATCGCTCCATAACATAATGTTTCAATTTTAATTTTAATTTTCAACTATTCAAGCCCTAGAAATCATAACGTAAGTTGTAATCACCCTAAAAATATATAAAAAACATAATCACCCTAAAAATATATAAACAATATAATCACCCTAAAAATCATCTAAACAACCCTAAACAACGTCAAAACACACAAAATTTCAAACCTATTTAACAACTTTATTACCCTTTTTTCTCCTATAATATCAACCAAAATCATCAAAATAACAAAGAAACTTACCCGTGTTCGGATTCCGGTTAGATTTGGTGTCAAACGACGGTGGTATGGTGGCTGATTACGGTGGTCGCCGGCTGCTGGACTGTTGTCGCTGGGTGATGTTGTTCGTTGGCAGTGTAGGGACGCAAGAGAGAGAGAGAGAGAGAGCGGGAGAGAATTTCTAAAGGTTTTGGGCTTTAATTATTTAATTATAGTTTGAAATATTGTTGGGTTTGGTTAATGAGCTAAGACTTAGTGGGCTAGCTAGTTACTTAGGAATTATAAGTGGGTAAAGGTATGGGCATTTGGGTTTAGTTGGTTAGGTATTAAAAGTTATATAATTTAGGTAGTATTTTTTTAAATAAGAGTTTACTAAAAAAAATTAAATTATAAATTGATAACACTTTTTACCTAAGGGGTGCGGACGAAAAATTTCAAGGGTGCGGTTGAAAATTTCCAAGGGGTGCGTACGAAAAATTCCAAGGGGTGCGGACGTGATTTTCGACGGAATTTAGCACTAATTTTTTTTTCCCCAGGGGTGCGCCCGCCCACCTTGGGGTGGGCTTGGGTCAGCCCTTGGTTGGAGGTGATCGATGATGAATATATGAAATGGGTTCATGCTTCAGAATTTTATTTGCATGATCGTGGTTAAGTATAAAGTTGTCGAAGAGACATGAATATATATACCAAGTGCCTCTGCCAATGACCTTGTGGTGGAGTGGTAAGGGATAGACATGGATTTTCAAGACACCTAGTTTCAATTCTTGCTTCCCCCGTTAGTTTTCAGCGACACCTGGTGAAGGCGAGTAGGCGGCGATCGCTAGCTCGATCCTTACGGCTTCTTGCCTAGGTGAGGGTTTTCCCTAGTTCGGAGACAAGTGTATCTCGATGTGATGAATTTCACTAGTAACCTATTTGGAGGATTCGTTGGTCGTTAAAAAAATATATATATATACGAAGTGCCTAGAGTAGATGCCAAGTTTTTCTGTAAAGGCTCCAAGCCAACAGTAATATTGACACGTTTTTATGCTTAGAGAATTGTACATGGTTGTTTTAATATGCTTCCACGTTGCCATACAAGCAACATATATTTTTATTTCATTCTTTCTATTTAATAAATATATAGAATATAGAATTGGTTTATACTTTTGTATGTCAATCGTATAACACCTGCACATACCTTTATTTCTGATGGGGTATGATATTAGACCCAACCTGAACGATCGGACATATTCGTTACTTATTGCTTTTATTTTAGTTATTTATTATTGTTGCTTACTAACCTAACCGCGGGGCCTAACGCGACGTAGTTTACCCTACTTTGGGCTGGGGACTTGTAGAGATAACCCCTAACTGGGTCTGGCCCATTGAGGTTAGGGGAGGCCCATATCTCCTATATAAAGAGGTGTTCACCTCATTATTAAGGCAGAAGATATGGAGTCGCCACACTTTTGTTACTGGAAACAGGGGATTCTTTCCCCTACCGGTCATCTCTACAGCTCCAAATTTCCACGTGTTACCGGTGGGCCCGGTAGGGGAGTATCGTGACGTAGTTGATATCATCATAGTCAAACAACACAATATATAAATGCACAGCGGAAGCAAAAGGATAAATATATTAAAATCCGTAATAGTGTAACATCAAAGTATTACAACGGAAGTAAAGGATCCACAGGCGGATCGCAAATAAAATAACATGGTTCAACAGACTTTAGGCATCTAAGCTTGCGAGACTCTTTATTGATGCTAGGAGTAGCCAGCCAATTCCAATTAGTACCTGCACTTAGCCTTTTTGGAAAATACGTCAGTTTACACTGGTAAATACAATCAACTGACTCATTTTGAAAAGGTTTTAAGAAAATGATTGATTTGAATGCACATGGCACAAATAATATTTTATAACTTGGGATACTTATTTAAATATATAAACTTGTACAGGATTTACATGTTTCTTATGCGTTCAGTAGCCCGGATCGAGCCGGGTTAAAGATCAATTAACACACCACTTTAATTATGAGACACTGACAGGTGTACGCCTACACCTGAGTGCTAAGGTCGTGGCCATTTCGTAAAATGATGCCAGAGATATCCGGGACACGGTCATTAACCCCCCAAAGGCTTTAAGCAACAAAACAAATTAAACGGAGACATCTCAATCATTTAACCATAATAAGATTAAATATTCAACGCCCGACCAAGCGGTATTTTATATACCGTACCCAAGCCCGTATAGGGAAATAAGTTAAAAGTATTTACCTGAGCTAAATATAAATTCAATCCCAGCCGTATCAAATCAGCAAGTACAGATAGCTTTTACTGGGCTCCTTAATCTGGAACGAAGGTTTTTAATAACCTATTAGAATCCTAACGGGTCTTTAATTAAGCCTTGACTTAGACCGGCTAGTTTTCAAGAAGAAGAAGAAGATACGGTTCAAACGCATGATAAAGCGGAGACCGGAAAAGAATGTGATTTAGACCCGACAAGTTTGAAGACTTGTACAATATGGGTAATCTAAACACATTCTGGATTTTGAGATAATAACGATAAGGTTTGACCTGTTTCGGCTAATTTATGCAAACTAGTTACATAAACCGAACCGAACGCGTATGAAGCGTAACGGGTAACCGTAAGAGTCCTAAACAGGTTTCCTAAGTTAACATGCCTTAAATATGTTGTGATATCAGTAGGATACCTTCCGTTATGCCCAAAACGAGTTTAATTTTATATTAATACCCTTAGGGGTATTTTGGTCATTTTAAAGATTATAAAAAGGGATCAATTAAGCTTCTATGATCCGGGTCTGAATAAATCAGTAAAATAACTTATTTTAACAGGTTATAACATTTGGTTATAAGTCTTATATGCCAAAATAGTTTTAAACCCTAACTATGCGTATAATACGCGTATAAAGTAGTTTTTAAGCGACGTACGGGTTAAAATAGGATTCTGAGTTTCCTAATCAGTTAAACAGGTTCAAAACACTCCATTTAATATTTAAAATCAGTAGCAATTGGATTGGCGTTAAAAGGATTTGTAAAACTCATTTTATGGCCGAAAAGGGTATTTTTGGTATTAACCGAATCGAGGCGATTAACCTAGCTTATGATCAGTTTAAAAATAATTAAAAATCTTCAAAAATCCCAAAATATTATATTACATCAGTGGGTAAAAGGTTTGGTGTCAAAAATTGGGTTTAGATAGGTTTTATGCTAATGACGCCGTTTAATTAATAAAAGCGTTCTTAATTACGTCATTAAGCATAACTCCTAATCTAGACCTCCGATTAATGTGAAATTTTCGGGACATGCATAATAATCAGTAACTAAGATTATGGCACTTCCACATTTCCAAAAATCTCGTTTTATGGTCATAAGGGCATTACGGTCAATATTTAGGCGATTAACGGAAACATCGAACAATTAGGGATTCGAGTGGTATAAACGCAGAGGCTTATACACACATGTAACTAGGTCCTAATGGAACCTTAAGGCATGTCTAAACCTATAAGAATCGGGTGAGAACTGAGGTCAAAGCAAAAGTCAAACTTTTGCGTATCTCGGCTCCGAATCGGTTCTAAACATAAAGTTGTCGAATCAAACAAGTGTAGACAAGTTATTATACTTATTTTCAAGTTATATGACTAATAAAACAGGTTACACGCCTTCCGTATCATTAAATATGCGATTAAGGTTTCTGTTGACTTTTTCGGATAACCTTTGACTCGATAAACGACCTAGTTAGGATTCGAATTAGTGAGTGCCCTTTTAGGGGTTTATTAACCATATAAATACCAACTTATAACAACATTTGATTCGACAAATCTCTGGACCATTTATTTATTATCGAAAAGTCAAACCGTAGTTACGACGGTTTGATTTCTAGGCCATAAACTAAGTATGAATGAATTAGGAAAGATCAAGGGTACTTACACTTGTCTAATGGATGATATGGAATGTTTGTGGCCTGCTTGAATGGTCTTGAAATGCTCAGGAGATGAAAAGAATGATGAATGATGAATGTTGCACAATGTGGTCTTTATAAATGACTTCAAACCCTCTTAGATGATCGACAACTAAGCCTAGGATGTTGCAATAACATCCACAAGTATGCTACACACTAAAAACCATCTTAGGGCAGCCCAAGGTATGCCAAACATGTGTTTAAGTCGGTTAACAAACATGCAGGACACCTGCACATGTTTTCTGTCCAGATAAGGCAGTAGCGTAGCGCTACTGCCAAGGGGTATAGGGCTCGCGCTACGCTAGCCCCTGGTGACCTGACAAACAAGTTTTCCTTAATTGCAATTTCAGTCCCTGGTCCCCCGAAAGGTCGTTTTCACTTGGTTTTCTTGCATTTTGAGACTTTATATTTGACATGTGGGGCTTTAAGACTTATACCATCTTTGTTAAGTCCTCGGGTAACTTTGTGATCACCCGAAAAGCCCTAAATTTCAACGTTGACACTTATAACCCTCGTACACGAATTTTATCACAACTTGCTCATACGATATCGAAACTTCATGAAATTTTTGTGGTACATTCTAGTGAGCATAATTAATCGTTACAAAGCTTCGGGTTTGTCAAAAGGTCACTCAGAGGTATAACTTAAACATGTTGGCACATTTAACCCCTGTAGTTTGTAATCTCTCACTTTCTTTCACAATTGGCTTCGTATGATCCATGATCTATTCATTTAAGGTTATAAACATCATGTAGAGTTATTGCAAAGTCTTATTATTCATTGTTGACGTTTTGAACCCTTATACTTACACAGTTTCATTGTTTGTCAACTTTAGTCCTTCAAGAACATTCTTTCACACGTTCAAACCTATGACACGTGTCAACACATTATAGGACGCAAATTTTCGGGGTGTTACATCCTCACCCCCTTAAAAGAAATCTCGACCCCGAGATTTACTGAAATAGATGAGGGTACTTTTCTTTCATCGTGGACTCAACCTCCCACGTATACTCGGGACCTCTACGGGCATCCCATTTGAACTTTACAATTGGTACTTGCTTCCTTCGAAGCTTCTTAACCTGTCGATCCTCAATCGATATAGGATGTTTATCACATCGTAAATCCGCATACCAATTTGTGATAGTGCTCCTTGACTTATTGGTGGAACATCTCCTTCAGTCACTAGTGTGCAATGTATTTCGAGCTCCGCCAAACCACTTAAATAGGTTTTAGCTTACAAGCTACTTGATCTTGATACATTTGATTTCCTTCAAATGATTTCCATATATTCAGAGCTTAACTTGCCTGATATTTTAACCATTTTGGTACACCCTTCCTGGGTGATATCTTTTGTTAAACCATTTTCCTTAACAAAAACTTAGGAAGTTTGCTATTTTCATAACTCCTTGATTTCTTGCCGCATACTGGCAACCTACAATCGATTTTGGATTTGTATAATCTTATTTGTTGTCCCCCAGGCAACTTTCAGATCTTGCTAGTTGGACTTACCAATTCTCTATCTAACAATAGACATTTAACATTCCATCTATACAAGGTCTCCAAAGGAGTAGCCTTAATACTTACATATCCATTATTATAGAAAAGCTTATTCTTAAGGTGAGATGGTTATTCCAACCACTGCTTAGCTAATGTTTAGGGAATAGCTAATCCTTGCCGTTAGTCGAACAGATCGACGATCCTGGGTAGGTAATATCGATTCTTAATTGTTGCCTAAATAGGGTTGCGGTGATAATGCATAAGCAAAATGAACCGTCTTTCATACTTGACTATACCGGATTCCCAGGATATTGAGTTAGGCTATATGAATCTCCTATCTTAATAATTTACTTAATCAGGTTTTCGGTTATTACATAAACAACAGGGAGTTCTTACAACACTCTAACCCAAGAGGGATGTTAATCTTAACTCTACTTGCCTATAGGGAGGTAAACAGGGTAAACTTAGGAGAAGATAATCAAGGTACAAGGAGGTTACAGAGATTTCCATATCTCAGGCTCCAGTTCATCCATCATTGTTTGTGTCAATTAAGTGACACCTTTATGTTACGAGTCCACGAGTTCTTTAGTCGGGAACATTTACTTGGACAATTTCATTCGGGATATCTTCTTTGAATACTACTAGTCGACTTTAGTACGATATGACTATTGGGATATCTCAGAGGTTCCATGCATTAAACCTCCATACTGATCAGGCATGGAAGCAATCTATGGAATTTATTAAGATACCCAATCCTCATATGATGCTTTTATCAAACATAGTTTGGCATTCGCAGGCGATAAAAACAATGAGAAAAATAATTAAAATAACATATGTTGTCGTACTCTATGCAAAGAAAGAGTGCTCTTAGATTTTCGAAAGGATTCCTTGCCGATCTATAAGAATCGGTTACTATGGTTTCCTTGGTAGTTATACCTTGTGGATGATAATAAAAATTTTGCTAAATTTATGGTTCATGAAGATTTATTATTGCCTGTATTAAAACAGGACACTTAGCAGGAATTATCATTGATAAATGATAAGGAAGTTTATTGTACAAGTGCTTATATCTAATAAATAATGGAAGTTTCACAAACTAGGCACCTAGCTCGGTTGGCTAGGCGCGCGAAAGGGTGTGGCCTAGACCCGGGTTCGATTCCGGGGACGGCCGATTTCACCATTTTTATTTTCTGGGAGCTTGACGCGGGCCGCGTAAGGTATCATCTAGGCTTACGCGGGCCGCTTGGATCTTCTGATCCGAAGCAAACCTTCAAAATGACAGTCTTGATAATTAACTGCTTCTTATCACCCACCATATGGGCTTGGTCACAAGGCGACAAATCCTCACCTATTTCTATATAGTGTCCTCTTATTAACAGAACAAGGACAGCGGAGAAGGGTAATTCTTAATGAACATAAAACATCCATCTAATATTGCTGAATTAGTCTCCGAGGTGTTATCGGTCAATTTTACTTTATACTTAACGCTTAGAGTTGTTAACAGGCAAATTTAATGATTTACAATATCTATTGTCTATGAGAGACTTATCTGAACCTGAATTAAATAATACTCTAACATGAGCGTTATTGATATAGAAAGTACCTGTTGTGACCTTGTCATCTTGGATAGCCTCTTGAGTATCCATTTGGGAGTTTTCGGTTTTGGTCTTTTTAACTTCCTCTAGCTTTTTAGCATACTTAGGGCAGTTGGTCTTAATGTGCCCTCTTTCATTGCAACCATAGCAGGTTGCGTCCTCCATCTTCCTGCAGTCCAAAGTCTTATGCTCCTTGGACTTGCAGATCCCACATGCAAAAGTTCTCGACTGTGTAGACGAGTTCGATCCATTCCTGCACTTCCCGAAGTGCTGCTTCTTGCAGGTTTTGCATTTGGGTTTTTTACCTGACTGCTGGTTGTCCTTTAAATCCTTGCCAGGCTTAGCTGCTTTTCTCTTGGCAGCCTTAGGGCAATTAGTACTGATGTGGCCCTTTTCGCCGCAGCCATGACAAATTGCATTCTTTATATCCCTACATTCGTGGGACTGGTGGCCAGCTCTTTTACAGATGCCACATTGCTTTATCTTTTGATTTGATCGACACTGACCCCAGTGTCTTCTTTTACAGGTTTTACATGTGGGTTTTGCCTCCTTTGGCTTGGACTGGTTATAGCTTGAACCGGTCTTACTCTTTTTGTAACCTTTATTTGGGGCATCATCGCACATTCGCTTATAATCCTTCAACACACGGTCCATGGCGTTGCTTACGGCGGTATTTATCACAGCCTGTAACTCGGTGCTTATTAAGTTTAGTCTTGCATCATCATTCTGATTAACTGGATGATGGTGAGCTTCAGAGGAGTCAGCCATGGTGAAGCTTTGAAGGCTACTATCCAAGTAGAAACAATTTGTTTAATCATATAGTGAATTGTCGAATTTGATGAATAAATAGCCATGGCGTAATTAAACCATATAGGCCAATAGATAGAATTTAATTTATTTGATTATGTTTTGCCTAAGTTTAAATAACCATCTTTGGCATTTAAGCGGAATATAATCCTTCATATTTATTAGACAGGGGACATAAGTCACGACTGCCAATGTCATACTGACATCTTTTATATATAGCACAAGGGCTTGTTCCAAAGGACTGATAATGGCTCAGAGACCTTGTCACTAGGGAAATTTTAAAACATAATCGATGATTCCTTTGGGTCGGAAAATTTCATAGTTCATTGTCTTGACAAGAAGTTATGAAATAAAACTATCTTTTTCATGTATTCATCTTTACTCGTTTATATACATCCCAAATGGATGTTTTGATGCGTACTTCATTTTCGACGTTTTCCAGCCATGATTCCTATTGATCAGTTATGCTAAAAAAATTTGAGAAAAATTCCTAATATAAGGGTGACAAGGGTGATTTTATCGCATCACGGTTGTCGGGAGTGTTAACACATTTACAGATGTTAACAGGAATTCGAATCTTTTAAAACAGGTCTTACCATCATGGCCCGGCCTTAAAATGACCCTAAGGCTAGGTTTCACTCTTAAGATTCTTATTAATATTTAACGCAGAACAATCCTAAATTGAGGTGTTAAATATGGATCTAAATCTAATTATGGAACTACCATCTTGGCCCGGTCTTAAAATGACATGTGGCTAGGTCTTGTCCTTTCTAGATTTTGTCATTTTATAATAATGGTAGATCTTATAAAAGGAATGTTTGAATGGAAATTTAAAGTTAATTATTCCACTATAAAATTAAAAAAAACAGATGTGCCCTAGACGGGACTTGAAAGGAATAGTGTTGTCCTCAAAGGAACTGAAAGGTAATTATGTCCTTATAAGGACTATTAAGGAAACGATTTTTAGCAAAAGGAGTTTCTTCCTCATTTTATTTCTGAATGCCTTCTCCTTGGTCGCATGTTTCTTCCTAGCCGCGGTACGAAGGTCAGCAATTCAAGGCTCTTGGTGTGGAGAATTATTATTACGGCTTCTTCGATTGGCGACGTATCCAAAATATAAAAAAAAAAATTTGGAAGCAGAATTTCCAAATAAGGATTTAGAATATTCCTATGTTAAGTCTAGACTCAGAAGGTCAAGGAATGTGCAAATGTGTCATTGAGATTAAACACCAATAAGCTAGGGTTTAATTCACTCAATGTTGGCTCTGATACCAACCTGTCACACCCCAAATTTCCACGTGTTACCGGTGGGCCCGGTAGGGGAGTATCGTGACGTAGTTGATATCATCATAGTCAAACAACACAATATATAAATGCACAGCGGAAGCAAAAGGATAAATATATTAAAATCCGTAATAGTGTAACATCAAAGTATTACAACGGAAGTAAAGGATCCACAGGCGGATCGCAAATAAAATAACATGGTTCAACAGACTTTAGGCATCTAAGCTTGCGAGACTCTTTATTGATGCTAGGAGTAGCCAGCCAATTCCAATTAGTACCTGCACTTAGCCTTTTTGGAAAATACGTCAGTTTACACTGGTAAATACAATCAACTGACTCATTTTGAAAAGGTTTTAAGAAAATGATTGATTTGAATGCACATGGCACAAATAATATTTTATAACTTGGGATACTTATTTAAATATATAAACTTGTACAGGATTTACATGTTTCTTATGCGTTCAGTAGCCCGGATCGAGCCGGGTTAAAGATCAATTAACACACCACTTTAATTATGAGACACTGACAGGTGTACGCCTACACCTGAGTGCTAAGGTCGTGGCCATTTCGTAAAATGATGCCAGGGATATCCGGGACACGGTCATTAACCCCCCAAAGGCTTTAAGCAACAAAACAAATTAAACGGAGACATCTCAATCATTTAACCATAATAAGATTAAATATTCAACACCCGACCAAGCGGTATTTTATATACCGTACCCAAGCCCGTATAGGGAAATAAGTTAAAAGTATTTACCTGAGCTAAATATAAATTCAATCCCAGCCGTATCAAATCAGCAAGTACAGATAGCTTTTACTGGGCTCCTTAATCTGGAACGAAGGTTTTTAATAACCTATTAGAATCCTAACGGGTCTTTAATTAAGCCTTGACTTAGACCGGCTAGTTTTCAAGAAGAAGAAGAAGATACGGTTCAAACGCATGATAAAGCGGAGACCGGAAAAGAATGTGATTTAGACCCGACAAGTTTGAAGACTTGTACAATATGGGTAATCTAAACACATTCTGGATTTTGAGATAATAACGATAAGGTTTGACCCGTTTCGGCTAATTTATGCAAACTAGTTACATAAACCGAACCGAACGCGTATGAAGCGTAACGGGTAACCGTAAGAGTCCTAAACAGGTTTCCTAAGTTAACATGCCTTAAATATGTTGTGATATCAGTAGGATACCTTCCGTTATGCCCAAAACGAGTTTAATTTTATATTAATACCCTTAGGGGTATTTTGGTCATTTTAAAGATTATAAAAAGGGATCAATTAAGCTTCTATGATCCGGGTCTGAATAAATCAGTAAAATAACTTATTTTAACAGGTTATAACATTTGGTTATAAGTCTTATATGCCAAAATAGTTTTAAACCCTAACTATGCGTATAATACGCGTATAAAGTAGTTTTTAAGCGACGTACGGGTTAAAATAGGATTCTGAGTTTCCTAATCAGTTAAACAGGTTCAAAACACTCCATTTAATATTTAAAATCAGTAGCAATTGGATTGGCGTTAAAAGGATTTGTAAAACTCATTTTATGGCCGAAAAGGGTATTTTTGGTATTAACCGAATCGAGGCGATTAACCTAGCTTATGATCAGTTTAAAAATAATTAAAAATCTTCAAAAATCCCAAAATATTATATTACATCAGTGGGTAAAAGGTTTGGTGTCAAAAATTGGGTTTAGATAGGTTTTATGCTAATGACGCCGTTTAATTAATAAAAGCGTTCTTAATTACGTCATTAAGCATAACTCCTAATCTAGACCTCCGATTAACGTGAAATTTTCGGGACATGCATAATAATCAGTAACTAAGATTATGGCACTTCCACATTTCCAAAAATCTCGTTTTATGGTCATAAGGGCATTACGGTCAATATTTAGGCGATTAACGGAAACATCGAACAATTAGGGATTCGAGCGGTATAAACGCAGAGGCTTATACACACATGTAACTAGGTCCTAATGGAACCTTAAGGCATGTCTAAACCTATAAGAATCGGGTCAGAACTGAGGTCAAAGCAAAAGTCAAACTTTTGCGTATCTCGGCTCCGAATCGGTTCTAAACATAAAGTTGTCGAATCAAACAAGTGTAGACAAGTTATTATACTTATTTTCAAGTTATATGACTAATAAAACAGGTTACACGCCTTCCGTATCATTAAATATGCGATTAAGGTTTCTGTTGACTTTTTCGGATAACCTTTGACTCGATAAACGACCTAGTTAGGATTCGAATTAGTGAGTGCCCTTTTAGGGGTTTATTAACCATATAAATACCAACTTATAACAACATTTGATTCGACAAATCTCTGGACCATTTATTTATTATCGAAAAGTCAAACCGTAGTTACGACGGTTTGATTTCTAGGCCATAAACTAAGTATGAATGAATTAGGAAAGATCAAGGGTACTTACACTTGTCTAATGGATGATATGGAATGTTTGTGGCCTGCTTGAATGGTCTTGAAATGCTCAGGAGATGAAAAGAATGATGAATGATGAATGTTGCACAATGTGGTCTTTATAAATGACTTCAAACCCTCTTAGATGATCGACAACTAAGCCTAGGATGTTGCAATAACATCCACAAGTATGCTACACACTAAAAACCATCTTAGGGCAGCCCAAGGTATGCCAAACATGTGTTTAAGTCGGTTAACAAACATGCAGGACACCTGCACATGTTTTCTGTCCAGATAAGGCAGTAGCGTAGCGCTACTGCCAAGGGGTATAGGGCTCGCGCTACGCTAGCCCCTGGTGACCTGACAAACAAGTTTTCCTTAATTGCAATTTCAGTCCCTGGTCCCCCGAAAGGTCGTTTTCACTTGGTTTTCTTGCATTTTGAGACTTTATATTTGACATGTGGGGCTTTAAGACTTATACCATCTTTGTTAAGTCCTCGGGTAACTTTGTGATCACCCGAAAAGCCCTAAATTTCAACGTTGACACTTATAACCCTCGTACACGAATTTTATCACAACTTGCTCATACGATATCGAAACTTCATGAAATTTTTGTGGTACATTCTAGTGAGCATAATTAATCGTTACAAAGCTTCGGGTTTGTCAAAAGGTCACTCAGAGGTATAACTTAAACATGTTGGCACATTTAACCCCTGTAGTTTGTAATCTCTCACTTTCTTTCACAATTGGCTTCGTATGATCCATGATCTATTCATTTAAGGTTATAAACATCATGTAGAGTTATTGCAAAGTCTTATTATTCATTGTTGACGTTTTGAACCCTTATACTTACACAGTTTCATTGTTTGTCAACTTTAGTCCTTCAAGAACATTCTTTCACACGTTCAAACCTATGACACGTGTCAACACATTATAGGACGCAAATTTTCGGGGTGTTACATAGAGCCGGATTCGAGATCGGCAATCTCCAATAAACAAGTAAATAACAAAAATGTAAATTTAACGTAAGACAAGTATTTGGATCAATTTTCTTCTTAACTTCCTCAAATGCAAAATACAAAGCTGTTTAATATGCTGAGAAACAACTACCATTTGATAGTGCATGAGATTAAAAAGGAAACGTGGATGCAGTAAATAAGAAATGGATAATGATGCAACGTGGTCTTATCTTCTACATGCATGCGAGAAAGGGAAACGTGCCATTTGAAATTTTGAACGGGTCAACAGAAACGTGCAGCTAATTCATGGGTTTGAAATGCTCCAAACAAGTAACCGGGTTACGTAATCGGTTACGGCACAATCCAGTCAAACTTGTTAGTGGCTTCAAAGCTAGATTCGAAGGCTGACCCATGCCGTTGACGGAAGTCAACCTCAAAGACTGAAGGTTGACCAACTGCACAATCCAGTCAAACAAGACATTTTGACTTTTCCCTAAATTGAACTTAATACCTAGCTCTCGAAGGTTACGCAACTTCCCCAGACCTTCATTAACAGATATCTTTTCATCTAAAACCAGTCCCCATAGGGTTACTAGACTTAAAGAACTTTTAGGTGGCATCGATAGCCGGATGTTGTTGAGATTGAGATGACGGAGGCGTTTAAGCCTCCAAATGGAGTCTGGAAGACTATCAACACGAGTGTGCTTTACATCTAAGGTTTCTAGATAAGATAGATCTCCCACAGATTCGGGGAGATTCTCCAAGAATGTCCATCTCAGTCCTAGGTATCTCAAATGACGAAAGTGACCGAGTTTTTCCGGCATGGCTTTTGGTTGGAAGTTAAACGACACACGTGATCTCATAATAGATGGATCAACCCAAACCTGACCCTGTGTCTGCTGATGAGCAACCACTCCTGTGTTGCTTGTGTGTTGAACCATGGGTCGTGTAACAAATTGATCTCTTGGTTCTCTGAGTTCCGCTGGATGTAGAATACGCTGGTTCTTTTGGAATTCATGCGACAAATAGTCATGGAAAGGCGAAACTAAACGGCATCGTCTCGGATCCGGTTTCATATCAGCGGAAGCATTACCGGTGTTCGATGAATTGGTTTTCATTGTGTTATGATTAAACACACAAAACAGAGTATGAAATATGGGAACAAGAAGAAAACAGTTCTGGACAATTCATATGAAATGAAACTGTCTTGGTGACCAGAAATGTTTGTCGGTTAATACATATATATACCTATGAGAATGACGGTTGTAGGAATTGGCGGGAATAACCGCTATATGAAACGGTGCCACCAAATTCGTCATCTCGGTTCGATAATTAATTACATAATAAACTAAAACATCCTAAAATACATAATAAACATACATAATTAAGTTTATAATCTAACAGCTTGTGTGTTGAACCATGGGTCGTGTAACAAATTGATCTCTTGGTTCTCTGAGTTCCGCTGGATGTAGAATACGCAGGTTCTTTTGGAATTCATGCGACAAATAGTCATGGAAAGGCGAAACTAAACGGCATCGTCTCGGGCTGTTGTCGGATGTTAACTTGGTTATCTGAATCATGTTACGACCCACTAGATTTTCGAAACACTTTTGTGCCTCATCCCCAGGAAACCGATCTTTAAGTTTTATCTTCACAATACCCTCAGCTAGCCATAGAATGAGCAAATCCTCTACCGGAATTTCATAATCTTTGGGGAAAAAAATCAGGTATGACAGGCAATGCTTCGAGGGGATTCCCAGGTCATTATAGCATATTCTCAGGACGTCATCAGGAGATTGACCATCGTCAATTACCGCTGGCCATCTTTTTATTATATTATTCGAGAACAGCCCTGCCATTAGGACGATGTTTTGAGGCGAACCATTGCATTTGCTCAAGATATTACATTTTAGCATTGATGGTAATCTGGTCATAAATAATTTCCAGCTTTCATCTTCATTTAATCTGTTCATAATATGAGGATTAAGTTTCTTCATCTCTGGAATTCTTCTAGACGTAAAAATCACTTTACTTCCATTGTTTTCATCTGGGAATGCGTCTTTTAGATCTTGAAGAACACCATAACTCCCAACACCATCCACTACAATCAGGTACCTCTTACCCTTCACCATTGCCGTACTTTCTAACAGGCCGGGTAAGATATACTCTGCTGTACACTCCTCTGTCACAGAAATCCAGTCATGGAATTCAAAGTTGTCCTTGATCTTTCTGTTCTTATAAACCGCACGAGCAAGTGTGGTCTTCCCAGAACCTTCTTCACCAACAATAGGGACGAACAAATCGGGTTGATGTGTCAGCCGTTTCACGAGGACTTTGATATCATCATTCAACCCGAAAACACGCAGTTCTTCTTCTTCTTGGTAATAAAAGCTAGATAATTGTTGTGGGTACTGGATGCTGGAACCCACTATGTTCATCTCCTGCACATAAAGCTTATTTCATTTAGTATGGTCAAATTTCGAATTTATGAAAAAAGAAACAAATAAGGAAACATTCTCTCTTTTTCAAAGCACAAGAAAAATCCCATGCTTTGTAAGATGAATCAACTCCAATGTTTCCACTAGTTCTTGTACCACAAAACATATCTTTAAAAATATTATGACTTCATTCTCATTAACTTGGCATATACTTCTAACATATTCAAACTTACCAGAACTTCCAATGCTTCCTTAAGTTTCTTTGCCACTAAACCCATTGAGGGTCGATTTTCTCGATCATTAAGTAAGCATTGATACGCAATCTCCGATATCATATCCAAGGAACCCGGTGGTAATTGCTCCTTCATAGCAGTATCAATAATCTCATGTAGTTTACCTTTCTCATAGTACTGTTGGGCCAAACGGCCTAGAAACCTTCGTTCATCATTTACAGGCATAAAGCACAACCTCCGGCACAAGACTTCAAACAATACCACCCCGAATGAATAAACATCAGATTCTTTTGTGAGTACACCAGTATCCCAATACACAGGATCACAATAACCATATGTGCCACACGGGTTGGTAATGAGGAAAGTTTCATCTTCGTTAGCGCGGCCTAGTTTGGAAAGTCCTAGATCAGATATCATAGCTTTCCAGTTGTGATCTAATAGAATATTTGCACTCTTTATATCCCTATGGATAACTCTTTGATTTTCTGCAACATGGTTGTGTAGATAATCCAAACCGCTGGCCGCATTGATGCATATATTAATCAGTTGCTTGCATGTTAACGGACATACAGTTGTGTCCATAGTTAAAAGGTTATCAAGGCTTCCATGTTCGGCGTACTCATAAACAAGGACATTTTCCTCTCCTTCGTGGCTGAAGCCAAGAAGGGAGACCAGGTTTGGATGTTTATATCGGGAGAGCAAATGAATCTCCGTTAAAAACTGTTTGAGCCCTTGACCAGATTCGTTACGAACTAATCTTTTTACAGCAACAGTAGTTAGTTTACCCGAAAGTGAGAGTTCTCCTTTGTAAACATTACCATAACCACCTCTCCCGATAAGTGTAGTAAAGTTGTTAGTGGCTATAACTATATCCTGAAATGGTATACTGAGGTGATCTGTCTCTTTAATCAACGCCATTTTTCTTTAATCGTAAGTTAGGCGAAGAACCAGTCTCCTGTTGGTCCAAAATAAGAAAAATAAATAACATTGTATAAACAAAAATTCATAAAGGTCACTTTCTTCCTCACTGCATTTTTTATTTATTTTGTTATTATGTTCATCGACGCTAGACTTTGTTTAACTTTATGCAAATTACGAAAAAATTGATGAAAACAATTTCAGCCACTGTAGTTATATGTAATAATTAGGTAGAATTTTGCACCTCTAACAAAACCAAACTGATAGGCAAACCACAAACAAGAAGAATGCTACGAAGCAAATTGTTAACCAATTGATCCAAAGAAAGTAGATCGAAGCTTGAAAGATAATTAGAGAGAAACCAAGACTTAATTCATATTTCACTCATACCCATAAACATCAAATGGCTTACACTATAAATACTCAAAAGATAAATGACTACCCACTAACCAACTATCTTGACCCAATATCTATAATTCAAAACATGCTTAATTAATAAATAAACTACATACTAAAATAAAACTTGACAACTACTGAAACATGGAATGAGTTAGTGGGCACAGGCCCGGCTTTGTGGGCTGGGCAGCCCGGGCAGACGCCAAGGCCCAAAAGGTTTATAGGGCCCAACAAAAATTTAGGGTCAAGATTTTTAAATGAGCACTGTTATCTTAAATATTTAATAAATGACTCTAGTAACCAAAAATGAATCTAGTTCAATGGTTAAGATACTCAAATTTGAGAAACAAGGTCATGAGTTCTAATCCCTCCCTTTACATTTTTATTTCCTAAACAATTTTCAGTTAATCCCAGCATTTTTTATTTCCTAAACTGTTTTGAACTATCAATTCACTTAATTAATTGACTCTTCGATTTTGTTAACAAGATGATTATATGATTAATTGGTTAATGTTTTGGGTTATAATCTTGAGGTTATGAGTTCAAACCCCATGATTAGCATGTCATATTGTGGTTTATTAATATATATTTGATGAGTTTATATTATACCAATTTTTTTGTTTCGTCCGGGCCCCAAATTTTTTTTTTTATCATTCTCAGAGACGGCCCTGAGTGGGCACATAACGAAAACGTTGTTCTAAGTGGGGATCAAAATAAACGGAACTGATTTGAGAAAATCAACATCACGGGGATACTTTATTTACAATAACAACTACATCACCTAAATAAAGACTAAAAGAAGAGTCTATGATTCAACCCATTACAAAATATTTAGAAGATTAGCTGTAGCTTGAAATATACCTGATTAGAGGAGTAGAATTCTCGTGGAGAAGACAACGTAACTGAGGGAAGGATTCAGAGTAGGCCAATCACTCAAAGACAATGTAAATAAAGATAAGCCAGACCAATCACGCCCAAGTCGATCAAAGATAATGTAAATAAAGATAAGCCGGCTGGTTGTTATGAAAAAACTGAAATAGGGGTCCAACTTCCAAGCTTCCCCGTTCTTTCTTTATTCTTGTCGTTTCACATCCCATTACAATAAAAAAAATCCATTCTCCATTTTAGAGATTGGTTTTAAAGAATGAATATAACAGCCAATTATATTTGTAATGTTATTGTTCATCTCTATCTCTATGTTATTAACTAGGTTAACGGCCCGTATGATAAACGAACTAAACAATTTAAATTTTGATAAGAAATAAAAAATTACAACGATTGAAAATTGTATAAAGCTTAAAAGTGTAAATATATATTAGAATTCACAACATATACAAGACTTCATAAATCTCTAAATATTTTCATGGATACAACATTGAATATTTTATTTGTAACATTGTCATTCGTATCTAATATTAATAACTTAACACGGCTCTTGCTTCTTTCTTTTTATACAATTCATCTCCTTTGGTTTTTGGACATAAATCTTGACCTTCATTAAACCAATTCTTAGTCCACGTTCGAAGTAGAACTAATAAGGCTGAATAGTGTAGGGATAATGGTTGGAACATTATTCATCACTGGAAGGTTACATCATCCCCCTCAATGATTCGTGGTTGTTGGCGTGGATTGAACCATGATTACCACGGACCACCTTTTCCATTTTCCTAGATTTTGACACTTTAAAAAATATAATAAATAAAAATAATCAAATGGATAGTGGTTTGGGTCATGACCACACCCTTAGGGTAGTGGTTTTGAATGATGGATTAGAGGTGTGTGACACAACGTCTATGTGAAGGGTCATGACCATACCCTTTAACCTAATACACGGGATCATACATTGCCTTGAGAGAAATGAGACACTTAAACTATTCAAGCAATGCTCCCAATATATCCTTTTCACGATCAACACACAAATTTAACCTTTTAGACTACCCGTAGTGGAGAGGTGAAGTGGCTTGAAGTTGCCACTTAACGCCCCATAATGCCCCTCACACCGCTCACTGGGAGTGATTCAATAAAAAAATGCCCTGCCATGTTTATGAAAACGCATCCTCGACTTTGAAATGGCCAATAAGAAATTTCCAACTCTTCCATGATAATATTACTTGTTTTACTTTTCTAAAAAAATAATAACTGGGTTATGATTGCAAGGGCATTATACCACTACATCACTTTTGAACTTCAAGCCTCATAATGCCCCTTGCTGACTAGGACGCTACGCGTCGTATAATGCCCAAGGGAGGGGCTTGAACTTCATGCCCCACTACACATGATCTTAGGGATTGTAATCTTCATTTTGTACCTGATGCGTCTAGATGCAATTGATTTTTCATACTTCTTTAAGAACAAATAATAATAATAATAATAAAATCATATGGGTGGTTGTTTCCTTCGATACCTTCGGTACCTTCCTTAAGGTCCCCAATGATTTGAGAGATATGCAAACAGTTCCATATAAAAGTGACTCATCTTACAGAGAAAAAATAAAATAAAATAAAAATCATATGGGTTGTTTAGAGCATGCTGCAAGAGATGGTGTTTCCACGTGTTATAAGTCACTACTAGAAAATGTGAACATTTGCTACGGAAATTTCCTACGCAAAAAATTGTGTAGCAAATTCTGACACATTTGTGACGTAATTTTGACGAAAATAAAAACTAAATTTTTGAACAAATTTGCTACATAATAGCAACACAAATCTAATTAAAACTATTATTTTAATTGGTGCGTCGGAAATGCGTAGCAAAATAGCAATTTGCTACTAATTTGTGATCGAACTATTATTCTTATAAAAAATAAAAATAAAAAATTATGAAAACAGATAAAACCCTTCCTCTCCCCCTACGATTCATAATTCTCTGCCCTAACTATCAAACACCATGCCACATTTAAAACCAACACCTTCTCCTTCCCCTTCCCCTTCATTCAGTCACATACACGATTCTAGAGAGAGAGTCAGTTTTATAGAGAGATATGCGACGCCTCCGCCATCAACCATCGGTCAATCACGGTGGATCTCGACGGAACTCTGCTGAAATTAACCTCCGCTTTTCGACACTACATGCTCATAGCGATCAATCCAACTCCTCCTCAATCACACACGCAATTACAACTGTCATATTCAGCAATGAATATAAGCAACACCGAGCAAAATAATCGGAAGATCGAGAAGCTACCAATAGCGAAAGAGGAGAAATCGCTTGCAGGATTTGTCCGCCACCGGCTCGATCGAGTAATTATAACCTTCTTCGAATTTGAAGGTTGTTGTTCGTACTTTTGCTCAGGTATGAATCATTTAGGGCTTTGTTGAGATCATGGTTTTGTTGTGTACCATTCTTCGAATTTTAAGGCTGTTTTTCATACTTGTGCTCAGGTATGAATGATTTAGGGCTTTGTTGAGTTCGTAGTTTTGCTGTGTGAATCAGTTTATTAGTTCTTGATCTTCAATTATAAGTTATAATTACAGATGTGTTCAATTAGGGTTTCAAGTTGTTCATCCAAGTTCAATTCATTTTATTAAAGATCTGTTCAGTTAGGGCTTGGTAAACGGGAGCAGGGGATTGCCACTCTATTAATGACGAAGAAGACGGGTAGGAGAGCAGGGGTTATTGACAATGCGAGTGACCTAATCATAGCTGGAAAAGAAAGTAAGAGGTGTTAGTATCAATGGACAAAGTCTTGTGCTTCTTTGGAACATGGTAAGCATATTTCAGATAGTATCGTTCTTTAAACTGATTTGATCAATATAGCCCTGCCTGGATATTAAATTATAATTGGGAATAACAGTATGCATTTATAACTTACGGCCTCGTGTTCTTAGCGAAGATCAAATCCAACCGGAGCAAGTGTATTGCGATTAAGAAGTTTAAACAGTCTAAAAACGGTGATGGTGTTTCCCCCACTCCTATTCGAGAAATTATGGTCTGTTTCTATCTTGTTGTTTCTCCTATTGTGAAATTTGTGTCGTGTGGTTTTAGGCTTGGTTGAATTAGGGTGTTTACGGTTTGGTTCGTTTTGGGGAAATTTTGGGGCTGAATTGGTAACTATATAGAAACTGGACCAGTCAGGTTTGTTGGGTATAGGCCGAAGCGGCTGGTTTTAACGGTTTGATGGTCCAGTTTTGTCGGTTTTAGACAAAAAAATATTATTCTGAAGAAACATAATTTTGTACTAAATTTTGAGAATTGATATGAATTGTTTAAGAATGTATGTATATATATATATATGTGTGTGTGTGTAATTTTATAGTCCTAAAACAAAGAAAAGTTAAAATAATAAATGTTAAACAACCGGTACAATTTACACTGCTGGTTTCAAGTTCCAAACCGTAAACCGTTGAAACCAACCCGTGATCCGGACTGTAAAGATATCAATAATCAAACCAGCTAAACCGACTGTGTTTCTTTGGTTTGGGCAGTTCGGTTGGTTTTGCCGGTTTATGAACATCCCTAGTTTGTACATGGTAAGTTGCTGGCTTGAAATTATATTGTCTGGTTATAATGCATAGATCAGGGTGTAACTCCTGTGTGTTAAGTTAGAACTCAGGTCCATATTGCTGAAGATTATTAGATATGACATATGTTTTGTTTTCTCTGATATTTTTCAAATTAGCATATATTGTGGATGTTCAATGAAGCAGTATACTGTAAATGTAACCAACCATTTGATGCTAAATTTTTATATACGCTCTCATGTTTTGCTGAATGCGTTACAATGCCAATGCAGTTGCTTAGGGAGATATCGCATGAGAACGTGGTAAAGTTGGTGAATGTACACATCAATCATATAGATATGTCTCTCTATCTGGCTTTCAGTTATGCGGAGAACGACCTCTATGTGAGCATATTATTTACCACCATAACCAGAGCCACTGCATTCCATCACCACCATCGCACGTGGTGCCAATCCCTCATGTATATCCCTGACCTACCAAAATCTTTGTGTGTAGTCGTTAAGGATCCTCAGGTAACAACTGATACGTAGGAACCATGGAATGTTTTACCCTAATATTTGTTTTTAAAGAATACGACTCGATGGGTAAATGAACTTTTTAAACTACTGAAACATTGAACAAATGTTAAGATGATTTTCTTTGAGGTTTTTGGTCCAATGAGAGTTTTTCTTTTTACAAGTAAATTAAGATTTTGGCCCTGTGGTTATTTATAATAAAATATATAGTTTTTTAATAGAAGGGTATTTTTGTCATTTTGCCATAAATGCCACTCTGTGAGGGGCACATGACAAGTTTTTAACCAAGTAAAAATGGATGGGGTTAGTGTTAGGGGCCAAAAGGGTTAGAAAAAAGACGTTGGGCCTCAGACGTTAAAAAAATCTTTTTTGGGCTAAAAGGGTGAAAGTGATATAACCACATGGGCCAAAATCGTAATTTACTATATCGAAAATGTACATCTACATATAGCGAATCGATGCTAGCTTGACACCTGACCACCTGAGGTTTTTTTTGTGTGTGTGAAAACACCAGGAAATTATTAGGCATCACAGGGACAAGGTCAACCAAGCGATTAACCAATACACAGTAAAGTCAATACTATGGTAGTTGCTTAACGGGTTGAATTATCTTCATAGGTAAGCAGAGCTGTTAATGTCAACTCATACTCTCCGTAATATAAATGCTTACATTTAATAAAATGGGTGTAGCAACTGGATTATGCATCGAGATCTTAAGCCCTCCAATATTTTGGTAAGAATGCGTATCTGTTGTCATCATTGGTATCTCAATACTAACCAGTTAATCTGATCGAGAAACTTTCCACATCATAGGTGATGGGTGATGGAGAAGAACAAGGCGTTGTAAAAGTAGCTGATTTTGGACTCTTGCTAGATGTCACACCCCAACCGATGGCGGAATTATTGGGGCGCGACACTGAGCGAACAGACTGTCAAGAGAAATTCCATAACAACTAAATTACCATATAGTTAATATTACGTCCCATACCATAATCCATAAAGTAATCTATTTATTACAGACAGTGATATTCTCGAACCAAAACATGTTCGACAACCCAGATTTTCAAATAAAGATAAATTGTTTGTTTGTTTCTAAGACTCCAACCTAAGCTCGATGGTAGCAAACAAGCATCCTAAGCAGATAGCATCATCCTAAACACCTGTCACATACGTTAAATTAAAGGTCAATACATAAAATGTAAAGGTGAGCATACAAGTTTGATATAGCATAATAGAGTTCGAAATAGTTTACGCGTAACCAGCATGTAACATGTATAAAGTGAAGGCAAGTAGGTTATCGATAGAGAATATGCACAGACGTGACTGCGAGATGTAGAATGCGCAACACATATCCCCACTGGGACATATGAAGTAAAGCCCTTAACAACCCCTGTCCACGACAGGTGCTGAGTCCAAACTATAGTACTATCGTTGCTAAGGTGTCAGGCAACAATCACTGTGTTAACATAACATACAAGCATTCATTGAAAACACGTAGCATGCAATAACGGTCAGCGTATAAATAGTGTTTTCATTGTGTGATTGATGTGATCTGAATATAGATAACGTATGTAACACCAAAAAGTGCGTAAAGCAAAAAGGGTTCGAGTATATTCACAGATTGTGTTTAATAAATAAACACATCCTTGGATTGAAGGGAGCGCTGAGAGAGATTAGCCTGAATAGTTAACGATAGCATAAACGATAAGCGGCTTGTAAAACGGTGCGAAGTGTCAAAGGATCGGACGGTAATCCGATCGGATGGCCAGTCGATCGGGTGACAATCCGTTCGGAAGGTCATTCGATCGGGTGACCATTCGATTGGATTGTTACCTCGTTTGGGACGGATGTGTTTGTGTATGATGGTTTGTATTTTGAAGTTTTTGTTGAAGCATTTTGAAAACAGGGAAGTATCTCTACCGTCCAGGTCGAGCGATTGAACGACCGTTCGATCGGGTGACGATCCGATAGGTTGGACACTTAGTGAGAACAAGTTCACAGCAGTTTATCACTCGATCGGATTGCAATCCGATTGGGTGGCAATCCGTTTGTCATGAACATGTTGAAAATTGTTTAAGTGTTGAGTTCAAAACATCACGGGATCGGATGGTCGTTCGATCGGGTGGTAATCCGATTCGGACGGCAATCCGTTCGATGTTCAAAACTCTTAAAGGTTGAAATATAGTTTAAGTGTAGGACCAAGTGCAAGCCGATCGGACGACTGTCCGATCGAATGGCAATTCGATCGGACGACAATTCGTCCGGGCGGTCTGATCGTCTTGACACTTGTTTGTTTTGAAATTTTTGCGGATATCTCGAGACGGTGTGACAACGTGCCAACAACAGAACCCTATCAATACCCAGGTGACCCGATCAGGCAGGAATCACCCTAGTCTGACCGTTCAGCTGTGCGAGACGATGGTTCGTGTTTAACCCGAGCTCGGTTGTCTCGTTAATAGAACTCAGATCTTGAACCGACACATCACTAATAAAGAGTAGAAGGTCAGAACAAGCTCCGATTCTATCGGTTTTGAGTGCATTGAGTGTAAAAGAGTTGAAAGAAAGTTAGAAACCATCTTTCAATCCCTTTCACCATGATTATGTTCAGATCTATGCAAGATCTTTGTTTATTCATGTGGAAATCGGCCAGATCTAAGTTGTTCTTGGTGGATTGAAGCCAAAACATGAAGTTCATCAGAACCCCATGATGACATCACCCTAGAACACCTCAAATCCATTGATTTCACGGTTAAAAGTTACGATTCAAAAGATAGAAAGGTGTAGGAGTGCGTGTAGATCATAGAAGTACAAGATTTAGGTTGAAAACTTACAAGAATCGAGAGAAATCGAGGGAAAGAAGCTTGAGAGTGCGGCTGGTCGAACAAGGGAGCTGTCACATCATAATGATGTAACAGGTGGGTATTTATAGGGTTTCCCAAAAAGGAAAGTGGTGGAAGTGGCTGGTCGATCGGGTGGGTCACCGATCGGGTGGCTGCCTGATCGGGTGGCAATCCGATCGGGTGGTAATCCGATCGGGTGGCCATCCGATCGAGCTGTCACTCAATCGAGTGGCTCCGATGGTTTCAGTTTCGGCGTTTCGTGTTATGCGTTGAGTTTTGCGATGCGATAGACTTACCCATTAATCCCGACTACTATATCTAACACACAATCACTATAATTAACTTGCGTTTAGCGTTTGCGATTCGATTGCGATAGAGTTTCGATTGCGTTTCGATTAATCACCACATCATAAACATAATTAATCACGCACAAGTAACACATAAATAGCACACACACGTAAAACAATATCCAGAACGCATAATTTGGGTTGCAAATGCAATTGCGATGCGATAAGTGAATAAGCGATAAAACACGCGATAAATAGCGAATAAACCTCGATTATTAACAAGTACTCCACATAATACAACTAATGCGATAAAACAAATAGACTATCTACAAGTCAAAGAAGTCAAAAGAGGAATTGAGCAAGGAATGACAGATCGCAATTAGCAATCTTTTCTTCCTTTGACTTCAATCTTGACTTTGACTTTGACTTTCGAAACACGGGGTGTTACAGCCTCCCCCTGTTATGGGAATTTCGTCCCTAAATTAGGCTTTAGCCGTAACAAACAACTGCGGGTACTTCGCCTTCATGTCACTTTCGAGTTCCCAATTGAACTCTGCGCCTCGCTTGCCTTCCCAGCGAACCTTCACAATGGGAATGCGTGAGCGCCTGAGCTGCTTAGTTTTTCGGTCCATAATTTCGACAGGCTTCTCCACGAAGTGTAGTGTTTCGTTTATTTGAAGATCCTCTAGGGGAACTTGTGAATCATGCTCAGCAAGACACTTTCTGAGGTTAGACACATGGAAAGTCGGGTCGACGTTGCTAAGTTCCTCCAGTAGTTCAAGTCTATAGGCCACTTTTCCGATCCTTTCCAGAATCTTAAAGGGTCCAACAAATCGTGGCGCGAGCTTTCCTTTCTTGTCGAATCTGACCACACCCTTCCAAGGTGATACCTTTAGGAGTACATGGTCGCCAACATCAAATTCAAGGGGCTTGCGTCGTCTATCGGCGTAACTTTTCTGACGACTCCGAGCTTTCAGCAGGTTGTCTCGAATTTGGAGGATTTTGTCAGTTGTTTCTTGCAGTAGCTCAGGACTGGTTAATTGCGAGTGACTGATCTCGTGCCATACAATTGGCGATCGACATCTTCTTCCGTATAACGCCTCAAACGGTGCCATTTGAATGCTGGAATGATAATTGTTATTATACGAGAATTCGACTAGAGGTAGGTAAGCGTCCCAATTACCACCGAAATCTATGACACATGAGCGAAGCATGTCTTCCAAAGTACTAATCGTTCTTTCAGTCTGACCGTCGGTTGGGGGATGAAAAGTGGTACTTAGGATAAGCGAAGTACCGAGAGCAGATTGAAACGTTTCCCAAAGACGCGAGGTAAACCGACCATCGCGGTCAGAGATAATGTCACGAGGCGTACCGTGTCGACAGATAACTTCGTTTGTGTAGATTCGGGCTAATTTTTCTACCTTGTAGTCTTCCCGTATTGGCAGGAAATGAGCTGCTTTGGTCAAACGATAGACGATAACCCAGATGCTATCGTGACCTGAGGTTGTACGGTGATGTTTCGTGATAAAGCCCATGGCTATGCTTTCCCACTTCCACATCGGGATTTCGGGTTGCACAAGCAAGCCAGAGGGTCTTTGGTCCTCGGCCTTGACTTTCGAGCAAGTCAGGCACCTCGAAACATAGAGAGCGATATCTTTCTTCATACCTGGCCACCAGTACTTGTAGCGAAGGTCCTGGTACATTTTATCGGCTCCGGGATGAATTGAATATCGAGACTTATGGGCTTCGTCTATCAGAATTTGTCGTAAATCGGTCCGTTTAGGGCTCCAGATTCGGTCCAGGTAATGGAATATCCAATTCGATTTACTCACTAACTGGGCTCCATCGTTGAGAATCCTTTCCTTCTTCAAAGTGCGCTCGGTAAAGCATGCATGTTGGGCTTCGCGAATGAGAGACTCGAGATGATGTTGCGCTAGAATATTATGAACGCTATGCAAATAGCTTCGTCTGCTGAGGGCGTTGGCAACGAGATTTGCTTTGCCAGGATGATAACGAATCTCACAGTCGTAATCGTTAAGATGCTCCACCCATCGGCGTTGACTCATATTCAGTTCTCTTTGGTTGAAAATGTGTTGTAGGCTCCTATGGTTGGTGAAGACCGTACACTTAGTACCGTAAAGGTAGTGTCGCCAAATCTTCAACGCAAAAACAACTGCGCCTAGCTCAAGGTCATGGGTTGTGTAGTTCTTCTCATGGATCTTGAGCTGTCGAGACGCGTAAGCAATAACCTTGTCCCGCTGCATGAGAACGCAACCAAGACCAAGGTTCGAGGCATCACAATAGACTATAAAGTCATCGTTTCCGTCGGGTAAAGCAAGAACGGGAGCATTGCAAAGCATGTGCTTGAGGGTTCGAAAGGCAGTCTCTTGTTTAGTTCCCCAAACAAAAGGCTTGTCTTTATGCGTGAGAGAGGTAAGTGGCACGTCAATTTTAGAGAATCCTTCGATAAATCGGCGATAATAGCCCGCTAGTCCGAGAAAAGAATGGACTTCAGACGGGTTTTTAGGCGTAACCCAACTCTTAACAGCTTCAATCTTCACGGGATCGACATAAATACCTTGGCTATTGACAATGTGACCGAGGAATTGAACCTCCTCTAACCAGAATTCACACTTGGAGAACTTGGCGTAGAGTCGATTCCCTTGGAGTAGCTCGAGAACCAAACGTAGATGCTACGCGTGTTTGGCTTTCGACTTTGAATAGATCAGGATATCATCGATAAACACGATGACGAAGCGGTCGAGAAATGGTTTACACACGCGATTCATTAGATCCACGAAAACCGCGGGTGCATTGGTTAAACCAAAAGGCATAACAACGAACTCGTAGTGGTCGTAACGGGTGCGAAAAGCGGTTTTGGGTATATCCTCCTCTTGGATGCGTAATTGGTGATAGCCTGAGCGTATATCGATTTTCGAGAAGCATGAAGCACCTTGCAGCTGATCAAACAAATCATCGATTCGAGGCAGGGGATAGCGATTCTTGATAGTTAGCTTATTCAATTCCCTGTAGTCAATGCACATCCTGAACGACCCATCCTTCTTTTTGATGAAAAGCACTGGTGCGCCCCAAGGAAAGGTGCTAGGGCGAATGAAGCCTTTGTCAAGTAATTCCTGGAGCTGACTTGAGAGTTCACGCATTTCAGACAGAGCGAGACGATAAGGCGCTTTAGCAATAGGATTAGCTCCAGAATGAGGTCGATACGAAAGTCGATACCACAACTTGGAGGAAGACCAGGAAGATCATCAGGGAACACATTCGTAAATTCACATACAACGGGGACATCGTTTACTCCCGGATTATCTTTCTTTTCCTTCCCCGCTACTACAATGTTGGCCAAGAAAGCTCTGTATTCCTTTCGGAGATACTTTCTAGCTTGGATACATGACATGAGCTTGAGACCCTTCGAAGCAGTTTCACCATAAACACACAATAAATCACCATTAGCGAGCGAGAAGCGAATCATCTTCTCGAAACACACAACTTCAGCACGATTCTCACGAAGAAAATCCATGCCTACTATGATGTCAAAACTTCCGAGCTGCATCGGAATAAGGTCGATTGGAAAGATGTGATTGTTGAGCTCGAGAGTACAATCACGAAGAACAGAATTAACGGCGACAGTTCTTCCGGTGGCAACTTCGACATCGAATGAGGAGGGTAGATGGGCGCGCTTACGATTTAGGAGTTTTTTAAATTCCAATGACACAAAACAGTTATCGGCTCCAGTATCAAATAAACACGAAGCATATATACCATTCACAAGGAACACACCATTAACCACATTGTTGTCGGCTTGAGCTTGGCGGACATTGATATTGAAGGTGCGTCCGCGTGGTGCTTGCTGTTGCTGCTGCTGCTGTTGTTGTTGTTGTTGTTGATGTTGCTGCTGTTGCTGCTATTGCTGGGGCTGCTGCTGCTGAGGCTCCTGTTTGACCACCCTGTTTGGGCACATATTCGCAAAGTGGTTGGGATCACCACATGCGAAGCAAGCTCTGGCGTGGATCGCGGGTGCTGGAGCTGCTTGTTGTTGACCCTGAGGGGCGGTGAGAAGAGCTTGTTGAGCAGTGGCAGGAGCTGCGGTGTTGCGGGGGCCGGTTCGACAATTGGCGGTGAAATGGCCATACATATTGCAATGCACGCAATATCTGCAGGCTATACCCACCGGGTGATGATAAGTGCATGTCGGGCAGGCAGGATGAGGACCAGTATACGCGCGCTTTGCAAGCGGCGCATAGGTAACTGGTGCAGCTTGGCGGTGTGGTTGTTGTTGCTGAGCCGGTACGGCTTGAAGTGGGGTAGCGGTTGTAACAGCACAGTTCTTGTTGGCATTCTTCCTCTTGCGACGAGAGGACTTAGATGATTGAGGAGCGGCGATGGAGGTCTCAGTGGTGGCGGTGGTTGTAGCTTGATGCAGACTCTTTGAGGCTTTGTCCCAGACACCAGCCTTGACGCGTTTGTCGTTGATTTCAGCGGCGAGCAGATAATTCTCCTCGGTGGTAGTTGTCTTGGCAGCCTGAACAAACCAGCCACACAGTCCGGCAGAGCACGGATGTATTTCTTGATTGTGATATCAGGCGTCTTCACTTGGTCCGGACAGATGATGCTGAGCTGCTTGAAGCGAGCAGTTATGGCTGCGTTATCTCCATCTTTCTGCTTGATATGCCAGAATTCGTCCTCCAACTTTTGGCGTTCGTGGGGAGGGCAGAACTCTTCCATCATAAGGTTCTTCAACTCATCCCATGTCAACTCATAACCTGCGTCATTTCCGCGTTTGTTTCTCTTAGACGTCCACCAGTCTAATGCGCGGGACTGGAAGACGCCAGTAGCGTTCAGAGTACGGAGATTTTCAGGACATCCACACTGGCGCAGAGTGACTTCGATAGAGTCAAACCATTGGAACATAGCCGTAGGGCCATCTTCACTAGTAAACTCTTTTGGACCACAAGCTTTGAACTGCTTAAAACTAAAAGTAGACTTTGGTGCATCTGTTCGAGATTCTTCAGATGACTTGCTAGTGTTCTCGTTCAGCTCACTAACAATCTGAGGAATTACTTTAGCTATTTGAGTAGCGACGAGAGAGGCGAGTCGCTTGTCAGCTTGCTTGCTTGCGTTTCATAGCGCGAAAGTGAAGTGATCCAGTGGACGACATTGTCTGCAACAAACTTCGCCATAGGATTCAATCATTATTTAATCGAATCTCACCTCACATGCCTAGTACTACTAAAGCTCAGGAACACGAACAAGCACATAAACATACAGTCACATAGGTACATAATCACAGAATTACATAAGCACATAAACACGTAAGGCACATAGGGCACATAGAAGCACATAGAAGCAATCAGAATACAGAAATCTATCATTCAAGGTCGCGCGCGTTCGAGATTAGCGAGCATACAGCGTATAGTATAATATAAGCGAGCAACATAGCATGCGATCATCAGATTTGTTAGCAATTTGAGGTAGATGTGTAGTGTGAGCGTGTGTGTCGACCAAAGCGGACAGCGAAAAAGCATATAAATCGAAACCATCGGTATCTCAACACGCCAACAAATAAAACCACATAAAACACATAAATTCGGTGAATATCAGAGTCAGCAGTTGCGGGCTCAGTATCGAAACACATAAAAATCGGCGAAAATGCGAGATTGAAATCGAATATAGATTGTCTAAGGCTAGATAGACATCGACTGCCCAAAGCGATTCGACTATTCACAAGGACCCTTGGTACACACTTTGGCTTTTGGGACTGTACTCTTGCCTCGATTTGGGCGAATGGCACACATCCCTCGAGTTACAGTGGTACTTCAAGTCGTTGGAGTCCGTCGAAGCTTTGGTGAGAGTTTTGTAAAACCAAAATGAGGTCGGAACAAGTTGTCAAGGTTCGGGTTTCACCCCTGACTTAACAGCTTCGTCCCTGTTTTAATGAAAATAGAGAAGGAAATATGCGTTAAAGTACGGATTTCACTCCTGATTCAACGCAAATCCTCTTGTTTGTAGATAAAAATACGGGTCGAACAAGCGATTTAATCAAGAGTTTGCGGGTTTCACCCCTAATCTTGGTCCGATCACCGGTTCAGTGTACTGCGACTGCCTTAGGAAAGGCAGTTGTGATAGTATAGCGTGAATGCGAGCGAGAAATAGCAAGTAAGCTTGCGCAGAACCCCTACAGGGTTCGCACAAGTCGGTCTATTGGTACTTAAACTATAGACTAGGTCGTTTCTAATACATCAACCCGGACTAGGTCTAGTCTCGCCTATTTCCCTATAGTTATGGCTCTGATACCAATCTGTCACACTCCAACCGATGGCGGAATCATCGGGGCGCGGCACTGAGTGAACAGATTGTCAAGAGAAATCCTATAACAACTAAATTACCATATAGTTAATATTACGTCCCATACCATAATCCATAAAGTACTCTATTTTTTACAGACAATGATATTCTCCAAACAAAACATGTTCGACAACTCAGATTTTCAAATAAAAGATAAATTGTTTGTTTGTTTCTAAGACTCCAACCTAAGCTCGATTCCATCAAGTAGCAAACAAGCATCCTAAGCAGATAGCATCATCCAAAACACCTGTCACATACGTTAAAATTAAGGTCAATACATAAAATGTAAAGGTGAGCATACAAGTTTGATATAGCATAATAGAGTTCGAAATAGTTTACGCGTAACCAGCATGTAACATGTATAAAGTGAAGGCAAGTAGGTTATCGACAGAGAATATGCACAGATGTGATTGTGAGATGTAGAATGCGCAACACATATCCCCACTGGGACATATGAAGTAAAGCCCTTAACAACCCCTGTCCACGACAGGTGCTGAGTCCAAACTATAGTACTATCGTTGCTAAGGTGTTAGGCAACAATCACTGTGTTAACATAACATACAAGCATTTATCAAAAACACGTAGCGTGCAATAAAGATCAGCGTATAAACAGTGTTTGCGTTGTGTGATTGATGTGATTTGAATATAGATAACGTATGTAACACCCAAAAGTGCGTAAAGCAAAAAGGGTTCGAGTATACTCACAGATTGTGTTTAACAAATAAACACAACCTTGGATTGAAGGGAGCGCTGGGAGATATTAGCCTGAACAGTTAACGATAGCATAAACGATAAGCGGCGAGTAAAATGGTGCGAAGTGTCAAAGGATCGGACGGTAATCCGATCGGATGGCAATCCGATCGGATGGCCAGTCGATCGGGTGACAATCCGTTCGGATGGTCATCCGATCGGGTGACCATTCGATTGGATTGTTACCTCGTTTGGGATGGAAGTGTTTGTGTATGATGGTTTGTATTTTGAAGGTTTTGTTGTAGCATTTTGAAAACAGGGAAGTATCTCTACCCTTCAGGTCGAGCGATCGAACGACCGTTCGATCGGGTGACGATCCGATAGGTTGGACACTTAGTGAGAACAAGTTCACAGCAGTTTGTCACTCGATCGGATTGCAATCCGATTGGGTGGCAATCCGTTTGTCATGAACATGTTGAAAATTGTTTAAGTGTTGAGTTCAAAACATCACGGGATCGGATGATCGTTCGATCGGGTGGTAATCCGATCGGAAAGCAATCCGTTCGACGTTCAAAACTCTTGAAAGTTGAAATATAGTTTAAGAGTGAGACCAAGTGCAAGCCGATCGGACGGCTGTCCGGTCGGGTGGCAATCCGATCAGATGGCAATCTGATCGGACGGCAATCCGTCCGGGCGGTCTAATCGTCTTGACACTTGTTTGTTTTGAAAGTTTTGTGGTTTTCCCGAGACGGTGTGACAACGTGCCAACAACAGAACCCTATCAACACCCAGGTGACCCGATCGGGCAGGAATCACCCTAGTCCGACCGTTCAGCTGTGCAAGACGATGGTTCGTGTTTAACCCGAGGTCGGTTGTCTCGTTGATAGAACTCAGATCTTGAACTGACACATCACTAAGAAAGAGTAGAAGGTCAGAACAAGCTCCGATTCTATCGGTTTTGGGTGCATTGAGTGTAAAAGAGTTGAAAGAACGTTAGAAACCATCTTTCAATCCCTTTCACCATGATTATGTTAGATCTATGCAAGATCTTTGTTTATTCATGTGGAAATCGGCCAGATCTAAGTTGTTCTTGGTGGATTGAAGCCAAAATATGAAGTTCATAAGAACCCCATGATGACATCACCCTAGAACACCTCAAATCTATTGATTTCACGGTTAAAAGTTAAGATTCAAAAGATAGAAAGGTGTAGGAGTGCGTGTAGATCATAGAAGTACAAGATTTAGGTTGAACACTTACAAGAATCGAGAGAAATCGAGGGAAAGAAGCTTGAGAGTGCGGCTGGTCGAACAAGGGAGTTGTCACATCACAATGATGTGACAGGTGGGTATTTATAGGGTTTCCTAAAAAGGAAAGTAGTGGAAGTGGCTGGTCGATCGGGTGGGTCACCGATCGGGTGGCTGCCCGATCGGGTGGCAATCCGATCGGGTGGTAATCCGATCGGGTGGCCATCCGATCGAGCTGTCACTCGATCGAGTGGCTCCGATGGTTTTAGTTTTGGCGTTTCGTGTTGTGCATTGAGTTTTGCGATGCGATAGACTTACCCATTAATCCCAAATACTATATCTAACACACAATCACTATAATTAACTTGCGTTTAGCGTTTGCGATTCGATTGCGTTTCGATTAATCACCACATCATAAACATAATTAAACACGCACAAGTAACACATAAATAACACACACACGAAAAACAATATCCAGAACGCATAATTCGGGTTGCGAATGCGATTGCGATGTGATAAGCGAATAAGCGATAAAACACGAAATAAATAGCGAATAAACCTCGATTATTAACAAGTACTCCACATAAAACAACTAATGCGATAAAACAAATAGACTATCTACAAGTCAAAGAAGTCAAAACAGGAATTGAGCAAAGAGTGACAGATTGCAATTAGCAATCTTTTCTTCCTTTGACTTCAATCTTGACTTTGACTTTGACTTTCGAAACACGGGGTGTTACACTAGAATATATCAAGCACCATTGAAGCCGTTGTCCGATAACGGGGTAAGAGGCATAGTTTTATTTTATTTTCTTTGTAATGCCTAGTTTTACGTTTAATACATTACTTGGTGTGAATAATCATCGGCAGGTTGTTGTAACCATATGGTATCGTGCACCAGAGTTGCTTCTTGGGGCAAAGCACTATACTAGTGCTGTTGGTATGGAACATTGCTACCCGTTTCTACTTTCTATCTTATTAGGTTTACTAGGTTGACACCCGTCTGATGGACACAGGTACATCGTAAACATTGAATGTAAGCCTACGTTTATATGTACAATATGATGTGAAATTATTTAATGAATTCACATTCGCATTATACTTAAGAATACATTAAACTTGTCGACTGATTAAGTTTAGACACAAGAGAAGCATAACGAACCCACAAAACATGTTTAATTTCACTAAATGATTTAATTTCATTAACACAGAAAACGCAGTAATCAAAAATATATGGGGAAATGGACTGTATCACCCTCAACTAAGCAAAATTGGCCAATACCACGCCCAACTTTCAAGTTGGCTCCCACCACCCCCAACTGGACACTTGGGTTGCTATGTCACCCTGTCGTTACTTAGCCACTAACCTGGTTAGTTTTTTATCCTACGTGGCAGTTTTTTATCCTACGTGGCATGCTGACGTGGATCTGAAGCATATCATTTTAGCAAAACAATAACACAAGGACTAAACATATCACTTAAAACATACTACAAGGACCAAATAGCAACTATTTCCATACATCTATTATTTCACCACTGATTTTGAGTTTCAAAATCCCCAAATTCTCGCACAACAAAGTCTAATGTACTGTAAGCAACAATACCTTCAATCTATGATTAACAGCAGGATGAGTATTAATGCAACTCTCATCACTAGCTCCACTGTCATCCTTCTCACTCTCTCGTTTCACATCTTCGATCTTCAACACGAAATACCGTTCCGTAAACCCTAGCCCTACGAACGCGTGTTTTCCGGTTCCATCTTCGATCTTCAACACGAAATACCTGGACGAATCAAGCACCGGTTCGACCGCGGTCTCTCTCTGGCCAGGATTAACGAAACAAGCGGCGAACAGATCGCCGGAATTCGGATCTTCTAACCGGATCTCGCAACGGTTGTTGCAGGAAATGACGCGGAGCCTGCCGGACCAGATCTTGTCCGATTGGAGCCACTCGCCGCACTTGTAACCGCCGCTGTTATTAGCTTTAATTCAGTTCTTGACTTCTCATTTAGCATAATTGGATCTTGTTCTGAGATGGGTTTCTCAAGATTGTTTGTAAAGTTGTGTTCTTGATGAAGAATGAATGCAATCTGAAATGGGTTTTTCAAGAATGTTTGTAAAGTTGTGTTCTTGATAAAGATTGAATGCAATCTGAGATGGGTTGTTGGTATTGTGTGTAACCCACTAATGATTTGAGCATTTGTTGTTGTTTCTTGATCTGGGTGTTCACAATTCTCAACTTTTATGTTTAAAGTTTGGTTCTTGATGAAGATTTGAGGTTCTGATCTTATTTCTTGATATGGGTGTTCTGTTTCTTGAAGAAATTGATCATCATACTCTGTTTTTGGATTGATTTAGCTTTTGTTTTGATCTGATCTGGATTTTGACCTTCAAAACGGTGACTGTGTTTGCGTTTGATTTCCGGCGGTTGTTGCCGCCAGAAAAGGTGTCGGTGATGACTCAAGTTCCTACTCGAGTGGATGATGTTTCCGGCAGAGGGTGGTGGGGAAAGGGCGGTGGTGGGTGGTTGGTGAAGATGATGATGGTGGCGGTAGTGTTGCAGGTAGGGAGAGAGAGAAGGGGGGGTGGGGTTGATGACTGATGTAGGGTTTTATAAACTAAATATTTTAATTTTATATTTTTAATCAAATACAAAACATAATAAAAATCCAAGTCATCATCTGCATGCCACGTAGCCTTAAAAAACCAACTCAGTTAGTGTTTTTTTAACGAAGGGGTGACAGTGACACCAAGTTGTCGAGTAGAGGGTGGTGAGAGCCAACTTGAAAGTTGGGTGTGATATTGGCCAATTTTGCATAGTTTAGGGTGATACAGTCCATTTCCTCAAAATATATTATCTAATACATCATTTAGTTCCAAACCAATATATTCAAAACCAACACTGTTCCAAACCAATACGCAATTCACTAACACAAATATTCTTTATTTATTAAATCTGGTCCGCAAAAAAACGTAAACCACATAAAGGTCCTTATACATGTACAAACACTCACTTTGTGTAAATCACCAATTTCTAAACATATTTTTGTTGACCCATATCTTAGAAAATCGCATACCTTAACCGTGTTCTTCCACACACCAGTTACTGATTTCTTTATTGGGAATAGAAAAACTTACCGAAGCAGAAGGCTTATACAGGCATCTCGGTGAATTCAATCTAGTAAAAACATCTTTGTAAACAACATTAGAAGTCTTGGGATAATGTCTCCTCCTCCCACTGTTTCCAGCCACGCACAGTCTGCAAAGCTTGTGCGTGAAATGGTATAAATAAAAATCGATCTTGTAGAAAGCATAAATAGATCTTGTAGAATGATATGATAATATAAATAAGTATCGATCTTGTAGAAAGCATAAATAGTACTGTCACTATTATACAAACAAAAAACTGCAGAATAAAAAAAACACCTTCACTATTTGTAAAAAAAATATAAGCAGTGGGTATAAGATATTTTCTACTTATTATAAAATTGGTCAACTCTTAGAAAGAGAAATTGAATTAGAGGCCCATATAATTTCATATATTGGGTTAATCTTGCTACATAATCATAAGTAGAATTTCTTGATTTAAATGACGCCTGGAGAAGCACGATTTTATCATTTGTTAATTTTTCTGTTACATTCAAATGCGGCGTAGAGAAGCACATTTTTTCTTCATTTGTTAAATTCTGTTACATAACACAACCCAAATTAACATATTTTTCACATAACAGGATAAAAATTACCCTTTAATTGTCATATACAGTGAAGTGAAGCACAATTTAATATGTGACATCAGTTCCTTTTACTAGACATGATGTGGGTTTTTATCCAATTACCAATTTCATGCTTTAAGAAATATACAAGCAAATTAGTTGAACAAAACAGTTAAACATAAAAAAAAAAACAAAAAAACAAAAAAATACACACAAAAGATGGAAAACCTAAATAATGAATCTTGTAGGAAAAACCAACAGGATATAGGGATATAGGGATATAGGGGAGTACCTCTAAATAACTTTGGAGTTGTGAAGATGCAAACTTTGTTTAATTTGGACCAGAATGTGTGGTGTGTTAGTTTGATCAGGCACGGTTTGACCCATACTAAAATAACTATGTTTTAACGAACATTTCCCCTTCTTTCAGCTTCTCGTCATACTCCTTTTTCTCAGCTGACTGATTATCGTCAAGTCATTAAAGTGCTTCTGTTGTTGCGGTTTCAATTCTCTTTTTTTTCCGACTCCAGCTTATTAGCTAACTTATCTTTATCATCAACGTGATTTTTTCATGCCGTAGACATAAGTTTCAAGCCGTTACTCGCTTAAATCTTTTCTTTTACCTTTTTGTCTTCTTCAGCAAACTCTTGGGCTTTGTGAATCATATGCTCTCTTTTCTTGGCTTAACCGACCCTTCTGATCGGTGAATGTGATCTTTTCCAAATTTGCCACCCACATTGTATTCTGCCTTCATGTTTAATATACTGGTGTTTACTTCGAATATGACTTAGATTTGTGGCCTTGTGGGGTGCCCCTGGATTAACAAAAGAGAGTTTTAGCCCCTCCATAGCAAAAAAAAAAAAAAGAATCAAGAAGAGAACAAATTACCTCATCTTCTTCTTCCAAAGGATCATACAACCCAACGCCATAAGAGGTTTGGCCTGCCCAAATTCATTTTCACCTACTCGGTCACTGATATTATAAACAATTTAGATGTCAACTTTGAACATATATACTTCAAAAGTGGTAAAACCTTTAAACTACTCATCGTAAGATAACAATACCCCTTTCTTTTCTCTTTTGGTTGGTTAATCTAATTCTCCCATACACATACATACTCTCTCGTCAACTTTCTCTTATTCGAGCATTTCTAATTGAACTTTGGTTCAAATATAAAATGAGTAAGTTTTATACCTACGTTTTATGTTCGGTTTTTCATTTAATTAACAAAATACCCAAACATAAACAAATATCCTACCGGTTCCAAGTGTTCGGTTCTTTAAGGAATGTTCAACAACCAATGAAGAGTAAAAATATTTGATTGTTGAGGTCAAAGAGATTTTTGATAGAAATCTGTTGTCAAAATAAAATCATTACAACTTCAAAATCCAAATAAATACACCTGGAGGGCATCCCTTAGTACTACAATACGCCCTAAAAGATGATGAAATTGAACAGGTTACATAGAGTGTTACCTGGATGATGGTAGTGTTCATGCAGGATTCTTTGTCGATATACGGGCATCTCGGTGTCTACTTCTCCTTTTATATATAGTTAGATATATATATATATATATATGAAAGGGATTAAACTATTTATTACAACTCACCAACTCAAGACGATAACCCATATATATATATATATATATATATATATATAGGGGGTAGTTAAAATGAGAACCACCTCGAGTTGTAAGAACCCGCGAGAACCACCCCCGCGGGGGGCCGTTGACCACGATTTTTTTTTACAACTAGATGTGTATATTTTAACAACCTACGTAAAGTTTGGGTTTAAACGGCGCGCCCGAGGGGGTAGTTTTTTACGCCCAAAGTTTGGGTTTTTTTAATTTTTCTTTTTTTTAACCAAACTTTGGGCGTAAAAAACTACCCCCTCGGGCGCGCCGTTTAAACCCAAACTTTACGTAGGTTGTTAAAATATACACATCTAGTTGTAAAAAAAAAAAATCGTGGTCAACGGCCCCCCGCGGGGGTGGTTCTCGCGGGTTCTTACAACTCGAGGTGGTTCTCATTTTAACTTATTCCTATATATATATATATATATACGAGTTGACGTCAACCCGCGCGTTGCGGCGGGATGTTGCTTACGAATATTTTTAGTGTTATTATATATTACACGAAAAAAAAATTAAAATTTTAACTTACCATATATCTATTCTCATCTATCTATCTTATATTAGGTTTGATTTTGTACTTTTGAACATAAAAAATATTCTTTATTATTATTCTTATTAAGATCAAAGAAAATTACAATATGTTCTATAAGATTTTAGTTCGTAGGTACATGGATTTGTGTAAAACCCATTTCATTTATCTCCATCATCATATCATCAACTTTCACATTTACAAATACAATTTTTCTTTCTTGAACATCTCTCCCTCACACTCCCACTCAATATGCCACCAATTATGTGAAATGCTCAATATATTCCCCAACAAAACCCCACAATCCAATCCAATCCTACCCCTATACTCCCCTCAACGATCCTGTTTTCCATCACTGCCGCTACCGACATCCACCCCGGTTAAGCCCTCGCCCAAACCCCAATATACTAATGAGATTATATATTAGATATGTAACTGTTAAAATAGTACTATTTTTGAATTTCATATATTGTCATCATGATTTTTTACGTCTTATTTACTGTTACAGAAAAAGAAAACTTTTGATAGATAATTTTATATATGATGACATGCTTAAACACATATACACATGAGACATAGATACATGTATGCCATTATTGTTTTCTCTCTCATCTATACATTAAATCTAACGATAACATGAATCTAATAACAGTGTAGGTGTATAACTACTTTAATAAGTGGTTGTGTTGTAAAAATGAAATCAGTTTTTGTGATTAAAAGGGGTTAAAGCATAAAAGGGGTTAAAGTATAAGGTAAAAAAGAAGTGTTCTAAATGACAAATATGCATATAATTTGTAGCACAATATGTGTGGTTAAATTACCATGTCTTGATGAGTCGATAATGTAGTAAAACAACCCACTAATATATTGTAATTTAAATAATATTAAACTAAATTATCATGAGACACATATCTCAACACATCATATTTAAACGGTTGATATCACATAGATTTTGACAAAAAAATTTCTGAAGCGAGTAGTTGTAACTTTTTTCATTTCACAATTAATTTGTTACTGAGAGAAAGACAGAGAGAAAGAGGAAGACGGGATACAAACTTCCGGTGATCTCCCGGCAAAGTCGCAACTGCAATTGCAACCCCGGAATTCCACATTCACGACCATAGTTTTGCTCTCTACTTCATCCGCTCAAAGTACCAGATTCTGAAGGCGATTTAATGACCGAGAAATAATTTTGAAAACGTTCAGACGGGTGATAACATAGCCGACGTTTTTTTGGCGACGATGGGGGTTTTATATGGACGAAACGGTGGTTAGAGGAGACGCGGCGGTTTGCTTTGCAACCGTAAAGTCACGACGGTATTTGAGTGTTTTGTTAGTTCCATTACGGTGTGTCACCACTATTGGAGTTTGAGAATAAAAAAAGAGTTCATTTTTGTTGTCGAAGCGTGACGAATAGTGACTTTTTTCTACGGTTACGGTCAAATGGAAAAAAAAAGTAGTAACCGCCGTTAAGACGATAGAATAAAAAGTTGTAATCGCCATTAAGAACATAGAAAAGCAGTTAGCATGCTGGTACTTTTTTGTCGGTTTTTTAAATGTTTTGTTTGCCGAAACGGTTTGGATGTGAAATCCGATTGTCAAACATGTTTGTCCGACGCGTCGGGTTGCATGTGAGGTCCCCTTTTTGTTCGATTGTTTGTACATACGTATAATGAATGAATCGTTTACTTTCCGGTTGACGAAGGGATACAACGGTTGGCCGAAAGTGGTATTAAACAGCGGGAAAGGTATAATAGGATCAGTTTTCATTTATTAATGCATGATGTTTCAAAAGATCTTCAATGTCATTGCGGTTTTCATTTATTTTTATTTTTTTTTGAAACGGCACTTTCGTAAATTGCCTTAAAAGTTAGTTGCTCGTAAATCAAGAAGTAGGGACGCAACGTTTAAACATACCCCAAGTTAAGGATGGGATTGCTGCCTTTTGATGAAGGGATGCGTTGGGTTTAAACTAAATGTATACATGTTGTTTGAAAGGGTGTCTTTTAATGAAGGGATGCGATGGTGCATTAAAGGCACCCTAAGTTGCTTTTTGTAGGGTATAGTAATATATATATATATGGGTTATCGTCTTGAGTTGGTGAGTTGTAATAAATAGTTTAATCCCTTTCATAACAAATATTTTTTTATATTTTTTGTTCTAATTTTTAAACGGGTCACGTGATTAACTAAACAGGTTAAATAAATAACCTGATTAAAAATTTATAAACATCAAAGACCTATAGGATCAAAGTCTTAGAAGCTTTAGATTATAAACTTTTTAACTGCTTTGAAAAATGCCGTATATATATAAGCATATAGCAAACCTACCGCACAATTAAAGTAACCCATTTTGCTCATTTTTTCGAATATATTGCCATAAATTGTCTATCTTGTTACACTCCACCTTTTCCCTCAATAAATTTGAATACTCCAACTGCACATCCCCAATCAAATAACCAAGTTAAAGTACCCAAAAAATCAAATTCAAAATATATTTTTTACTTTTAAAGTTAAAAGTAAACTATGGCAAATGAGAAGATTGGTTAACGTGTAAATATAATACTGGCTAACTCTGGTTACAGATAAATACTATTACTTTACTACAATAATCCAAATACTTGAAAAATAACAATTTAAAAGGTTGTTTACAGAAAATGAGTCTTTTGTTGAGTTATTATAAAAAGCAACATTTTCAGTAACTTTTGATCCTAATTTACTTATTTCCTCTTAAGTTACTATTTGAAATGAGTAACTTTGATCTACTCAGACAACATAGGTAAAATGGGTGGATTGAGGATTTGAGTCACAGGTCAATGATGGCTCAGGTTATTTCAAAAAAAATTGAAACGTGGTCAAATGGGTCATGGGTCAGTGGGCGGGGTTGTGTTTGGTTGAGGTGCTATTTATTTTTTTTGTGGTTCATACATAACCAAATAACCAATATGTTATGATAATAATAAAAAAAATACTACTATTTAGTAATAAGAACAAAAGAATTTTAAAAGAAGAACGTTGTGTATCAAAGATACTATTAAAAAAAATATGAATTGGAGTCTGAATATAATGTAAACTTAAAGGATTCAAGAGATTAAAAAATACAAACTTTTCATATAAATAACAAAATTTTAAAATATTATTTTATAACATTCATATTTGTAACAACTATCAAGTAGGAGATGATTCTGTAATTGCCACATTCGTATCCAACATCCCAAGTGATTAATTTTGTTACCCATTTGGACCCATTAAAGAAAGACCTCAAATTTAGATTTCGTTTTTTTTGTTGTTAAGGGGCACTTTAAGAATTTGATCTACTAACCATATTTAGTAAAACGATGTGCCAAGTCAGACATGTGATTTCTTTTAGAGGGAAGGAGCACATCAATATAAGGCTATAGGGTGTGGTCATGACCCTCATGATCACCATGACCCTCCATATCAGCGCCATGTCACATACTTCTAATCCATCATCCAAAACCACTACCCTAAGGGTGTGGTTATGACTCAAACCACTATTATCTTACTTTAATTTATTTTTGTGAAAAGGAAAGAAAATATTAAATATGGAAAGTAGGCTCATGGTTTCCATGGTTTAATCCATGGGAATCATGGTGGATGAGACAAAGGGGTGGTGTAGCAATCCATTAATGGTCCTACGTGGCGATTAATGACCCAACCATGCCCCTCACACCCTATAGCCTAAGAGAGAAAGTCATGTAAAAAAGAATTAGATTTGCACCTTACAATCCCTATGTCCAAGAAAAATCCTCATTTATGTCGGATGATCTTATCAGGTGAAATGGTCATCAACTATCATCACTTTACTATGCATATTCACCTGCATGGAAAAAAGAAGAAATTGTTAATTCATTATACTATTTAAATAAATTATTTTACGGGTTTTCATAACAGCGAAAAAAGTTCATCAAAACTGCCAAACCAGATCGTGAACACATTTGACGTGTTTCCTTCTTATCTAAATTAGTTTATTAGATCCACCTGATGAAAAAGAATAAATCATAACCAGAATCAGCAAGCAAATACAACAGTTAATAAAAGTTACCTTTCATTATTGATAATAACACCAACATTGTCTGCACAAAAAGACTACAGTTGCAACTTTAGATTCTCGCCCAAAACTACTTTTTTTTCTTGTTAAACTTTGTTTCAAATTTATGAACTCCTTAAAGTCATATACATACTCTAATTGCCAAATGTGTGGAGACAACTTATATAGTCAAACTGCTAAAACATTAAGCAACTACATTGAATAGAGCAATTAGACAACAATTGAATTAAGTTAGTGTGGAAACCAATTTAATCATGCAACAATTTACAAATCAATTTATTATAACAAAATAAGACATGTAATCAAACACTATATTTAACAGTTGAGTAAAAAGAACAAATCTAACTAAATGAAGAACGTGTTGAAAGCCAATTAAAGTCTGTTTTAATTCATTAATTGTCTATATCATTGGACCAAAAATGTGTTTGCGTGTTAACCAAACCCGTTTTGAAACTTGAACAAATACAAGTGAAGATAATAAAACAAAACCATAAAAAGCATAAAGGTCATACCTCGCTCCAGCTATAAGCTTGCTCGGCAGTGCTTAGGCCTGAGTTTGTTTGATTAGGCCTTAAATTTCTGTATTACAAGATCATATTAGACGAAAAAAACATTAAATTGGATTCTAGTCAGACAATACAATTTTAACAAAAATAAGCCATGCAAACCAAACATAAACCATAAAACAAACCTGTCTTAAACGAACCAAAAACTTCTACCTGCAAACCAAACATAAGCCATAAAATCATGAATCTTTCTAGTATCTATCAACACCATTTTACAACTTCTGTTAAAAAATACCTTGCAGTCATGCCATATATACTTTATAACATCCGAAACACTTTCAACCGCTGCGTTACGTGACACTTGCTCTTCAGCCGTTGGAGATAGAAAATCACAGAAATCCAATATTTCTGCAACAAAACAGTTCTTAATATTAATCCAAAACAGCTTCTAATTATCATAACATCATAGTAAGACAAAATAACTACACTAAAAAAACATGAAATTCTCCCTTAATGCATCAGTTAACAAACAGTTACACTTACAGACTTATAGTACTCTACTCTAGTCAAAACTAATTTTAAAATATGCCAAACAAAATAGCTAATTTAACTACCCTAAAACATAAACCTAATTACTCACATCAAATTAAAAAAAAAAACGCAAATCTAATTAATTATAATCAAAATCAAAACATATCATGTACAGAAACAAAAAACAAAAAATTGCACCTTTATGAAGCTGAAGCATAGGGCTTCTAAACCGACAATTAGCACAAAACCAGCCAGTTTCCAAACTCTTTTTCTCTTTCTTTTTAGTTGCAGATTCGAGTCTGGCGGTTTCGGACTCCATCTTCTTGACCTTCTGTTCGGTTGCTGGAGCTAGGGTTTCAGACAAATCGGTAAGTGAAGGACATACGTGATTCAGTAGTCATATGCAACGATTATCAAGAAATCAGAACTATTATCAAGAAATCTGAAAATGAGATTATCAAATACATGAAATTACACATCCTAATTAATGAAGCCACACAAAGATCAAAAGTCTGAAATGGGTGAAGGAGTTTGAGAGTTCAAATTACCTCGATGGAAGAAGGCTTCCCGATGAAGAATGAGATGAGATCTGTATACAACTTTGAATGATGCCCTAATGTTGGTGCCTCAAACGACCACCAAGGAGAAAACGGAAACACCGCCGTTACAGAACAGAAAACGAAATCACAACTTTGTAATTCTAAGGTTTAAAAAGGTTCATGTTCTCTCGCTAATTGCCCAACTTTTTTTTTTCTCTGCTTCTCTCTCTGCGGATTGATTAATGGGGGGTGTTGAGAGATGAGATGATGGAGTTTTGTTGGTGAAGAAAGAGGCTCTCTCTTGAGCTGAGATTTACCATCGTAGATCTGAGAGAAAGAGAGAGAATGGAATGGAAAGTAGGTTTAAAATTTGAAATGGGATTTAGGGACTTGAGAGAGATAGGTGAAAGGTGGAGAGACAAGGATTCAAATTATGATTTGAATTTTGAAAATTTTATTTATGTATGATTATTATTATTAAATAAATTGTTATTTATGACATCAGCATATCCTACGTGGCATGCCTAGATGATTCACAAGTATGCAAACTGACATCAGCTCTACTTCTCCTTTAATATATAGTAAGATTTTGTTAATCGTATATACTTTTGGTATAAATTTTGAAACGATACACTTAATTACTTTCAGGTATCGATCTCACCGTTCCAGTGATATATTTTGGACTTTCAGTTTAATAGGTCATTTGTAGCGAAATAGTCTCAACGTGTGTATCAAACATTTTAAACAAAGCGACCCAAAACCTGAAATTGGAGTTATCTTCTAGGACGCGTTAGATAACGGGTCGAACCAAAGGCCGATGATGTATCATTTGTTTATCAGTATTTTTTTTTGCTGATTTTCTTGCAAATTTTAGCAAAAAAAATCTGGATTTTTCCAGTTTTTTTTGTTTTTTAAATATTTCGTCACAAATGCGTTGCAATTTTTTTATATTCCGTCACAAATGCGTTGCAATTTTTTGATATACAACATAGGAAATCTGTAATAAATGCGTCACAAATTTCGAACACCATATTTATGTAGGAAATACGTTAAAATTTGCGTAGTAATTGCGTAGTAAATAGTTTCCGACGGGGATTTTTCCAACATCAATGTTTTGTTGCAAATCCGTAGCAAATGTCAATTTGTGATGCATTTGTGACGGAAAAGTGTGTTAAAAATTATCATTTTTCTTGTAGTGAGTGTTTAAGTAACTAACATACAAAATGAGAAAAAACATTCTTTTATTTTTATGGATTATTTTTCAATAAAAATTTAAACAATTAACATGGCTAGATGAAGCATAATAAAAGGAACAAATTAAAACTTAATGGTATTTTCAATCACATGTCCAAACTATGGAATTGACACACGTTAGACATCATCATGTCATTGATTCATGTACTTCCTTCGCGATATAATTCATATTAATATTTTAATATGTCATAAATCAAGCAACCTTTGATGCAAGCATCTCATGAACCATGCTTTTCATCCGGCTCAAACTCGGTTCCAACAAATTTTAGGATACATTACATCAAGAAAGAACTGTATTTCCCATCAGCGCCTACATGCTGCAAGAGATGGTGCTTCAGATTCCAGAATTCATTCTCTAGTTTCCGAAGTTCATAGGAAGGACAAAACTCATCCTTCATTAGCTTTTTCAAGTCAGCCCAGGGTAGGGCATGGGCTACTTCATTCCCTCATGTGTTGCGCTCGGAAGTCCACCAGACGAGGGATCTCGATCGAAACACTCCTGTTGCGTTGAGGATCCGAAGGTTGTCAGGGCAACCGCTTTGCAGAAAGGTCAGTTCGATGGCCATGAACCATTGAAGTAGTGCGGTAGCGCCCTCTTCGCTAGTGAATTCTAGGGGTTTGCAAGCCATGAACTGCTTGAACAGGAACGTCGTCTTAGGTGTTTCCACCTTAGAGTCGACGGAGGCGTTAGGGGTTTCAGTAACGGGTTGAATTTTGCTCACAATGTCAGGTATAACTTTGGCCATCTGCTCAGCGATCAAACTCATAAGTTCTTTCTTTGATACGGTGTTCTCATTATTGTTGTCGGAACCCTTTTTCGAACCAGGTCGTGACTTCTTTGACTTCTTGGCCGAGCTTGGGGAAGACATCTAGAGGTTCAAAAGAGATGGATGGATGAGACATGATCATAATTCAAAATAACGTTTTGCATGTATAAGCATTTAGGTATCACGTATGATTCACATAAGTTGCATGCATTTAACAAGTATTCACATAGTATAAACACGTATGAATGCGTAAAAGAGTATAAACTTAGTTTGTTCACGAGAATTATTATTGTTTTTTTTTATTGCGAGAGACGTGCGAATCATGCATCGCTTTTGAAATGAACGAAGTAACAAATATTAAAAACACATAGAAATTGAGATAACATAAAAGAATGGCTTGATAAAACATGGGAGTGTATTGGGTTTAGAAACTTCGAATATTTCAAAGTGAATCAAAAGTTCTTTCAAATTAGGGAAACGTGCTTTGGCCTATAGGTAAAATACTCTTGTCGAGAAGCGATTAATGGTATTTTACCCTTCCAGTTACTACACGTCCCTAATCGATTGAAAAATCGAAACTTTGACGGGATTGAAAATCAAGGAATGGGACTAGTTGACAAGATGCGGGTTTCACCTCTAACTTGACAAGAACGTATCCTAAGTGAGGTTGATACTCGTCGGGTCAAGAAAGTTAATTCTGACACTTTGACGAGGGTCCACTAGAGTTTGAATTGGAAATTTACCTTCAAGTTGTGGATTTCACTCCTAACTTGATGCGTAATTTCGTGGTAAAATTGAATAAGCAGCTTGAGAGTCATTCACCAAATTGTGGGTTTCACACCTATTTTGGTGAATTCGTCCCGTTTGTATAATACGAGTGTCTTCAAGTCTTCAATGTGTAAGTTATGTAAATGTCTTAGGAAAGACATATTGTAAGTATTAAGACCAAAGGAAAAGACAGAAGAAAGTAGGAAGAATTTAACATTTTAAACATGAAGCAAGAATGGTCAAGTATGGTACCTACTATAGACTAGGTCGAACATGGCAATTCTACCTAATTCCCTATATTTATGGCTCTACTTTGTCACACCCCAACCGATGGCGGAAACATCGGAGTGAGACCAAACAGATTGCTCATTACACATAACCCTATTTGTGACAATAATTAATTCAAAACTGATTTCATTTCATAATCACAATTGTCAAGTACAACATGGAAATCAAAGTACAACATTTGGAAATTTAAAATACAGCAAGTTTAATCAAAATAAGATAACAAATCTAGCATTTCCTTATGAGTTTCTAAAGTCGTCCCTACTAGATTTCATCATGATCATAATCACCATCAACCTGGAACATGTTTAAAAGTATAGTTCAACACAAAAAACATTGGTGAGTACATAAGTTTAAATACATAATATAAGATAAAAACGTTTAAACGAATCCACATGGAAAACTATGTTATCAAGATTAACGTAAATCTAGCATGTGAATAATCAAGTTAACCCAAGCTTTAACACAATGTTTAAAGACTTAACATGACCTCACGTTCACGGGCGGTGCGTTACTCTTATAGCACTATACATGTTAAGAGTAGGCTCGTACGAAGTTAATGACAAGTTTAATCACAAAGCGAACAAACCTAGATTAACAAATCAAGTATAATGTATGTATGCATGTATTGGATTGTTTGTGTGTTTAAATAAAGCATAAGTGTGATTGTGATTTTCATAGATTAAACCTATTGCACCCAAAAAGTGTAAAGCATAGAAATGGTGTTCAGGTGTACTCACGGTTTTGCAAAGCTTTCCATTGAACCATGTGAAGAGTTGTAATGTCACACCCCGATATTTCTACGTATTACCGGTGGGCCCGGTGGGGAGTATCGTGACGTAGTTGATATCATCATAGTTAAACAACACAATTTAAATGCACAGTGGAAGCAAAAGATAAATATATTACAACCGAATAAGAATATCAAAGTATTACAAACGGTATGTAAAAGATCCACAGGCGGATCTGTTCAACAGACTTTAGGCATCTAGAACTTGCAAGATTCCTTATTAACGCCCTGAGCTCCCAGCCAATTACGTACAGTACCTGTCACTTAACATTTTTGGAAAATACGTCAGTTTACACTGGTAAATACAATTTAACTGACTCATTTTGAAAATGTTTATGAAAATTCTTCCATACTGATCTTGTTGTCTTGTTTCATAGATCTTCATTTTTAGCAGAGGTTTAGAAAGTTCTTCCTGGAAGAGGTAGTTATATATAGCTTTCAACTGAGTTATGCTATTCATTCATGGATAGTCAGTCATATATTTATCTCTAATTTTAATAGAGGAGGCTGGTGGACACCTCTGTTTTTAATAGCTGGTCTTGCATCTGCTAAGTACTTTTATGATCAATTTTTTTTTTGAGATTCGATGCGGATGGGGTACTTTAGCTGTTGAATTAGTGAAACGAACAAGGTGTATTTGAAACTCTTGAATTCTTACTGGTTTGCCCCCTTTTGTTTAGATATCAAGAATTTAAGTATAATTCTAGAATTTTGGACTAATAATCAGATGCTTGAATGTTTGGCAATTACTGGAATACATCAGCTTGGGATTTGTTATGGATTGTTGAATAGATTCTACTTCACAATAATGTTTATGATGCGGTTTTGTTTTCAGGAGCGCTTTGCTTTCGGATTAGGAGATTTCATTTCAAATAAAAAAAGGGGTATGTTGATTCCCAAGTTGGATCATCACTCGTACTGGAAGGACGATAGGTGAGGGAGTAAATATATTATTTAACTTATGTTGATTGTAGAACTTACCGTAAGTTATATTCAAATTTGCAATGATTTTGCTGACATATTTGATGTCAATTGGTTCATATCTTATCTCACAAAGGATGTTCCTGTTGTCAAAAGAGTCCCAGAAAAAGTCATGAGATCACTTGAAAAACCACCGTACACGATTCGGGTCCCACGGTACTCAGAACCTCAATTTTACCTTGATGAAGTACTGCCAATACTTACGAAGAGACAAGTAAGAAAGATATATAGTCCATACAAACTATAGGTGGTAAATTGGGCAGATCGTATGGGTTGGGTAACGGACTAAAAGGGTCGGGCTGACCCTAACACTTTATGGTCCATATATATATTTTTAAAAATATATAATAGCGTGTGACGAATATGACAACAAATTTTAATCATTACAATAATAATCTTATTATTTTGAAAATACAGGCTGATAAATACACTTAGGGAGATTTTTCTTACCTGTTTGGCCCGTTTGACGTGTTTCCATTTTATCCAAATTTTAAGATTTAATCCATTTGACCCGTTAGAGATACTTTGTTGTGCTATACATGCATATATGGTTGTATATTCTGTTTATGATTTTTATAATCTTTATGATTTGTATTAATTTTTATTATTCCTTTTTTGTGATGTCTATAATCGTGCAGGTTCTTCAGCTAACGAAGTTCGATTATAGGCTTGCTAATGATCTTGATGAAGAGCTACAAAAGGATACATTGTCGGGTCAATTATCATGCTTTACGGTTTAACAAGGCGATACAAAATCTTGGTCAGAAAATCGTTATGCGAATGAGAAAAATGGCTCCTCGCTTCATTGCCGTTCAGTTGAGGTTTTATGTTTGGAGGGTAAAAAGGTCTTGAAAGCCATAAAAACCCTTTTGCTATTTTCTTACAAAGAAAGCAATTTTAACACGGGCTTTCAATTTCTATCCAGGTGACCATGTGGACCCGCAAGCCGCAACACCCCTGTGGTACACATAAAGTTGTTAACTAGGCGAGCGTGTGGAGCTGTTAACTAGGCTTGATCCACCACAACGCGCAGGGTCGCCAACCCGGTTTATCGCACACATTTGTTTTGTATTTTTCAGGCCAGTAAGAGTTGAAAAGTGAAGTTGTCACTTGGGTACCAGGGGTTGCCAAAGCGGACCAGCGGTAACATGTAGCTCTGTGGTGAATGGTGGCATCATATGCAAATATGTGTAGTAGGCAGTGGCGATGACAGGTGGCCATAAAAGGGCTGAAGCCGGTCTAATAACAACAATTGGCGGCTACACAGGTGTCAAGAAGGCAGCTGATAAAATATGACAAAATAGTAATTTTTTTCCAATGATAAAATTTGCTCAGATACGGTTGGCAGTGAGTCAGAGGTGGCCCGTTCTTTCTTACGGTCCAGTTGGCGCAGGCAAAACGACTCTTATTAGCAACTTAGCCCATAGTCAAGGGATTCAAGGTATGAATAAAACTTTTGTTATGTGTAATTACTATGTCAAAGTTGGAGTCTTTATTACTGTAAATAAAACAATTGTGATTATATGTGATTATTTATTTTGCTTTCCAGTTCTATCTATCTCATGGATGAGCAAATTGACGAAAAAACACTTATCGGGAGTTACGTATGTGCTGAACAACCGAGTGAATTTAGGTGGCAGCCTGGTTCTCTTACTCAGGTTCGTCATTCTTTTTAATTTTTTAATTTGTTTTTTAATTACCTGTCAATATCTATTGTCTTAATCATGCTCTTTTGCTTTGCACAGACTATCCTTAATGGACTTTGGGTTGTTTACTTGTTTTTGAGGACATTCATAAAGCTCCTGCAGATGTACAATCCATTTTGTTACCTCTGTTAGAGGGTTCTACCTCTTTTGTAACAGGCCATGGGTAGTAACTCATATTTATTAATAATTTATTCTTTTTTTTGTTCATAGATTTGAATTTGAATGTAGAATATATTTTCATGCAGGCGTATCATGTAAAATCATATTCGTAGTGGTGGTATTTCAACCAGGCATGGTTTAAAAAAGCACGCCTGAGGCGTGAGGCGCTAGAGGCGTTTTAAAAAAACGCTTTTTTGGACTGAGCCGCTATTCTACAAGAAGCGCTATGAACCCGTGCTTCAGGCTTGAGGCTCGGGCGAAATAAAGTATTAGTAGTGTTTTTAATTTAACCCGTATTTTGAATCTTGTAGCGGTTGGGCAAATCTTCCGTCTGAACTGTTAAGTGGTGTGATAAAGAGATTAGAAGCGAGTGAAAGTACACGGCCCGCGCGAAAAAATGTTGTTGCGTGTGCAACAGTGTGTACATCATGGAGGGAAATGTGCAAAGAAATCGTTGATTCCACTGAATCTTCAGGGAAGATTACATTTCCGATCGCTTTGAAACAGGTAGATTGTTAATTAATCAGATGGTTTTGGCTGTAGGGGTATGCATGGGTCGGTTTGGTTTGGTTTGGTTTGGTTATGGGTTAAAACCGAACCTATAACGAGGTTCCGCTTTTTATATCTTCATACCTTATTACTTTTGTTATAAACAGTTCGGTTTAATACGGATTAGTTAATCGTCTGCCCGAGACGTAGGTGTAGGTGGATTCAAGATGACTTGAGTTAGTAAATCCAGTTATATCTCGGGCGAAATAAAGTATTAGTAGTGTTTTTAATTTAAAAGGAGAATAAAGGACAACTAATATGCTTTTTATAAATATTATAACAAAATTGCAACATATTATTTATAAAAAATATATATAAAGGATGATTTTAATGTATGTTCGGTTAGTTCAGTTACTTATACACATAACTGCAACATATTATTTTCATGCACCGCCTGCCGGAGCTCCGTTTGGGTACTCTGCATTTCTAGCTTCAGACTGGACAAATCGCTTTTCCTAATATGAATGGTGGTGGTTCTACTAGAAGGGTATTTACTTATTTTTATTTATTTCGCGTTCGATACCTTTGGTTGTCTGGCCCCTGTGGCGACCGGTTTCTTGAAGCGGGTTCAAAAGGCAGCACTTGCGCATGCGACAGTGTCTGTAGGCCATAGTTATGTGTTTAGCCGAGTAGGATTTGCAATTCAAAAGGGGGTGGCGGCGCAGCTTGTTGCCCGTCTACCAACCCATGATTTGTAATTTGCTCTAACAATATATATAAAAGTATTTCTATTAAAAAAAAAAAAAAAAAAAAAAATTATTTTTGTTTTGTTATTTTTTTGGTAAAATTATGTGTTTGTTGGTGTTGATGGTTAGAAGAAGGGTAACTTTAACCACGGGAGGCGAAGGATGAATAACTGAACCAACATGGCTCAACGAGAAGATGTCATTAGGAGAACCGTTCATGTGTCGGATACGATCAGCAGGTGAATCTTGTTTCGTAGTTTTTAGTTTGAAATGAAATGATGCAACTATTTTTGAAGTCTTCCGTTGTGTATTGGGGTGTGACAATTGTTATTATTATTATTATTATTTACTTATTTGATGTATACATAAATCTAAGTAACTGAAGAACAGCTTGCAGCTCTCTTTATCAGTTGTGGACAGGTAAATATGTTATCCAAATCATAATACGATACCCTTTTGTTAATAATATACGATGATATAGCTATATAAGCGCATTACCGATTGTTTGAACTTTGATGGATACTTTCAGGCTGTGGATTGTCGTATATGTGGTGACCCTAATTTGGTTCTTCGTTTTGCGTTTATTGAGTTCACTGACGAGGGTATGTAAACATAATCATTTATATTCGGTTAAACATATATAGCTTGTGTTTTGTGTTACATTGTGGGTTTGTAATGTGCTTATTGAAGGTGCAAGGAATGCGTTGAGTCTTGCTTTTACTATGCTCGGTTACTACCCGGTTAGGGTTCTTCCTTCAAAGACTGCAATCGCACCAGTAAATCCAACTTTTTCACCACAGGTGAGATTTTTTTTACCTTGCACCTTTTGCATATGGGAATCTTTACAAATGTATGGTTTTGCTAAGCCCGTTCTTGCGCTTTTTTTTGTGTGTTTAGTCTGAAGATGAAAGGGAAATGTGTGCGAGAACTATCTACTGTACTAACATTGATAAGAAGGTAAGTGAAAATGTTTTCCACATTTTATGAATAAGATTTGTTTTTCTCTTTTTTATTATAAGTTTCCTTATACATATCTTTAATTTTTGCAGAAGATAGTAAGGAACCTGTTAATTGTGATGCTCCTGAGAATAACCCACAGTCTACCACTGTTTATGTTGGCGACCTTGCTCCAGAAGTAAGAAATTATATCCCTTAAAGTTTATGAAATAGTGAATTGAATAAATCATTTTTTTTTCTTTCAGGTTACTCAGCTTGAACTTCATCGCCACTTTCATTCCTTTGGTGCTGGAGTAATCGAGGAAGTGCGGGTTCAGCCCGACAAAGGGTTTGGTTTTCTGAGATACAATAATCATGCTGAGTCTGCATTGGCTATTCAAATGGGAAATACCCAATCCATTCTTTACAGTAAACAAATAAAGGTGCGTATGTTTATTGATATTCCACAAATAACTAAAAGAGTAAAATGCGATTTTCGTTCATGAGGTTTGGCCAGTTTTGCAAATTTCGTCCAACGGTTTGTTTTTCTGCATCTGGATCCAAAAGGTATGAAATCTTTCCATTTTCATTCGGTTTGATAACTCCACCTATTTTACTTCGTTAAGTCAGGGATATTTCCGTCTTTTTGGTTAAAGGGCAATTCGGTCTTTCTCACTTTATGTACAAGCATTTAGCATAATGGACAAGTATTCAAAAGACCGAATTGCCCTTTAAGTTAACAAAAAAGATGAAAATGCCACTAAATTAACGGAGAAAAATGGATGGAGTTAACGAATCGGATAAAAATGGCAAAGATTTCAAACCTTATCCGGATGCCAAAAAACAAACCTTTGGACGAAAGTCGCAAAATTGGCCAAACCTCATAGATGAAAAACAAACTTTTGGATGAAAGCCGCAAAACTGGCCAAATCTCAAGGACGAAAAATGGCGTCTTACTCTTATTTGTATGTTCTTATAATTTTCTACGCACTTCTGTCGTCTAACATCTACCAAAATTTTGGTTGAAATTACAAAACTTTGTGGAGCAATGTGTAAATTAAGCAAATGAGCTGCTCGTAGTGCACTTCTTTCAATGGAGCTACCACATTTCGTTTCCCGAATTAGCAATCATTCCGCTTATCAGATTAAAGAAGTTTTATGAAAGAAGTACGGTTGAAAGTTTGAAACGTGTGGTGAAACGTCTTATGGACATGGTATTGTAATAGTTTCTTGAAAGTATCTTTTAAATGGATCAATTTGGGGTGTGTTTTATTTCAACTGGGTCAAATATGTTACATGAGTCAGACGGGTTTGAAGTTGTTTCAACTGGGTCAAATTACGATTTTGGTAGTTTGCATCAACCAAAATTTTATCCTACCAACGCTTTTTTAGTGACTTATTCACTTGTTGTATAGGAGAAAAAAATGAAAACTTGAGACTTGATGATAGTGCATGCCTTGTTTCTTTGTTGTGTGACTGGTGGTTGTATAGTTTGATATCTTTAAAAAAAATTAATGGCTGACCGACAACAAAGAAGCACACATTTTCGTCCCTGCATGATCTTGAAAAGGCTGAGAAGCCTGTGTTGGTTGACTTTTATGCAACCTGGTAAAAAACTTTGATTGAAAAGTTATATTTCATTGAATGATTGGTACCCTAGCTAACTCTTAACAAAGAGTTTTCAATACATTTTCATTAGTTGTGCTACTTTGTTACATGGATTGATCTACCAATTCAACATATATAATAGACATCATAATTAAATCTAATATTAGTCGGGACACCCGCTGCAACGCGCGGGCATACCCGCTAGTATATATATATATATATATATATATATATATATATATATATATATATATGAAAGGGATTAAACTATTTATTACAACTCACCAACTCAAGACGATAACCCATATATATATATATATATATATATATATATATATATGGGTTATCACGTAACCCGTTTAAATATTAGAACAAAAAATATAAAAAAATATTTGTTATGAAAGGGATTAAACTATTTATTACAACTTACCAACTCAAGACGATAACCCAATATATATATATATATTTGTTGTTCTAATATTTAAACGGGTCACGTGATTAACTAAACAGGTTAAATAAATCACCTGATTAAAAATTTATAAACATCAAAGACCTATAGGATCAAAGTCTTAGAAGCTTTAGATTATAAACTTTTTAACTGCTTTGAAAAATGCCGTATATATATAAGCATATAGCAAACCTACAGCACAATTAAAGTAACCCATTTTGCTCATTTTTTCGAATATATTGCCATAAATTGTCTATCTTGTTACACTCCACCTTTTCCCTCAATAAATTTGAATACTCCAACTGCACATCCCCAATCAAATAACCAAGTTAAAGTACCCAAAAAATCAAATTCAAAATATATTTTTTACTTTTAAAGTTAAAAGTAAACTATGGCAAATGAGAAGATTGGTTAACGTGTAAATATAATACTGGCTAACTCTGGTTACAGATAAATACTATTACTTTACTACAATAATCCAAATACTTGAACAATAACAATTTAAAAGGTTGTTTACAGAAAGTGAGTTTTTTGTTGAGTTATTATAAAAAGCAACATTTTCAGTAACTTTTGATCCTAATTTACTTATTTCCTCTTAAGTTACTATTTGAAATGAGTAACTTTGATCTACTCAGACAACATAGGTAAAATGGGTGGATTGAGGATTTGAGTCACAGGTCAATGATGGCTCAGGTTATTTCAAAAAAATTTGAAACGTGGTCAAATGGGTCATGGGTCAGTGGGCGGGGTTGTGTTTGGTTGAGGTGCTATTTATTTTTTTTGTGGTTCATACATAACCAAATAACCAATATGTTATGATAATAATAAAAAAAATACTACTACCTCCGTCCCATTAAAAGTGTCATATTTCGAATTTTCAAAGTCTTTATTTATAAATTTTGACTTTAATTATATATTTTTTGTGTTATATAAAACTTGATGAAAATTAACCCGATAAAAACACTTGTAAAACACACTCAAATCATATAACTTTCATCAAGTATTATCTAACACAAACAAAATTATTTAAGGTCAAAGTTTATAAATAAAGACTTTGAAAATTCAATGGGACGGAGGGAGTACTATTTAGTAATAAGAACAAAAGAATTTTAAAAGAAGAACGTTGTGTATCAAAGATACTATTAAAAAAATATGAATTGGAGTCTGAATATAAGAGTTTTTTCCCAAACTAGTGTAGATTAGGGGTGTTCACGATCCGATCCGATCCGATCGAGGGTCTGCTCATGCTCGGATTGAATTACAACCGATCCGATCCGAGCGGATCAAATTTGTAAAACCGATCGCAAAAGTGATGCTCATGCTCGGATTGAATTTGAATCGAACCGATCCGATCGGCTCGGTTTCGCTCGGTTTTTATCAAATCCTAAAAAAAAGCGAGCGGATCGTTTTTCGCTCGATTGAATAATAAGGCTTCGTTCAACAAAAACAAATTCTAACTTAAAGTGCGAATACAAAAGCAACATAAAATAAAGTGCGAATACATAAGAAACATAAAATAAAGTGCGAATACAAAAGCAACACAAAATAAAGTGCGAATACAACCAACCAGGCCCAACTAGCAAGAAGCTAGAAAGGACATGGGACAAACAACAGCTAATCACCAACCATGTTTACATCAAAATTTTGCCAACTGTCGAATGTCATCGATCTCCATCTTGCTCTATGCTACTATAACAAACATACCAAACAGAAACATAACATACCAAACAGCAGATTAAAAAAAAACAGCAGATTGAAGAACTGTTGAAGACCGTCCAAAGATTGGAGACTAGAGACAGCGGCGATATGTGTGTCGGAGATTAGAGGGTCGAAGACGGAGACTGTGAGTCTGTGACTGTGGAGACCGAAGAGTGAGACCGAGATTAGAGCGGCAATTTGAATACGACTGATTAGGGAATAATAGATTTAGGGTTAGATACTTAGATTTATATATTAAATATTAAGTTGGGTTGAATGTTATTTGGGCTTTTAGTTTTTTTTGGGCTATTATATTTTTTTGGGTTTTTATCTATAAAATCTATAATATAAATATATATATTAATTATTAATAAAAATAATTCGAGCGAAACCGAGCGATCGACGAGCGAGCGGAGCTATGCTCATGCTCGGATTGAATTTGAATCGAACTGATCCGATCGGCTCATTTACAAACTGAACGGGAATCGAACGAGCATTTTTCGAGCATTTTTCGAGCGATCTTCGATCGTCGAGCAGTTTGGACAGCCCTAGTGTAGATACAAACAGTATTTACCTATTTGGGTACTTTGAAAAGTATTTACCTATTTGGATACTTTTCTATATCTCTTTAATTTTTTATCTAATTTATACATTTCTTTTTATTTTTCTACCCAAAGTAAAATTAGATTACTCACAGAATTAGAATCAGCAAAAATATGAGTAATTATTTTTTGTAAAAAAATAAAAAATTCTGCAAAATCTGCAAAAATTCTAAAAAAAATCTGCATAAATATATCTAAAAATTCTACAATAATTCTGCAAAGTAAAAAAAAAATCTTCAAAAAATATTATAAAAAAACCATATAATCTATAGGGTAATAGTTGGTGGATTTGATGGTCCACATTGTGTAGTTCGTTTGGGGTTAATATCTATATAAAAAAAAAACTAAACTACTTATACGTACAAAATATTTGAGAAATAATCACTATTAAAAAAATTGAAATAATTAAAATACTTATGATCTTTTCTCAAAACTCAAATTTCAAGAAATTCGAAATTTGTAACTTTATTTTATAAATTGCTTGAGTTTAAATAAACTTGTTTGAAATATCAAACTTTCCACCAGATTACTATCACTTAATCGATATAACTTAGGCGAGTAAATTTGTGAATTTATTGTTTTATTTTTTTATGAGCTTAGTTTAAACGGGGCCTAGACAATTTCAGGTTATAAAAAGAAAATAAGACGGCAAAAGAAATGTAGATTTTTCCCAAACTAGTGTAGATTATATGGTTTTTTTATAATATTTTTTGCAGATTTTTTTTTAAATTTTGCAGAATTATTGTAGAATTTTTTAATATATTTTTGCAGATTTTTTGTGGATTTTTCGCATATTTTTTTTTTGTGAATTTTTGCATATTTTTTTGAATATTTGCAGAATTTTTTATTTTTTTACAAAAAATAATTACTCATATTTTTGCTGATTCTAATTCTGTGAGTAATCTAATTTAACTTTGGGTAGAAAAATAAAAAGGAATGTATAAATTAGGTAAAAAATTAAAGGGAAATAGAAAAGTAACCAAATAGGTAAATACTTTTCAAAGTACCCAAATAGGTAAATACTTTTTGTATCTACACTAGTTTGGGAAAAAACTCCTGAATATAATGTAAACTTAAAGGATTCAAGAGATTAAAAAATACAAACTTTTCATATAAATAACAAAATTTTAAAATATTATTTTATAACATTCATATTTGTAAACAACTATCAAGTAGGAGATGATTCTGTAATTGCCACATTCGTATCCAACATCCCAAGTGATTAATTTTGTTACCCATTTGGACCCATTAAAGAAAGAGCTCAAATTAAGATTTCGTTTTTTTGTTGTTAAGGGGCACTTTAAGAATTTGATCTACTAACCATATTTACTAAAACGATGTGCCAAGTCAGACATGTGATTTCTTTTAGAGGGAAGGAGCACATCAATATAAGAGAGAGAGTCATGTAAAAAAGAATTAGATTTGCACCTTACAATCCCTATGTCCAAGAAAAATCCTCATTTATGTCGGATGATCTTATCAGGTGAAATGGTCATCAACTATCATCACTTTACTATGCATATTCACCTGCATGGAAAAAAGAAGAAATTGTTAATTCATTATACTATTTAAATAAATTATTTTACGGTTTTTCATAACAGCGAAAAAAGTTCATCAAAACTGCCAAACCAGATCGTGAACACATTTGACGTGTTTCCTTCTTATCTAAATTAGTTTATTAGATCCACCTGATGAAAAAGAATAAATCATAACCAGAATCAGCAAGCAAATACAACAGTTAATAAAAGTTACCTTTCATTATTGATAATAACACCAACATTGTCTGCACAAAAAGACTACAGTTGCAACTTTAGATTCTCGCCCAAAACTACCTTTTTTTTCTTGTTAAACTTTGTTTCAAAGTTATGAACTCCTTAAAGTCATATACATACTCTAATTGCCAAATGTGTGGAGACAACTTATATAGTCAAACTGCTAAAACATTAAGCAACTACATTGAATAGAGCAATTAGACAACAATTGAATTAAGTTAGTGTGGAAACCAATTTAATCATGCAACAATTTACAAATCAATTTATTATAACAAAATAAGACATGTAATCAAACACTATATTTAACAGTTGAGTAAAAAGAACAAATTTAACTAAATGAAGAACGTGTTGAAAGGCAATTAAAGTCTGTTTTAATTCATTAATTGTCTATATCATTGGACCAAAAATGTGTTTGCGTGTTAACCAAACCCGTTTTGAAACTTGAACAAATACAAGTGAAGATAATAAAACAAAACCATAAAAAGCATAAAGGTCATACCTCGCTCCAGCTATAAGCTTGCTCGGCAGTGCTTAGGCCTGAGTTTGTTTGATTAGGCCTTAAATTTCTGTATTACAAGATCATATTAGACGAAAAAAACATTAAATTGGATTCTAGTCAGACAATACAATTTTAACAAAAATAAGCCCTGCAAACCAAACATAAACCATAAAACAAACCTGTCTTAAACGAACCAAAAACTTCTACCTGCAAACCAAACATAAGCCATAAAATCATGAATCTTTCTAGTATCTATCAACACCATTTTACAACTTCTGTTAAAAAATACCTTGCAGTCATGCCATATATACTTTATAACATCCGAAACACTTTCAACCGCTGCGTTACGTGGCACTTGCTCTTCAGCCGTTGGAGATAGAAAATCACAGAAATCCAATATTTCTGCAACAAAACAGTTCTTAATATTAATCCAAAACAGCTTCTAATTATCATAACATCATAGTAAGACAAAATAACTACACTAAAAAAACATGAAATTCTCCCTTAATGCATCACTTAACAAACAGTTACACTTACAGACTTATAGTACTCTACTCTAGTCAAAACTAATTTTAAAATATGCCAAACAGAATAGCTAATTTAACTACACTAAAACATAAACCTAATTACTCACATCAAATTAAAAAAAAAACGCAAACCTAATTAATTATAATCAAAATCAAAACATATCATGTACAGAAACAAAAAACAAAAAATTGCACCTTTATGAAGCTGAAGCATAGGGCTTCTAAACCGACAATTAGCACAAAGCCAGCCAGTTTCCAAACTCTTGTTCTCTTTCTTTTTAGTTGCAGATTCGAGTCTGGCGGTTTCGGACTCCATCTTCTTGACCTTCTGTTCGGTTGCTGGAGCTAGGGTTTCAGACAAATCTGTAAGTGAAGGACATACGTGATTCAGTAGTCATATGCAACGATTATCAAGAAATCTGAACGATTATCAAGAAATCTGAAAATGAGATTATCAAATACATGAAATTACACATCCTAATTAATGAAACCACACAAAGATCAAAAGTCTGAAATGGGTGAAGGAGTTTGAGAGTTCAAATTACCTCGATGGAAGAAGGCTTCCCGATGAAGAATGGGATGAGATCTGTATACAACTTTGAATGATGCCCTAATGTTGGTGCCTCAAACGACCACCAAGGAGAAAACAGAAACACCGCCGTTACAGAACAGAAAACGAAATCACAACTTTGTAATTCTAAGGTTTAAAAAGGTTCATGTTCTCTCGCTACAGAACAGAAAACGAAATCACAACTTTGTAATTCTAAGGTTTAAAAAGGTTCATGTTCTCTCGCTAATTGCCCAGCTTTTTTTTCTCTGCTTCTCTCTCTGCGGATGGATTAATGGGGGTGTTGAGAGATGAGATGATGGAGTTTTGTTGGTGAAGAGAGAGGCTCTCTCTTGAGCTGAGATTTACCATCGCAGATCTGAGAGAAAGAGGGAGATAATGGAATGGAAAGTAGGTTTAAAATTTGAAATGGGATTTAGGGACTTGAGAGAGACATGTGAAAGGTGAAGAGACAAGGATTCAAATTATGATTTGAATTTTGAAAATTTTATTTATGTATTATTATTATTAAATAAATTGTTATTTACGACATCAGCATATCCTACGTGGCATGCCTAGATGATTGACAAGTATGCAAACTGACATCAGCTCTACTTCTCCTTTAATATATAGGGGCTGTTTGGCTAAGCTTATTTTTTGACTTATTTACTTATTTGCTTTTTGAAAAGTTAAAAGGTGTTTGGGTTAGCTTATTATGCGAGAGGAATAAGTAAATAAGTCATTCCATTATGACTTATTTGCTTTTCAAATAAGTAAATAAGTCAAAACAATAAGCTTAGCCAAACAGCCCCATAGTAAGATTTTGTTAATCGTATATACTTTTGGTATAAATTTTGAAACGATACACTTAATTACTTTCAGGTATTGATCTCACCGTTCCAGTGATATATTTTGGACTTTCAGTTTAACAGGTCATTTGTAGCGAAATAGTCTCAACGTGTGTATCAAACATGTTAAACAAAACGACCCAAAACATGAAATTGGAGTTATCTTCTAGGACGCGTTAGATAACGGGTCGAACCAAAGGCCGATGTATCATTTGTTTATCAGTATTTTTTTTGCTGATTTTCTTGCAAATTTTAGCAAAAAAAAAAAAATCTGGATTTTTCCGGTTTTTTTTTTGTTTTTTAAATATTCCGTCACAAATGCGTTGCAATTTTTTTATATTCCGTCACAAATGCATTGCAATTTTTTGATATACAACATAGGAAATCTGTAATAAATGCGTCACAAATTTCGAACACCATATTTCTGTAGGAAATACGTTAAAATTTGCGTAGTAATTGCGTAGTAAATAGTTTCCGACGGGGCTTTTTCGAACATCAATGTTTTGTTGCAAATCCGTAGCAAATGTCAATTTGTGATGCAATTGTGACGGAAAAGTGTGTTAAAAATTATCATTTTTCTTGTAGTGAGTGTTTAAGTAACTAACATACAAAATGAGAAAAAAAAAAACATTCTTTTATTTTTATGGATTATTTTTCAATAAAAATTTAAACAATTAACATGGCTAGATGAAGCATAATAAAAGGAACAAATTAAAACTTAATGGTATTTTCAATCACATGTCCAAACTATGGAATTGACACACGTTAGACGACATCATGTCATTGATTCATGTACTTCGTTCTCGATATAATTCATATTAATATTTTAATATGTCATAAATCAACCAACCTTTGATGCAAGCATCTCATGAACCATGCTTTTCATCCGGCTCAAACTCGGTTCCAACAAATTTTAGGACACATTACATCAAGAAAGAACTGTATTTCCTATCAGCGCCTACATGCTGCAAGAGATGGTGCTTCAGATTCCAGAATTCATTCTCTAGTTTCCGAAGTTCATAGGATGGACAAAACTCATCCTTCATTAGATTTTTCAAGTCAGCCCAGGGTAGGGCATGGGCTACTTCATTCCCTCATGTGTTGCGCTCGGAAGTCCACCAGACGAGGGCTCTCGATCGAAACACTCCTGTTGCGTTGAGGATCCGAAGGTTGTCAGGGCAACCGCTTTGCAGAAAGGTCAGTTCGATGGCCATGAACCATTGAAGTAGTGCGGTAGCGCCCTCTTCGCTAGTAAATTCTAGGGGTTTGCAAGCCATGAACTGCTTGAACAGGAACGTCGTTTTAGGTGTTTCCACCTTAGAGTCGACGGAGGCGTTAGGGGTTTCAGTAACGGGTTGAATTTTGCTCACAATGTCAGGTATAACTTTGGCCATCTGCTCAGCGATCAAACTCATGAGTTCTTTCTTTGATACTGTGTTCTCATTGTTGTTGTTGGAACCCTTTTTCGAACCAGGTCGTGACTTCTTTGACTTCTTGGACGAGCTTGGGGAAGACATCTAGAGGTTCAAAAGAGATGGAAGGATGAGACATGATCATAATTCAAAATAACGTTTTGCATGTATAAGCATTTAGGTATCACGTATGATTCACATAAGTTGCATGCATTTAACAAGTATTCACATAGTATAAACACGTATGAATGCGTAAAAGAGTATAAACTTAGTTTGTTCACGAGAATTATTATTGTTTTTTTATTGCGAGAGACGTGCGAATCGTGCATCGCTTTTGAAATGAACGAAGTAACAAGTATTAAAAACACATAGAAATTGAGATAACATAAAAGAGTGGCTTGATAAAACATGGGAGTGTATCGGGTTTAGAAACTTCAAATATTTCAAAGTGAATCAAAAGTTCTTTCAAATTAGGGAAACGTGCTTTGGCCTATAGGTAAAATACTCTTGTCGAGAAGCGATTAATGGTATTTTACCCTTCCAGTTACTACACGTCCCTAATCGATTGAAAAATCGAAACTTTGACGGGATTGAAAATCAAGGAATGGGACTAGTTGACAAGATGCGGGTTTCACCTCTAACTTGACAAGAACGTACCCTAAGTGAGGTTGATACTCGTCGGGTCAAGAAAGTTAATTCTGACACTTTGACGAGGGTCCACTAGAGTTTGAATTGGAAATTTACCTTCAAGATGTGGATTTCACTCCTAACTTGATGCGTAATTTCGTGGTAAAATTGAATAAGCAGCTTGAGAGTCATTCACCAAATTGTGGGTTTCACACCTATTTTGGTGAATTCGTCCCGTTTGTATAATACGAGTGTCTTCAAGTCTTCAATGTGTAAGTTATGTAAATGTCTTAGGAAAGACATATTGTAAGTATTAAGATAAAAGGAAAAGACAGAAGCAAGTAGGAAGAATTTAACATTTTAAACATGAAGCAAGAATGGTCAAGTATGGTACCTACTATAGACTAGGTCGAAAATGGCAATACTCTGTCACACCCCAACCGATGGCGGAAACATCGGAGTGAGACCAAACAGATTACTCATTAAACATAACACTATTTGTGACAATAATTAATTCAAAACTGATTTCATTTCATAACCACAATTGTCAAGTACAACATGGAAATCAATGTACAACATTTGGAAATTTAAAATACAGCAAGTTTAATCAAAATAGGATAACAAATCTAGCATTTCCTTATGAGTTTCTAAAGTCGTCCCTACTAGATTTCATCATGATCATAATCACCATCAACCTGGAACATGTTTAAAAGTACAGTTCAACACAAAAAACATTGGTGAGTACATAAGTTTAAATACATAATATAAGATAAAAATGTTTAAACGAATCCACATAGAAAACTATGTTATCAAGATTAACGTAAATCTAGCATGTGAATAATCAAGTTAACCCAAGGTTTAACATAATGTTTAAAGACTTAACATGACCTCACGTTCACGGGCGGTGCGTTACTCTTATAGCGCTATACATGTTAAGAGTAGGCTCGTACAAAGTTAATGATAAGTTTAATCAGAAAACGAACAAACCTAGATTAACAAATCAAGTATAATGTATGTATGCATTTATTGGATTGTTTGTGTGTTTAAATAAAGCATAAGTGTGATTGTGATTTTCATAGATTAAACCTATTGCACCCAAAAAGTGTAAAGCGTAGAAAGGGTGTTCAGGTGTACTCATGGTTTTGCAAAGATTTCCATTGAACCATGTGAAGAGTTGTAATGTCACACCCTTTCTACGTATTACCGGTGGGCCCGGTGGGGAGTATCGTGACGTAGTTGATATCATCATAGTCAAACAACACAATTTAAATGCACAGTGGAAGCAAAAGATAAATATTTTATAAACCGAATAAGAATATCAAAGTATTACAAACGGTATGTAAAAGATCCACAGGCGGATCAAATAACAGAGAGTTGTTCAACAGACTTTAGGCATCTAGAACTTGCAAGATTCCTTATTAACGCCCTGAGCTCCCAGCCAATTACGTACAGTACCTGTCACTTAACCTTTTTGGAAAATACGTCAGTTTACACTGGTAAATACAATTTAACTGACTCATTTTGAAAATGTTTATGAAAATTGATTTGAATGCACAAGGCACAAAAATTCTTTTATAACTTGGGACAATTTTATTAATAAAAATCTTGTATCTGATTTACATGTTTGTCCAACATTTAGGGCCGGTGATTATACAAGCCGGTCAAGATTAATAGACACACCACAAATAAAATCTCACAAGAAGACACCCTTACGAGTGAGTATATCTTTTACATACGCAACAGGAGGTGTTATGCCTACACCTTGTGCTTAAGTTGTGGCCATTCACTTTTTAAATGAGCCAAGGATATCTAGGACACGGTCATTAACCCCTAATGTTATTTGTTATTAATCAATACAGATTAAAACGGGATTATGCAATTTAATCATCTCCGATTAAAAGGTTTCTACACCCGACCAAGCGGTATTTTTATAATACCGTATCCCAAGCCCGTATTAGGGAAAATAAGTTAAAAGTATTTACCTGAGCTAGCAATGCAATTTATACTCAGCTGTATATTCTAATCAGCAAGCACAAGTACTTCTACTGGGCTCTCAATCTGGAACAAAGGTTTTATTAACCTATTAGATTCCTAACGGGTCTTAGTTAAGTTGGAACTTAGACCGGTTAGTTTTAAGGAAAGGTTTACGGTTCAAAACGCATGATTAAGCGAAGACCGGAATAGAATGTGATTTAGACCCAACAATTTTGGAGACTTGTATAATATGGGTACACTAAACACATTCTGGATTTTGAGGCAAAAATGATAAGGTCTGACTCGTTTTGGTCAATTTATTTAAACTAGTTACATAAACCGACCCAAACGTGAAATATGCATGACGGGTAACCATAAGAGTCATATACATGTTTCCTAAGTTAATATGCCTTAAACATGTTGTGATATCAGTAAGATACCTTCCGTTATGCCCAAAACGAATTTAAAACCAATTGTAGGGGTATTTTGGTCATTTAAAAAGGTTATAAAGGAGGTTTAATATAAATCTGAGTTTCAGGTCTGATTTAATCTGTGAAAATACTTAAATTAATAAGTTATATCAGTAGGGTATTACACATATGTGAATTTTATCATTTATAACCAAACTATGCACCGAAGGGGCATTTTGGTAATTTCACATAAGGTTTAAAGGTCAAATTTGGAAATCTGAGTTTAAATCTTTTGCTAACTGTTAAAATATAAACATTTACTGAGATTATCAGTAGGCATCAAACCTTATATGTTTAAAATAGTTTTAATACATACTATGCGTTAAAACCACTTAAAAAGGCGATTTTGAGCTATTTCCGGGTTTTTAAAGAAAAACTGATATTTTTATTATTCCAGAAGGCTAAAAATATTTTATTTATCATATTAGATCAGTAGAAAAAGGTTTGGTATTAAAAGGATTTGTAAAACTCATTTTATAGCCCAAAAGGGCAAAACCGGCAATTACCGAATCAAGCTTAGAACTCTAAGTTATGATCAGCCTAAAAATAAATAAAAATCCCCAAAAATCCCAAAATATTATTTTATATCAGTAGGTAAAAAGTTTGGTATCAAAAATTGGGTTTAGATAGGCTATACGCTAATTATGTTGTTTAATTAATAAAAAGCTTTTCATTTACGCTAATGAGCATAACTCCTAATCTAGACCACAAACTGATGTCAAATTTTAGGGACAAGTTTATAATTCAGTAATAAAGGTTTCTATTCTTTCATATTTTCAAAAACATCGTTTTAAGGTCAAAAGGGCATAATGGTCAATATTTAAGCATATAACGGGAACATGTATATGAATAGGATAACTAAGGATCCAAGTTGTATAACCTCAGAGGGTTATACTAACCTATAACATGATCCTAATGGAATCCTAAGGCATATCTAAACTAAGCTAAATCGGGTCAGAACTGAAAGTCAAAGCAAAAGTCTACTTTTGCGACTTTCGGTTCCGAACCGATCCTAAACTTGAAATTGTCGGGTTGAACATGCTTAGACATGTTCTTATACTAATTACCAAGTTATACAAGTGTTAAAACAGGTCTCATAGTTTCTACATTGCTAATTATGAATTTATTTTCAAAATGGCTTTCTGTTGACTTTTTATTATTAGGTTTGACCCGACATTTGACCAAGCTAGGGTGATAATCAGTAGGTGCCCTCTTAGGGGTTTATTACCTACACAATTACCAACTTATAACTAATCTTAATTTGACTAATGACTGGATCATTAGTGTTTAATCACTAAGTCAAACCTTAACTATGGTAAGTTTGACTTTTGACCATTAAACTAATCAAAGCTGAAATTTGGAGGTTAAGGACACTTACAAATGGGTCCTTATTACTGAAAAGAACTCCAAGGAAGTTCCAAATGCTCAGGATTCCTCCAGAAATGAGAAGATAGCAAGATGGGATGAAATGAGCAAATGAAATTGTTGGGTTCTCATCCTATTTATAGTTTTTGGACATGATTAGGATTGAGACAAGTGTTTGAAGGGTTAATCAGATCACTACACCTGTTAGGACAGCTGTATAATTGTCATGAAGCCCAAGGATTCGGTTTTGATTGGATGAGAATGGAATAGAGTAGTGACCAAGCAAAAATTCGTATCTGGCACATGCTTACGGACCGTAAGGTCCAGTGTATACGGTCCGTAAGGACCTGGTCAACAAAGCAAAGTTTCAACTGTTGACATGTTTAGCCCCTGCACTTGCATAGATGAGTTTTTGGCACTTCTAACACGCGTTAAACCATTTTCAAGGCTCTACAATGATGCCTAAGTATAGGTAACATGAAATATGCTCAAAAACATGACGGATGTCGGTTCGTTTGGTCGTACGGTCACGTTGTTCGGCTATTTACGACGAAACACGGACGGACGCGAAAAACGAACCAAATTACGCGACGAATGGAATTTTATCAAGCCAAACACTAAAATAAAAATATTTTAGTGCTTACATAAATTTTTGGGTGTCCGGATATATTTATATTGCAAGATATGCGCGAAAATGCAAACTTGTGCACTTTGTGACACTTTTAGTCCCTGCAAGACGTAAAAGTTTATTTTTGCGCACCAAACACCTCTAAGCCTATATCTAAGCTATATAAAGGATAATTAGGGTATTATTAACTCATGGTTATATTTCGGAAGGTCCGATACCCTACGAATCGACATACTTTTGCAGCTTGACGCAATTAGTCCTTTAATTGCGCAAAGTAGCGCGAAACGTTGTTTAATGATACTCAAGCCTTCCATGGCCCATAATGGGCATTCCCAAGCATATACTTAAATATTACTACACTCTCGTTCGCTTAAATGGTCACCGAAAGGCGTAGATTCAAAAGTTGACGCTTTAGGTCCCTCTATTGCGCAAACTTGCGCATCTCATCATTTAATAGCATTGAAACCTCATCTAATCCATATTAGACATTCTTGAAAGTATTATTAAACATCACGATGCTTTGGGTTCGCTAAAAGGTCATTCAGAGGTATAATTAAACATATTGACACTTTTAGCCCCTCTAACTTGCAAAGGTGCGCGTAACTTTACTTATAGGCATAAAAACCTTAGTCGGCCAATAGTTGGCAGTCCCGAGAGTATAATCAAATATCATGAAGCTCCCAGTTTGTTAAAAGGTCACTCAGAGGTAAGAATTAACATGTTGACGCTTTTAACCCTTCATTGCGCAAACTTTCAATTAATTACACAAACGGCTACACTCGATCGACAAGTGGCTCATTTTTTAATATAATCATCGTGAGAGGTTATTTCGAAACTTATTTTAGGTATGCTAACACTTCCAGTCCTTTCATTATCAAAGTTTTCTATTTTTCGAAAAATTAGTCCTTTAAATTCAACATTTGACTTCATTAGGGTTTATTACACGTGTCAATACACCATTGGACGTGATTTTACAAGGTGTTACATCCTCACCCCCTTAAAAGAAATCTCGACCTCGAGATTTGCTAAGATGTTTGGAAGTTCTTTTTGTCGCATAATGGACTTAACTTCTATAGTATATCTGGAGCTTTTTCCAAGCTCCCAAGTTGACCTTTATAATGGGTACATGTATCCTTTTGGAGCTTCTTAACCTGTCGATATTTAATCGACACAGGTTGCTCATCATATCATAGATCTGCATATCATTATGTGATAGCGCTTCTCGACTTATTGGTGAAACACATCCTTAAATCATTAGTGTGTGATGCATTGCGTGCTCCGCCAAACTCCTTAAATAGGTTTTAGCTTATAAGTTATTTGATCTTGATACATTCGATTCCCTCGAATGATTCTATATATATTCAGAACTTAACTAGCCTGATAATTAACAATTTGGCACACCCTTCCAGGGTGATATCTTTTGTTGAACCTTATTCCTTAACAAGAAGTTAGGAGGGTTGCTACTTTTATTAATCCTTGATTTTCTGCCGCATACTAGCATCTTACAGATGATTATGGATTCGCATGATCTTATTCGTTGTTTCCAAGGCAACTTTCAGATCCTGATAATTGGTCTTACTAACCTTTTGTTTAACAATAGATGTTTAACATTCCATCTATGCAAGGTCTTCAAAGAAGCAGCCTTGATGTTTATATAACAACTATTATGGAAAAGCTTATTTTAAAGTGAGATGGTTATTCCAGCTACCGTTTAAAACTAATCTTAAGGAATAGTAAATCCTTGCCGTTAGTCGAACAAATCAACGATCCTGGGCAGCTGATGGAATTTTTAGTTGTTGCCTAATTAGGGTTGCGGTAATCAATGCATAAGCAAAATGAACCGTCTTTCTTAATTAACTATACCGAATTCTCAGAATATTGTGTTAGGCTATATGAATCCTCTATTTTAAAACTTACTTAATCAAGGTTTCGATTCTTCTAATGATGGTTCTAGCCGTCTTGGAGATTTCATAATAATACAGCCCTACATGGGATATAAATCTTAACTCTACTAGCCTTTCAGGAGGTAACAGGGTAATCTTAGGAGAAGATAATCAAGATACAAGGAGGTTACAGAGATTTTCCATATCTCAGGCTCCAGTTCATCCATCATTGCTTGTGTCAGATAAGGGACATATTCACATTACGAGTCTACGGATTTCTTAATCAGAGACATTTACTTGGATAATTCCATTCTAGATACCCCCTTTGAATACCATTAGCTGACTTTAATACCGTATGACCGTTGGAATATCTTTGTGGTTCCATGCATTAAACCTCCATACTGATCAGGCATGGAAGCAATCTATGGAACATATTAAGATACACCAATCCTCATATGGCGCTCTTGTCATACCATTTGGTATTCGTAATCAATAGGGATCAAAGAGATATCAATTACATATGAATGCATTTATCTGGAGAGAGGGTACTTTAGAATTTTATGTTTGAAATTTCTGACAGGAACAGAAGAAATGGTTCCTATGATTTGCTATCTGTAAGCTTTACCTTACACTTAATATCTAGGATTCTTATGATAAATTTTTAAAAGTCTAATATACTTACAATTTATGAAGGATTTATTGATATCCGAATTAAAACAGAATTCTTAGCATTTATATTTAAAGAACGTACCCAACATTATTATTGATATGAACTACTCCTGACACTCTTTAGGAGAGTTTAAGCGCTATCATTCTTAGGCTTTCCTTCCTTAGCCGCATTTCCTTTGACAGATTTAGGGCACGTAGTCTTGATGTGGCCTTTCTCATTACAGCTGAAGCAGACTGCATTCTTCATGTCCTTGCAGTCCAACATTTTATGTCCCTTTGATTTGCAGATCCCAGAAGCCCTAGGCTGCGATTGGGATTTTGCTTCGTACCTGCACTTCCCATAATGGCGCTTCTTGCAGGTCTTGCATACAGGTTTCTGGTTGGACGTTTGTTTGTTCTTTTTCTTAGAACTCTGAGAGTTATCTTCCTCCCTTTTCCTTTTTTTAGTTCATCCTTTACATTAGAGGCATGAACGAGATCCTTCTCGTGAGTAATGAAGGGTAGTCTTGGATGAGATTTGGAGCAAGTAGCATTGGGCTCTTTGAACTTCTTCACATCCTTCTTCACAGCTTTTCCAACAGCTGCGTCTATCATAGTTCGAAGATCATCTTTGGAAATTCTAAGGTTTACAATTGTAGCATCATTAGCATGCGCCGCATCATCAATGGCGCGATTGACTGTTGTCTTATCCGAGTTTGTCATACACACACAAGATTTGGTTCCTATCACCAAATGAATCATTTACTTAGTTGCAATCCAACAACTGCTATTCATTACCCTGATGGCCTTAGCATATACTAACCATGGTTTCATTAAACCATACAGGCCAATAGAGCACTTACATTCTTAATGAATGTTATTTTAAAAATATATCAATATTACTTAGCCTAGGTCACAAAAGACCATTAATGGCATTTAAGGTTTGGACCTAGTCCATCCCCTTTTTGACAAGGGATCAAAATGTCACATCTGTCTTTATTATATTGATGAATTTGGATAGCTTGAAAGCTTGCCATAAGGATATCAGAAAAGAGTGATTCCTAATAGATATAAAATATCGATCTAAGGTTTGTTGGAGCATTCTCTAAAGTATCATCGGCCAATTTCTATCTCGCGTTAAATGACCGGAGTCCTAATCAGGCGGAGACAACAGTTCTTAACATTTATCGTTCATTATAGAATCATATGTGCCAGCATCAAATAAATTTCTGCATAAACTGCTTGATAAGGAAAAGGTACCTGCTATAGAGTTATCATTCTGCACCATCTCCTGGGCGTTCCTCTGGAAAACTCACGCGTTTGTCTTCCTGGCCTCTCCATGCTTCTTTACAAGTTTTGGGCAGTTGGTTTTGATGTGCCCTTCCTCGTTACAATTGTAACATGTCGTGTTCTTCAACTCCTTGCAATCTAAAGTTTTGTGACCCTTGGTCTTGCAAATTCCACACAATTTAGCACATGGGTCGATTGTACATTTTCCAGAATGTTGCTTTCTGCAGTTACTGCATTTGGGTCTGTTATTAGACTGACTCGATTTTTTCCTAAACTCGGTATCTTTCATGTTCTTAAAACTTCCCTTTTTCTTCTTGTCAGATCGCTGAGAGTTCTCCTCCTCTCTTTCTCTTTTTCCCTCGCCAGAAGCCTTAACAGACTTATTTCTGATTGCATCTAAGGTGAGAGATAAGGATAAGTCCACCACGGACCTATATGTGGTTGGCCTAGATGCTTTAACATTTCCCTTTATCTCAGGTGATAGGCCTCCAATAAAACGCGCTATGCGTTTAGGTTCAGGGGTGACTAAATAAGGAACTAGGCGGGACATAGTGTTAAAACTTGTCACGTATGCCTGGCAATCTAAATCTTTCATGACCAGAGTCAAGAAGTCTGTTTCTATCTTTTCTACCTCATGCTGAGGGCAAAAGTTTTCCTTGATTAATGCAACGAATTGATCCCAAGATAAGTTTTAAGTAGTACCTTTCCCGTGGCTTGGAGCAATGATCTCCACCATGCCAACGCTTCTCCTTTAAATGATTGTGAAACAAATTTTGTAGGATCACGATCTGACCCGAATGAGTCGTTCAGAGGTGTTCAACTTTGTTTCAGGTGCGGAATAACAAGAAACGGAGGTAGAAACAGCTGATTCTTCACTTAATCTACTGTTTGTATTGATATGACAACAATTACAGCTCGATCTTCACACCGGCAGCACTTCGGTATGGAATACAAGAGGATGACTTATGATTTCGCTCAAATGAACACCTATATATAGTTGCTGAGGTTTCGCTTATACGTACATGACCACATAAGCGAAACCATCAGGTGACAGATAAGCGAAACCTTCAGTCTATGTCTCTATGAGCGAAACCTGCTCACTAAACATTATACACTTCCTGTTTTCTCGTAAAACGTGCCCTAATCTATACAATACAATGTAAGACTCGATACAAGACGAAGTCGACAGATGTAGTGCACCAACAAATTTCACAACATCTTGCTCCGCAAAACCGCTGATGTCAACAACTGTAACAACTCTCATCAAAAAGTTCTATTTATTAAATTAATTTGTTCAAAAGGAAACCCTAATTGAGACACCCAAGTGATTTTGCACAAACCCTAAAATTTTCAGAACAATCGGAATCAGGATCAGGGCCCCTAAAACTCAGGGGGGGTAAACCCTAGTTACGATTATCTTAAAAATTCGTTGTCAAAAATAGAAATTACAAAACTGTCAATTCAGCAAGGCTAGTCCCAGACGTGGCTGACCTAGGGTGAAAACGTGTCCCTTGCGCACCGCAAGGGTTGATGCTTACGGTGCGCAAGCCTGACCAAATTTTAACTATAAATAGCAGACATTGGCAATCGAATTTTGGTGCTTGAACGACGTAAATTCTCGTTACGTAGACTGAGTTATAGCAGAAACACTTCTAAAAACACACACGGTTCACAAATCGACGCCGCAAAACAGGGTAATAACTCGATCGCTGATACGATTCAATGTCCGATCGATTAAACTATCCAATGGATGTTTAAGTGCTGCCCACATTAGGGTTTATGCTTTGTCATTCGTTGTTAATTCAATGGATGTTTAAGTATCGCACTTTGTCATTCGATGTGAAGGTTTAATCTCGTGAGTTATCGTAAATGCTGTATTAAATTACTAACCAGTATGTGGGGGGATGTGCACATAGCTACTAATTATTTATCACTTGTGGGTGAAAGGACCCAGCAAGTGATATGTCCACAGTCACAAGTCCGGTCAAGTGACAACTGGGTCAGTTAATTCAAAAGATAGAAACATTGTAATCGCTCTTAATACTGTAAATTATAACAAACAGGTCATTTTAGTAAAAAATGAATGATTCACTCAGTATTTCCCGCTGACAAAACCTTTTTCAAACATGTTTCAGGTAATCTGTTGTGATCCAAGAAAAGTGCCGAGAAGCACTACAAGCTTAAGGAAGTGGCTCAGCATAAAAAATAAAGAAACATGTTTTGTAAAATAAAAGATTTCTCTGTGAAATCTCCTGATTGTAAAGTACCGGGTTTTATCCCGAGTTGTGAAATAAAATAATCGGGAAATATTTCAGTTTTAAAAAGGTCCTGAAGAAAACTTCCGCTGTTAAATAAATACCACGGGATTTCTGTCCCACGGCTTCTGAAACGGGTCAAACTGGGTCGGGGGCCGTGACAGAAAAAGGTGGTATCAGAGCCACTGATTTAAGCCTATTAAGTATTTAGAAAATACTTAATTTTACTGATTGCCATTTTGTGATTATGTGTCTATTAACTGACTATTTGTTAAGTTACAGTATGGGTAAGCAAAAGCTTTCAAATATCTATCTTAAATTAGATAGGTCATCCACTGAGAAGGGAAGTTCGTCCCAAACCAAACCCTCAAATTACTCTGCAATCCATGAAGAAGGAATATTTGTGCGAAAGGCACAATATGAGGAACCACTTTCTCCTAGTAAAAGAAGTCTGATTATTAGGAAAAGTAAAGAGAAAATAAAGAAATCTCGAGAAAAGAAAGTTAAACAGGAAACCCAGGAATTAACCAGTAAATCACCTTGGGAAGACAAGTTAGATGAAAAATGGGCAAATCTCTATATGCTAGCCACCGTAGCAGTCAATGAAAATCTTTAAATAACTTGTTTCAGTTTAGCACCCTTATCAATTATAAGTCAGAAACGTTCTCCAATAAATAAATAAATTTACTGTAAAACATAGTGTGTTTAAATTTTAGTTGTTTGGTAGTCACACAGTATGCAATAATATTTGAAGGTTATCTTTTTGTTATAAAATTTTAACTTATTATTTTTATATTGTTAGGATCTAAGGCTCTCATGATTGTGTTTATTTGTGAGATTTGAACAAATCAAATAGATATGAGCAGTTTTAAGTGCAGCGGAAATGAATAACAAACTTTGTAAACACAATCAAAGGAGAATATAGTTTGATAAACAATTGCTTTTTCATAGAGTCGAAAGATTACATTAAATGCAAAAGATTACAGTGCAAGCTTACAGACTAAAACTCCCCCTCAGCCTGATACTTCAGAGTTGGTTGCACAAGATGAAAGGATTTAATTGAGGAGAAGAACTCTCTCAAAACGAATCAAATATAACAGTACAGAGTACCGTCATATTTATAAGCAAACCAAACCACTGATGTACCTCAGCTGACATCACCATGATAGTGACATCTAACAGCCTAACAACCTATAAACACTGTTCTATACAAAACTACTGATGTCTAACAACTGATTGATAATAAAATACAAAACAAGTCTAACACTGTTCACGTTCCACTGTTGTAACCAAAGCACTGATTGTTTGAACATCAGTGCTTTCTTCAAAGGGTGATCAGTCTTTGAATGAGCAGTGCTTGAGTCTTCAGCAGTACTTAAGAGACAGCAGTAGATAGAGCTCAGTGTTTGTCTTTTAGCAGTCTTTAGTTGTTTCATCAGTGTTTGGTTCATCAGTTGTTCTTCTGAGCAGTACTTAGAGTGTATCAACAGATAGGTAACCACTGTCAAGGGGAGAGCTTAGTGTAAACAGCTGCTTATTATGAATCCACTGTTGTGATCAGGTTTTGGCTTTACATTATCTGTTCCTCTGGTAGGGTTCAATCCCAACAATCTCCCCCTGGAACAGATAATGCCAAAACCTGTCATTATTCTGGATCTTTATTACTCATCAGAAGTTCCCTTGCTTTTCTTTTGAATTCTTCTTCAAATTCTTTGGAACTTGTGTCATCTTCATCCCGGCACAGTGTAAGTTCAAGGAGATCCTGCAAATCATCAACACTAAGGCCTAGTGCTTCTTTCCTTGATATGTACTTCACTTCGCCATTGGATCTGACCAAGGTCAATACGTGGGTCTTTTGATCAGACATCCACTTTAGTACTTTCGAACCCAATGGGTTTCTTGGGAGAGATTTATTTGTAGATGAGCTTTGAGATATTGGCCTTGAGAAGACTTTCAGACATTCTTTTGAAGGCCATTTCAATAACATTGTTAGCAGCAGCTATGTCTTCTGCAGTTTCTTGTTCTATCTGCTCCTGTCTCTTTTGTTGATCTGGCCCAATGTCTGAAACTTCTGAAGCAGATGGTGATGCAGGCTTTGTTAACACCTTCTTAAAAAGGTTTTGAAGTTTTTCCGAGTTCTCTTCTTTTAGACCCATTTTCATGATGGTTTCTTTGAAGTACTCAACTTCTTTTTCTTTTACCTCTTCACTGGTCAGCTGTTCTCCTTCTTCTTGGTTTGTCACAAGAGTAGTCCGGAACAGTGTTTTGAGGTTTTCTATCCGCTGTTTAAGCTTCATCATTTGTTCATGTTTCTTTGAAGTGCTTGATACATTTATCTTCCTTTTCTTCAGCCTTTCATAGGCTTCATCAGTTTGTTGCTTTGACCATTTTGATATGGCATTTGCAGTGTCCACTTTTGCATCCACCAACTCCTGTTTCTTCCTTTTATACTCAGCTGTTAGGTCAGTGATGAACTTTTTGTATTTGCTCCAATTTGGAGCATTTTTCTTCTTTTTAGGATCTTTCTTGATTCTATCAATCCTATCAGCTTCATGCTTTAAAAGCATTATTGGCCATTCATCAAATTGGTCTTCTTTAGCAGGATAAAATTTTTCTTGCATTATGTATGCAAGAAATTTTCTTCTCACCTCTTTTCGTTGTTCTGCCTTTTCTTTGCTCAGCTCATGTGCAAAGTCTTTTATTAGATTGACTTTTGTGAGCAGAAATTCCAATCTTTCAGCAATGGCTTCATCACTTTGACCTTTACACTCAACTTTTGCTATAATCTTAGCCTGTCTTGTTTTGAGCTGAAGATACTCATCCATATCCTCTGGAATCATGAAGCCAACGAGTGAAGAAAATCTTCTGTTTGAAGGATCATCATCAGTGTAGAACTGCCTCATCTCATTTTTTATAGCTTCTAGTTCCAATGGATATTTTGCAGCAGTGGGATCATATTGGTCCTCATTTGGCTGTGTAAGTTTTCTTTTTCTGGTGTAGAGCTTTGCTGGTTGTGATATGAGACTGGTGGAAATAGTGGTGAATGTCTGACTAACAGTGGAAGATGACTGACTAATAGCCGTTGAAACAACTGGTGTCTCAACATCTGTTGTCATTACAACTGTTGATATGTCAGCAGATGTCTTCTGCTTTTGAGCAGGGGTTGAAAGAGGTGAGGTAGTTTTTGATGGTGGTGATGGTGGTGGTGACTCATCATCAGGAATGAAAACCCTTCTCCTTTTTAATGTAGGAGAGGCTGATGATGTTTTGGGTGGATCAGTGGTTTGAGATTGGATAGCAGTGGTTTGTGATTGTGATTGACTGATAGTGGTTGAAACAACTGGTGTTTCAATCACTGTTGTCATTACAGCAGATGTTGTAACATCTGCTGTCTTCTGCTTTATGGCAGGAGGCAGTGGTGGTGATATGATTGTAGATGATGATGGTGGTGGAACAGTGGTTGTAATGGTGTGTGATAGAGTGGTGTGTGTGTTGATGAAATGGCAGCTGTTTGGCTACTGACAGCAGTTTTTGTAACAACTGATGTATCAGCTGTTTGAATTGAAGTGGAAGATTTTGAGGTTTGAGGTGGTTTGGATGGCTGTTTTGCTTGTTCTGGTTCAACATACAGACCATCTTCAATTCCCTTTTTCTTCATCTTTTTGACATTCTCCCCCTTTTTGGCATTATCTGCCAGGGGGTTATCCATAAACAGGATAGTGGAGGGAACTTTTTCACCATGGGCAGTCTTTTGAATGCAGGCCTTTATAGCCTTGATATCTGCTTGAGTATCTTTGAATCTTGACTCCACCATATTTGTCAGCATTTTTACATGTGTTTCATGCTGCTGATCAGCCATCTGCTTTTGGTGTTCAAGTAAAGGTTGAAAGATATTCCAGAGCTCATTTGTAGCAAGTGCTTGTGGTGGAGCAGGTGCTTGAGGTGGAACAGCAGTGGCTTGTGCTTTTTGAGCTTTTAAAATCTCTTGCACCATATCTTTAATTTCAGCAACTGAATCTTCAAGTTTTTCAACTCTTTCCGTCAATTTCTGATATTTTGAATCATCACCTACATTTGTAGGATCATCTGAATCCCCACCAGTGGTGGTTGTATCAATGTGTGACTTAGGAACAGAGTCCCAAAAATCACCCATTGATGCCCCTTGTTCTTGGTACTGGGGACTTCTTTCTTCAGCACTTGATAGACCTTTGATGGTACCAGTGTTTAGAATCAACTCACTGGTGGTTACCGATGGTGCTATTGAAGAAATTGCCTTCAAGGGAGTCTTATTTATGAAACAACTGTCCAACTGAAGATCTGTTGATCCATCAGTTGTAGTTGCTGCTCCACTTGAACTACCACCAAGAGTTACTTGTAACTCAGGGGGTGTAACCTCCTCAATTGTTGCTGGGATAGCAGGAGTAGTAGCATCAGACCCAGTCACTTGTGGGGGTATACTCTCAGTGATAGGTGATAGAGAGGAACTGGTTTGTGTCTGAGCTATAGCAGCTGCATGCAACAAAGGTAGCATGGATTGTGGTAGTATGATTGGTGAGGGTATGGGAGTTGAAAGAGACATGTCCTTGGGATCAGGACTGAGGAAGATAGATCCAATTGAATCCAGAGCTTCATATTGTGGGGTCCCTGTGCTTACAACCTGATCCTTTTGTGAGGATGCAGGAGGAGTTTTAGGCAATGGTTGAGATCTTTCTTCCAACTGCTGTGAGGAAGTAGCAGCAGTGGTTTGTGGTGACATTTGTTTTGTCTCTGGCAGTTACTCTGGGATCTCATCTTCCAGAGTTGCCTTTGTTTTGGGTTTGGTGGGTTTTCTGGATGCTTTTCTTTTGGTCTTTTTGGTAATTTCAGGTGTGGGTTTCGAAGCAGTGGTAGTGCTGCCATGATCACCTGGAGCAGTGGGCTCAGCAGCTGATTCCTGAGGAGCAGTTGTAACCGCTAAAATCTGCTCAGGTACCCCTGCTTTTGTTTTTATTGGTGCCATCATTCTGGAAAATGTTTCTTTTGTTAAGCCTTTTATTTGAAAATAGGCACCTTGTTTAAGCAGATTTTCAGTTTCTTTTTCAAATTTTTGTTTGAAATAATAGCTCAGAAATCTTGGAAAAAGAAGAAATGATTTGCTGTCAACATTCTTTACCATGTCATTGAAGATCTCCTGGGAGTAGTTGTAATCTTTATTGTTTAAAATAGCATAGCCCAGGCATTGAATCTTTAATGGTATTTCGTTAAACGCTGTTGTTTTATTTGAGACACAACTCAAAGGTGTGTGAAATAAAAATCTGGGTGCAGATGGAAAATAACCTTTTTGTAAGGTATCTACCTTTGATTGTTCTGCATACCCCCTTTTCAGAAAATCAGCTTTTAACTCGTTTTTATCAAAAGAAGTTTTAGCTTTCAGATCATCGAGTTTGAAGACCTCTGAGATTGATTGTGGGGTGATTTGAAATGCTTTACCCTGTATCGAGGAGTTAATGGCTACTACTTTTCCGTCTTGTTTTTCAAGCTTAGCATTTTTCCAAAACTCTCTCTGGGTTTGCAAGTAAATGGGAGCGTCTACTATCAACAAAGTTTTGTACTTTGATGCAGATAGTGTATCAATAATGGAGTCGAAGGTGTGATTATCGGTAGGTTTTGTGAGGAGACCCACGTAGTTATGAGGTGATTTGTATGGAATCTCAATGGTTTCTTCGGTTGTTTGGGCGACATCTTTTGAAGATGATGGTGATTTTGGTTTAGATTTTGATTGTGATTTTGACTTCGTCATTTTGATGAAGAAGAATCGGAGAGTGTTTTGGGAAGAAAAGTTGGAAACTGCTTTGTGAAGAGAACTTTGGAATTCAATTCGACAGTGTAAAACCCTGTTTGGGGTTTTGATCAGGGTTTTATTTAGGGAAAAAAAATGATTGCTGATGTGGCAGCGGTTATTATGATCTGAAGGCTAAAAACTGACCACGTGTCAAACACTGATGAAATGGATGAAGGGTGGAGAATAGTTGTTTTAAGGGCCACTGACGTATCAAGCATCAGTGGTTACAACGGTAAAAAAAATTGTGAACAGTGGATGATTTTTACTATCAGTGGATAGCATATCAGTGGATAGGACACTGATTGTGAATATCACTGCTTGTCAGGATAATGAAGGATTAGTGGCTAACTTTCAGCAGTGGACAGTATTTAGAGATCAGACGTTGGAATAAAACAGTGGTTAGGGTAAATGGTACAGATTTGAAGGACAAGTATTCCAGCAACAGTTTTGAGAATTTTCATTCAAGGTTTTACCACATGTCCATTTTGAAGAACAGTGGTTTAGTACCCCAGATGATGAGAACTTTTTGCTAAGGCAACTCATTTTCGTTTAATATTCAATTAAAACATGAGTACCCTAGTAATTCAAGCACAGTTAGCAATCAACCTTTGATAAAAATTTAGGAGCAAACCTGAGTATGACATGATCTTGAACATGTACCATTCCCTTTTGACCCATTCATGAGGACAATAATACCAACAAAAATAAGGTACTATGTCCTGACAGGTAAATGAAACTAATGCCAACAAAAACAAGCAAAAGTTCAAAATATATTAATTCTAAAAAAATGAATAATATATCCTGATTATTCGAGAGAATCTTTTATAAAAAAAAAACTTAAAGGATTTTCTGAGAACAACATCAAAAAGGATCTGGTCAATTTTCAATAGAAAACATAATCATATCATTCTCAAGTTTTATAAAAATGGTCAGTGGTTTGACTGTAGTGGTAGAATATTTTGAAAACATTTTGACCACTGTTTGGTACCATTTTCTTTGTCAGTTGATTGCAAACATGAGGACACATGGACACATGAGTTTTGAAGATCCTGTTGTAGATCTATTTACTATGTGATGATTTTGAAAATTTGTCTGGTCCTTTTGTAAGTTCAATCACTGGGAACACTAATGTCACCTGAACTTTCTTGAACCAATGAGCACAAACAGTTGCTTAATGACCGTTATTACCCCAAGTTTTGACTCTTAAGTGTTTTAAGTTTATACTCTTTTCTTCTGAATTTCAAAAGTTTTGAGATAAACACACTTCAGAGTTAATTTTTTTTTTGTGAATATTCTTAATGTATTTCAACATAGTTGATTTTGTCCTTTTGAGGAACTCAACCTATTTTCAACACATAAGATCTGAATAACTAAAGTTTTAATTTCCCTCTTGTGTTTTAGCAAAACAACAATGTTTTACGAACATAGGTTTTGTTAATCTGAGGTTCATACTTTAGTATTTAATGAAAACATCACAGATTTTACATCAACAATTGAAATCAATTTAGAAAATAAGGAATAATCTCATAGTTTATCAGATATTGTTTTCGGATCTAGAAACCATGAGTGTCTCGTACATGAAAACACTTGTTGTGTGAAATTTGTGTGTCATATGACATCTTGGTTGATTTACAGAGTTTTTGAGTAACCACTTTGAACATGATTTAATCGATACTCTGTTTTTCAACTAAATACAACCAACCTTAGTATCAATGAATTTTGAGCCGAACTGTTATGTCAAATTGATTGTTAGATCGAATTTGACTGTCCAGGCTCTGATACCAATTGTTAGGATCTAAGGCTCTCATGATTGTGTTTGTTTGTGAGATTTGAACAAATCAAATAGATATGAGCAATTTTAAGTGCAGCGAAAATGAATAACAAACTTTGTAAACACAATCAAAGGAGAATATAGTTTGATAAACAATTGCTTTTTCATAGAGTCAAAAGATTACATTAAAAGCAAAAGATTACAGTGCAAGCTTACAGACTAAAACTCCCCCTCAGCCTGATACTTCAGAGTTGGTTGCACAAGATGAAAGGATTGAATTGAGGAGAAGAACTCTCTCAAAACGAATCAAATATAACAGTACAGAGTACCGTCATATTTATAAGCAAACCAAACCACTGATGTACCTCAGCTGACGTCACCATGATAGTGACATCTACGAGCCTAATAACCTATAAACATTGTTCTATACAAAACTACTGATGTCTAACAACTTATTGATAATAAAATACAAAACAAGTCTAACACTGTTCACGTTCCACTGTTGTAACCAAAGCACTGATTGTTTGAACATCAGTGCTTTCTTCAAAAGGTGATCAGTCTTTGAATGTGCAGTGCTTGAGTCTTCAGCAGTACTTAAGAGACAGCAGTAGATAGAGCTCAGTGTTTGTCTTTTAGCAGTCTTTAGTTGTTTCATCAGTGTTTGGTTCATCAGTTGTTCTTCTGAGCAGTACTTAGAGTGTATCAGCAGATAGGTAACCACTGTCAAGGGGAGAGCTTAGTGTAAACAGCTGCTTATTGTGAATCCACTGTTGTGATCAGGTTTTGGCTTTACATTATCTGTTCCTCTGGTAGGGTTCAATCCCAACATATATGTTAAACAGCATGAATGATTTATCTGAAGCCCTAGAGAATCTCAACCTCTATCCTGTAAACATAGAAGTTTCTAAAGAATTTACTGGGTATTTTTCTGATGTGGAACAACCTATTGAATTTAATGCTTCACCACCTCCAGAGAAACCCAAGCCCAAGAAAAGGAGGAGATTTGTAGGATGGAGACGTGTGCGTAGGAGGAAACCAGTCCCTAGAAAGAATCTCAAAATTAAAAATCCTTTAGATAAAGGGAAGGAAATTGAAGCTGGGGAAGAGTCTAGGCAAATGGAAATACAGTTTGATGAATATTCAAAGCAAATAGAAATAGAGACTGGAGGAGGATTAATCAAACCCAGATAGAAATGGGAGAAAGTTCTAAACAAAATCAGGAAATAACATTGCAAGAAGAGCTGGATTTTATATTGGCAAGCTGTGATACTATTCAGCCTGTCAATAGAAATGTTTTTACTCAGCCTCTTGAATCTCAATTACCAATAAACTTAGAACCAGCAATCCCAGAACCTATAGTCCATACCCAACCTTTAGGAATGGACGAATGGTGGACGAATGACTGGCAATTCCAAAACCTAATCAATAGTCCTAATACCTTTCTTCCTCAATTCGACCCGGAACCATTTCCAAATCCACCCATGAGTAACGAGAATTTAGCAGAACTTCTCCATTTTGGCGAAGAGTTAATGGATGCGGGAAATAGAATCCGGGAGATAGGGGACAAATTGCATGGAAGTATGATGAAAGAGAGCTTCGTTTTTAGGAAAACAAATGACGAAAGATAGTAGGTTTATGAAACTGTTGTTGTGTAATAATAATAATAAAATCAGTATGTGTAAAATAAATAATAAAACGGTTGTATATAGAAGCATGATATAATCTATAAAACAAATGAAATTTTAGAAAATTTACAATTTTGTTTGTATATTCGTTTACATGATTATGTGCAATTAATTGTGACATTGGATTATTTTTTATACTAATTATTTATCTATAAATTAATTATAAGATGGAAAACGCTAATAACGAACTAGTTAATGAAGTTAATCAATCTGAGCAACACCCGGGGGACCAATATATGACTAGACAGGATATAGAAAACATTGTTGCTCAAGGAATAGCTAATGCTATTCCAGCAATCGTTGCTGCTGTTAAAAATCCAATCGAACCTCAACAAATTGTTCCTAGCAAACGTATTTCTGAAGATAACTTCAGTAATAGCGTAAACGGAGGCAATGATCATGTTAATCACGATGATGAACCACGGCAAGCTCCGCTCCCTAAGAAAATGAAAGCTGCAACACCTGGTTGCACTTATAAAGAATTTCTTGCTTGTAAACCCGCTGAATTTGCAGGCAATGAAGGAGCGACTGCAGCACTGCGTTGGTTAGAGAAAACCGAGGCAGTAATTGCAATAAGTAAATGTGACAAGAATGATCAGGTCATGTACGCGTCAAATCTTTTCAAAGAAGGGGCGCTAGAATGGTGGAACACGGTGCTACAGGCTAAAGGAAGAAATAGGGCTTATGCCATGAACTGGGAAGAATTTAAAGGTCTTGTAGAAAGAAAATTATGTCCCGAATATGAAAAAGATCAAATGGTAAATAAGTTTCTAAACCATCGAATGATAGGGGTAGATTGTCGCGGTTATACTTCGACATTCTTTGAATATGCTAGAGTGGTACCAACACTGGCTTCGCCAGAACCAGTACTCATTTCTCGCTATATTTGGGGATTGATTGGTGAAATCCGCAATATCGTTAAAGCTGCGAGACCTCGCACTATTGACGATGCTGTGGAATTAGCTAATACCCTAACTGATGAACTGGTACGCACAAGAGATGATAATAAGAAAAAGGAACTGGCTTAGAAAATTACCCAAGGATTTCGTACGGGTAATAATAACAGCTTCAAGAGAAAAGGAACAGGGCAATCTTCAACTTTGCCTTTCTGTCAAAATTGCAAAAAGAAACATTTTGGAAGATGCAAGGTATATTGCAATTTTTGCAAAACTGTAGGACATCGTGAAGAAAATTGCAGGAAGAAATCCATAATTTGTTACAATTGTGGAGAAGCAGGACATTTCAAAACAGAATGTCCTAAATTGATCAAACCAGCAGACAATAAAGCTAAACCAGCTGACGGAGCTACAAAGAAGAATGTCAGAGCATTCCAGCTAACTACTCAAGAAGCAGAACTCATTCCAGATGTGATAGCTGGTACGTTCTTAGTTCACAACATTTACGCAAAAGTATTATTTGACTCTGGTGCAAACCAAAGTTTTATCAATACTTCCTTCTGCCAAGATCTTAAATTACCTTTAACCAATCTTAGGCAGATTTTTACAGTCGAAACGGCAGACGGGAATTCTGTTAGCATAGATAAAGTTTTGCAAAAAGAAAATATAGAACTCTCAGGTCATAATTTCTTTGCAAACCTATTACCTATGAAATTAGCCGAATTTGATGTTGTGTTAGGAATGGATTGGTTAGTAGCCAACCATGCTCGAATCCTTTGTGATAAAAACTCTATAGAAATTCAGATACCTACCGGGGAAATAATCACAATTACAGGAGATAAACCACGTAAGCCGATGAAGTTCATATCAGTAATGAAAGTTGCTAGTTATGAACGAAAACAAGGAATAGTGTATATGATTTCGGTAATCATTAGGACTAAGGGTAAAGATCTTAAGGAAATACCAGTAGTCTCAGAATATCCAGATGTGTTCCCTGAAGAATTATCAGGATTATAGGGAGGTAGAATTTAGGATTCATCTAATTCCCGGAACTATACCGATAGCCAAGGCACCTTATCGGTTAGCACCCACAGAAATGTTAGAACTAAAAACGCAATTAGATGAATTACTAAGTAAAGGTTTCATACAACCTAGTTCATCCCCGTGGGGAGCACCAGTGTTGTTTGTTAAGAAAAAGGATGGTTCGATGAGAATGTGTATTGATTATAGAGAATTGAATAAGGTTACAATTAAGAATCGATACCCATTACCTAGGATTGATGATCTTTTCGATCAACTTCAAGGAGCTAGATATTTTTCTAGGATAGACTTACGTTCTGGATATCATCAATTGAAGGTACAAGAAGAAGACATACCTAAAACTGCTTTCAGAACTAGGTATGGTCATTACGAGTTTACAGTCATGCCCTTCGGACTAACGAATGCACCTGCAGCATTCATGGACATGATGAATAGGATCTGTAAACCGTATTTAGATAAATTTGTAATTGTCTTCATCGACGATATACTTATTTATTCCAAAAGTCAGGATGAACACTGTCAGCACTTGCATTCACTCTTAACTTTGTTAAGAAAAGAAAAGCTATATGCCAAATTCTCAAAATGTGAATTTTGGTTACAAGAAGTGCAATTCTTAGGACATATGGTGAATCACGAAGGTATTCATGTAGATCCTGCTAAGATAGAGGCAATTACCAAATGGAAAGTTCCACAAACTGCAATGGAAATTAGAAGTTTTATAGGTTTAGCTGGATACTATAGACGGTTTATTAAGGATTTTTCCAAGATAGCTGTACCATTAACTAAGCTAACCTGTAAAGCAGTTAAGTTTGAATGGGGACCTAAACAAGAAGAAGCCTTTAGAATCTTGAAACAGAAGTTAACTAATGCTCCAATCTTAGCCTTACCCGAATGAACTGAAGATTTTGAAGTATATTGTGATGCTTCAAAATTAGGATTTGGATGTGTGCTGATGCAACGCAAAAAGGTAATTGCGTATGCTTCAAGACAATTGAAAAAACACGAAGAAAACTATACGACTCATGATTTAGAATTAGGAGCCGTAATTTTTGCCTTGAAAATTTGGAGATATTATCTGTATGGAAGTAAGTTTATTATCTATACAGATCATAAAAGTTTAAGATATATATTCGGGCAAAAAGAGTTAAACATGAGGCAACGGAGATGGATGGAAATCCTAAGTGACTACGATTGTGATATTCAATATCACGAAGGAAAGGCAAATGTAGTTGCAGATGCCTTAAGTCGTAAATATCATGAGAAACAACGGCGAGTTCGTGCTCTCAGATTCAATCTACAGTTAGATTTAATGGAACAAATAAAGAGTGTTCAGGAAACAGCGATCAAGGATGATACTGAAGGAATGAAGAGAAGAATAAAAGAATTAGAACAAGGAGCTGATGGAATTTGGAGATTCCATAAAAACAGAATCTGGGTACCTAAGCAGGGTGAATTAAGAGATAAGATTTTAGAAGAATCTCATAAATCGAGGTATACCATACACCCAGTAAACAATAAGATGTACCAAGATTTAAGAAAGAATTTCTGGTGGATAGGCATGAAAAAAGATATAGCTCGATATGTTTCTAAGTGTCTTACTTGTTCACAAGTTAAGGCAGAACATCAGAAACCTTCAGGTTTACTACAGCAATTAGAAATGCCTGTATGGAAATGGGAACTCATAACAATGGATTTTGTTATTAAGTTACCCAAAACCAGAAAAGGTAATGATGCGATTTGGGTAATTGTGGATCGATTAACCAAATCTGCTCACTTTCTACCAATGAAAGAAACCTTTAGCATGGAAAGACTGGCAAAGTTGTATGTAGATGAAGTTGTATCTCTACATGGAGTTCCACTCTCCATTGTATTAGATAGAGATAGTCGTTTCACTTCTCATTTCTGGAAAAGTTTCCAAGAAGCAATGGGAACTCGACTAAACTTAAGTACTGCATATCATCCACAAACAGACGGGCAAAGTGAAAGGAGGATCCAAACTCTAGAAGACATGCTCCGAGCATGTGTGATAGATTTTGGTGGAAATTGGGATGAGCACTTACCTTTGATCGAATTCTCCTATAACAACAGTTATCATTCAAGTATTGAAACTGCCCCATTCGAGGCACTGTATGGAAGAAAGTGCAGAACTCCAGTTTGTTGGGCAGAAATAGGAGAAAGTCAATTGTCAGGTCCTGAAATAGTACAAGAAACGACCGACAAGATTATACAAATCAAGGAAAGACTGAAGACGGCTAGAGATCGCCAAAAGAGTTATGCAGACAATAGATGTAAGCCGTTAGAATTTCAAGTTAGAGACAGAGTATTGTTGAAAGTTTCTCCTTGGAAAGGAGTAGTTAGATTTGGTAAGAAAGGAAAGTTAAGTCCAAGATACGTAGGACCATTTCCAGTGATCCAACGTATAGGACCAGTTGCTTATCGTTTAAAACTACCTGAGGAATTAGCTGGGGTGCATGATTTATTTCATGTATCCAATCTCAAGAAATGTTTATCAGACGAATCTCTGATAGTACCTCTTCGAGACATAGAGATAAACGAAAAGTTAAAATTTGTTGAGAAACCTCTTCAGATAGAAGACAGAAAAGTGAAGTTTCTCAAACACAAACGACTAGTGCTAGTTAAAGTAAAATGGGATTCAAAGAGAGGAGCTGAATACACTTGGGAACTGGAATCAGAAATGAAGCGAAAGTATCCTCAATTATTTCAGTAAATCTCGAGGACGAGATTTTTATTAAGGTGGGGAGAATGTAACAACTCTCATCAAAAAGTTCTATTTAATAAATTAATTTGTTCAAAAGGAAACCCTAATTGAGACACCCAAGTGATTCTGCACAAACCCTAAAATTTTCAGAACAATCGGAATCAGGATCAGGGCCCCTAAAACTCAGGGGGGGTAAACCCTAGTTACGATTATCTTAAAAATTCGTTGTCAAAAATAGAAATTACAAAACTGTCAATTCAGCAAGGCTAGTCCCAGACGTGGCTGACCTAGGGTGAAAACGTGTCCCTTGCGCACCGCAAGGGTTGATGCTTACGGTGCGCAAGCCTGACCAAATTTTAACTATAAATAGCAGACATTGGCAATGGAAATTTTGGTGCTTGAACGACGTAAATTCTCGTTACGTAGACTGAGTTATAGCAGAAACACTTCTAAAAACACACACGGTTCACAAATCGACGCCGCAAAACAGGGTAATAACTCGATCGCTGATACGATTCAATGTCCGATCGATTAAACTATCCAATGGATGTTTAAGTGCTGCCCACATTAGGGTTTATGCTTTGTCATTCGTTGTTAATTCAATGGATGTTTAAGTATCGCACTTTGTCATTCGATGTGAAGGTTTAATCTCGTGAGTTATCGTAAATGCTGTATTAAGTTACTAACCGAATTGTGCGCCTGTTATTAATTTAGGTTAAAAAGGCTAATCAGTAGGCTAGACTCTGCTCAAAATAAATCTGCAATGTGAGTCATTCTCGTTTTATCAAATTACTTTACAAAACCCTATTTATTTCAAAAGTTATAATTACAGGGATTAAGTCTTGTTATCTGAAATTACTGCCAGTATGTGGGGGGATGTGCACATAGCTACTAATTATTTATCACTTGTGGATGAAAGGACCCAGCAAGTGATATGTCCACAGTCACAAGTCCGGTCAAGTGACAACTGGGTCAGTTAATTCAAAAGATAGAAACATTGTAATCGCTCTTAATACTGTAAATTATAACAAACATGTCGTTTTAGTAAAAATGAATGATTCACTCAGTATTTCCTGCTGACAAAACCTTTTTTCAAACATGTTTCAGGTAATCTGTTGTGATCCAAGAAAAGTGCCGAGAAGCACTACAAGCTTAAGGAAGTGGCTCAGCATAAAAAATAAAGAAACATGTTTTGTAAAATAAAAGATTTCGCTGTGAAATCTCCAGATTGTAAATTTCCGGGTTTTATCCCGAGTTGTGAAATAAAATAATCGGGAAATATTTCAGTTTTAAAAAGGTCCTGAAGAAAACTTCCGCTGTTAAATAAATACCACGGGATTTCTGTCCCGCTGCTCCTGAAACGGGTCAAACCGGGTCGGGGGCCGTGACAACAACGGTGTCCATCTCATCGAGCCATGTCATGTAATCGATGGCCCCTTTTTCTCCTGTAAAGTCTCTGGGCTTGCAGGAGACAAAATATTTATATGCGTAGGTCTTAACTGGTGCCTCTTGATGAAGCACAACCTGTCTAGATGGATCACTCCTTTGATTTGACGAGTTATGAACATCGTCTTCCTTTGACTCATGTGATTTAGGAGGGGGCTTGCTACGAGCCACAGATAGAGTCTTGGAGTGTGTATCACTTGATTCATTATATTGTCTGTCAAGAGCTCTGGTAACAGCATCATCTATTAATGTCTGCAGTTCTGCACCAGTTATATTAATTCTGGTAGTATCATTGTTCTCCTTCAAGTGGCTGTTAACTTCATCTGATCCAGCCATGTAGCTTGATTGCTACATAAACATTGACAATGATTTATTCAGAGGTAATTATGAAATTATCATTCTTGATGATTTATTAACCATGGTAATATAAACTATATGGGTAAATTTGTAAATTTTATTAGTATTTTCATTATAATTTATCCTAGTATATAAAACATTAAGGATATTAAAGTGGCACAACAGGCCTTGTCACGAGGACAGTTTTGAATTTATAAGCCATGATCGTTTGGGATCGAGGCATTTAAGGTTTGAGCATAGTTGGTTACTTTTCTTGACAGAGAGTCGAAGACTACAACTGTCTTTTGTCTTTTAGGACAATAGATATAGCCCGTTGATGTGTGCAAAATGCAACATATAAATTACATCAATTGTGGCATAAAACTAACCCTTTTTTAGTACTAATGTTGGAAAAAGTGTGCTTTTGTCTTCCTTTTGTATTTTCAGGATTAAATGAGCTCAAATTAACAAAAGAAGCAAAAAGACATCAAAATCTAACATAAATACAAGAAAAGGAACAAATGTGACATGCCCGACCCCACGACCGCACCTTCCCAAGCAAAACAAGAAGACAGAAGACTGAACACGCCCCGTGCTCAGCCAGCATGGGGGCGTGCCCAAGTGTCAGCAGAAAAGACAAAGTGGTAGAAGCTTCTATTGCCCACCACGGGGCCGTGGTCAACTATAAGATTCGCAGAATCCAGGCAAATCTTCATAGTACAGATATGCTTCTGCACACGGGGTCGTGCTCAGCAGACACGGGGGCGTGGTCAACTAATATAGACAAGCTGCATTAAATGAATAAAGAGAGGATGTGGACACGGGGCCGTGCCCACTGGACACGGGGCCGTGCCCACTGGACACGGGGCCGTGCCCGAGCTTCTGTTCAGCCTATAAATAGAAGTGCTTGGCTCAAGCTCAAACCATCCCTTGGCACACCACCTCTCTCACACTTCACCCACCACCCACCACCCACCATAACACCATCATCCATTGTCCATCATAGAGTGTGTGAGTCGTCTCGGGATCCAAGATTGATCGTAAGAGTTCTTGACAATCAAGGCCATGTTTGCCTAAGTCTCTTACATCACTTGGTGAAGACAAGTGTCTAGTGTAATACTTTTTATTTTCAATCTTTTCGCACTTTTTACTTGGTTTTGTATTAATGACTTTAATAACTAGTTTCTTATGTTGAAGGTGATTCTTCCTTATCGTTTGTCCGTGGTGTCTTAGCATTATTTTACTGTCTATATAAAATAAAATATTTTCACCATTCATATCTCCACGGTCTATATGGAGGTATGTTGGCTACCTGGTCGGGGGTTAAGGGAACGGTTTGGTAAGAGTCTTGCCGTTGTTCAGCGTTTAGAGATCCTGCAAGGGACCTGGGTCAAATTTAGTAGGACCTCCTTCAATGCTTAACGGTATTGGATGGCGGGGGTCCAAACTCTTTGATCCCCTCATAAGTTAAACTACTATTAATACTATAACCCGGCTATTTAGGATTGTATCCCTGCTGACTCAGACTACTTAGCCGAGGGTAACGTCACCTTCAAAAGAGGGGCCTACCATAATTTGCATTAATAACTTAATTAATTATCTTTCAATAATCCGACCCTTTAGGATTGTATCCTTGCTGACTCAAACTACTGGGTTGAGGGTAACGTCACCTCCAAAAGAGGGGCCTACTACAATAACTAAGATAATCTCTTAAATAAGTGCAAAAGTGCGGAAATAATCAAAGGTTACACTATACACGAGTCGGAACCAAGTGATTCATCTTGTCTATCTGTTTTTATTTTTATTTTCAGCATTTTAGTTAGTTTTTATTTTTCTTAGTTTAAAACTTTTTTCTAAACTTTTGATTTGATTAGACGTTGAGGATAAACCGGTACTAAAAGCTCTTGTGTCCTTGGACGACCTCGGTATCTTGCCAACACTATACTACGCTCACGATGGGTGCACTTGCCCATATGTGTGTTTAGTGTTAGTAAATATCGTGTTTTATAAATTTAAAACTTGGCTAAAAGAAAGTGGAAAAGGGCTTAAAATATACTTAAACTTATATATACACTTCACACGCATCAAGTTTTTGGCGCCGCTGCCGGGGACACAAGGATTTTAAGAAAGTTAGGAATCAACGGCCTAATCGTTTTTCTTATTTTTCATTTTTTTTAGTTTTTCAGTTTCTACAGAGCTCAGCACGGGCCGTGCCCAGCGTTATCACTGGCAATTTTTATTTTCCGAGTTACAGAGAGCTGAGCACGGGGCCGTGTCGGTGCAACACGGGGCCGTGTCCAACTCCCAGTAACAGGGATCCGGAGAACAATCACTGTAACTCTGAGCACGGGCCGTGTTCACTGAGCACGGGGCCGTGGTGAACCTTCTGACCAACATTCTTTTCTGTTTTTATTGCAGGACTTGGAACCTCGGCGCCACATTTGAACTTCCTACGTAGTGCATGAGCTCCAGTTCTAGTAGAGACATAAAAGAACCTATAGAAGAACCCGAACGCTTTCTCAGAAAAAAGACTTAAAGCTAAAAACCAAGAGAAAGTTTCGGGGGACCCATTTCCAATGGCGGATCAACATACCCTCATGGATTACCTACGGCACACCGTAGGTAATCTCGGCGCCGCTATCAATGCACCAAATGTCGAAGCCAATAACTTCGAACTTCGACCGCATTTGATACAAATGCTTCAAAACTCCGCAACCTTTCATGGGCTTGCGGACGAGGATCCCCATCTACATATTACTAATTTCTTAGAAATATGTGATACCTTTCGGATCAATGGAGCATCAAATGACGCCATCCGCCTTAGAATGTTTCCATTTTCGCTAAAAGACCGAGCTAAGGCTTGGCTTAAGACCCTCGCAGTTGGCTCGGTAAACACCTGGGATGAACTAGCCCAAAAGTTTCTATATAAGTATTTCCCTCTGGCTAAAACGGCTAAATTAATGACTGAAATTAATACATACTCACAAGAGGATGGGGAATCCTTATATGAAACTTGGGAAAGGTTCAATGAGCTACTAAGAAAGTGTCCTCATCACGGTCTAGCAGTGTGGCAACAAGTATCCACTTTCTACAATGGGTTGTTGCCACACACAAGACAAACACTTGATTCTAGCTCCGGGGGACTTCTAGGTAATCGTCGCCCAAATGAAATATATAATCAAATTGAGGAAATTGCTCAAACTAATTTCCAATGGCACACTCCCCGAGGCAATAAATCTATTGCCCCGGGCGCCCATAAGGTTGATGAAAGCACTTCTTTACAAGCCCAAATCGAAGCTCTTTCTTCAAAAATCAAAAAATTAGAAATGACAAAAACAGTTTCGGTTATGGCTTGTGAAGGGTGTGGTGGGCCACATGAAAATTGGAGTTGTATGAAAGAATTAGATGAACAAACGGAAACGGTAAACTACATCGATAACAGACCTAGGCCGTCGGGTCCTCCAACGGGTACCTACAACCAAGGATGGCGTAACCACCCAAACCTTGGTTGGAGAGATCCCGGCAATAGTAGTAACCAACAAAACCAACGAACTAACTTTCAACAACCACAAAACTTTTCTCAACAACAAAGTGGACGAGAAAGGCTTGAAGATACTGTATCTCGCCTCATCTCTGACACCGAAAAGAAAAACTCGAATCGATTTCAGCAATTGGAATCGAATTTTAGAAATCAACAAGCTAGCATTCAAAACATTGAAAAACAATTAAATCAAGTAGCTCAAAATTTCTCCGAGAGACCACAAGGCGCGTTACCTAGCAATACCGAAACCAACCCAAAAGCACAAGTACATCTCATCACATTGAGAAATCGAACCGTGGTTCCCGAGGAGACTCCATTACCACCAGATGAAAGAAGCCAGTCCAGCCAAACCACGACTCCACCCGCACCCCAACCAGAAAAGGCTTCTTTACCGAATCAAGAGCCCACCAAGACTCCTCCGATTCCGTACCCCGGTATGTTAAATCGTCAAAAGACCGATGAGCAATTCACAAAGTTCGAAAATTTACTAAAACAATTGCATGTTAATATTCCTTTTATTGAGGTCCTTACCCAAATGCCTAAATATGCAAAATTTATGAGGGACTTCCTCACTCATAAAAGGAAAATTGAATCATTGCAATTAGTTAACTTAGGCGATGAATGCTCCGCCTTAGTACTCAACAAACTTCCACAAAAGAAAATTGATCCCGAAAGTTTCACGATTCCTTGCTCGATTGGGGAGTCCCCCGTTCGTAATGCATTAGCCGATCTTGGGGCTAGCATTAACCTCATGCCCACATCAATGTTCAAACGACTCGGCCTAGGAACAACGAGCCCTACAAAGATGAGTATATAACTCGCCGACAGATCCGTCAAATTTCCACAAGGTGTCGCTGAAAACCTATTGGTCAAAGTTGACAATTTCGTTTTCCCAACCGAATTTGTCATCCTAGACATGGAAGAAGATGCCAATGTTCCTCTCATCCTCGGGAGGCCATTTCTAGCCACCGCCCAAGCAGTGGTTGATATGAATGATGGAACACTAACATTGAAGTTTGGGGACGAGGAAGTAAAGTTTGGAGTTGGAAAGAGAGTAGAAGACGAAGACCCGGTCGACTACATGAAGGTCATAGACTCAAGCTTGGATGACGCTCTCCGACGGTGTAACATGGGATGTGAAACATCCCACTTGGGTAACATATGACCAGGCTTTGGGTCAAGCCAAGGACCCTTATAAACGTGGCGCACCACGGAGGCATTCCGCGGAACTATCCTTAGTTTAGTTTAGACTAATTTTTATGTTTTCTAGTTAGTTTTAATTTTCAGGAATAAAACACACTTGAGATGGCATAGGATACAAGGGAAACTTGAACCAGCACCCCATGCAGGAAAACAGGACCATCCGACAAAATTTCTTCATTACAATAAGTTCGGCACGGGCCGTGTCCGCCCAACACGGCCCCGTGCTGCACAGTCTGCAGAAATACCCAGTTCAGGTACACTGGACACGAGCCGTGTTCAACCAACACGCCCTCGTGTCCAGGCTTCTATTTCTCTTGATTCAATTTTGTTACTGGCACTTGAACACGGGGCCGTGCCTGGACAACACGGAGCCATGTTCAACGCCCAGTAACACAAAATTTTTGCTTTTTCACACCTTTTTACACATTCAACCAACCTAAAAATTTATTTTTGGGACACATTGAGGACAATGTGTAATTTAAGTGTGGGGGGATGCTAAAACCTTGAATCTTGCAAGTCCTAAACATAAGCCTTACACAAAACTCTATTGGAACCGCTAATCACCCCAAATTTTTTCAAAATTTTTTTTTTTTTTACTTGTCTAAGTTTAATTCGGGAATTTCAAGTTCTAAAAAGGTTATATTTTTACAAATTTACAACCGATAGCGTCATGATAAAAAGAACCAACATAAGAAAATTATGAAAATGCATGACAAACTTAGTTAAAATTTGATTATATATACTTGATCACATAAAAACCCATTCCCACAAAAGTGAGTTGTGAGCCTTTATTGAGCATACAAATATATATCTTTAAATTAAATGCTCATTTTTCGTTTCTTTTGTGAATAGCCGCTTGGTTCTTACAACTCTAGAACTTGCCATGACGATACATTCCCGGTCCTTACCAACTTAAACCCGAGTAAGTAGATGATGGAGGCATTAGGACTAACCCTTTTTTTTCTACACCATTTTTTTTTTACCACCTACCCAAAATCCCCATAGTTAACCCCTTTGAGCCTAAACCTTTTTTATTTCAAAACCCAAACCAAACACCCTTTCACCCACCAAAACCTTTTTCATTTTTAACCCTTTGTTTTAGTAACTAGCTCGGTTTTTCATATGACTTTCAAAAAAAAAAATATGTGTTGATGATGAAGCAAAAGAAAATAAACAAACAAGTTTATAAAAGAAAATAACTTTGTTTGAATAATAGCTTCATCAAAATAAAAGTTACAAAAATAAAAAGTCTTTCGAAAACCGACGCTTGTTACGCTTTTTTGCCCTTTTATACTAACCACTAACCCAACCACCTACCTTTAACCCAAGCCTAACCCTTCACCCAAAAGTCCTCTTGATATTTACAAAGGTATAAAGTTAAAAAGGAGGAGGATTGATTGCTTGGCAAGCCTATGGTAGGAGTAAGTTCCATGCCGCTCTCGAGTGATTCACTAAAATACATCTTCGGCCGAGTGTTGAGTGATTCCCCCGTGAGGTATGTGAACTTGTATATAAAGAGAATTTTAAAAGAGGCATGTTATGCCCTAATAAGTAATTTATCTTATGAAAAGTTTTAAATAAATCATGACGAATAGGATTGTAAATAAATAAAACTTAATAAAGAATCTTGGAAATCCCGACACTCTATGACAAGCCCAAAAACCTTCTTTTCTACCCATTCCATTTGGGTGTAGGGCTGTCCAAACTGCTCGACGATCGAAAATCGCTCGACGATCGCTCGAAAAATGCTCGAAAAATGCTCGTTCGATTCCCGCTCAGTTTGTAAATGAGCCGATCGGATCGGTTCGATTCAAATTCAATCCGAGCATGAGCAAAGCTCCGCTCGCTCGTCGATCGCTCGGTTTCGATCGAATTATTTTTATTAATAATTTATACATGTATATATATATATATATTATAGATTTTATAAATTAAAAACCCAAAAAAAAAATTAAAAGCCCAAATATATTCAGCCCATCTTAATATTTAATATGAAAATCTAACCTAAATCTATATTTAATATGAAAATCTTATCTAACCCTAAAAAAAATATTCGCCGCTCTCACTCTCCGGTCCACTCTCACACTCACACACATCGTCGGACAATCACACACATCGTCGGACAATGAAAGGTATTTTTATAATTAACAAAACCTAAAAGTTGTTATGTAATATGTAGAACATAATGGTTTTGTTTAATGCTTGTGTTTATAGGTTATATGTTGATTTGAAGTTGAATTTTGTGGATGAAGATGATCAAGCTTAAAGAAGAAGTTTATGACTTTTGAACTAAATGACAATTTGTATTCGCACTTTATTTTGTGCTTCTTGATATTGTTAAGAACATTTTTAGAATCATGATTTGAGTTATGTATTGCTTTTGTTAGTAAAGTGTTGGACATGTTTTAATTAAGTTAGATTTTGTTTTTGTTGAACGAAGCCTTATCATTCAATCGAGCGAAACCGAGCGAAAACGATCCGCTCGATTTTTTTTAGGATTTGATAAAAACCGAGCGAAACCGAGCCGATCGATTCAAATTCAATCCGAGCATGAGCATCACTTTTGCGCTCGTTTTTGCAAATTTGATCAGCTCGGATCGGATCGGTTGTAATTCAATCCGAGCATGAGCAGACCCTCGATCGGATCGGATCGGCTCATGAACACCCCTATTTGGGTGTGTAAAGCCACATTATAAAGAGTTTTGCTTGAGGACAAGCAAAGATACAAGTGTGGGGGTATTTGATGTGTGCAAAATGCAACATATAAATTACATCAATTGTGGCATAAAACTAACCCTTTTTTAGTACTAATGTTGGAAAAAATGTGCTTTTGTCTTCCTTTTGTATTTTCAGGATTAAATGAGCTCAAATTAACAAAAGAAGCAAAAAGACATCAAAATCTAACATAAATACAAGAAAAGGAACAAACGTGACATACCCGACCCCACGACAGCACCTTCCCAAGCAAAACAAGAAAACAGAAAACTAAACACGCCCCGTGCTCAGCCAGCACGGGGGCGTGCCCAAGTGTCAGCAGAAAAGACAAAGTGGTAGAAGCTTCTATTGCCCACCACGGGGTCGTGCTCAGCGGACTCGGGGCCGTGGTCAACTATAAGATTCGCAGAATCCAGGCAAATCTTCATAGTACAGATATGCTTCTACACACGGGGTCGTGCTCAGCAGACGTGGGGGCGTGGTCAACTAATAAAGACAAGCTGCATTAAATGAAGAAAGAGAGGATGTGGACACGGGGCCGTGCCCACTGGACACGGGGCCGTGCCTGAGCTTCTGTTCAGCCTATAAATAGAAGTGCTTGGCTCAAGCTCAAACCATCCCTTGGCACACCACCTCTCTCACACTTCACCCACCACCCACCACCACCATAACATCATCATCCACCACCATCATCCATTGTCCATCACAGAGTGTGTGAGTCGTCTCGGGATCCAAGATTGATCGTAAGAGTTCTTGACAATCAAGGCCATGTTTGCCTAAGTCTCTTACATCACTTGGTGAAGACAAGTGTCTAGTGTAATACTTTTTATTTTCAATCTTTTCGCACTTTTTACTTGGTTTTGTATTAATGACTTTAATAACTAGTTTCTTATGTTGAAGGTGATTCTTCCTTATCGTTTGTCCGTGGTGTCTTGGCATTATTTTACTGTCTATATAAAATAAAAGATTTTCACCATTCATATCTCCACGGTCTATATGGAGGTATGTTGGCTACCTGGTCGGGGGTTAAGGGAACGGTTTGGTAAGAGTCTTTCTGTTGTTCAGCGTTTAGAGATCCTGCAAGGGACCTGGGTCAAATTTAGTAGGACCTCCTTCAATGCTTAACGGTATTGGATGGCGGGGGTCCAAACTCTTTGATCCCCTCATAAGTTAAACTACTATTAATACTATAACCCGACTATTTAGGACTGTATCCCTGCTGACTCAGACTACTTAGCCGAGGGTAACGTCACCTTCAAAAGAGGGGCCTACCATAATTTGCATTAATAACTTAATTAATTATCTTTCAATAATCCGACCCTTGAGGATAAACCTGTACTAAAAGCTTTTGTGTCCTTGGACGACCTCGGTATCTTGCCAACACTATACTACGCTCACGATGGGTGCACTTGCCCATATGTGTGTTTAGTGTTAGTAAATATCGTGTTTTATAAATTTAAAACTTGGCTAAAAGAAAGTGTAAAAGGGCTTAAAATATACTTAAACTTATATATACACTTCACACGCATCACCCGTGGGCATTTCCCTTCTGAGGAATGTTTATGATATGATCATCTTTTCAGATGCTATTAGTCGAGATCGTATGGATCATACCGACTATTATGCTTGGACATGGTCCAACATTTTTAGACAGGAGGTCAAAGATAACCACTGTCGTTAACTTATCGGACAACAAGTTTAGCCCGTAGGCACTTCATCACTAACGGATGTTTATAACATGATCATCTTTTAGGATGATATAAGCCATGATTTCTAGATCATTAGGCCAAATCAGGAAATTTGAAAATTTCCAATATAGGGATGACTATTGTGATTTTTTTCCAGATCACTTTTATCAAGAGTGCTAACACGTTCTTAGGTGTTAACAATATGATTATCTTTATTTGATGATTTAAGCCATGATTTCTACATCACTAGGCTAGATAAGAAAATTGGAAGAATCCAATATAAGGATGACTGTTGTGATTTTCTCGAATCACATTTGTCAAGAGTGCTAACACGTTCTTAGGTGTTAACAAGGATCTGAATCTCTTGAATAGGTCTTACCATCTTGGCCATGTCTAAAATGACATGTAGGCTAGGTTTTACCTTTAAGATTCTTTTTAATATTAAGCGCAGAACAATCCTAAATTGAGATGTTTAATAAGGATCTGAATCTAATTGAGGAACTACCATCTTGGCCCCGTCTTAAAATAACACGTGGCTAGGTCTTGTCCTTTTTAGATTTTGCCATTTTATTATAATGGTAGATCTTATAAAAGGAATGTTATTTTTCATTTATTTCATTTTTCATGTTTAGAATGAAAATCTAAATTTATTCATTCCACTATATAAAAATAAAAGTACAGATGTGCCCTATACGGGACTTGAAAGGAATAATGTTGTCCTCGAAGGGACTGAAAGATAAATATGTCCTTATAAGGACTATTAAGGAAACGATCTTCAGCAAAAGGAGTTTTCTTCTATACTTTATTTCTGAATGCTTTCTCCCTGGATGCACGTTTCATCACAGCCGCGGTACGAAGCTCAGCATTTCAAGGCTCCGGGTGTGGAGAAATTCTAATACGGCTTCTTCGCTTGGCGACGTATCCAATATATAAAAAAAATCAGAAGCAATAATTTCCAGATTAGGATTGAGAGTATTCCTATGTTAAGTCTAGACTCCGAAGGTCGAGGAATGTGCTACTGTGTCATTGAGATTAAACACAAAAGGCTAGTGTTTAATTCACTCAATGTTGGCTCTGATACCAACCTGTCACACCCCGATATTTCCACGTATTACCGGTGGGCCCGGTGGGGAGTATCGTGACGTAGTTGATATCATCATAGTCAAACAACACAATTTAAATGCACAGCGGAAGCAAAAGATAAATATATTACAACCGAATAAGAATATCAAAGTATTACAAACGGTACGTAAAAGATCCACAGGAGGATCAAATAAAAGAGAACTGTTCAACAGACTTTAGGCATCTAGAACTTGCAAGATTCCTTATTAACGCCCTGAGCTCCCAGCCAATTACGTACAGTACCTGTCACTTAACCTTTTTGGAAAATACGTCAATTTACACTGGTAAATACAATTTAACTGACTCATTTTGATAATGTTTATGAAAATTGATTTGAATGCACAAGGCACAAAAATTCTTTTATAACTTGGGACAATTTTATTAATAAAAATATTGTATCTGATTTACATGTTTGTCCAACATTTAGGGCCGGTGATTATACAAGCCGGTCAAGATTAATAGACACACCACAAATAAAATCTCACAAGAAGACACCCTTACGAGTGAGTATATCTTTTACATACGCAACAGGAGGTGTTATGCCTACACCTTGTGCTTAAGTTGTGGCGATTCACTTTTTAAATGAGCCAAGGATATCCAGGACACGGTCATTAATGTAGGATCGATTTCGGATCCGAACGAGTCGGTTAGAAGAGTTTTTCACCAAAACAAGAGGCGGAAACAAGTGTTTCGGTGTAATTCAGCAAGTATTCACCTTTAACTGTTGTTTTTATTGATATACAATCAATTACAGACCTGACAACACTTCGGCAGCACTTCGTGGCTCACCGGAAGACAATCACCTAGAACTCTATATGTGGTTCGCTCTTACAGTTATATATAGATGACATGGATTCGCTTATATGTACATGACATATAAGCGAACCTCACACTTGTATATATAAGCGAACCTCACACTTGTACATATAAGCGAACCTCACACTTGTACTTATAAGCGAACCTCATCTCAATGACATACGGACGAAATCACCTAAACTTTATGAACGAAATCACAATTTCTTATCATAAATCCTTTTGTCTCTTATGAGATGATACCATGATGACTTCATCATTATGATGTCATCATCCAAAATGATGACATCACCCTCTTTCAGATCTGCAACGAGACTGAGACTCGACATAAGACGAAGACGACAGATGTATGCACCAACAGACTCCCCCTCAGATGTTGACGAGTCTTAAGTGTCGAGTCTTTACATCTTCAGTCTTTATCGGTCTTCGATCTTCCTCTGAAGTATTTGTCATTACAAGAATCCTCTTTCTCTATCTTTATCTTCAACAAACTCCTCTCTCTCAAATGTTGAATATCATGGTGTCTTCAAACTCCCCCTCTCAATCTGCTAGGATCGTAGTCTGTAATTCACAAGATCATAACCTAGCTTTCATCCTGCTCTGGATCGAAACCCGGTCAACCTGCAAAAACTCTACCCAAAAATAAATTTTCTGATAACAATTTGTGGATAAGATTTTCAAATCTAATTTACCACTTTCAGGAATAACATTTTATATCAAAAACTTTTCTCATTTCATTTCAACAATCTTCAAACACTTTCACCCAATCCATTTGTTCATCATGTTTAGCACTCGGAATTTTGAAATTCAGCTCTCCAAAATCAGTTGTCAAAAATCTTTTTGGATTTTTCAAAAATTTATGCTAAAACACACTAAAATCTTTTTGGATTTTCTGAAAGAAAATAACTAACACCACTTGTAGAAACAAGAAAATACACAAATGAAATGCAATAAAGAAATATTTACAGATAATATTTTTTGTGAGTTCGTGCAAGAGGATCATATAAGATTATGAGACAAATCACCAACACCGTTAAGCTTCATTTCATTTTAAGTTTTAAACGATTCACTTAGATTGTCAGTATGTTTGTCCACTTAAATTTTCACACAAAGTTAAACTGATCCGAGATATGATATTAATGTTTTAAGTACTTAAACTCAATCGCGTGTCCCACCTCAGAATATACTCCCGTATCCAGATCCCAATATTCAGTCTTACAGGTAATTATGACATCAATGATATCTGTACATAAATTAGGTAATGCGAGGGCCGAGGGATCTCAGGTCGATACTTCCGTATACGCAGAGAGATATCAGCTTCGACTTTACGGTATGTCCCATTTAGAGGATCTTTTAGCTACAACATCAGCGACTATCAATTTTATTGTTTCATCAGCATGCTGAGGGTTTATGCTATGTTTCAAGCATTTGCGGAAAGTATTATCCAAGGACTAGGTCAAAACCATCGTTCAGCAGAAGTCCCGGAATAATACCCCAGATATCATTGAGTATAAAAACCTAGTATATCAGATTATGAGACCTTTCAAACGAGATTTCGGGGGTTACCCATATATCCGAGAGATGTATCCCCATGATATAAGCAAGTTTGAAATTTAGGTTTATATCTCGTCACAATCTACTAAATGTGTAAAAACCTACTGGCACATCATCAGTGAGACCGTTTATCACTTTTTATCTTACCAAATCTTTAGCATGTTGTGACAGTCCACTAATGTACTATCATTTCCTCTTTTATGCAACAAAAACTCATTTTTCATTTTATCATGTTTTTGGCTTTTTCAAATTTTCTAATGTTTTTGGATTTTCTAAAATTTCTAACTCCCCCTAAAATTCAAACACATTTTAGGAAATTTGAAAACAAACTGTACAAATAACATGACAACTGATATCGAATTGCCTCAATTCTCCATCCACTTGGCATAAACAATTAGAACTCCCCCTCACAACAAACTATTTTCTCATTATGATCTCAAAACACTTAAGTTTGTTTTAATCAAAATGATTTTTTCGGAAAATAAGTTTTGTTGATTGATTTTAACCATTTGTAGGTTAGGGGATAAACTCATCATTTTGTTTCTCAATCACTTGTAGAAAATCAGATACAACTTAATGTCCCTGATTTACCACTTGTAAGATCAATCTGATTCAAATTCTGAACCACTTGTAAAAATCACAAACATACAACTCAAACCTGTTTTTCAACCAATTTACCATCTTTTGGTTGAATTCTCAAGGTGCCGATTCCTACTCCTCGCTTACAAACCTGGGAGTTCCGGCAAGTCCTGCTTTTCAAAAACACATTAAACAAACATGATAAAGAATGATGCCGATTCATGATCCACGATTACCAACTTGGGATCTCCGGCAAGTCAGGTTTTTATTCTTTGAAAAATATATCCACCCAAGCCTGACCTTCCTTGGGTGTAACAACATTTTCTTCTTCAACTTTTCTTTCAGCAAATCTGTGAACTCCACTTTTGGCAGCGTAAAATTCTTTAACACCTTTGTCCTTACCATTGACCATTTTGCCAAAAATGTGTTTCACAGTTCCGTTGAAAGCCTTATCAACATCAATTTTTTTCCTGTCAGAATAAAATTGATTTGAAATTTCAACTTTCCCAACTTTCTTTTTAAAATTTTCAGCTCGCAGAGGTGGAAAATTGTAACAACTCTCATCAAAAAGTCATAATTATTATTTTAATTGACCAATAGGAAACCCTAATTGAGAAACCCAAGTGATTCTGAACAAACCCTAAAATTTTCAGAACAATCGGAATCAGGATCAGGGCCCCTAAAACTCAGGGGGGGTAAACCCTAGTTGGTATTATCCTAATAGTTTTACGTGTAAATTGAAAATGAACGCAAGACCAACTCAGCTAAGCTACCTGGACACGTACCTACCCTACCCTAAAAGGTCACCCCTCGCGCCACGCGACAGGCACAGGAGGACCTGTCGCGACACGCGACAGTGACTATTTTTCATGTATAAATAGGATTGTCTGGGACTTGAAATTGGGCGATTGAACGACGTAAAACTTCGAAAAATACACTGACTTATGCTCTGTTTCCATAATTAACACACACGGATCATTAATTGACGCCGCAATCAGGGTATTAGCTCAATCGCTGCTACGATTCAACGTCCGATCGATTATAACTATCCAATGATTGGTTAAGTGCCGCTCAAATTGAGTTTATACTTTGTTATTCATTGTGATTTCGACTTGAATGTTTGAGTGCTGTTCGAAATCGGACTATACTCTGTCATTCGTTGTGAATCCGCTGAATTGTTAAGTATGGCACTTGTAAATCGTTGTGAGGGTTTAATCTCGTGAATTGTCGTAACTGCTGTATTAGTTACTAAACTGTTTGTGTGTGTATTGATATTCAAATTAGGATAATCAAGGCTAATCAGTAGGCTTATACTCTGCTCGTTAAATCTACAATGTGAGTCATTCTCTTTTTATCAACTATTTTACAAATACCTCAAAATTATTTTCAAGGTTATAATTACAGGGACTAAGTCGTGGATATCTTGAATTACTGGTTAGTGGGGTATTGTGCACATTACTAATTTGCTTCCGGTTACGTTCATTAACATAACCGGGATAATCCCAGTTAGGTTCATTGACCTACTCGGGATAATCACTGTTAGGTTCATTGACCTACAGGGATAATCATCACTATTTAGGTTCATTGATCTAATAGTGGTATGACCATCGTCACCATTGTGACATAGAGCCAGATAAAGATAAGATAGAAGCCATTGTAATCGCTCTTATGTTGTAATTAATAACTATGCATCATTATGCAAAATAGAATGATTCACTCAGTATTTCCCGCTGACAAAACCTTTTTCAAACATGTTTCAGGTGATCTGTTATGATCTAGGAAAAGTGCCATAAAGCACTACAAGCTCAAGGAAGTGGCTCAGTATAAAATAAAGAAACATGTTTTAAGAAATAAAGATTTCTCAGTGAAATCACTTTATTGTAAATTATGGGATTTATCCCTATATTATATATAAATGAGCAGTTTTAATATTAATCGATCCTGTTTAAAAAGACTTCCGCTGTCACCTAATTAGATACCACGGGATTTCCTGCCTCGCGGCTCTGGACCGGGTCAAACCGGAGCCACGGGCCGTGACAGGAAAAGGTGGTATCAGAGCCACTGATTTAAGCTTACTATTGATTTTAGCCTATTAAAGTAATTGAGAGATACTTAGGAAATTTAATTGCCATTTTATGATTATGTGTTTTATTATCTGACTAATTGTGTACAGTATGGGTAGATCTCTATATAGTCACCGTAGCAATAAATACAAATCTTTAAAATAATTTGACTCAAAGTTTTAGCAATCGAATTACCTACAGTCCAGAAATCTTACCCAGTAAATAAATAAGTAAACCTTAGTGTGTTTTAATTTTCTGTTATTTTGGGTAGTTCCCCAGCATGAAATAGTATTTAAAAGTTTTTTTATAAAATTTTGTTATGATTTCTAATTTAGTAATTGTGTGTATTTTGCCAAACAGCATGAGTAACTTGTCTGACGCCCTTCAGAATTTAAATCTCTATCCAGTAAGAATAGAAGTTTCCAGAGATTTCAATAGGTATATACCAGACATAGAAGAACCTATAGAATTCAATGCTTCACCTCTCGAGAAACCCAAGCCTAAGAAAATGGAAATTGGGGAAAGTTCTAGAAAAATTGAGGGGTTACCATCTCAAGAAGAACTAGATTTTATAATAGCAAACGATGATACTATTGAGCCTATTAATGAAAATGATTTTATTCATTCTCTTGAAACACAACTACCAATGAACTTAGAACCAGCTATTCCAAAACCTTCAATCCACTGGCAAATAGACGAATGGTTGAATAATGAAATACTGTTACAAAACCATCCCTATAAGCTTTTTCCTAAGTTCAAACCAGAACCTTTACCAAATCCACCAATGAGTAACGAGAATATGGCTGAACTCTGTTATTTTAACAAAGAATTAATGGATGCTGGGAATAGGATCCAAGAGATTTTGGGACAGATCTTCTGGAAATACGATGAGAAGGAACGCCGTTATTAGAATATCATCTGACAAAGGATAGGGGATTTATGAAACTGTGGTTGTGTAATAGTAATAGTAAAATCAGTATGTGTAAAATAAATAATAAAACGGGTGTATATAGAAGTATGATATAAGGAAATTTTAGAAAGTTGCAATTTTATATTCGTTTACGTGATTATGTGCAATTAAATTGTGACATTGGATTATTTCCTTTATACTAATTATTCATCTATAACTTAAATATCAGATGGAAAACGCTAATAATGAACCAGTTAATGAGATTAATCAATCTGAGCAACAACCAGGGGACCAATATGTGACTAGGCAAGATATAGAAAATATCGTTGCTCAAGGGATAGCGAACGCTATTCCAGAAATAGTTGCTCAAGGGATAGCCAATGCTATTCCAGCAATCATTGCTGCTGTTAAAAATCCAATTGAACCTCAACAAATCGTTCCTAGTAAACGTATTTCTGAAGATAACTTCAGTAATAGCGTAAACGGAGGCAATAATCATGTTAATCATGATAATGAACCACGGCAAGCTCCGCTCCCTAAGAAAATGAAAGCTGCAACGCCTGGTTGCACTTACAAAGAATTTCTTGCATGTAAACCCACTGAGTTTGCAGGCAATGAAGGAGCGACTGCGGCACTACGTTGGTTAGAGAAAACCGAGGCAGTAATTGCTATAAGTAAATGTGCTCAGGATGATCAGGTTATGTACGCGTCAAATCTTTTCAAAGAAGTGGCGCTAGAATGGTGGAATACGGTGTTACAAGCAAAAGGAAGAAGGATAGCATATGCTATGAACTGGGAAGAATTTAAGAGCTTTGTAGAAAGAAAATTCTGTCCCGAGTATGAAAAGGAACAAATGACAAATAAGTTTCTAACCCATCGGATGGTGGATGTAGATTGTCGAAGGTATACTACGACATTCTTCGAATATGCTAGGATGGTACCAACACTGGCTTCGCCAGAGCCGGTACTTATTTCTCGTTATATTTGGGGATTGATTTCCGAAATCCGTAATATCGTCAAGGCTGCGAAACCTCACATGATTGATGATGCGGTAGAATTAGCCAATACTCTGACTGACGAGCTAGTACGGACAAGAGAAGAAAATAGAAGGAAGGAAGTAGCCCAAAAGATTACCCAAGAATTCCGTTCGGGTAACCATAACAATTTCAAGAAAGGAGGGAATGGGCAATCTTCTACTAACCCATTTTGCAATTTTTGCAAAAGGAAGCATTTTGGAAGATGCAAAGGATATTGCAATTTTTGCAAAATCCCGGGGCACCAAGAAGAAGACTGCAGGAGGAAGAAATTTTCAGTCTGCTACAACTGTGGAGAAGCTGGACATCTTAGGCCAGATTGTCCAAAATTGAATAAACCATTTGACAATAAAGCCAAACCGCCAGAAGGAGCAAAAAGGAATGCGAGAGCCTTTCAGCTGACTACTCAAGAAGCCGAGATGATTCCAGATGTGATAGCCGGTACGTTCTTAGCTTACAACGTTTACAAAAAAGTATTATTTGACTCTGGTGTAAACCAAAGTTTTATAAATACTTTACTCTGCCAAACTCTTAACTTACCGTTAACCAGCATTAGATAAATTTCTACAGTAGAAACGGCAGATGGGAATTTAGTTAAAATAAATAAGGTTCTACAAAACGTAGAAATAGAACTTTTAAGTCATAAATTTCATGCAACCATATTGGTTAAATTCGATGTTATGTAAGGAATGAATTGATTAGTAAAACCACAATGCTCGAATTCTTTGTGATAAGAATTCCATAGAAATTCAGGCAACCACCAGAGAAATAATAATGATTACAGGAGATAAAACCCTGTAAACCCATAAAGTTCATATCAGTAATAAAAGTTGCTAATCTGGAACGAAAGCAAGGAGTAGTATATATGATTTCAGTAATCATTAATACTAAAGATAAAGAACTTAAGGAATTTCTGTAGTATTCAGAATACTCAGATGTATTCCCAGAAAAGTTACAGGATTACCATCAGATAGGGAGGTGGAATTTAGGATTCATCTAATTATATCAATAGCAAAGGCATCTTATCGGTTAGCACAGTATTAGTTGTTAAGAAAAAGGATGGTTCAATAAGAATGTGTATTGATTATAGAGAATTGAATAAAGTTACAATTAAGAATTGATACCCATTACCTAGAATTAATGATCTATTCGATCAATTCCAGAAAGATAGATAGTTTTCTAAGATCAACTTTACAGTCATGCCCATCGGATAAGAGAATGCACCTGCAGCATTCATGGACATGATGAATAGGATCTGTAAACCGTATTTGGATAAATTTGTAATTGTCTTCATAGATGATATACTTATTTATTCAAAAAGTCAGGAAGAACATTGTCAGCACTTGCATGCACTCTTAACTTTAAGAAAAGTTGTACGCCAAATTCTCGAAGTATGAATTTTGGTTACAAGAAATGCAATTCTTAGGACATATGGTGAATCATGAAGGTATTCACTTAGATCCTGCTAAGATAGCAGCAATTACCAAATGGAAGGTTTCGAAATCCGCAATAGAAATTAGAAGTTTTGTAAGTTTAGTCGGATATTATAGACGGTTTATTAAGGATTTTCTAAGATAGCTATACCATTAACTAAGCTAATTTGTAAAACAGTTAAGTTTGAATGGAGACCTAAACAAGAAGAAGCCTTTAGGATCTTAAAGTAGAAATTAACAAAATCCTAGCCTTACCAGAAGGAACAGAAGATTTTAAAGTATATGGTGATGTTTCAAAGCTAGGATTTGAAAGTATGTTAATGCAATGCAAAAAGATAATTGCATATGCAACAAGGCAATTGAAAAGGTACGAAGAAAACTATACCACTCATGACTTAGAATTAGGAGTTGTAATTTTTGCCTTTAAGATTTGGAGACATTATCTGTATGGAAGTAAGTTTACTGTCTATACGGATCATAAGAATTTAAGATATATTTTTAGGCAAAAAGAATTAAACATGAGGCAAAGGAAATACGACTATGATATTCAGTATCACTAAGGAAAGGCTGAAGACGGCTAGAGACCACCAGAAGAGTTATACAAATAATAGAGGAAAGTCGTTGGAGTTCGAGTTGGAGACAAAATGTCATTGAAAGTATCTCCTTGGAAAGGAGTAAGAAAGGAAAGGAAAGCTAAGTCCAAAGTACATAGGATTATTTCTAGTAATCCAACGTATAGGACCAGTTGCTTATCATTTACAACTACTAGGAGAGTTTACTGAAATACATGATATATTTCATGTATTCCACATCAAGAAATATCTATTATATGAATCTTGGGTAGTACCTCTCCAAAATATAAAGGTAAACGAAAAATTAGAATTAGTAAAGAAATCTCTTCAGATAAAAGATAGAAAGATCAAAACACAAACGATTAGTATTAGTTCAAGAAAAGTGAAATTCAAAGATAGGACCCTAATACACTTGGGAACTAGAATCAGAAATGAAGCGAAAGTATCCTCAATTATTCCAGTAAATCTCGAGGACGAGATTTTTAAGGTGGGGAGAATGTAACAACTCTCATCAAAAAGTCATAATTATTATTTTAATTGACCAATAGGAAACCCTAATTGAGAAACCCAAGTGATTCTGAACAAACCCTAAAATTTTCAGAACAATCGGAATCAGGATCAGGGCCCCTAAAACTCAGGGGGGGGTAAACCCTAGTTGGTATTATCCTAACAGTTTTACGTGTAAATTGAAAATGAACGCAAGACCAACTCAGCTAAGCTACCTGGACACGTACCTACCCTACCCTAAAAGGTCACCCCTCGCGCCACGCGACAGGCACAGGAGGACCTGTCGCGACACGCGACAGGGACTATTTTTCATGTATAAATAGGATTGTCTGGGACTTGAAATTGGGCGATTGAACGACGTAAAACTTCGAAAAATACACTGAGTTATGCTCTGTTTCCATAATTAACACACACGGATCACTAATCGACGCCGCAATCAGGGTATTAGCTCAATCGCTGCTACGATTCAACGTCCGATCGATTATAACTATCCAACGATTGGTTAAGTGCCGCTCAAATTGAGTTTATACTTTTTTATTCATTGTGATTTCGACTTGAATGTTTGAGTGCTGTTCGAAATCGGACTATACTCTGTCATTCGTTGTGAATCCGCTGAATTGTTAAGTATGGCACTTGTAAATCGTTGTGAGGGTTTAATCTCGTGAATTGTCGTAACTGCTATATTAGTTACTAAACTGTTTGTGTGTGTATTGATATTCAAATTAGGATAATCAAGGCTAATCAGTAGGCTTATACTATGCTCGTTAAATCTACAATGTGAGTCATTCTCTTTTTATCAACTATTTTACAAATACCTCAAAATTATTTTCAAGGTTATAATTACAGGGACTAAGTCGTGGATATCTTGAATTACTGGTTAGTGGGGTATTGTGCACATTACTAATTTGCTTCCGGTTACGTTCATTAACATAACCGGGATAATCCCAGTTAGGTTCATTGACCTACTCGGGATAATCACTGTTAGGTTCATTGACCTACAGGGATAATCATCACTATTTAGGTTCATTGATCTAATAGTGGTATGACCATCGTCACCATTGTGACATGTCACCATTGTGACATAGAGCCAGATAAAGATAAGATAGAAGCCATTGTAATCGCTCTTATGCTGTAATTAATAACTATGCATCATTATGCAAAATAGAATGATTCACTCAGTATTTCCCGCTGACAAAACCTTTTTCAAACATGTTTCAGGTGATCTGTTATGATCTAGGAAAAGTGCCATAAAGCACTACAAGCTCAAGGAAGTGGCTCAGTATAAAATAAAGAAACATGTTTTAAGAAATAAAGATTTCTCAGTGAAATCACTTTATTGTAAATTATGGGATTTATCCCTATATTATATATAAATGAGCAGTTTTAATATTAATCGATCCTGTTTAAAAAGACTTCCGCTGTCACCTAATTAGATACCACGGGATTTCCTGCCTCGCGGCTCTGGACCGGGTCAAACCGGGGCCACGGGCCGTGACAAAAATTCTCATCGTTTATAGTTGGAATTGTTCTTTCAACCCTTTTCTCAATACATGGCTCCTCTGATTTTGTGGAATCAGATTCATCACCGGAATTATTACCTGAACCTTTCACAACCCATTTTTTATTTTTTACATTTTCTTTTCCTTTCAAAACACTCTTAGAACATTCTCCCTTCTCAAAGGTTGAATTTTCAAAGCCAGTAAATGGTTTGGTTGTAAGTTTAGTTTTCTCCACAACTTTCTCTTTCAATTTACCAGATACTTCCTGTTTTGGTTTGAATGTTTTCGGACAATTCCTAGCAACATGACCAGCAATCTTGCACTGAAAACAGGTTCTGGTTTCTATCTTCTTTGGAACAACATTTTTCTTCAACTCTTCTTGCTTTTTGGCAAGGAATTCCTGATTTGTCTGCTTTCTGAATGCTTGCTCTTTCTCAACCTCTAAAGATTTTCCTGAAACAAATACAGTTTTTGGTTTAGAAAATTTTTCATTTTTATAATTTTTCGGTTGATTAAATCCTAATCCTTTCTTTTTGAAATTACAGTTATGGTTTGATTTCTTGTGAAAACCAGAACCAGAACTATAACCTTTTTTCTTGTTTAATCTTTGTTGATCTCTTGAAGTGTATTGTTTAGGTTTTCCATTAAGATTTAAATCTTTTATTTCAGAAATATTAATTTCTATGATTTTGAAAACCTTTTGAATCATTTCAAATCTAACACTTCTTATTGGAAAACTCTCATCAGAATATAATTTGTCAGAACCTTTCAAACTATATGCTACTTTGACCGATTCATCATTCAAATTAGATTTCGATAACAAAAATTGTTTGTCATAAACCCGTTTGTCCTTTTTTATTGTAGACTTTGACACATCAGATTCAGACTTTGACTCGGGTTTGGACTCCATGTTTGACTCCTCACTGTCATCTTTTTCTAACACTTGATTGACCACACTTTTTATCAACTTTGACTCATGATCAGTGTCGGACGACGTGTACGTAACATCAATATTTTCTGGCAAGTTATCCAACGACCCAGACTCCCATTGTAAGTTTATTGCCTTTTCAACTCTTTCAGAATTTGGATTTCGAGGTAAAAATCCATTTTCGACCGGAGGTGGACATCTATTGTAAACCACACTTGGTTTCTTACCAGAACTTTTCATTTTATCTTCATCTTTTGTCACAAATTTCTTTTCTTCGGACATCTTTACATCTTCAAACGTCTTCAAATTCTCCACAACTGGATAAATCCTGTCAACAACAAAAGTAGAACATGAGTAACTTTCTAATAACTTGTTGACTCTCTCAGTTTCTATCTTTTGTGTTGCTAACTTCAACTCTAGATCAGCACATTTCTTTATGTGAAAGTTGACATCATCCAACTGTCTCAGATATGCTATCTTCAGTGTATTCATTGCCACAACTTGTTCACCGTTTGAATCAGTATACTTGTTGATTTCTCTGTTCATTATATCATAGGATTCTTTCAATCTGTTTATGTTATGCAGCAACTCATTGTTTTGCTTGATTAAAGAATCACAGTTCATGCACTTTTCAGGAACTTTGACAGGTTTTGCATCAACTTTGACTTCAAATTCAGGAACCTCTTTGAGTGTTCGGTTTGATTGTAAAAATTCAGCTCTTCTCTTTTTCTCAGCTTTAGCTTCAGCTTTTAATCTCTCTTCCTCTTCTTCCTCTTCTTCAAGCTTTCTCCATCTTGCTTCAGCAGCTTCCATTACTTTTCTGCACTTTTCGGCACATTTCAAATCGTAAGCATTTGCAATGAAAGCTTTAGCATCTTTGGCCATAAGTTCTTGATCTGAGCAAAAATCATTCCAACTGAAACCTTCAGCCAACTTTTCATCATCTTGTTCTGCCAAACACACTTTGCTGTTTGTTGGAAGATATTTATCCCATGTAAAATTATCATATCTGCCCTGATTACCTAGACATGCTCTTTTTGAACCTTCAATCACATCTCTCCCGTGTGCAGTTTGTGCCTGATGCGGTGCTGGTGGTGTGACTTGATGATAAATCGCCTTCTTGTGATAATCGTTGTTTCCAAAAGGATTTTGGGCTCCAGTAGCTTCATGATTTTTGCACTCTCTCTTGAAATGCCCCTTTTCCCTGCAACGAAAACATGTAACTTTAGATTTATCAAAGCCTAAATTTGAAACACTTGCATCACGAAAATCATCTCTTGCCGTAATTTGTTTAAACTTCTCAGCTCTTCTCATTACACTGGCCATACTGTCACACCCCAACCGATGGCGGAATCATCGGGGCGTGGCACTGAGCGAAACAGATTGTCCAGAAGTCATAACAACTATCATTACCATTCAATTTAAATGATACGTCCCATACCGTATCTTAAATAGTCAAACAAGGTATTACAGATAACATCAAAACAAATATTCTGTTCCGACAACTCAGATTTAAACATAACAATTTATTCGTTGGTTTCTAGGACTCCAGTTCCTAGCTTCAATCACAGCACAAAGAGCATAAAAGCAACCTAAGCACCTGTCACATACGTTAAAATAAAGTCAATACATAAAATGTAAAGGTGAGCATACAAGTTTGATAATAGCATATAGAGTTCGAATTCGTTTACGCATAACCAGCACGTACACATGGTGAAATGAAGCACGTTAGTTATCGACATAGATCCATCGATACCAATGACTGCGGGTTGACTGCCGGAGGCAGTTCGCAATACATGATTACCACCGTAATCCATGCAAGTAAAAGATCCTTAACAACCCCCGTGTGAATGGGTGCTGAGTCCAAACTATAGTACTATCGTTGCTAAGGCAGGTAGACAGCATTCCATGTGTAAGCATAACAAACAAGCATTCATAAGCCATGTATAACATGCGTAAATGGTTTAGCGTTAAAATAGCTTGAGTAGTGTGATTGTTGTAGTTTGAATATTCGTAACGTATGTAACACCCAAAAGTGCTAAAGCAAAAAGGGTTCGAGTATACTCACAGCGATTATGGATTGAAGGGAGCGCTTTTCAGCGAGTACGGTTAGCCTGAATAGATTCGATAACGTAACGATAAGTGGCGCGTAAAACAGTACAAAGTGAGAGCGGGTAGGATAACTGATCGTGCGGATCAACTATCCGTGAGAGGAAGTTATCCGTGCAGGCGAACTATCCGTGCGGATGGTGATCCGTGCGGATGGTGACCCATCCGGATAAACTATCCGTGTGAGTGAGCTGTCCGTGCGGATGGTAATCCGTGCGGATTAGTCGCTCGTGCGGATTGCTTATCCGTACGGACAAGTTGTTCGTGCGGATAAACGTTCGAGTGGATTGTTTCTTCCTAAGGATGTGTTTGTGTATGATGGCTTGTGCTTTGAAGTTTTCGTTGTAGCATTTAGAAAACATTTAAGTGTTTCTACCTTTCAAGCCGGTCGCGCGGACAACAATCCGTCCGGATGGAAGTCCGTGCGGACAACGTCTTTAAGGCTGAGTTACTAAGTGGATTAGGTAATCCGCCTGGATGGTAATCCGTACGGAAAGTAGTAATTCGTCCGGGTAGCTGTTCGTGCGGACAAGACAATCCGTCCGGATAGTCTGTCCGTGCGGACAACTGGTCCGTGCGGATGAACTTGGTTTGAATGTATTCAAGGTCTTAGTATCTCATGATCCGAAGAGTAATCCATTCAGAGGTCGTCCGTCCGGATCGCTCATTCGTCGATACTCAAACCTTGTTTTGAGTGTGGGTCCTGATGTGTAGTTCGTCCGGGTGACAACCGTCCGGATCGTCTGTCCGTGCGGGCAGCTTGTCCGTGCAGACAACTGGTCCGTGCGGACAGTTTCGGGTCTGATTGTTCCGTTCGTCTACTCTTGGTTTCTGTTGTCGTTTATCGAGACGTTCTGAATGCGTGGTAACCACTTGGAATCGTATTCTTACTCGCATGACTAAGCCGGCCAGGAACCACCCTAACTCGACCTGTCGGCGACTCAGAACGGTCGTTCCGGTTGACCCCGAAATCAGGTGTCTGGTGGGTAGAATCCAGATCTAGGACTAGTGCATCACTATTAACGAGTAGAATACTAGAACCGATCAGATTCGTACCGATTTTTTAAGAGTAAAAGGAGGGGAAAACTTGAGTTTATTTCTTTCAACTCTTTTATCCTTTGAAAAGTCTAGATTTAGGTGATGTTGTTGTGAAATCTTATGGAAATCGTTCAGATCTGAGTTATTCTTGGTGGAATGAGGTCAAGCTTGAAGTTCATAAGAACTTCATGATGACGTCACCCGAGAATACCTCAAATCTTGATGATTTCATGGTTAAAAGTTGAGATTTGAAAGATAGAAAGGTGTAGAATTGTGTAGTGATCAAGAATGTACAAGAATTAGTGCAAGATCTTACCTGGATTGAGAGAAATCTGAGAAAAGGTGAAGAATGCATGCTGTTCGGACGTCACTTGCCAAAAGTGGAAAGGTTGGAGAGTGACCCGTGTATTTATAGGATGCTAAAAGGGGAAAGGGTGAGCCGTGCGGATGGCACGTAACCCGGATAGGCTATCCGTCCGGATTGGCCATCCGTCCGGATTGGCAATCAGTGCGGATGTCGCCTGATTTGGTGCGTTCGGTGCGACGACGCTTCGGCTTCCGTTTTCGAGCGATTCGATAGGGTTTTCTAGTCAAATTACTTTCAGTCCCAACTACTTCATATATGGTTCGACTCGGAATTTGGGTTCGGGTTCGTTTACATTCGAGTTAGACTTCGAGTTCGATTGAGTTCGCTTGATTAACACCACATAACATAAAATAAACATGCACAGGTAACACGTAGGGCACACACACACGTATAATGACGAGTAAAATATGTAGCTCGAGTTACGATTTGATGTCGATTTGATTAATATAGCTTGATTAACTTTATCGCATTGTTACTTCCTATAGTTCACAGTCGCGTGTCGATTGAAATGCGATTAACACGGTTCGATTATAGCAATGTACGATACTTACTCCACATAATATAATTAAAATAAAAACATTTCTACGAGTTGAGTCGCGCGAAATCGGTCGTTGACTTTGACCTCGACTCTGACTTTCACTCGTGAAAACACGGGGTGTTACAGCCTCCTCTTGTTTAGGGAATTTCGTCCCGAAATTAAGCTGAAAGCCGTAACTAACCGTGGATCACATGCGAGCACTTTTCGTTCGGACCACTGTTCGAAAGGCAGACTCTTGTTTGGTTCCCCAGACAAAAGGTTGGTCCTTATGCGTAAGAGAGGTAAGTGGTACAGCAATCTTCGAGAATCCTTCGATAAATCGTCGATAATAGCCCGCTAGCCCGAGAAAAGAGCGGACTTCAGATGGATTCTTAGGCGTAACCCAGCTCTTGACAGCTTCAATCTTCGCAGGATCGACGTGAATACCCTGACTATTTACAATGTGACCCAGAAACTGAACCTCCCCCAACCAAAACTCGCACTTAGAGAATTTGGCGTAGAGTTGGTTCCCCTGGAGTAACTCGAGAACCAAACGTAGATGTTGCGCGTGTTCGGCTCTCGTTTTGGAATAGATCAAGACATCGTCGATGAACACGATGACGAAACGGTCGAGATATGGTTTACACACTCGATTCATCAGATCCATGAAAACCGCTGGTGCGTTGGTTAGGCCAAAAGGCATGACAACGAATTCATAATGGCCGTAACGAGTACGGAACGCGGTTTTGGGTATATCCTCCTCCTATATGCGCAGCTGATGATATCCTGAACGTAGATTGATCTTCGAGAAACACGTAGCGCCTTGTAGCTGGTCAAACAAATCTTCGATTCGAGGCAGAGGATAGCGGTTCTTGATAGTTAACTTATTCAATTCCCGGCAGTCGATGAACATCCGGAACGACCCGTCCTTCTTTTTGACGAAAAGGACTGGTGCGCCCCAAGGAGAGGTGCTCGGGCAAATAAAGCCTTTTTCAAGTAATTCCTGGAGTTGGGTTGAGAGTTCGCGCATTTCGGACGGTGCGAGTCGGTAAGGAGCTCTGGCGATAGGATTAGCTCCAGGAATGAGATCAATGCGAAAATCAATATCGCGCTTTGGAGGTAGTCCGGGAAGGTCCTCTGGAAAAACTCGAGGAAATTCTCGAACCACAGGAACGTCTTTCACTTCCTTCTTCTCTTTCTTTTCCTTCTCCGCTGCTACAATGTTAGCCAAGAAAGCTCTGTATTCCTTGCGGAGATACTTGCTAGCTTGGAGACATGACATAAGCTTGAGACCCTTTGAAGTAGTATCACCGTAAACACATAACGAGTCACCATTTGCGAGCGAAAAATGAATCATCTTGTCGAAGCACACAACTTCGGCATGGTTCTCTCGAAGAAAGTCCATGCCTATTATGACATCAAAGCTTCCGAGTTGCATCGGAATAAGGTTGATTGAGAAGATGTGATTGTTGAGCTCGAGAGTGCAATCACGAATAACAGAATTTACAGCAACGGTTCTTCCGGTAGCGACTTCGACATCGAATGCAGAGGAGAGTCGAGAACGTTTACGACTAAGGAGTTTCTCAAATTCGAGCGACACAAAGCAATTATCGGCTCCAGTATCAAACAAACATGAAGCATAAATACCATTCACAAGGAACGTACCATTGACCACGTTGTTGTCGGCCTGGGCTTGACGTACATTGAGATTGAAAGTTCTGGCGCGTGCTGCCTGTTGTTGTTGTTGTTGTTGCTGCTGTGGCTGCTGCTGTTGCGGTTCTTGTTTCACTACCCTGTTCGGGCACATGTTGGTGAAATGATTCGGGTCGCCACACGTGAAGCATGCTCTGGCTTTGACTGCGGGTGCCGGAGGAGCTTGTTGACCCTGTGGGGCAGTGAGTAGGGCTTGATTGGCAGGAGCTTGGCGAATACGGCAGTTGGCAGTAAAGTGGCCGTAAACATTGCAGTGAGCACAGAAGCGGCATTGAATAGCTGTCGGGTGATGATAGGTGCAAGTAGGGCAGAGCGGGTGTGGTCCAGTATATGCACGCTTTGCAGGCGGTGCATTGGCCACAGGCGCCGCTACTTGACGCTGTTGGGCAGGTACAGCTTGGATCAGTGCAGCAGTAATCGCACAGTTCTTGTTGGTGGAGCTGTTCTTTCTCTTGTTCTTTCTCTTGTTGCTTGACGAGGTAGGTTCAGCAGTCGGTGCGGTAGCGGTAGCTTGATGCAGATGCTTGGAGGTTTTATCCCACACCCCAGCCTTAACCCTTTTGTCATTGATTTCAGCGGCTAGCGGATAGGTTTCCTCGATCGTGGTAGTCTTAGCCGCTTGCACGAAATCAGCAACGCAGTCGGGCAAAGCTCGGATGTACTTCTTGATGGTCATCTCGGGAGTCTTGACCTGGTCGGGACAGATAATGCTGAGCTGTTTGAAGCGAGCAGTAAGACCAGCATTGTCTCCATCCTTCTGATGTATGTGCCAGAATTCATCTTCGAGCTTTTGACGTTCGTGAGGAGGGCAGAATTCCTCTAGCATGACTTCCTTGAGCTCGTCCCACGACAAACCGTAGGCTGCATCATTCCCTCGCTTGTTCCTCTCGGCCGTCCACCAGTCTAAAGCACGGGATTGGAAGACGCCGGTAGCGTTCAGAGTTCGAAGGTCATCAGGGCAACCACTTTGTCGCAGAGTAACCTCGATAGAGTCAAACCAGTGAAATAGTGCAGTAGGACCTCCTTCGCCTGTGAATTCTTTCGGCCCACACGACTTGAATTGTTTGAAACTAAAAGGTCTCGCGACAGCTTTAGGACCTTCAGTCCTCGATTCCTCGGATGACTTGCTGGCGTTCTCGTAGGCATCACTCACGGCTTTAGCTACACTCTTCGCGATGATAGAAGCAAGGCGTCTGTCCCTCTTTTCCTGACGAGTGAGCGTATGACGAGATCCAGACGACATTGTCTGCAATAGACATCGCCACGGACTCAACACATGTATTCGTATCTCACCTCACACGTCTATTACTACTAAAGCTCAGTAACACGTACCATGTACACACATATAGTCACAAAATCACATAATTGCACAAAATCACATAAACACATAGAGCACATAATCGCAACATTCCTAAACACGTAAGCACAATAACCCGAACACGTACGCTCCTAGTCACTAAGGCATTCAGAAAATAGAAACCTAGTATTTAAAGTTCGCGAGTGTTCGAATGTAGTGCAGTGCGAGCGATTTGTTAATGATGTGTTGTGTGAGTTTTGTGTTTTAGCAGAAGCAATAGTGTTGGGTCGAAACCAATAGCACTTCAAAACGTTAACAAATAAGCAGAAAATACATAAAATCTTCATAAAGGTCGATAAATCGAAGGTAGATTATCTGCGGCTAATAGACTTCGACTAACCAAAGTGGCTCGACTATTTGCAAGGATCCTGTGTGCACAATTACCTCCAGGACTATGCCTTTGCCTCGATTCTTGGGCGTTGGCGCAATTCCCATTGGTTATATTGTGTCTTTAGATCGTTGGAGTCCATCGAAACTTTGGTGGGAGTTTTTGTATAAAAGCAGGACGAGTCGTCAAGGTTAGGGTTTCACCCCTATCTTACAACTTCGTCCTTGTTCATAATAAAGTTGAGGAGATTATTCATCAAAATATGGATTTCACTCCTAATTTGATATGATTCTCCTCGTTTGTAGCTAAAATGTAAGCTGAATAGGCAACTTTAGTCGAGAGTTTGCGGTTTTCACACCTATTCTCGGCCTCATTACCTGTTCATAACTTGAAAATTCGAGTGCAATGATAGAAAAGAGCGAGTGATTAGTGGCGAATTTACGCATACGCGTGAGTTGGTCTGTTGGTTCTTAACTATAGACTAGGTCTCTAAGACTTCGACCCGGACTAGGTCGAGTCTTGCCTAATTCCCTATAGTTATGGCTCTGATACCAATCTGTCACACCCCAACCGATGGCGGAATCATCGGGGCGTGGCACTGAGCGAAACAGATTGTCTAGAAGTTTCCATAACAACTATCATTACCATTCAATTTAAATGATACGTCCCATACCGTATCTTAAATAGTCAAACAAGTTATTACAGATAACATCAAAACAAATATTCTATTCCGACAACTCAGATTTAAACATAACAATTTATTCATTGGTTTCTAGGACTCCAGTTCCTAGCTTCAAGTTCATCACAGCACAAAGAGCATAAAAGCAACCTAAGCACCTGTCACATACGTTAAAATAAAGTCAATACATAAAATGTAAAGGTGAGCATACAAGTTTGATAATAGCATATAGAGTTCGAATTCGTTTACGCATAACCAGCACGTACACATGGTGAAATGAAGCACGTTAGTTATCGACATAGATCCATCGATACCAATGACTGCGGGTTGACTGCCCGAGGCAGTTCGCAATACATGATTACCACCGTAATCCATGCAAGTAAAAGATCCTTAACAACCCCCGTGTGAACGGGTGCTGAGTCCAAACTATAGTACTATCGTTGCTAAGGCAGGTAGACAGCATTCCATGTGTAAGCATAACAAACAAGCATTCATAAGCCACGTATAACATGCGTAAATGGTTTAGCATTAAAATAGCTTGAGTAGTGTGATTGTTGTAGTTTGAATATTCGTAACGTATGTAACACCCAAAAGTGCTAAAGCAAAAAGGGTTCGAGTATACTCACAGCGATTATGGATTGAAGGGAGCGCTTTTCAGCGAGTACGGTTAGCCTGAATAGATTCGATAACGTAACGATAAGTGGCGCGTAAAACAGTACAAAGTGAGAGCGGGTAGGATAACTGATCGTGCGGATCAACTATCCGTGAGAGGATGTTATCCGTGCGGGCGAACTATCCGTGCGGATGGTGATCCGTGCGGATGGTGACCCATCCGGATAAACTATCCGTGCGAGTGAGCTGTCCGTGCGGATTAGTCGCTCGTGCGGATTGCTTATCCGTACAGACAAGTTGTTCGTGCGGATAAACGTTCGAGTGGATTGTTTCTTCCTAAGGATGTGTTTGTGTATGATGGCTTGTGCTTTGAAGTTTTCGCTGTAGCATTTAGAAAACATTTAAGTGTTTCTACCTTTCAAGCCGGTCGCGCGGACAACAATCCGTCCGGATGGCAGTCCGTGCGGACAACGTCTTTAAGGCTGAGTTACTAAGTGGATTAGGTAATCCGCCCGGATGGTAATCCGTACGGAAAGTAGTAATCCGTCCGGGTAGCTGTTCGTGCGGACAAGAAAATCCGTCCGGATAGTCTGTCCGTGCGGACAACTGGTCCGTGCGGATGAACTTGGTTTGAATGTATTCAAGGTCTTAGTATCTCATGATCCGAAGAGTAATCCATTCAGAGGTCGTCCGTCCGGATCGCTCATTCGTAGATACTCAAACCTTGTTTTGAGTGTGGGTCCCGATGTGTAGTTCGTCTGGGTGACAACCGTCCGGATCGTCTGTCCGTGCGGGCAGCCTGTCCGTGCGGACAACTGGTCCGTGCGGACAGTTTCTGGTCTGATTGTTCCGTTCGTCTACTCTTGGTTTCTGTTGTCGTTTATCGAGACGTTCTGATTGCGTGGTAACCACTTGGAATCGTATTCTTACTCGCATGACTAAGCCGGCCAGGAACCACCCTAACTCGACCTGTCGGCGACTCAGAATGGTTGTTCCGGTTGACCCCGAAATCAGGTGTCTGGTGGGTAGAATCCAGATCTAGGACTAGTGCATCACTATTAATGAGTAGAATACTAGAACCGATCAGATTCGTACCGATTTTTTAAGAGTAAAAGGAGGGGAAAACTTGAGTTTATTTCTTTCAACTCTTTTATCCTTTGAAAAGTCTAGATTTAGGTGATGTTGTTGTGAAATCTTATGGAAATCGTTCAGATCTGAGTTATTCTTGGTGGAATGAGGTCAAGCTTGAAGTTCATAAGAACTTCATGATGACATCACCCGAGAATACCTCAAATCTTGATGATTTCATGGTTAAAAGTTGAGATTTGAAAGATAGAAAGGTGTAGAATTGTGTAGTGATCAAGAATGTACAAGAATTAGTGCAAGATCTTACCTGGATTGAGAGAAATCTGAGAAAAGGTGAAGAATGCATGCGGTTCGGACGTCACTTGCCAAAAGTGGAAAGGTTGGAGAGTGACCCGTGTATTTATAGGATGCTAAAAGGGGAAAGGGTGAGCCGTGCGGATGGCACGTAACCCGGATAGGCTATCCGTCCGGATTGGCCATCCGTCCGGATTGGCAATCCGTGCGGATTGGCAATCCATGCGGATGTCGCCTGATTTGGTGCGTTCGGTGCGACGACGCTTCGGCTTCGGTTTTCGAGCGATTCGATAGGGTTTTCTAGTCAAATTACTTTCAGTCCCAACTACTTCGTATATGGTTCGACTCGGAATTTGGGTTCGGGTTCGTTTACATTCGAGTTAGACTTCGAGTTCGATTGAGTTCGCTTGATTAACACCACATAACATAAAATAAACATGCACAGGTAACACGTAGGGCACACACACACGTATAATGACGAGTAAAATATGTAGCTCGAGTTATGATTTGATGTCGATTTGATTAATATAGCTTGATTAACTTTATTGCATTGTTACTTCCTATAGTTCACAGTCGCGTGTCGATTGAAATGCGATTAACATGGTTCGATTATAGCAATGTACGATACTTACTCCACATAATATAATTAAAATAAAAACATTTCTACGAGTCGAGTCGCGCGAAATCGGTCGTTGACTTTGACCTCGACTCTGACTTTCACTCGTGAAAACACGGGGTGTTACACATACACCATTTAATATCTATCAATTCCATTTCTTCAGCATCGATTTGATCGTAATCTTCTTTCGTGAGCATTGGATTACCGATCTTTCCTGCCACAAAACTACTATAAGACTCTAGAACCATTCCCAACAAAGTCATTTGATTTTTAGCTACTTCTTCAGAATAATCTTGATCATTTTCAAGATTTAATACAATGTTACACTAAAGTTTTCTTCCATTCTTTGTTGCAGAAATGTTTGGATCAAATGATGAAAATCTTGTGCTGCTTGATCCCTGTGATGATTTCTTTTCTGAAGAATCTTTAACACTGTAAGCAATTTCGATTTTTGGAGAAAAATTTGACTTTTCGTTGACACCACCTTTGTAATACAAGCTGATATCCTGTTCTCCATCGTAATTCTTCATCCTGGCAATCTTCCTCTGCTCCATCTCTTGAGCTTCCAAATGTTTGATGAAGTCTCCCAGTGTCATGTTTTTATAATCTTTTCTGTTGGATCTCAGCATCATCAGAAAAGTTCCCCATGTTTCATGTGGTAGCGCATCTGCAAGTTTTTCAATCAATTCATCAGTATCTTTTTTAATACCAAGTTTTGTCATATTTCTCACCAAGTTACAATATCTATCAATTATTTGCTTGGTGTTTTCAGATTTCAAACCACGGAATAAATCAAACTCTTTCTTCATGAGAGACATTTTGTTTTTTAGCATATCATCACTTCCAACAAATTTTGCTTCCAATTCTGTCCAAATTGAGTAAGCAGTTCCATCATGTTGAAGCAGTATCAAGATATCTTCTTTTATCGCTTGCTGAAGCAGACTCACCATCAATTTCTCACCTCGATATTTCTTTTTATCTTCCGTACTCATTTCTCGAATTGTTAACTGCACATTATTTGTTGTGGGTCTAACATATGGTTCCTCAGTGTGTTCCCACGCATCCAAATGATATGCTTCAACCCAATTTCCAAAGCGTTCGGACCACGCATTGTAATCATCAATATCCAAGAGCTTAGGCGGTTTCTGTGATGTTCCCGTTTCATTTTCAAGCAATGTACTCTGAGTATGTAATAGGACTAGCACAAAAGCATTGTAGAACTCGTTCTCCATGTTTCGAATTTTCAAATGAGCTGTACCACCTTGTAAAATACCTGACAACAAACAGAAAAAAACACAATCAGTTTAACCACTTATCAATTTACTGAAACAAACTGGTAATCGAACTTGTGATTATTTTGTGCGGACTGAAGATAGACACACTGTGCGGACTGCTTTGACCCGGATCAATTTAGATGACTTTTCCAATGACCTGGCAAAACCACACGACCTTGAACGAATCTCGGTATCAAACAACTGGAATCGAATTAAGCTGAGTGATTTGATATCAATGGGCCGAAAAGCTTTAAATGATGATTGGGCCGAGGATCTTGTATAACAGTTTTGGGCCGGTAATTTCAACTATTTATTGGGTCATCAACAATTAATAACAATCAACACAATTAACTATTTGGGTTTAATGTACTGGCCGACAAACTCTGTTGATACCATCAGATGTTCACATGCTAACCTTGATACATGAAAGCTGGCAACAACTCTTGTAGATTACAAACAAATGAAAAACTTATACCGACACATTATCTTGAAACTTGTAAGAATCACTTGTTCGTTGGAGAGTGTGTAAACCGACAACCTTTATATTAATCAATTTTGATTGCACCAAATCTCTTTATCAGTTAATATTATAACCGACAAACTGTGAGATAGTCATGAAAGTTTACGAAAATTACATTCAAACTGACACAACCATATGATTTCTTTTCCCAATATCACATGTAAACCTTGAATAAAACAATCATGTGATCGACTAGTGATTTTTTTTAGTCCCAATAAACTGACACCTCGAATTCAATGAACTATCACATGCTCTTGTAAAATGATTTACACAACTCGATATACTTTTCAAATGGTTCACACTTTTCAAGCAGACTTAGACTTTGATAATTACAAGAGCGAAACCTTGAGTGACCAAATAAGCAAAAGTCCTGATGTTCAGATAAGCGGACCAACAGACTTAGTGCACCTATGAGCGAACCAGGTGTTCAAAAGAGCGGAACCTCAAGTGTTCACACAAGCGAACTTCCAATGTCATAATAAGCGGACCCTTTGAAGCGGAACTATCAGAAATTGTCCAAATAAGCGGATCAGATGAGCGCACCAGATGAGCGCACCAGATGAGCGGACCAGATGAGCAGAACCACTGAAAAAGCATCTTTGGAGCGGACCTATCTGGTAATTTTGAGCGGACCTACTCAAAATATGTCTAAAAAGCGGAACTAGCTGACTCTTGGAGCGGATCTAACTGCTGATGTCATTTTTTGAACGTGCACGTATAAGCGAACCCCTAAAATCCTAAGTTCTAGGTTGATTTTAGATCTGAAAATTTCAAGGGTTTACTAATACATGATTCCGAGTGCACTGTGTGAAATTGAGCTGGTTTTACCGTGAAAATTTTTTGAAATTTAAAGAAAGTGTAGAAAAACAGATGAAATGCAGCTGAAATGGCAAGAACTCCTCCTCCTGAGCTCTGATACCAATTGTAGGATCGATTTCGGATCCGAACGAGTCGGTTAGAAGAGTTTTTCACCAAAACAAGAGGCGGAAACAAGTGTTTCGGTGTAATTCAGCAAGTATTCACCTTTAACTGTTGTTTTTATTGATATACAATCAATTACAGACCTGACAACACTTCGGCAGCACTTCGTGGCTCACCGGAAGACAATCACCTAGAACTCTATATGTGATTCGCTCTTACAGCTATATATAGATGACATGGATTCTCTTATATGTACATGACATATAAGCGAACCTCACACTTGTACATATAAGCGAACCTCACACTTGTACATATAAGCGAACCTCATCTCAATGACATACGGATGAAATCACCTAAACTTTATGAACGAAATCACAATTTCTTATCATAAATCCTTTTGTCTCTTATGAGATGATACCATGATGACTTCATCATTATGATGTCATCATCCAAAATGATGACATCACCCTCTTTCAGATCTGCAACGAGACTGAGACTCGACATAAGACGAAGACGACAGATGTATGCACCAACAATTAACCCCTAATGTTATTTGTTATCAATCAATACAGATTAAAACGGGATTATGCAATTTAATCATCTCCGATTAAAAGGTTTCTACACCCGACCAATTGGTATTTTTATAATACCGTATCCCAAACCCGTATAAGGGAAAATAAGTTAAAAGTATTTACCTGAGCTAGCAATGCAATTTATACTAAGCCGTATATTCTAATCAGCAAGCACAAGTACTTCTACTGGGGCTCTAAATCTGGAACGAAGGTTTTATTAACCTATTAGATTCCTAACGGGTCTTAGTTAAGTTGGAACTTAGACCGGTTAGTTTTAAGGAAAGGTTTACGGTTCAAAATGCATGATTAAGAGAAGATCGGAATAGAATGTGATTTAGACCCAACAAGTTTAGAGACTTGTATAACATGGGTACACTAAACACATTCTGGATTTTGAGGCAAAAATGATAAGGTCTGACCCATTTTGGTCAATTTATGCAAACTAGTTACATAAACCGACCCGAACGCGAAATATGCGTGACGGGTAACCATAAGAGTCATATACATGTTTCCTAAGTTAATATGACTTAAACATGTTGTGATATCAGTAAGATACCTTCCGTTATGCCCAAAACGAATTTAAAACCAATTTATGCCCTATAGGGGTATTTTGGTCATTTAAAAAGGTTATAAAGGAGGTTTAATATAAATCTGAGTTTCAGGTCTGATTTAATCAGTGAAAATACTTAATTTAATAAGTTATATCAATAGGGTATTACACATATGTGAATTTTATCATTTATAACCAAACTATGCACCGAAGGGGCATTTTGGTAATTTCACATAAGGTTTAAAGGTCAAATTTGGAAATCTGAGTTTAAATCTTTTGCTTACTGTTAAAATATAAAAATTTACTGAGATTATCAGTAGGCATCAAACCTTATATGTTTAAAATAGTTTTAATACATACTATGCGTTAAAACCGCTTAAAAAGGCGATTTTGAGCTATTTCCGGGTTTTTAAAGAAAAACTGATATTTTTATTATTCCAGAAGGCTAAAAATATTTTATTTATCTTATTAGATCAGTAGAAAAAGGTTTGGTATTAAAAGGATTTGTAAAACTCATTTTATAGCCCAAAAGGGCAAAACCGGCAATTACCGAATCAAGCTTAGAACTCTAAGTTACGATCAGCCTAAAAATAAATAAAAATCTCCAAAAATCCCAAAATATTATTTTATATCAGTAGGTAAAAAGTTTGGTATCAAAAATTGGGTTTAGATAGGCTATACGCTAATTATGTTGTTTAATTAATAAAAAGCTTTTCATTTACGCTAATGAGCATAACTCCTAATCTAGACCACAAACTGATGTCAAATTTTAGGGACAAGTTTATAATTCAGTAATAAAGGTTTCTATTCTTTCATATTTTCAAAAACATCGTTTTAAGGTCAAAAGGGCATAATGGTCAATATTTAAGCATATAACGGGAACATGTAAATGAATAGGATAACTAAGGATCCAAGTTGTATAACCTCAGAGGGTTATACTAACCTATAACATGATCCTAATGGAATCCTAAGGCATATCTAAACTAAGCTAAATCGGGTCAGAACTGAAAGTCAAAGCAAAAGTCTACTTTTGCGACTTTCGGTTCCGAACCGATCCTAAACTAGAAATTGTCGGGTTGAACATGCTTAGACATGTTCTTATACTAATTACCAAGTTATACAAGTGTTAAAACAGGTCTCATAGTTTCTACATTGCTAATTATGAATTTATTTTCAAAATGGATTTCTGTTGACTTTTTATTATTAGGTTTGACCCGACATTTGACCAAGCTAGGGTGATAATCAGTAGGTGCCCTCTTAGGGGTTTATTACCTAAACAATTACCAACTTATAACTACTCTTAATTTGACTAATGACTGGATCATTAGTGTTTAATCACTAAGTCAAACCTTAACTATGGTAAGTTTGACTTTTGACCATTAAACTAATCAAAGCAGAAATTTGGAGGTTAAGGACACTTACAAATGGGTCCTTATTACTGAAAAGAACTCCAAGGAAGTTCCAAATGCTCAGGATTCCTACAGAAATGAGAAGATAGCAAGATGGGATGAAATGAGCAAATGAAAGTGTTGGGTTCTCATCCTATTTATAGTTTTTGGACATGATTAGGATTGAGACAAGTGTTTGAAGGGTTAATCAGATCACTACACCTGTTAGGACAGCTGTATAATTGTCTTGAAGCCCAAGGATTCGGTTTTGATTGGATGAGAATGGAATAGAGTAGTGACCAAGCAAAAATTCGTATCTGGAACATGCTTACGGACCGTAAGGTCCAGTGTATACGGTCCGTAAGGACCTGGTCAGCAAAGCAAAGTTTCAACTGTTGACATGTTTAGCCCCTGCACTTGCATAGATGAGTTTTTGGCACTTCTAACACCCGTTAAAATATTTTCAAGGCTCTACAATGATGCGTAAGTATAGGGAACATGAAATATGCTCAAAAACATGACGGATGTCGGTTCGTTTGGTCGTACGGTCACGTTGTTTGGCTATTTAGGACGAAACACGGACGGACGCGAAAAACGAACCAAATTACGCGACGAATGGAATTTTATCAAGCCAAACACCAAAATAAAAATATTTTAGTGCTTACATAATTTTTGGGTGTCCGGATATATTCAGATTGCAAGATATGCGCGAAAATGCACACTTGTGCACTTTTTGACACTTTTAGTCCCTACAAGACGTAAAAGTTTATTTTTGCGCACCAAACACCTCTAAGCCTATATCTAAGCTATATAAAGGATAATTAGGGTATTATTAACTCATGGTTATATTCCGGAAGGTCCGATACCCTACGAATCGACATACTTTTGCAGTTTGACGTAATTAGTCCTTTAATTGCGCAAAGTAGCGCGAAACGTTGTTTAATGATACTCAAGCCTTCCATGGCCCATAATGGGCATTCCCAAGCATATACTTAAATATTACTACACTCTCGTTCGCTTAAATGGTCACCGAAAGGCGTAGATTCAAAAGTTGACGCTTTAGGTCCCTCTATTGCGCAAACTTACGCTTCTCATCATTTAATAGCATTGAAGCCTCATCTAATCCATATTAGACATTCTTGAAAGTATTATTAAATATCATGATGCTTCGGGTACGCTAAAAGGTCATTCAGAGGTATAATTAAACATATTGACACTTTTAGCCCCTCTAACTTGCAAAGTTGCGCGTAACTTTACTTATAGGCATAAAAACCTTAGTCGGCCAATAGTTGGCATTCCTGAGAGTATAATCAAATATCATGAAGCTCCTGGTTTGTTAAAAGGTCACTCAGAGGTAATAATTAACATGTTGACGCTTTTAACCCTTCATTGTGCAAACTTTCAATTAATTACACAAACGGCTACACTCGATCGACAAGTGGCTCATTTGTGAATATAATCATCGTGAGAGGTTATTTAGAAACTTATTTTAGGTATGCTAACACTTCCAGTCCTTTCATTATCAAAGTTTTTGATTTTTCGAAAAATTAGTCCTTTAATTCAACATTTGACTTCATTAGGGTTTATTACACGTGTCAATACACCATTGGTCGCGATTTTACGAGGTGTTAGATCTAAGTTGGAGGATGGAACACTGAGGTCACCCTACATGGGGTAAATGAAGGTGTGTAAGTAACAGATTTTAAGCGGAAGATTCGGATTTAGAATTTAAAGTACAAAAAGTATGTATTCATAAAAGTATTATCTAGTCTAAGTACTCGTAGTGACACTAAGTTGTATGTGATTTCATGGGTATAAACTCGATTATTATCACAAACTTGGCCAAGTTCATATATATATATGTATATTTATATAGTTATATTTATAACGTAAAACTAAGTCCATCATAGATTGTCATATATTATCATGTAAGTCAAGAATGGAGGTTTAACCTCTTTATATGATTCACCACTACACAAAATCATCACAAGGATGATTCGGAGGGTCATAAATAACAAGAAATAAAGAACTAACTAGTATATTATCAAGTAAATCATCAAGTGGGGTGTGGAATCAAGTTAGGATTGCCAAAGCATCCAAAGTTCACATTTGCATCAAACATAAGTCTCACCATATGAACTATGGCGAACTTATGTGACTTCAACACTTGTGGGTTGTATTAAACCCTAATAAAACAGAAGGTTTAAAGGTTGTTTGTGCCTCTAAACTTGTAAGAATCGACTCTAACAAGTTCCACAACCATTGATGGGTTTAGGAGGTTACTAGGTACAAGATTCAAGTAGAAAAGTTAAATTTTGTAAAAGTTAACCAAGCTTCTTCCAAAACAGAAAGTTTGGACCTCAAAATGGTGATTTTCCACCTTAGATTACCATGGTAACTTGTGGAAACACTCCTAGAGTTGTAGAAGAAGAAATGGTAAAAAAGAGTAAAAGAAAATGAAGTTACAATAACATGAACAAAAACAGAAAATTTATCTTACTTTGGACCTCAAATATGGTGAGGTTTCACCTTAGTTTTCCATGGCAAACTTGTGAAAACCTTCCTAGAGGTTATCCAAGTAAGTTTGAAGAAGAAACAAGGAAGATTGAAGAAGGAAGTGAGCTAGAACTCACTTTTTAGGACCTTGAACTTTCTGCTCAAAAGCAGAGAATTTAGGGAGTTTTAGAGAGTTTTTGAGAGGTTTGGAAAGTGAAAATGAGAGTTAGGATGAGTGTATTTATAGTGGAAATGTTAACGTTAGTGTTAATATGGTTTTTAATGAAGTTAGGTGACCCAAATGGCCAATCCCGTAGCATGAAACGAGCTGGGCACGGATCGAGTCCTTCAACGCGTCACGGGAGGAACCACCCCCCCTTGTCGCGAGTCGCGGCTGGTTCCAGTCGGCATCTTTTGCTCTTTTTTGTCACTTGTGGTCCTTGTAGTTGTTTACTTGATATTTTAATACATAATTTACGTATTTAACTTGTTATTAGGTATGTAAAGCATATCAAAGGATGAGTTAAGTATTGTAGATATAAAATGAAATATTTGCATGTATAAAACGTATGAAGTCATGTATTTCCAATAGTTGTTCGTAAGATACACATGTATTTACAAGAATAACGAATATGCATCAAGTGTGTATATGAATTAAACGTATAAACAAGCATGAATAAGTAATGTATAACTCATATAAATAATCAATTTTATTATGATCAAAGCCTCGAGTTTACAACGATTCAAAACGAAATACGATTACAAGGGAACAAGTTTCCGAAAATAGAAATACAAGACAAGCGTTCTAATTAAAGAAAGTTAAAAAAAGAGTCGTTACAAATAATAATAATAATAATAATAATAATACTTGAAATATAATAAAATAATAAAGCATGAGTTATATACAACAAAACAACCCAAGAGTGCAGGTTGCTATTTTCTTTTATTAGATTTATAATTCATTGATTAATTAGGTTAAGTATCTATCTATTATACTAAATGAATTCTCTTAAGCCACAAGGTTTATTCTTGGCCAATCATTTTGATGATGTGGACATGCTCTAAAGGCTGATAATTAATTATGGGCGGCAATTTCATTTCCTTCATTCTCCTTTCTTTTCAATAGGTATTCCTATATCTCCTTCTCACCTATGTTTCTTCCTACAGCCATCTCTCTCCTCAACCTTTCCATATCTTATTTTGCAAATCGCAAACCTAGGTGTCTAAAGCAAGGATTGAAAACATCGATTGAAGGCAACAAGTAAGTCATTTTCGATTCTAAATCTGATCCACATATGTTTTTATGCATTGATTCGTGTTTCATATTTGTTTAATCTTGATTTATCTTTCATAAACCCTAATTCTCAGCGAGGCGATTCTCTGATTCATCCTAAATCGTTACCCTCTGAACTAGATCTTGGTATGTTAAGTTTTAATCTTATAATCCTACGTTTCTACAAAACCCTAATTATGATATGTGCGATTTTCAGACCTTCAAACTTCGAAGATCCAGAAAGAATTTGAGGGCTAGGGTATGAGATCGGATTCTGATCGTGTGAAACGTAATCGTTTTTGTTCAGATCTGGTTTTAGTTCTTTGAATAAATTGTAAGTTTCTTTTAGATACTTAATGGAATTCGTTAACCGTATTTTTGATACCTTTCGTTCACACTCCGTCACGTTTGTTTCGAATTTATGGTTCTCAGGCATTTTTTTGGAAGAGGCTTTTTATTCAGGTGCGTTTGGATTAGGTGCATTACGATTTCAATGTTACAATTGGGGTTTTCAATTGGGGATTTAACGATTTTAGGGTTTTAAAAGGTTTAATGAACACATTCGGTGTATGTCTGTGAATTTCATCCCAGGTCTTCAATCCTTTGATTTCTATATTTACAGGTATAGATCTTCAATGGAAAGATTGCCGGATTGCAAAAGCTCAGCAAGAATTGCTTTGGAATGTAATTCTGCAGGTATTAAAATCATTATGTTTTATGGGTTTTCTATATTTAATAATTTCAATGGTAGTTTTATTATATTTGAGTTGGAAATTTATTAGGCTTTGGCTAGCTGTTCAAATTTAATTGGTTTTTTTATTTTTAACTACATGTTGAAGATCATCATCTATATTCAATGAATTACATGCATATAGGTGCTTCGAAGATGTGGTATGGTGTATGTGGGAAAGATGGTATTAAATTGGAGGCGATGTGAGAAAGCATTTGCCTTATCTTTTTGCTGAACAACCTGACTTGCTTCGCAAACTTGTGAGAAATATATCTGTTTGAAAATTAGAAATAAAAATATAGTTTTAAATGAATAATGCGTGTAAATTTGTTCATTGTGATTCAAGTCACACAACTTTCACCATTCATACTAAAAGCAGGAGTTCTGGTTTTTCGCGTTTAGAATCCACTGGAGTTCGTTATGTCATTTCCTCGAGCATATCATTCAGGGTTCAACTTCAAAAATTATTGTTTAGCTTTAAAAATTATTGATCTTGCAATCTTCCAGCAACTTCAATTTTTTTTTTTTTTTTTTTGTCATATTGTTATTTGATTGAAATTTCTTAATTTTTTCTTGGTAGTTAACTTCAAAAGTTAGGGTTATTTTCTTAGGTATCCTTCCAAAATTTCGTATTTTTTTTATTTATATTCTTCTATGTTCTATACTATCATATGTATATAGTTTCAAAACACTAAAAATTTTTAGAGACTTAAATAGCTTGTAGTAGTCTATTTCACTAAATAAAAGATCTCAATGTTTCTCATTTGGTATTTCCATGCTTTAAATCTTGACCTGGGCAACCTGGCTTGAAGAGATTTCTAATGATTTTGAATTGTTTTTCAGTCAATTTTGGTGAGCTCGATGCATTGCTTTGGTATTGTTTATGTGTAAATGGATGAATATGTGGTGGAACCAAAGCTTATAGAGAATAGGAATCAAGATAAAAGTGGGGATAACGTAGAAGATGGCAAATCATAGAAACTGTTATTGCCTAACAAACACCGATTATCAAAGAAGTCTGAAACTAAGCACATAAAAGTGCAACTTACTCAAGATTTGAAACATCAACTTGAAATGACGCGAACTCTACTTCAGCATTATGCAGAACTTTACCTGGTACTTTCAGTCCTATTATGATACCTAAATGTACAATGTTTTGGGCGTTTGTAGGGTATTTGCTTATTTTGATGTAAATCCTTTGCAGGCTATAATGGAAGCGAGGTTGGACATTCTGGCACGGATGTGGTGGTTGCAAAAGTGGAATACATTGAATCTGACAAACTGAATGATCTTGAAGATGTTGGTGAGAGTCTTAAGGGAATCTGATAAACTGAATGATCTTGAAGATGTTGATGAGAGTCTTAGGGGAATCTGATAAACTGAATGATTTTGAAGATGTTGATGAGAGTCTTAAGGTAGTTTTCTTTCAATTTTTATCTCATGATGGCCAAAGTATCTGTTTAATATGAATTCTGATTATAAATCCGCCAATAACAAAAAGGTGTAACTATTGTTATTTGATATTTCCCCGTTTTTGTTATTTCTTCCGGGTGCTTTTAGATGGGTTAGGGTCTGACTTGGCTTATTTTTCCTTATGTTTTTATCTTTCTTTTTGGTTTTAAGTTGCCTTTTTAACGTCTAATGTGGTGTCAAGAGTACCTCCAACTCGTGCACATGCATCTTTGGCAGCATCATTGGAGGATGGTTGTCAAGGTGCTTCTAAAAATGTGGGAGTGGCGGATGGATCCAAGTAGGAGTGGTGCATGGATCCGGGTCTGAAAATAGATATCTTATTATTATTTATCTATTTATGAGAGGTAAAATTATCTTAGATCCTTTTATCATTCTCTGTATGCCAGAGGTAGCTTCTTCCAACATATTTAAAGTTTGGATTATGTGAGTAATATAACGGTCTAATGCAAAGCCATGTCAGCAAGCACCGAAATAGAGGTATTTACAGACCCGTTCCTCTTATATCAATTTTTTTTTATATTGACCTATTTAAGATAACATATAACCCGAATCAACCCATTCATAAGTATGTTATATTGTTATGGATCAAAACATCAAATCTCGGACCTTTATTATTGAAAGTCACCTTATTAGTGACGTTCAAAATATTTTTTATTATTATTTTTTGTCGAATAACGTGCCTCACATTATTTTATGAAAGTAATTTTGATACTTTGACTGCTTAGTCAACATGTGCTAATGTTAGTGATAGTAGCTACAAGATAGTGGTAAAGAAAGAACTTAGCAAAGGTTGCAGATCGTTCGATATTATCATCTCAATTGTTTCTTCTCACCATTAATCATTGGATTCCTATTTCGTATCACTACAACAACGTCAATACACCAGGTACGATCCAGATTTGTATATTCTATAACTTTGATTGTTGATTTTGAACCATTTTTTTTAGATCTGAATATGTTCCGTATCTAGGGTTTGTCGTTTTCCAGCACAGATCTTCAAATGTGATCTAATGCTTCATTAACAAGGTACTGACCTAATCTTTATATTTTTTTACGGTTATGTTTTATGAAGTCTGATTATTACTATGGCAGGTTAATCTACATGTTGGATTCAAACGCAAAGTCACTAATAAATGAGTTTTAACAAGGATTGCATACCTGCATTTGTTTTGATTTTGAAATTATAGATGGCGATGGATGTATTAGCGGTACCATTGCCACAAAGTTCTTCGCCATTTCCAATTTATCTCGACAAGATCTCAAGCAGGTATATCACTCTGAATTTTGTAAAGAATTTGTCATTTTGTAAACCACTAAACCCTACATTCTACATTATCACGTAGAATTTGAATTTTGTCTTAATCGAAGCCTCTTTTGATTTTATAATGTGTGAGCGACAAATAATTTAAGTCTTCTTTGATATTATAAGTTTGTATACAGATCAATTTGGATATAGAAAGTTGTAAGCATTATGACTAAATTTTTAGTATTCTTATACACTCAAAGTGTTTCTTATAGTGAACAAAACTATTTTACATATAACCTAAGAAGTAACGGGTAGACAATTTGCTCCAGCTTTCATTTTCACATTAAAAAACCCAATGATTAATTAAAGTATGATCACCTAAGAAAATGGATCTAACGAGGACTAATAAATTTTATAATTAACATTGGAGGGGAAGTGAAGATTTGGTGTATGTATTTAATTTATGTCTCCTCACTCATTCTTTTTTTGAGGTTCTAACAGTTCGGTGGCTGACTTTGTGTCTTGCTTTTATGCAGATCGGTCGTTTGTTCCGTTTTTCTTGCTTTTATACAGGTATGTCATCGATTTTCCAAGATTTTGTTTTTTATGTGTTAATATCCTAAGTTATCGTCATTTTTTGTGCTCCACGCCTAATATGATTTTTTGACAACTTCTATCATTAAAAATATTTTTTCACTTTTCGTTTAAGTTTAATTACTGTTAGTGTTCAGTATCAAATAATTACTTTCAAAATTCATAGTTATGAGTGATAACATGCTTTAACTTTTTGGATAAAGAGTGATCTTGAAGTGGTTATACGAGAATATGCATTCTTTAAACTCATGACAAAATCTAGAAATGGATTTAAATGTTATACATGTTGGTTCAATAGTATAGATACAACCCATTTTTTATCTAAGATTAACACGTTTCTATTTGAAATAATTGTAATTGATGGATTTTGTTCATGTGCCATTTTGCCAGCAAATATTAAGGACAAAAAATAATATTAAACTTCCTATAAGGTTAAACTATTACATTAAAAAAACCTTCTCTAAATCCCTTTTGTGTGCTTCCCTTCTTCATTTTCTAATGCTAAGTGTTAGACAATGCATCAACAAATCCATATGAATTAAGTATTAGGATGTTTATGATATTAGTTTTTATTTTGGGGTTATATTTTATAAAACATGTTTCCATGTTTCAGCAACCCCTTGGTAGCAATGCTCACGGTGAGATGAAAATGTAGTTATCATTCCAAATAATCAATCAAAAGTAGGTGTATACCGTGTTTAGTTAAGTTGACTTATATGTGTTGAAAAGGCTATTATATGCTGTTTGGTATAATTGAAAAAACATGAGTTGACTTCAGGAAGTCAACAGGTCAACAAGAGAAGACAAGGATTTAATCCATTCTACAGGTACATGTACGTACATGTTAGTGGATCTTGGCCTGAAAGCGTTAATTATAAAGAAATTATTGTTAATCGAAGCCTATGGATATATTTTGTGCGTGTTGAAAAGAGTTAAATAATATGCACTTATGATCTGAGTCTTTTATTATTGTATCGGTCGTTGCAGGTTTTCGTTAATAGACGTCGCTTGATATCATCCATCGTCAATGGTATTGGGTAATGAATTAGTGATTAAGAATTCAGGACTTCGCAATGATTCACCTTATGAAGAAACCGATGGCTACTTTATGCAATATGGTACTTGATTAAAATGTTTTAACACGGTGTTAAATTGTTTATTTTACTGTATACACAAATTTTAGGTTAATCAATTAAGAGGATCTACTAATTATGCTATTGTTCATAATTTATTTTGTGTATTTTGCTATATGAACATAATTTAGGTTGGAGTAAATTGCCAAAATCATCTCTGTGGTTTGGGTATGTTTGTCATTTTCATCCAAAACAACTTTTTTATACAACATAGTCATTCACTTTTGAAATTCTTTCCCATTTTCATCTAAACGTCTAATTTACTTTATTTTTTCTATCAAACATTTGGATGAAAATGGCAAAAAAACACAAATCTCAGGGACGATTTTGGCAAAAAAAAAAAAAAAAAGTTAGACGTTTGGATGAAAATGACAAAAAATCCCAAAAGTGAAGGACTATATGATACAAAAAAGTTGTTTTGGATGAAAATGACAAATATGCCCAAACCTCAGGGATGATTTTGGCAATTTACTCTTTAGGTTATTTTGCTCATCTTCTTGAATGGTTAATTAGTTGATGATAACTTATAATATAACTTTGTAGAGGATGAACACTACAAGTTTAATCAAGGTGTGTTACTCTGGGAATGGAGCTAGGTAAGGACCCCTAATATCGTGGAAGAAAATGAACAATGGATAGTATCAACGGTTTACTAATGCAGCAAAACATAGGGGCGAGTAGTGATTCATGGCAGTGAAAAGATGATAAAGAGCTCAGTTTTTCAGTTAAAAAGTGAGGTTGGATATGGGTAGTAAAGTCGATATTAATGTAGCAATGGATGTTACTACTGGAACAACGGTGCAACACCAAAAGCGAATCTTTCTGCCTTGAGAGCTATTCCGAACACGGAGGCATTAGCAAATAGAGGTATGATCCTGCCCTCATTATTGTGTAGGTTGTGTGAGCGATCGGTAGAGACCGCGGACCATGTCTTCGTACAATGTTAGGTGGCACACATGGTGTGGACATAAGTGTATGCTTGGCTGAGAATTCCGTCGGGTGCTGGGACAGATTCGGTGGGAAGTAGACTGCAAAATGTAAGTAACTTGAGCTTAACGACAAAACGGAAACGGATAGTTCATGTGATTTTTTTACATACTTTATGGCGTCTATGGAAGAATAGAGATGCTAAACTATTTGATGATAGAGACATTTTGGTGAGCAAACTGACTGAAGAAATAAAAGAGGAGTCGATCAAGTGGTGTCGATAGAGATTAAAGGTATCAAGTGTGTCTTGGTGTGAATGAGGGCTATTTCATTTAGCAATTTAGAATCATGTTATGTAACATCAAGTAGTGCATTTGAGTTTTTTTTTTTGTAGTATCTGTTGTCGCTGTAATATCGGCCGCTTAGCGTCTTGCTATGTGGCCGGTTTGTGGGTAATAAAATGTTCCGTTTTGAGAACATTTCTTTCATTTCAAATTTTATGTCAACATTGTTAAATATTATATAATTAACTTTGAGTAATCCGCGAAACTCGCGGGTTCTTAAACTATATTTAAATATATATAACATATATTAAAAAAAATTCTAAATAGTTCATATAACATATATTTGATTATTTACATTTTCTATTAGGTTAAATAAAAAAAAGTTAAACTGAGATAACTCTATTAGTTTACAGGGCAACCCAAAATCTAAGTGGGTGCCTCCTTCGTTAACTGGTCGTATGTTTCGCAATGACAATCAACAAAAGTCAAAGGTAGTCACTTTCTAGAGTTGGTTTGTACTTGAAACAACCCGTCCTCTTTCATGGTCAATTGTATGTTGCTTTAACAATGGTAAAAACATGAGATGGAGTGAAAATACCAATACTTGACAACGACAAACCTACAGATAAAACAACTAATGTGGTTTATAAAGAGATTTTCAACGAATTGTGATCGTTGCATATTCATCTATTTCAATTTGTCGTTGTAATCTAATATATTCATTTGTGTTTTAACGTGTATAAAAGTATAATATTTAATGTCAGCGGTATTAATGAAGAAATTTCTTTTACCAACCCGTGTAACACACGGGGTCTTAAGCTAGTGTGTGTATATATAAAAACAGGGGTAAGATCAAATAAAAAGTTTATTTTGCCTAAGTAGGATGAGAAGTAATCTTAACCATTCATTTTTCAAATCAATGGTTAAGATTAAAGTGTAGAAGAAAGGAGGAGTGCAAGGGTATTTTGGGAAAATCCTATTTATAGACTTTCTCTCTCCACATGCAAGACAAATGCATATTCCACCCCGGCCCGTTTTTTAAACGCTCATAAGTCATAACTTTTTTATACGACATTATTTTTTCATAAAAATTTCACCGTAAAATCGAGCATCTTTTTATCTTTAATTTGAGTACCATATTGCTATATAAAATATGAATACTAAAAAAACCCACTAAAATGTGTTGTATTTCTATGTTGTATAACATCTTTTTGTGCTTGATTTGTGTACTATATTTTTGTGCTAAATTTTTTGTGCTGACTTTTTTTGTCTTAAATTTTTTTTCTCAATTTTTTGTGCTGGATTTTTTTTGTACTACAGTTTTTGCTTAATTTTTTTGTGCTATATTTTTTTGTACTATATTTTTTGTGTTATATTTTTTTGTACTAGATTTTTTGTGCTATCTTTTTTTGTACTACATTTTTTGTACTATATTTTTTGTGCTAAATTTTTTTGTACTAGATTTTTTTGTTGTATTTTTAAAAAACAAAAAGGGTGCTACATGTCATTTTTACTCCTATTTATAAGAACCAAAATGCCCTTCATTCCTACTTATTAGGTGTGCCACATGTCATCATCACAATCCTTCTTAGGCTACTTAGGCAAAATCCACTTTTTAGTGGATCCTTCCCCTATAAAACCATAGTCAAAGTGTACCGAATTATGTTGTTACCTTATAATGTTCTAGATTAGGAGATGATCGGAATAAGAAAAGGTTGCCAGCAGAAGATATCGCTTCTATGGTGATGTCAACTGTGGTTCAGAGGTGGCCGGAAGGTAACTTAACTGCAGAGTGGAGATAGTAGACATAGGTGATGATGGTTTCGTTAGACTGTCTCAGTTTTCTGTTATGAGGTTGACAGTAATGGCGGGTTTCAGTGCTTCTAGTAGATGGAAAAAAGGCGCCAAAAAGTAGAAAAGCTGGTTCGGGTGTGCTTCGGATGGTTACATAGTGTTTTGATATATTAACAGAGGTGGTGGTTAACACAGGTAGGCTGGATTTCACAGTAGTGGTCGTTGAAGGTGATTGATGATGAATATGTGAAATGGGTTCATGCTTCATAATTTTATTTGCATGATCGTAGTTAAGTATAAAGTTGTCGAAGAGACATGAATATATATACCAAGTGCCTGCCAATGAGCTTGTGGTGGAGCCGTAAGGGATAGACATGGGTTTCCAAGGGACCCAGGTTCAATTCCTGCTTCCCCCATTAGTTTTCAGCAGCACCTGGTGATGATGGAAGACTAGGCGAGTAGGCGGCGATCGCTAGTTCGATCCTTGAACTGAACGGGTTTTACCTCACCGCAGTGTCGTGCTTTCGGGCGAGTGTTCACGGGCTTCTGCCCTAAGTGAGGGTTTTCCCCAGTTCGGAGACGAGTGTATCCCGATATGGTGAGTTTCGCCAATAGCCCATTTAGAAAATTCGTTGACCGTTAAAAAATATATACAAGTGCCTAGAGTAGAGGCCAAGTTTTTTCTGTAAAGGCTCTAATCCAACAGTAATGTAGACACGTTGTATGCTTAGAGAATTCTACATGGTCGTTTTAATATGCTTCCACGATGCCATGCTCACATATATTTGATTATTTCATTCTTTCTATTTAATAAATATATAGAATATAGAATTGGTTTATAGTTGTATGTCAACCGTATAACACCTGTACATACCTTTATTTCTTATTTCAATTTTCTTTTCTTCAATTTGATTTGTAGTTTAAACAAGAAATTCTATTTTAATTCCACGAAAATATATATGTTTGTTATACACTACATTAAAATTGATACGAGAATAAAATTTTCCTTTTTCTTATTAGAATATATTTTATTATTTATTGATTAATTTTTTATATATATTAATTTAAAATCTATACATATAATAAAATAAACCAATAAAAGGACACTTATCATTATTCTAGACTATCCTTAATTATAGATAATTATTTATTTAATTTAAATTATTAAATATTAATTAAATTAATATAAATCTTATAAACTCTAAATCATTGACATAAACTTAACTTCAAATAGTAACGTCTTATCTAAACTAAAACTTCAAATCGTAAAATCTTATCTAAACTAAAAAGTATTGTTTCACTTAAAAGTAGATAAACATGCATATTATTTATTGTTAATGTTATTATTGTTAACTATGAGAAATTTTATTAAACAAATTATTAATCAAACCAAAAATTTAAAATAGTATTAACCTAATTTAAAAATAATAAAAAATTCATTTTGATTTAGAAAGATTTTTTTTAACAATTAGATAAACTCATGTAATACACAGAGTTTTTAAAGATATAACATTTGTATTATTTGTTATATAAAATTAAATTTATTCAATCCGTATAATACACGGAGTTTTTTTTTAAATATAATTTTTTTATTATTTAGCATGTAAAATTACATTTCTTCCACCCGTGAATACACATGGTTTTTTAAAAATAATTTTTTTATTGTTTGATATATAAAATTACATTTATTCAACTCGCACAATACACGAGTTTCTTAAAGATATAATTTTTTTTTATTATTTAATGTATAAAATTATATTTACTCAACACGTGTATGATGAGGTTTATAAAAATATATTGGTATTTTATTTAGTATATAAAATTATATTTATTAAACCCGTGTAATACACGTGGTTCTAACATAGTATCAAATAAAAGAACTTAATAATAACTATGTACTAATTATCATTTATAGTTTTGAATTTTATGGGCATTACACATACTCTACGCTTTGACGTTATGATCTTTCTCTCTGTCTCTCGCTCTCAAATCCCTTTGTTATCCATAACTGTACTCTTCCAAACATTTCTATCTCGATTCCCTACTTTCATGGCTGTGTGAAACGTCCCTCTTTTTCATTTCAAACATACGATTGTCGTTCAGTTCAGCATTAAAGAATTTGAAGGATAGTTTCTGCTGCTAAATTGATCCTAATAGTTAGGGTTTAATACATAACACCATCCGTAATGGTTCATGTGAAAGTGAGGCTCACATGGTATGGTGCGTGAGACCATAACACATGTTCTAAGTGTATTATCGAAATAAATACCATGCCACATGATGATCCCATAATTGAAATGCATCTCTTTTTATCCAGGTTGTTAAAAGTGCCTCTTATTACTTGTCTGTACATTGATTATGAGAAGAACAAAAAACAATGATATGAATAGAAGACCTTGAACAAGATATATGCACAACAAAAATACTTTTGCTGGCAAACTACCAGACTGTCGAGGACCTTATTACTGCAGTTTGGAAAACACTAGACTTAACTTCCCTGGGTGCATTCAGAACCTTTTTTTGTTGCTTCCACTGTCAATGAATGATAAAAAAACAAATGTTAGGAGTTTGGTGAAAGAAATAAGATCAAAAAATTCAAATTGCAACTATTTGAAAGGGAATAACTCACGATCAAGGGAACCAATTCCTAATTGTTAATCGACTGTCAGAGTAGTCCTTTTGGATATTCCTTTTCCGATCCGCCCTACAAAGTCATTCGGCATGTCTCTTACTTTTAGTATCTCCAGACGCTTTGGTTTTGTGAGTAGTCTACAAGGGATGTTCTTTAACTTATGACAACGTCTGATATCTAATTCTTTGAGGTTCTCCATTGCTTCTTCTTCCACATCCCATTCCTCCAACCCCTTTAGCTTCCACATCTTAAAGACCTCGAGTTGCTTAAATCCTCCTCGAAGACAGACCATTCTTTCTCCCGTGAACGAGTCACCCAAAAGCCTCAACACAATCAAACAAGGTAGTTGTCCTAACGTCTCCATTGGATCTTTCTTTAGCCGAGAGATTGAAAGTGTGAGAACCTTAACTGTCGGCGGGAATTCATTTGCAGTTGGTAATCTAGAAAGATTACCATACAGATTAAGATGGGAAAGTTTAGCTAAGGTGGCTAGTGTTTTTAAGACTAGCTCCGAAGCTTGGTGTGATCCATTTAAGGAAACCAACCTCAAAGACTGAAGATCGACTAGCTTCTCAATCCAGTCAAGTAAGACAACTTGTTTTCCTGTGCTTAATTGGTATCTAATACCTAATTCTCTAAGATTAAGCAACGTTATTAAACCTTCGAGCTTATTTGCTGATATCCTGTCATCCAGAACCAATCCCCAGAGGGTTACAAGAGTTGAAGAGCTGCTAGGTGGCATGGTTAGACGAACATTGGTGAGATTGAGATGGCGGAGGCGTTTAAGCCTCCAAATCGAGTCTGGAAGACTATTAACATAGGTTTGCTTTAGATCTAAGGTTTCTAGATAGGATAGATCTCCCACAGATTCAGGGAGCCACTCCAAGAAAGTCCTTCTCAGTCCTAGGTATCTCAAATGACTCAAGTGACCCACTGCATCGGGCAGACTCCTGTTGCGTGCCCTTTCGAGGTCAAGCACCCTCAATAACACAAAATCAGTTCTAATAGTTTTACCTGAAACCATCCCCACTCTTGTGGTGATTATGCCAGAAATCATGAGTCGTACATTAACCGGACCCATTGCATCTTGAAAGTTCTTCGAATTCTGGCGGATGTAGAAAGGACTGATATCTTGGGCTTTTGGCAACAAATAGTCATGAAAAAACGAAACTAAACGGCATCGCTTCGGGCTGTTGTCCAATCTAAGCTTGGTTATCTGAAACATATTAAGACCCACTAATTTTTCGAAACATTTTTGTGCCAAATCCTCAGGAAACGGGTCTTGGAGTCTTCTCTTCACAAAACCCTTGGCTACCCATAGCCGGAGCAACCGCCGTACTGGAATGACATAATCTTTGGGGAAAAGAGCCACGTATAACAGGCAAACTTTCGAGCGGATTTTCAGGTTGTTATAACATAATCTCAGAATGTCATCAGGAAATCGACCATCGTCAATCACCACTGGCCACCTTTTTATTCTATTATTCGAGAGCAGCCCCGCCATTAGAATGATGTTTCTAGGCAAACCATTGCAAATACTCAAGATCTTATGTTTCAAACTTTCTGTGATTCGACCAGCTTCCTTTTCCTTTCCAGCCTTGTTCAGAAACATTTTCCAGCTTTCGTCTTCATCTAATCTGTTCATAATATGCGGATTAAGTTTCATCATCTCTGGAATTTCTCGAGACGTAAAGATTACTTTACTTCCATTTGTAGCATCTGGGAATGCGTCTTTTAGATCTTGAAGAACTTCATAACTCCCAACACCATCAACTACAATCAGGTACCTCCTACCCTTCACCGTTGCGGTAATTTTTTTCAACCCAGACAAGATGCGCTGTGCTGTATACTCCTCTCCCACAGAAATCCAGTCATGGTATTCAAAGTGGTCCTTGATCTTCTTATAAACCGCACGAGCAAGTGTCGTCTTCCCAGAACCTCCTTCACCAACAATCGGGACGAACATGTCCATTTGACTTGTCAACCGTTTCACCAGGCTTTTGATATCATCTTCCAGCCAGAAAATGCCCAATTCACCTACTATGTCCATCTCCTACACATAAAGCTTATTTCATTTAGTATGGTGAAATTTGGAAGTTTTATGAAAATGAAAACATATACGTAATCAAATACAATAGGGGATCGTTATGTCTCTTTCAAAGCACAAGAAGCATCCCATGTTTTGTGGTACGAATCAATCCAATGTTTCCTCTAGTTCTTGTGCCACAAAACATATTCGTTTTTAGAAATTAATTGGGAGTATACTTTTAACATATTTAAACTTACCGGCACTTCCAATGCTTCCTTAAGTTTCTTTACCACCAAACCCATTGAGGGTCGTTTTTCTCGATCATTAAGTAAACACTGACACGCGATCTTCGATATCTTATCCAAGGAACCTGGTGGGAATTGCTCCTTCATAGCAGGATCAATAATCTCATGTACTTTGCCTTCTTCATAGTAGCGTTGGACCAAAGGGGCTAGAAACCTATGTTCATTATCTACGTTCTTAAAGCACAACCTCCCGCATAAGACTTCAAACAATACAACCCCGAATGAATAAACATCAGATTCTTTTGTGAGTACAAAAGTATTCCAATACACAGGATCACAATAACCATTTGTGCCACATGGGTTGGTAATGACGGCAGTTTCTGGTTCGTTAGCGCGACTTAGTTTAGAAAGTCCTAGATCAGATATCATAGCTTTCCAGTTGTGATCTAATAGAATATTTGCACTCTTTATATCCCTATGGATAACTCTCTGATTTTCTGCAGCATGGTGGTGTAGATAATCCAAACAGCTGGCCACGTCGATGCATACATCAATCAGTTGCTTACATGTTAACGGACATACAGTTGTGTCCATAGTTAAAAGCTTATCAAGGCTTCCATGCTCGGCGTACTCATAAACAAGGATTTTTTCGTTTCCTTCTTCGCAGTAGCCAAGAAGGGAAACCAGGTTTGGATGTTTAAATCGGGAAAGCAAATGAATCTCATTTAAAAACTCTTTAAACCCTTGACCAGAAATGTTAGCATCTAATCTCTTTACAGCAACAGTAGTAAGTTTACCCAAAAGTGAGAGTTCCCCTTTGTAAACTTTGCCAAATCCACCTTTCCCAATAATAAGTGTAGTAGTGAAGTTTTTAGTGGCTATTTCTATATCCTGAAATCGTATTCGGAGGTGATCTGTCTCTTTGAACAACGCCATTTTTCTTCAATCGTAAGCTTGCTGAAGAACCAGTCTCCTGTTGATCCAATATAAGAAAAATAAATAACATTCTACAAACGAAAATTAACAAAGGTCACTTTCTTCCTCGATGCATCTTTAAGTTATTTAATTTGTTATTATGTTCATCGACGCTAGACTTTGTTTAACTTTATGTAAATTAAGTAAAACTAGTGGATTAACCCGAGCTCCACGGGGCAGGCCAATTTTTAACAAAATATATATAGAAACTTAAACGCAATGATAATATGTAAATTAAGTAAAACTAGTGGATTAACCCGAGCTCCACGGGGCAGGCCAATTTTTAACAAAATATATATAGAAACTTAGACGCAATGATAAAACTTTGGTGTTGATAAAAAGAACCAGAAAAATATATTTTAGTTGGATGAACCAACTTTATAAACCCAAAACATGTTTAAGCGTTGTTATTTAGTTATATATATTCTACATGCTACTAGGACTCGAATATCAAAACATAAATACAAAAACATATCGTAACAGCTATTACTCTGACAGAGAACCCCAAAGCATCAAACATACAAAACGAAAGAAATAACATCAGAATGTGCCGAATTAACGCAAGTGTTCCCATTTCTTGATTTGTTCATATTTTCATCGCAAACTCAAAAGAAAACAATAAGGTCCTCACAAAAATAAAAGAAAAAAGTTGTTAAAAAAACCTTAAAATCTGGCAAGGTAGAGTACATATATCCATAATAACAAAAATCAAACAAATTATTTTAATAACTGAATGATGCAAATAATAAAAATATACACACTTTAAATGATCCTTTTTCAACTTTATAACCCAAAATATACAAAATAACTATTTTAATAGTCGACTTTCTTGTAAATGGAATTTCGTAATATCTCCAAAACGTGTTCGTTTCAATATTGCATTCAACTTTAGGCTATGGGGTATGGGGCATGGGTTGGGGCGTGGGTTGGCTGAAAACGCCCAAGCCACCACCCCGGTGGCTTGAGTTGGGGCGTGGGTTTGGGCGTGGCCCTTGGGGCTTGGGTTTGAAGCCGGGCGTGGGGCGGGCTATCAAGGTGACATGACGGACTCTCAATGGCCAAACCAAACTCATGCCCCCAACCCAAGCCCCACCATACCCCATGGGTGTGGGTTTGGGTTTGTTTTCCACGTGTCAACTCGTGCCCCCAAACTCACGCCCACCATACCCCATGGTCTTAGTTATTAATAGGAAAAAAACCATTTATAAAACTAATACTATTTAGTAGCTTAATTTAACATACCACCACCAAACATTTACTAAATTTACTATATATTGTTTTGTTACTTTTTTATTTGGTTCTAGATATATTAAATATATCATAATGAAAAAAATGATTATTTCCTTTAGTTAGTTTTTCAATAAACTAGAAATTCAAATAATATGTCGAAAGCAATACATAAAGAACCACACCATCACCGGTCACCACGGTTCACCTTTTGTTTCAATAGAAATTCAAATAATATGTCGAAAGCAATAATTCAAAAACCCAGTTAGTTCCGGGGCACCCTCGGTGACTCCCTTCGGGGACCAAAGTTGCCGAGCGGTGATGTGCTGCCAACCAAGAGGGGAGGGAAATCGAGGGGCCAAATCGGTGGGGAGTCACCGAAGAAAGGAAGGAGAGAGGGAACTGATGGACCAATGAAAAATTTTCTTTTTTTTTTTTTTTAATAAAAAAACAAGTCACCTAATAGGGGAGTGCCGCCATCAAATTGGGGTGTTAGGGGAGTTTAAGAGGGGAGTTGACGTGGCACACGAGGATTGGTTATGCGTAAGAGAGGGGACTCCCCTCTTAGGGGAGTGCCCCGGATACCCTAATGTAACACTTGATGTGATGATTGCTTCTTCTTTTTTTTTTCTGATGTGACATCTGACGTAGTGCCTATTGCTGATGTGTCATCTGATATGACGCTTGTTAGTAACATGACTAGGGCTGCAAACGAACCAAACGTTCGGCGAACAGTTCATGAACCGTTCGGCGGGAAGTTCGTTTGTGTTCGTTCGTTTATTAAACAAACGAATACGAACAAGAAATTTCGTTTGTTTAGTTAAATGAACAAACATGAACAGAGGTCGTGTTCGTTCGTTTATGTTCGTGAACATTCGATAACGTGTTCGTTTATATTCGATAGTTCATTAGTGTTTTTAGTTTTTATATTTATTTAAATACTTCAAACTTTCGACAAATTAAATATCTAATAAGTGTCAGGGTATTATATATTTTGTTCATGAACGATTATTTGTGTTTGTTTGTTTCCATTTGTGTTCATGAACATTAGTTTGTGCTCATTTGTGTTCGTCAACATTCATTTTTGTTCGTTGCCTAAAATTAACAAACAAACACAAAAAAACACGAACAAGTTCATTTCCTTAACAAACGAACACGCACATAAAATCTCGTTCGATAAGTGTTCGTGAACGGTTCGCGAACACATATATTTCTTAACAAACGAACACGAACAAGGTTGTTCGTGTTCGTTTGGTTCGTTTGCAGCCCTAAACGTGACATTTGATATCAGCTAACTGAGTTAGGGTATACGGTGTGGGCGGCAAACCAGATCGGCAAATGGGTTTGCCGAGCGGTAACACCGCCGCCGACCCATTTTGCCGATCAGTAAGGTTGCCGAGCGGTGTGGGTTTTCCGCGCGGGAAGAGACCATTCAACACTTATTTTTTTTTTAATGAAAACAAAAAAAAAAGTTTACCAATTCAAGGGTTTAACCATTGCCAACACTTTTCAGTATAGTTTAAACTTTTTAGATGAAATGACATGGCACCCTCTGATTGGTTGATTTTAAAGTTTGCCACTTTCAAGTGTTTAACCACTCCCTACACCCTTAGGGTTCCTTTAGTTTGGGAGTATAGAGGAAAACAAGTTGAAAGTTGGGAGTTGCGTGGTACAATTCGTAAGTTGTAAGTGTTATCCGCTAAATGGTGAAAGTTGTGGTTATTTAAATTCAATATCCCAAATACTTACAAGGAGTAAAAATTTGTTCAGAAAAAAAAATCTACTTAACTTTCATTAAATGTTCTAACTTTTCAAAAAAAAAATCTATTTAACTTGACTAAACTGCCATTTTGGTCCATGAGATTTGTTCATTTTTGTCACTTTGTTCTAAAACTCAAACCTTTTGAATCTGAGTCCCTGTGGTTTCAGTTTTATTGTCATTTTGGTCCAAAAGTAAAATCAACTCAGATTCTCAAATAAAATCATGATATTTTGTCATTTTCCTTAGGGACAAAATTTTTATTTGGAATGAGACTTTCTCTGTACAAGACCGAATTGGTCTCCGGGGTCATGTCAAAGACATTCCCCCGTCAGCCCCGCTCTTACTGACGCGATGTTCGATCGGGCCCCGGTCGTTGACTTCCGCCCGGAAACCATATTGCCCCACACGAGAGACTCGCTAGGGTAACAGCTGGGTAAAACCGGGTTGCCCTTAGGACCGCACCATGCCTCGGTAGGAACGATCCATCCTTAGGGACAAAATGATCATTATAAGTTTTATTATAACAAGTTATTAATTAAAATAATAAAATTAAATAATGTTCTTGACCTTATTTATAATCAGATTTCATCCAAACATCATCTTCAATTCTCCAAACCCAATGCAGAGATTGTAAACCGCCACCACGTCTGGGTACAGCAGCTATCGACTTGCTTCTTTTGAATACAAGATTATTGTTTCAATCCGCACTATGAACACCATCACCTAGATCTTTCTTTTTCTTCTTTTTTGACCGAGAAGATAAAGTATCAAGAACCGGTTAGAATGAGAATGAGAATGTGGATGAGAATGATGCTAATGAATATTATCATGATAGTGACAGTTATTAGGGTTGATAATGGTATTTGTTGAGTTTGTGAAACGTGGTGGTGGTACTACAACAGAAGATAAAGTGGTGTTGGTGGTGCCAATGTCAGACCTGAAAGAAGGTGATGAAGAAGAAAATGAAGGGAACACAGCAATAGGAAAAGAAGAAGACACCAACTTGCCTAACTTTTCTTGAAGACATAATGCACAAATGCCCCCAGCTGGTGTGTTGTTTTTGAATGGGTGCTCAGTGCACAACATGCTTCCATCACCAGTGTCTTCCTGCATGATCCATGATTTTAAGATTATCAAGATTTGGATTTGACCCCACAAAGATCTAAGCTTTTTCAATCTGGGTTTTTTTGTTACCTTTCTTGATCTTGATGTATTGTGTTGCACTGTTGCTCGTGTTAGTGAGTGAGAGTGTGTGTGAGAGAGAGAGAAAATGGGTCAATGAGTAACACCGTGGGGTATGGTGGGGCGGGGGGTTGAGCTTGGGTTGGGGCATTTGCTGACACGTGTAAAGTGAGCCCCCCACTGCCTGGTTACATGTCCGCGGGGTATGGCGGGGCGTGGGTTGGGCTTGGGTTGGGTGCACCGCGTGGCAGAATGGTTTTTAAAAAAAAAATAAAAAAAATTTATAAAAAATCACACAACATTTATAAAAAATTTCAAAATTTGAATTGGCCGCCTAACGTGGCGGGGTGACCCAATGAAATACCGCCAGCTCGCTTGACCATTGCGCCCCACGCCCGGCTTGAAAGCCAAGCCCCAAGGGGCCACGCCCAAACCCAAGCCAACCCGTGGTGGTGGCTTGGGCGTTTTCCCCCAACCCACGCCCAAACCCCCGCCCCATACCCCACGGTCTAAGATCAAAGAACATTATTTAATTTTATTATTTTAATTAATAATTTGTTACAATGAAACTTATAATAACCATTTTGTCACTGAGAAAAAGAACAAAATACCATAATTTTATTTGAGAATCTAAGCTGATTTTATTTTTGGATCAAAATGACAATAAAACTGAAACCACAACTAAAGTGACAAAAGTGACCAAACCTGAGACCAAAATGGCAGTTTACTCATTTAACTTTCATTAAATGTTCTAACTTTTTTTCTAAATGTAAAAAAAATTAAATAATATATCAATTATGTTAATCAAATGAAACATATGAATCTTGATGCTATATTGTGATGTTTTTTTATTCAACTTAATTTGATCAGCTATGAAACTTGCGTGAGTCCTTGCATCAACTACTTAAAGGTAGCTCTAATGTTTCTAAATTGAGTAAACAAAATTAAAGATATATGTGATCGTTGGCAGCTATTGTATATACATGATACGAAGACACAAAATGTTATAAACGAACTTACGAACACGATACGATAACTTATCGTGTTCTTTTTTTTCAAACACAAACACGATTTATTTTTTTAAAAGGTGTACACGAAAAATACTTGTCAAAACCTGTTTACCGGAGCACTATAATAATCACATGTTTAGAAACTTGGTATACACAAAAATAAGACTTGTTCAACAAGTACTTATATAATGAAATCAAGTAAAAAAGCAAAATAGAAGAGCAATAAAAATGTCATTACAAGCATATTGCATATACGGGTACTTAACACACTATCCTATATCCTATGTTTTAGTTAATAAAAAATCTTAACATGTATTAACAGGTACTTAATATGTAAACAAGTATTTTACCTGTTCAGACACGAAAATTAAAAAGTTCTATCGCCTCTCCCTACTTAATATACGAAACATATTAAGGTCATAGGTTAAGGGCATACACGAAATATGTCTGTGTCTAAAATTGCCAGCCTTATTCCAGAATGCTACATGTTATGAAATGGAGCCCATGAGATTTTATTGCGCCACCTAAGTGTCTCAGCGCCACATTAAAAGGGGCTTCAATCATTTAATTTTTTTTTTCTTTTGTACTTTTTTAACTAATTAAAAGAAAAATACCATTTAAACAAATTAAGAAAAATACAAACCCCAATGTTGTTGCTCCTCCAAGGTTCGCCCCTTAAGAACTATATAATAAAAAATTATAAAAAAATAATTAAATCAATAAGATACTTTGATCAATATTGAAGAAAGTGGATGGTTGGAGGGGAAGAAGAAATCAAAAGAAGATTAATACTAAATAATTGGATAGATGTTGGGTGAGAGATTGATGCATACCTGATCGGAGAAGAGGAGGATTCCAGTGAAGAAGATGATGGATCAATAATTGATGAGAGGATTGAAGTAGTGGTAAAGGAAGATCATGTCAAATATAATGTAAATAAAGATGTGTCGGCTTCTATTTAGCCAAAAAAGCTAGACGATAAAAATGAAATAAAAAAAATATGACACTATCTTTACTTTTCAGCCTAATCAATGTGAAATCAAAAGGAGGGCCACTTCATTCTTTATTTTATTTTTGCGGAACAATCATCATGGACAGCTCACACACATCTGAATTTATATTTAGGCTAGAAGGTGTGCGGGCGTCAACCCCGCCAGCTCAGACGCTATAGCGCCCCAGAGCGCTATCCCACCACACCGTCGACGTTAACTAGGGGCGCCATAGTGGGCTCGCCAAGATGGTAAGGAGCAACCAAGCGCGTGGACCGAGGGACATTTAAAGTTTTGACCGCTAAACGGCCATATTTAAAAAAAAAATCATTTTTTTATAAATTAACATTATAAATACCCCACATTCCTTTCACTTTTTTATCTCATTCATCTCACTTTCTCATCACTTTTTATACCATTCTCTACATTTTTTTAAAACATTCTCAACAATGTTTCCCAACAACCCAAACCCATGGGACCCGAACAATCCGTTTTAGCAAACTATGCAAAACAACGAGCAAGAGGACCGCTATCGCCGAGACCCACGTACGGGTGAGCTTGGATATTATCCAATGCCACCAACCACCCCAACTTCTCCTCATCCCACCACTCAACCGACGCCCCCATTTTTCGGGTATTATTCTCAACCCACATTTTTTCCCTCAAACATACCCCAAAACATACCCGAAACCCAAAACACAACCGAAACCGAATCCGTTCCCGAAACCAAACTCGAATCCTCTTCTAGAAAAAAAAAAGAAGTCATAAAAAGAAGGATGGGACCGAAAAGCGTACTCCTAAGAAGGTCGAATTTTGCTCGCCTAAGGAAGAGTTCGAGTTGGCAAAAGCATGACTCGACGTGTCGGAGAACGAGATTGTTGGTAAGTTTTACATACTTTTATAAACATATAGTTTTGTAAATTTATTTTGTAATTCAAACATATGCTTTTGTAAATAATTTTTTTTTCTAGGAAACGACCAAGACATAAAGATTTTTTGGGGTCGTATACGTGAAAAGTTTTTCGTCGCAATGGGTCCATCGAACAACCGACTCTTTTTCGGGAAAGTGGGTGCTATGAGGACGAAGGTTAGCAATTTCAACAACATATATACTAATTTCGTCAACAATAGTCGAAGGAAAAGTGGTGCGAGTGACGTCGATGTCATGACACAAGCCCACAACGACTATAGAATGTACCATGGGCATATGTTTACGTTGGTAACCACATGGGAGCTTCTTCGCAAATCTTCAAAATGGCATCTTGTACAACCGTTCGACCCAACCCGCCCTAGATCCAAACGGTCCAAATCGACATCCAACACCGAACCATCTGGGTCCGATGCTCGTACAGTAATTGATCTAAAAGACGATGCTGACGAATTTGAAGAACCATAAGAGCTGCCTCGTCCAACTGGTAGGGATAAAAGTAAGGCAGCGGCACATGGAAAGTCTACTACATCAGATGGCCCGTCAAAGTTGAGCGAGTTCGAGACAAGTCTCAACAAAATAATCTCTATTGGGGAAAAAGACCAACAGATGAGTATGGAGAAAAAATCCAAAAAGACATTGAGTTTCTCGCAAAAGATTTGTCAAATCTACCAGAAGAGGACCGAGTCATTTTGGAGGCTCGTAAGGCACAAATTCGGGCAAAATATATGTAGTTTTTTTTTTTTTCTAGCATGTTGTGTTTTTTTAGTATGTTGTTTTTTTTTCTAGTACCTTGCGTTTTTTTTAACGACTTTGTAGTGTTTTTATTTTTTTAATGAAATTATATTTTTTTTTAATTTTCTAGTTATTAAAATTGCCATTTAATTTAAAAAAATAAATATTTAAATAAATAAATAATTAGGTAATCATGACGGGGGCTCCATCCACACGCTGCAAATTAAAGGGGGCATGATAAAGCTCCAAGGCTGACATGGCGCTGACGTGGATCCTACGTGGCCTGATAAAGCCCCTAGGAAGCTCCAACCACACCCTCCAGCCTTAGAGTTAAATGACATTTTAGTTTTTTTGTTTGTGTTATTTTGATAGTTTAGTCCAAATGTTTCATTTTTCGTCTGTGGGTCCAAAAAGGTTTCATCATTGCCATTTTAGTCCACTGGGTTAACTTCATCTGTTATTTCTGTTAACGAGAAGGGCAATTTGGTTATTTTATATTGCCAAATTGTCCTTTTAGTTAACAGAATTACATATAAAATGACTGAATTGCTCTTCTCGTTAACAAAAAAATGGATGAAGTTAATCCAATGGACTAAAATGTCAACGGTAAAACCTTCTTGGACCCACATGTGAAAATTGAAACATTTGACTAAACTAGTAAAATGACTCAAACCACAGGAAGTAAAATGACATTTAACTCAAAAAAAATTTAAACAACTAAAAAACCAAAAGAAAAAAAAAAACTACTCGTCGTCATCATCGTTCTTGTTATTTATCATGCGATCCAACCATAGATGTTCAACCAAATGCTCGTTTGATATCTTTACTCAACGAGTTGAGTTTTTTTGGTAATACAAGTGTTTTTCATAATCATGGCACGAGAGAGTTTACATCAAACACGCCCCACTCCGGATATATGATATCAACAAGATAATACATGTACTTATAATGTAGGGATGACAATGGACCGGGTATGGCTAATCCCATACCCACACCCGGTTGTAAAATCTTGTCCCATACCCGGACCATTACTCGTCGGGTATTTGACGGTATTTACCTGTCGGGTATCGGGCATACCCGCAGGTATCCGGTATACCCGTTACGATTTTCACGAATACATATTTTTTATTTTCCTTTATAATTTTAGGTTTTAAAAATTCATGATAAATAACATACATATTATCAACACCATAATAACATTTGATATATTTAAAAACGTAAATATATTATAATATTAATCTCAATAAATAATTTTGTATTTCATAGCATAAAAATATAAATAATGCCATCAAAATATATATTTAAAATGAGAAGTTTATTTTTCAAATAATAAAGCTACAAGAATTATGAGACATTACAAAACTATATTTAAAGGAAAATATATATAAAGCTTAAAAGTTTTCGGTTATATATTTCGGGTAAACGGGTACATAGTTTCAGGTAATCGGGTCGAGTATCATCTAGTCCCATACCCGTCCCATACTCGCGAAATATTTTTTTTCTATACCCATACCCGACCCAATACCCGTCAAGTATAGGATATTTTTGCCATCCCTAGTAATGCACACCATTTGTATAAAAAGATGCATCTGGTGCAACCTCGTCTATGGCATCATCGATAAGATTCGGTGATTAATTATAAAATAGCTAGATCATTTTTTGCACCGACCATACCCATAGATTTCGAGACGCGACTATTTGTAGCATTAGGGTTGGACCATTGTGATCACCTCAGGTGTGTTCGCCTTTCCAAGAAGTTGGACATGTCGCCCAATCCCAATGCGTGCAATCAAGGCTACCCAGCATCACAGGAAAACTGTGCAATCCTTTATGAGCCACGTATAAAAGCTGAATATCACTGGAAGTCAGACTCCTTAGATATCGTCGTCCATATAGATCGATAATAATAATAACATTTTTAACGCATAAATAAATAACATTAATATAACTTAAAAATAATTAACAAAAATGCTAAAAATATACATTCACAAAAATGGTCAAGACTATCCCGACATATGCATTCAGACATTCTTAAATACTCGTCTCATGCATCGATCGACATACCTTATGCTAGTTGACGAATGGAGGTCGTATATTCTTGCAATGTAAAGAATCCAAATTTACGCCTTGCATCATTTCTTTGTTTGAAAAATATATATCCGCGTTCTAAATCGTCACTAATATGCAAAAAAAAAGGCTGCTCATACGAAAGCGGCATTGAAATTGCTCATCGTCGTACAACGGATTATCAGAAAAATAATCAATCACCAAACGCCGATGAGCACCTATCCAATCACGTTCAAGATGTGGTTTTCTAGTACATGGTTGTGACGATTCGACTTCGTCTCTTAAAAGTTGAACCGCCTCCTGGGCCACAGTTAAAAGCAAGTCATTGAACGTTCCTGAGTTGGCTGGAGAGTCTCATGAAGACTCCGAATTTGATGACATTTAAAAAAAAATAGAGATTTTTGAGAGTATATTGTGGAGAGTGTATGGAAGGAATGAAATATATGTGTGTTTAAATATTGTTTTTAAAAAGAATTGATTTTTTTAAATTTAACCGTTGTAGAACAGTCAAACTTCATGGGCCCTACAAAAAATTCTTGTTGAAGCTCGTTATTGGGGTGCCGTGGGTTCAATAGCGTCCCTTAATAGCGCTCAGGAAATGGATATGGATGAGGGACGCTATTGATTAAAAATGGCTTACATGAATGGGGTGTCAGCCCATACCACTTAGCCTAAGTGAGAAGACATTTAAATTGTGTATGATATTTAGAGGCTCCATCTTAAAAGGAAGTTAAATGCGAACCTATGCGTAAGAAACAAGAATCAGTGATTCAGCAATTGCATCATGTGTGTGTTAGTAATCTAGAAAATCAGTGAGCATGCTGCAAAACATGTGATTCTCTTGGTGTTGTGTTGTGATAATCAGATTGTCAAATAATCAGGTCTAACAATCACTACTAGAAAACCAAGGGTTTTGCTACATAAAATTTGCTATGCATTTTTTTGTCGCAAATTGCTACACATTTGCTACAAAATTGCGACGCAAAAAAAAAACCCTAAATTTCCTACGAGTTTTGCTACGAAACTGCGACACAACAAGAAACCCTAGTTTTTCCTACACAATTTAGTCGCAAAAGCCTAGCAAAGTTCAATTTTTTTAATTTCCATTAATGTATAAAGATAATAACAATTTAAAACTATGTAGTAATTATAAATTATTTTTACTTTTCTACGCATTTGCTACAGACAATTTTACAGAACTTGAAAATTATAGGATGCGTCACAAATGATTTAATTTTTCATAACTTGCGACACATTTGCTACGTAAAAATTTATTAAACCAAAAAAATACGGTAAGCGTAGCAAATGCGTCACAAAATGATTTAGTTTTTAATAATTTGCGACGCATTTGCTACGCAAAAGTTAATTAAATATGTGCGTAGCAAAATGTAAATAATTAGTTAGTGTTGCTACATATTTGCTATATAATTTGTATTTTTTTTCTAGATAAATTAAATTGTGTATCACAAATGCATTACAAAGTGATTTAATTTCTTTATACTATATTATAATGCATGAGGGAGATGCATTTTAAGATACCCTAAAAATAAGAACTTTTTCCCTCTTGATTTATGTTGAATACACCCCTAAAATGAGGCTAAATTGGTCTTTTAAACAATAATTTTATTTTAGCCCCCCATCTTATTACACTTAAATCCTTGAATTTTAACATAATTATGGGTAATTAGTTACACTTTTCCCCTCTACAACAAACTTATAATTCTTTTACGTATTCTTGCCATATCTTATAAACTATAATATTTAAAAAAAATCCAAAAGTACCATGATGACCTACTCATTTATGTCGACGTTTCCATAGTTGTCTTGGTCAGCGAGCCGCCTCCCGCAAGACGTCTCTTGCAAACACCCATCTCAACGCTCCCTCCTTCTGTCTCTACTATGTTTTCTTGTCTATTTTCCAGCAAGGAGAAACGACACCACAAAACTCGTAGGCAACATCAACAGTCACAATCTCCATTACGTGCCACTTCAGTCGACCGCCAGACGCACTGCATAATCCCCAACCATCACTGTAGAATTTTCGGCGACAACCTATATTTTTTAGATACATTCGATAACGCAACCCAGGTACCCAAAATTGTCTTGTAAACTAATTTGTATCATTGGTCCTTTACTTGACTGTATGCTTATAATGTTGTTGGTGAACGTTCATATGTCAAACAAAAAGGATATATTCCGTCGCCGTGTGTTTTACCGTGTACCACCTCTGATGTCAAGAACGACAACTGCTGCTGTAGGGGGTTACCAGAAGTGAAGATTGAAGCTTATGGGTGATGGTGTTGAGGTGGTGGGTGAACTGTGAGATAGATGATGAGAGAGATGGATTTATAACAATAATAATAAAATAATATATATATATATATATATATATATATATATATAAATAAAATAAATGTAAGAAGCGTTTTGGATTAAAATGGCTAAAAAAACTTATATGTAATATGATCAAAATACCCCTAAGTTAATTGATATTTTAGACGAAGTTAGTGGGTTTGATGAAAATGACAAAAATTGTAAACGACAACCACCTAGGGGAGAAAATAAACTATTTGGACTAACGTGTCATTTTAGGGCAAACCTTAATGACTAAAATGGCAATTTAATCATTAAATAGTAAAATTATTATATAGTTATATAATTATAATATGAGTAGTAATAATTACAACCCAGGTACCCAAAATTGACTTGTAAACTAATTTGTATCATTGGTCTTTTATTTGACTATATGCTTATAATGTTGTTGGTGAGTTCATATGTAAAACAAAAATGATATATTCCGTCGCCGTGTGTTGTACCGTGTACCACCTCTGATGTTAAGAATGACAACTGCTGGTGTAGGGGAAGGGGTAGGGGTAGGGGTAGGGGTAGGGGGTTACCAGAAGTGAAGATTGAAGCTTATGGGTGGTGGTGTTGAGGTGGTGGGTGAACTGTGAGATAGAGGATGAGAGAGATGCATTTATAACAATAATAACAAAATACTAATTATTATAATTACAATTTTATATAGGCAAATTGGAAAATAATAATCCCATCTTTCTGAAATTGGCCGATAATAATCCCAAGTCAGTTATTAGCCAATAATAATCCGACCTCGTCCAATTTTTTTGTAAAATAGTCCGCCGTTAAAATAGCTTAATGGAGTTAAGTTCTTTTCTGAATTACAAACCGATGTTTTAGGGCTTTTGATCAAAACGAGGATACGAGTCGATTGATGTAAAACTTACCTCAAAATACTGTCCCAACCCACGAAAATGGTGCTTCAATTCGGGTGTTTAACTTCCAATTAACAAAATTCAAGCCATTTCGAACACAATTTCGAGGTAAGTTTTACATCAATCGACTCGTATCCTCGTTCTGATCAAAAGCCCTAAAACATCGGTTAGTAATTCGGAAAAAAAACTTAACTCCATTAAGCTTATTTTAACGGCGGTCTATTTTACAAAAAAGTTGGACGAGGTCGGATTATTATTGGCTAATAACTGACTTGGAATTATTATCAGCCAATTTCAGAAAGATGGGATTATTATTTTCCAATTTGCCTTTTATATATAATATATAAATAATAAAAAAATAAATGTAAGAAACATTTTGGATTAAAATGGCTAAAAAAACTTATATGTAATATGATCGAAATACCCCTAAGTTAATTGATATTTTAGACGAAGTTAGTAGGTTGGATGAAAATGACAAAAAATTATAAACGTCAAGGACCTAGGAGAGAAAATAAACTATTTGGACTAACGTGTCATTTTGGGGCAAACGTTAATGACTAAAATGGCAATTTAATCATTAAATAATAAAATTACTATAGAGTTATATAATTATAATATGAGTAGTAATAATTACAACCCAGGTACCCAAAATTGACTTGTAAACTATTTGTATCATTGGTCCTTTACTTGACTGTATGCTTATAAGACTAGTGGGTATGGGGAGGCTCATCCCCATGAGAATGGGCCGCCACGTCAGCGCCACGTAGGAGGGGCTTGCAGAGGATGGACCTAGGGGGGTGGAGGTGCCCCACACTATTATAAAAACAATTAAAAAATATAAGTTATTTGTTTTTTTAGAGATAGAAAGAGAGAGACAGGACAGAGAAAGAAGAGAGAGAGAGAGATGGAGGCCCGTCATCGTCGTCTTGCTGCAGCCGGTTTTAACATGATGGGCCGAGGGGGGCGGTGTGGGGGACCGGCGCCGGGCTTCGCGGGGCCTAAGCCGGCCCCATACCCCTTGGTCTAATGTTGTTGGTGAACGTTCATATGTAAAACAAAAATGATATATTCCATCGTCCTGTGTTGTACCGTGTACCACCTCTAATGTCAAGAACGACAACTGCCGGTGTAGGGGAAGGGGTAGGGGTTATCAGAAGTGAAGATTGAAGCTTATGGGTGGTGGGTGAATGTGAGATAGAGGATGAGAGAGATGCATTTATAACAATAATAATAATAATAATAAATAATAATTATTAAAATTACAATTATATATATATAATATATAAGTAATAAAAAATAATAAATGTAAGAAGCTTTGGATTAAAATGGCTAAAAAAACTTATATGTAATATGATCAAAATACCCCTAAGTTAATTGATATTTTAGACGATGTTAGTGGGTTTGATGAAAATGACAAAAAAATTGTAAACGACAAGGACCTAGGGGAGATAAACTATTTGGTCTAACGTGCCATTTTAGGGCAAACCTTAATGACTAAAATGGCAATTTAATCATTAAATAATAAAATTAGTATATGGTTATATAATTATAATATCAGTAGTAATAATTACAACCCAGGTCCCCAAAATTGACTTGTAAACTAATTTGTATCATTGTTCCTTTACTTAACTGTATGCTTATAATGTTGTTGGTGAACGTTCATATATAAAACAAAAATGATATATTCCGTTGCCGTGTGTTGTACCGTGTATCACCTCTGATGTCAATAACGACAACTGGTGGTGTATGAGAAGGGGTAGGGGTTACCAGAAGTGAAGATTGAAGCTTATGGGTGACGGTGTTGAGGTGGTAGGTGAACTGTGAGATAGAGGATGAGAGAGATGCATTTATAAAAATAATAATAATAAAATAATAATTATTATAATTACAATTATATATATATATATATATATATATATATATAGGATAAGGATCATGTGAGAAGTAGTAGGCTAAATGAGAAACTTGAGAAGCATTCTGAACCACACATTTTCCCTAAGCAAAAAAATGCAAAAAAGAGGTGAAAAAAATGCAATTTTTTTTTTTTTTTTTTTTTTTTTGTAAAAATCGCAGCTTTTTCTTTAAGAATAATTTTTTTTTTTTTTGGATTTATACATATGTGTATATTGTTAATCTTTTTAACTATACATATATGTATATTGTCAATTATACATATATGTATATACATGTTTAAAATTGAAAAATAAGTGTTATTTAGGGTTTATCTTTAGTATTTAGGGTTTAACATTAGGGTTTAGGGTTTAGCTTTATGGTTTAGCTTTAGGGTTTAGAATTAGGGTTTAGCTTTAGGGTTTAGCTTTAACTTTTGGGTTTAGCTTTATATTTAGGGTTTGCATTAGGGTTTAGCATTAAGGGTTTAGCTTTAGGGTTTAGTTTTAGCTTTAGGGTTTAGCATTAGGGTTTAGCTTTAGGGTTTAGAATTAGGGTTTAGCTTTAGGGTTTAGCATTAGGGTTTAGAATTAGGGTTTAGCTTTAGTTTTAGCATTAGTATTTAGGGTTTAGCATTAGGGTTTAGCTTTAGGGTTTAGCATTAAGGTTTAGCTTTAGTGTTTATGGTTTAAGGTTTAGGATTTATAACACATATTTTTTCAATTTTAAACACGTATATACATATATGTATAGTTAAAAGATTAACAATATACACATGTGTATAAATCCAAAAAAATTTTTTAAAAAAATAAATAAATAAAAAATTTAATCCTTAAAGAAAAAGCTACGATGTTTCCAAAAAAAAAATTGCATTTTTTTTGCATTTTTTGCTTAGGGAAAATGTGTGGTCCAGATTGCTTCTCAAGTTTCTCAAATAGGGTGGACTTCTCTTAGGATCCCTACCCTATATATATATATAGGATTGAGTTAAAATAAGAACCACTCCCAGTTGTAAGAACCGTGAGAACCACTTCAACCAATCAGGTTTTGCCAACAGAAAGGGTAATTTAGTCATTTACCCCAATTGTCATTTCCTTCCTCTCTCTACATTAATTAGCATCAGCTTTTTTTATATGTCATTTTGTATTTATACCCATCTTTTGTCTTTCTCTCTCTTCATTCTTTTTGAAGATCAAAACCCCTGATGAAGTTTTGGATCATCTTCATCATCTACAATCATAACATCCAGCCCCAACCTCACACCCACCCCCAATCATAACAACCACCACACACGCTCATCTCCGGCCACCCTCCCCCTACCACACACCGCTGTTCACCGCCACCCAACCGTTCACCACCCAACCCAACCGTTCACCACCCAAAGCTCCGATTTGGGGTATTGAGCTCCGATTTAGGGAAACGAGATGGGGGAACAATTCCAAGCTCCGATTTGGGGGGGGGGTAGTGAGCTCCGATTTGATGTTGTGGTGGTGGTGGCGGTTCGACGGCTGGGTGGTGGTCAGCGGTGGTTGGTCGGCGGCGGTGGTTATACGGTTATGGTGGTGGTTGGTCGGTGGCGGTGGTTCTAACAGTGGGTAATGGCCGGTATTTTTTGATATGTGTTCTTGAATGAATGATGATGATACCGATTGTATTTTTGGTATGTGTTCTTGATTTTTCTGGGTTTACTTGATTTTTCTAGTGATTTCTTTGGCCTGTGTTCTTGATATGTGTTCTTGATATGTGGGTTTTGAATGTTTGAACTGTGGGTTTTTGAATGTTAGAATCGGTTTAATCTGGGTTTTGAATGTTTTTGATTTTGTCGGTTTTGATCTGTTGAATCTTGGCCTGTGTTCTTGATCTGTTGAATCTTTGGCCTGTGTTCTTGATGTTGAATCTGGGTTTGATGTTGAATCTGGGTTTGATGTTTGAATCTGGGTTTGATGTTGAATCTGGGTTTGAAATATGTTTGGACGATGATCTTGGTGGGTTTGATTCTGTTGAATGATGTTCATTATTGTTGCTGGGGTTTCATTTGATTTGATTTTTTGGGTATGTACAACTTGAATGTGTATTGAATGATGTTCATCAGGTGCTTTTGAATGTTTGAATATGTGGGTTTTGATCCGTTTTTGGTTTTGGGGCGATGATGATGCAAAAAAAAAAAAAACTCGCATATTTTGATGACGAGGGCGCGGCAAGGATGGTGGAGGGTAGGTTTTTGAACCCGCAACCCCACTTTGCAGCCTCTGATGTTCGGAAAATCTGAGCCAAAACTTTTTTTTTCCAGAATCCACGCGTTCTATTTGATTTTTGTTTGTTGGGTTTTTTATATTTTTTTTTTGAGGCGTCGGTGATGATAGCAAACTATCTGAGACACCTACCGAGTAACGATTTTCTGGGTGCGTTTGTTTTTGTGTAAAAAAGTTTTTGTAAAAGAAAAAAAACTTAAACCGTAAACTTTTTAAAGTTTACCGTAAACTTTTTTACGTAAAACGTAAAAAGTTTTATGTAAAACGTAAAACGTAAAAAGATTTACGTCTAACGTAAAACGTAAAACTTTTTAACGTAAAATTTAAAAAAAAAAATTAACCCGTAAACTATTTTAACGTAAACCGTAAACTTTTTTAACGTAAAACGAAAAAACGTGAAGCGTAAAAAGTTTTACGTAAAACGTTTTACGTAAAACGTAAATCGTAAAAAGTTTTACGTAAAATGTAAAACTTTTTATGTAAAACGTAAAAAGTTTTAACGCAAAACGTAAAAAGTAAAAAGTTCTACGTAAAACGTAAAAAGTAAAAAGTTTTACCGCAAAACGTAAAAAGTTTTATGTAAAACGTAAATTTTTTTTAGTAAAACGTAAAAAGTTTTACGTAAAACGTAAAAAAGCGGCGCGTAAAACGTAAAAAAAACGTTAACGTAAAAAACCGGGGCGTAAAACGTAAAAAACCGGCGCGTAAAAACGTAAAAAACGTTAACGTAAAAAAACCGGCGCGTAAAACGTAAAAAAAACGTTAACGTAAAAAACCGGGCCGTAAAACGCAAAAAACCGGCGCGTAAATCGTAAATAACGTTAACGTAAAAAACCGGCGCGTAAAACGTAAAAAACGTTAACGTAAAAAACCGGGGTGTAAAACGTATAAAACCGACGCGTGAAAAAGTCGGGCGTAAAAACGGCGCGTCAAAAAACGAGGTGTGAATAGGCCGGTCGTAAAAACGTAAAACGTTAAACGTAAAAATCTGTAAATGTTTAATAAAAAAACAAAGTTTAAAAAATAAGAATCTAATATAATAATACTAAAAAGTAATAAAAACAATAAAGGTAAAAAGACAAAATAGTGTAATTTTACTTAAATACCCTTTTGGATTAAAATATAAAAGACATAATAAGACAAAAAATACTTAATATTATTTTTTAATACTTTTAATCTCATCCATCCATCTACTTGATCCAATGGTTAGAAAGTGGTTCTCATGGTTCTTACAACTGGAGGTGGTTCTCATTTTAGCCATCCCCTATATATATATATATATAATAAATGTAAGAAGCGTTTTGGATTAAAATGGCTAAAAAACTTATATGTAATATGATCAAAAGGGTGGGAGTTGGCTACAAAGTCTATTTTTCCTACAAAGTGTAAAAAGTAATCAAACACCACAATTTAAGCTATAAAACACACTCAAAACTCACAAATAACAAAGTGGAGATTACTAAAACACCATATTTGTGGGTTTTGTGTTGTGTTTTGGATGATAAGGCTTTGATTTTCGAATGACTAATATTAGTGTGTTTTATGTTGATTATCATGTTGTGTTTTATATTCATAGTTCTACGGTGGTGTATTTGAAGTTTTTATGAACTGTTAAGGTTTAGATATTGTGTTTTAGTGATCTTTACTCTGCTATTTTTGGATTTTGAGTGTGTTTTATGCCTGAAATTGTGGTGTTTTATGACTTTGTACACTTTGTAGGAAAAATGGACTTTGTAGCCAAACCTCACCCACTATAAAATACCCCTAAGTTAATTGATATTTTAGACGAAGTTAGTGGATTGGATGAAAATGACCAAAATTTGTAAACGACAAGGACCTAGGGAAGAAAATAAACTATTTGGACTGACGTGTTATTTTAGGGCAAACCTTAATGACTAAAATGGCAATTTAATCATTAAATAATAAAATTACTATATAGTTATATAATTATAATATGAGTAGTAACAATAATATTAATAATAATCACAATTATAGTTAGGAAGAAGATAGTCTGGCTGTGGTTATTGGACTCCCTTTTAAATATAAACTAGTTTTATACCCGCGCGCGTTGCGGCGCGCTAAACCAAATTGTTTGGTTTAATTATATAACACAATCTAGGTAAAAAATTACATGGAGGCGTAGATCAAACCAAATTAGAGTCTAATAGTACATCTGCTTCACAACGGGTTTCATGGAGTATCGTTTGATTTGCTAATAAAATTAATTGACATAAATAATAAAATTGTAATAATTGTAATAAGAGTTGAAGTCGCGTCCTTGTATTACTGAACATCAAAGTCATCCTTGTATGACTAACTCATACCTGGCAGGAACATTCAAAGGAACATCAAAAGTTAGTCTTGAAGGCTTTCATTCTCCAAACTTGCATCCTTCAAGCACTACTAAATTGCATCCTTCAAGCACAACCAAAAAAAATTAATAAATCCATCATATTTGTTATTGAACAGTATAAATATGTTTCTATTGTATTCATTAAATTTAAGAGTTAGTTATGAGATAGAAGTGTATAGTTTTTTGACACCTACTTGTGCATTATATGCCAATAATTCTTAATCCCTTACACTATTACTGTTTTAGCTACCATGAGAATATAACAAAGACAAAGCCTGATGTGTGATTTATAGTGGAAGTGTATTATATAGAATTTATATCTAATACTTGAAAAAAGCTGTTTCGATCTTGAGACATCACAATTTCAGGTAGCTTATAATAGATTTGTGATCAATTGAATTGTATCTATGACCTACCGACCTCGTAATTTTCTATAACTAAACAATTAAGTGTATGAAATCATGTAAATGTGTATGTTATGACCAATATAAATCTGTTCCAGACATATTCATTAAATACAAAGGTTCATTTTGAGATTGAAACTCTCACATTTGTGTTGTCTGTATAATTCTCTGAGACCTACCGTGCGTTATATATCAAAATATTAATATATTATCAATGTCTTAACAAATTATCAGTTGAAAACATATAAACAGTGCATGAGTATATTGAATTTATATCTAATACTTTGTAACAAACTCGTAACCATAATTTTTTCTAGTTTCTACAAAAATAAGAATTTGAGAGCCATTGAAAGTGAATAAAAGAAAATAAGCATACCTGCTCCGGCGAGGAAGAGGCGGCGCTCTGCTCCGGTGTGGGCAGAGACATCTGGCTAGTTGGAGACCGCAAAGCGACGTCCTGCGAGGTCGATGGTGTCATGCTGCCTCTGCGTGACTTACTGACTACGTCAACAAATAAGTACATGAGTATATAGAATTTATATTTAGACTTGGAAAAAAACTTTCGGCCTCGAGATATCATTATTTTCTGGTAATCTGTAACAGATTTAGAGACATAACTGAATCGTCAATATCGGCATAGTAATTAGATATAATCAAACAATTAAGTGTACGAAATCGTGTGAATGTGTGTGTGAAATATGACTTCATCTGAAATCGAGAACATTATGATCTAGAAGAATCGCGCGCATTGCGCGTTAGGCGTTATTTTTTTTTCAGTTGTTTTCAAAAGGGCGTTTTACATTAAACGGAAGTCCAGGCATTTACTACATATTAGATTTGTTTACATACTACATTAAACGGTAAGCGGCCTACATATTAGACTTGTTTACATGCTATTGCTTTTTATACAAAATTCAAAACGGTTTCATGTTTTTGTTTGACCCCCCATGCCTTCATTGATGATTTGGTGCTTCAGTCAGTCGTGTCATCATCTCGTACTTTTTTCGACGTAATAGCTTCAGGACCTATAGTTAATAATGTTTTAGGTGTGATGTCTAATGATATAGATAAAGTTAATTCAATACTACAATGACTATAGTTTACCATGTGTACCGGCATTGCATTATATGTGTGTGTATCTAAAAATTGAATGTGGAAGTGGTAGCTATGAAAATGGTTAATGCGTAAATATGCAGAATTTTGTGTACCTTCGAGCATGTTCAGCGTACGTTTTGCTGAGGTTGTGTTTTGTCTTGTTGGTGGCGGTGTTACTGGTTTTGGGGTTGTTATAGGTGGTGTGTTGGTAGAGGTGTAGTTAGCTGTTTGTGTTTGAACGTAGTTTGCACTGTTCACAGTGCAGCGTATTGAACGGTTTTTGAGATCCTGTTCTGCCTGAACCTGGAACTGTGCTTCCCTATTTTTCATCGATTGGAGCAGCTGGGTTTGGTTCTCTTTGGTTAGTGTCTCTGCACATGTTTGTTGAAGAAGTTGATTGGCTGCTTGATCAAAGACGGTGCCGTTGATTGTTCCTGTGTTGTCTGAGATTTTGACTGATATTCGGTACCTGCATTTCGTTTTGTGTTAGTATCTTGTGATTTCTTTATAGAACTGAGTTTAATAGATACCTACATGTAAACTGCGTTGTCATAGGTCCCATCATCTACACAGAACCATTCAGAACCTGTTTGTATCATTGTTTGACGACATTTAGGACATGCATTGTAGTGCCAATTCTTGTCTGACATGATTTCTGTTATTTTTCCCTTTATTGTGAAACGCTTGCCCTGCATTTTGTTAAGTACGGTGTTTATGTCTAAACTTGTATATAGATATGGTATTTGCGAAGTGCTTACAATTATCCCAGAATTGCCTTGGAGTAGGTGTGAAATTGGAACCTCTAGGTCTGTTGTCGTAGTGATATCGCAGTTGTGCATATCCGATTTTTCATACCTGTTTAGCAAGCATGAAGGTAGGGTGTTATGTGTTGTTAATAATAACTAATTTAATTCTTGAATTGTTACAACTATTCTTACATTTCTTTTAAAGTTTCAGTCTCTACTGTTTGTGGATTTAGGTAGACATGTGTAGCACTTGTTGAAGATAGCTGTAATGTTCCTGTGATTCCACGGCCATAATATATCTTTGCTTTTAATGCTGTCATTGCTAGTATTATAGGTGCTGATGCAACGTCTATTTCAGCCATGTTGAACCGACTTTTGACTGTGGCTATTTCTTCCCAGAGTGCAACTGTAATGTCTTGATTGCTGTTAAACGCATTCAGCTATAAGTGTTTTGATGAGAGAATTGAAAAATTATTAGATAGGTTGTTTGTAGCTTACCTGCAGTCTTTGAATGATAAAACAACATAGGGTCTATTGTCGTTAGTTCTTTTGTCCTCAATTCGCCGTACCAGCAGTCCGATGTAATCTGTTATCAGGTTGTTTATATAAATGGTGACATAAATGTTGGTAGTCGTTTACTAATATGTTGTTAAGAAAATGTTTAACGTGTACCTACAACCCCTTCTGTTTTCGCCTGGAATTCTGCTCTTCTGCGTGTGGCTAGGTCGAAGTATTGTTTTGGTATGTTTTCATTGTCTGGAATTGAGGTGATGACAGTGGCGTTCCCAAGGTTCATTATAGCTGGGTGGGTCAATGTGTTCGTAAAGTTGTCTGGTTCTGTGCATCCATAACCTTTTATTTGATAGCATGTTTGTAGGCATAGTTTTGAGTCAAGATTTTTGCAGTTTTTTCCTTTCACAAAAGCCTGGATCCCCATTCCCTGCCAATTTTTGTAAGAGAACAGATTTTTTTAGAATGTACATATATAATTCTGGTGAGGTATATACACATAATTAAATAATAGGCAAATATCATCAGAAAGCAGAGAAATAATATACTGATTAATGTTTTATTAAGAGGTGACTTAACAATGATATAAATCCATGAATTAGTAGACATTGTTTATATATCAGATTATTATTTCAGTAAGTCTAAATCTTACATTTTCCTTATTTTTTTTCTGCAATAAAGAGACAATTATATATCAGATATGTTTATATATCAGATCATTAGGCGTTTTTCCAGAAATTTGGAAAGCATGTATACCTCTTCATCAACGAAGACAAAATGTAATTCGTTTTCACGATACTTAGGCACCCACTTCCGAATGACGCGCACTTCTAGCGCTGGTGCTGGGCCGTTGGGTCGCAATCCCGATATTCCGTAGCTGTCCATTTTCAGAAACCTGTTTAAAGGGAAAAACGTATTTAATAAGTTATAGTAATTTTCAAAGCGACAGTAGTTATCATAGTTGTAAAATGGTGTATGTACGTTTGATGTGAATAACAAATTTTTATTACTAACAGTCACAAAATTAGAATATAACCTGTTGTGAATTAATGTCATTTAGCAAGTCTGTGTAAACAATATTTAACGTTGTGTTGTTTTGTTCGTCTGCCTTATTTGATGTGAGTATTTTCAATGAATTTGGTGAGGTAGCTCGTGATAAGGCGACGTATAGTTGGCCGTGACTAAAAACAGGCTCAGGTAAGTAGAGACCAACTTTTTTGAGTGACTGGCCTTGACTCTTGTTTATAGTCATTGCATAGCAGATTTTAACTGGGAATTGACGACGTGTAAACACAAACGGTATATCTTTAGTGTCGTGCACAAAATTAATTCTCGGTATGTATACTTTCTTACCAACTGACGTTCCAGTTATAATGCGGGCCTCAATCACTCGTGGAAGCAGTTGTGTTACCAAAAGTCGAGTACCATTACATAAGCCGTTTTTTGGATCCATGTTACGCATTAACATGATAGGGCTATTTCTTTTAAGGCGTAAACAATGACTGGGAATACCATAGAAATTAAGCACATTTAAGTATTCAGGTGGGTACATAGCATCTATCTCGCTTCCATTCTTTGAATGTGGAACCATTGAATCAGTGCTGAAATATGAGGTGCATTCCCCAGGCGACATTGCATGAACCAAGTCATTGATCTCGTCAACTGTGTCGTTCTTTGGACATATAATAGCACGTTCTGATATTGCAGCTGGTGATGGGTTTGCTAGTAGTTGAGCATCATAGATGAAAGAAATAAGATTTTGAAGGCCATCATTCGGGTCGTTTAGTGTGAACTCGGGTGGTATTTCAATCTTTCTGATGTCAGGTTCAGGAAAATCCACGACGAGACCTTCATTCCCGTCCCCTATTCTTAGTAGCCATTCTGAAAAAATTTTGCAACTGTGCTCCTGTGGCTGAGGTTGTTGAAAGAGAATTTATGCGCATGTTTTCAGTGAGCCTATACACAGTAAAATGTTTCCATAAGTATGAATTGGGTAGACAAGGTGCAATAACCTCAGCCTTTGTGCCTTTAGGTTTTACCGGTAATGTTTGCCTGAAGTCGCCTCCTAGTAAAACTGATTTTCCACCAAAATATTGTGAAGTGTTTGATGTTAAATCCTTAAGTGTCTTATCCAGGGACTCAAAACATCTGCGATCACTCATTGGAGCCTCGTCCCATATTATTAGAGTGGTTTGTAAGAGCAAATTACATAGGTTTGACTTCTTCTTTATGTAACAAATGGATTCTTCAGTTAGTTCCAATGGGATTTTAAATCTGGAGTGTGCAGTCCTACCAGATGGAAGCAACAGTGATGCGATACCGGATGCTGCGACAGCAAGTACAACTTCACCTCTTGATCTAAGACGTGCAATGATCGTTTTCCATAAGTATGTCTTTCCTGTTCCACCATGGCCGTAAACAAACAACAAACTTTGAGTTCCATTTTCAATTGAAGACATAACTGCATTGTATACAGCTAGTTGCCCTGGTCGAAGGCCCTTGTGGAGACTCATGTGTTCAACGCGTAAGGCGTCTTTGTCATAGGTTTTCTCTTCTAAAAGAAGGCTGTTCTCAAGCACCGAAACTACAGAAGCATCTGGCATTGGTAGACCGTACTCAACCAACGAATGTGAAGTTGAGTTCGTATTAAGAAGAGTTTCCAATTCCCGTAGGACATACTGTTGTAGATCTTGATCGTCTATAACTGCTGAATGAGTGGTAACTGCAAGGCCTATACTACGGTTTATGTCGTCAGACATGCATCTCCAATTTGCCTCCCACAACCTTCGAGGACTTGAAACATCACAGTGAAGGAGCATGCAAACAAAGAGAGATCTTAGTTCAGCAGCTGTAGCCCACTCGGCAGCCTCTTCAATAGTGGTGGCCCATTCTTTGTCGTCTCCGATCAAACCAAGCCTTTCACACGCTTCTCTAAATGTTGGCATTATAGTTCCTGAGACTGTACGTACATCTGCGAAAGAACAACATCCTCTTTGAAAATTGAGTAGAAGCCGTAAATAAAAGAGTTCTCCACATGTTGGATGCACGTATGTAAGCCTACCGATTGTTGGCTCCCTTTTACTTCTTCTTCGTATCCATTTTTTTGATGACATATCCCAACGGTACTTCGTTAGGTAATCAATGTACCGAAGGTTAACACCTGACAAGCCGGAGCCACCCCCGTTGGACATCTCATTTGTATTATTCACAAACCATTCTGTTAAGGTTGTTTTACCAATATTTGAATTGCTAGTAATATCCGAAAGTCTTTGTGACTGTCTAAAAGTAAGGTTTTGCTTTCCTTCCAAGTGAACAGCTAAAACTTGAACTGGGGGATTCCTATGATGTATTGGAAAACTGAATATTCTCCACATTGCCTCATGTGGACATATAAATCGGCCATCTGTGTAATTTTTTATTTCGTCTATGACCTCCGGGATGTCGGCTGGCTCTCCAACTTGTCTATCACGTGTTAATGCAAACTGAATACGATCAGCACCTTTGGAGATGTATTTGAATAAGTATTTGATCAGCATAGTCCAACCGCAGTATTCTACGTTTATATGTGCTTCAAAATGCATTAACAAATTTGCGTTGTATGGAACAACATACCCGTTGTCTAAAGGAACGCCATTTTTTACAAACGGTTCACACGCTGATGATCTCTTATAGTGAACATAACCCGCATGATCAAACCGTGTGACATCTTCATATGGCTTAGGAAAATTCTTTTTGCATACTCCATCTTTCATGCAGGGAGAACTCATGCGTGCTAAACCGCAAGGACCGTGCAACATACAATCTGTCACAATCCTGTGGAGAACAGGTTTGAGAACAGGATCAGGAAGTTCAGCCGATATATAGTGATCCACCTGTTCAGCATTGCGTATACCATACGCATTAGACACCCATAAAAGCGTGTGACAATGTGGCAGGCCTCTTTTTTGAAATTCAATTGTGTATAAATCTGCGCAAAGAGGGAATACCACAGAATGTAAGCCACATAACAGGTCTAAACTATAAACAAAGGTTATATTTATAGTTACCTGCAGTGACATCTCCAAATGGTTTCCTATTTCGCAAGTGCTTGATAAATGCACGAACCTTCATTTGGAAGACTCTAGCGATGATATCAGGCCTATCTTGCGCATTAGCAGCACCCACTCGACAAATTTCCCTTGTTATTTCCGGCCAACGAACATTGCATGTAAATGTGATGAAATACTGAGGATTACCATGCACACGGCATATCGCAAGCGCATCTTGATAATGCTTATACATATATCTTGGTCCACCCGTAAACGAAGAAGGTAATATGACACGCTTTCCTATGGTACTCGCGTCAGTATCCCCTCTCGAAATTGCATCCTGAACACCTTGAAAAAACTCACATCGGAATTCGTCCTGGTTCGCCCTATAGTAATCCAAACGACAATGTTCTACACAAATGTAGGCGTCTACCAAATACTGTTGTAACAATTTGGATGCCCTCAGTATATGAGTGTACACATTCTCACGATCATGCATTTGATAACCGTAGAACATTATAGGTGTTAAATTCCGGTTATCAAGCACTTCTTCATCGGTCGTTGTAGGTTCAGTTCCAGTCAGCTTAAGATCTGGTGACCAACCTTGTTCAGCACGTGGAAAAAGGAGTGGGTATTGCAGAGGCATATAAGCTGAGTGAAGCTTGCTTACCCTATGAGGAGTGTTATCTTTACTTTTGATGATGACATCAAAATCTGCGGACAATTGGCTGTTGTCACAGACTATGGCACCAAGAGTATGCGAAGCAGGGGTAGAATAACGATTGTCACGAACACGATTGTGAAGCCTGATTTCAAAATCTGGAATGTCGGGTTGAGAACACAATTCCCTAGCAGATCTAAATAACCGTACATACGGGTTTACATGATCTAACATTTGAGCAAGTGCGGCAACAGTTTCTGCTGCAGTATGATCCGAGCCGATAGTTGGAAAGAAGCGCAGCCTATTTGCAATTTCATGTTCACTATCGTAAACATACATTTGCAAAAAACGGGGGCCATCACCAGAAGAAGGGCACAAAGAACCCAACCAGTGTGAAACCTGGCCGGTAACCTTGAACACGTAGGGGCTACCACCCTGGTTTATTGCATCATCGACAACAGCACCAAACGATGTCATGCAAAACATAGTGTTGTATGCACGAATGTTTAACATAAATTGAGTATCCGAAAACAAAGATTTCAATAAATCTGGCGGTTCAGATGGGTATTGCAATTTTATTCTGCCACCTCGACAACAACGATTATAACGTGGACGAAGACTAATTGGAAACGATGTTAGTCGTTCCTGGAACCAAAAAAGAGCTCCACAAAACTCACACACTTCTGTACACAACCCCATGTCAATGTAATCTGGGGACTGTAAAACAGGAGCTGCGAAACCAGCGGAATCAACAGCTGCCATTGCAGCCCTAGAACGCAGCATCGCGTTTCGATGAGATGTTTGTCGACGTGAGGTCGATGAAGCATCAAAAGACGAATCAGAAGAAGACGCAACATCCGTTGAAGACGACACAATGCGGAGTCGTTTGGAACGTGGATGCTGGGACGATATGTAGATGTCAAAACAGGGTATACAATACCTCAAAGCATAAAAACACCCCTAATAAACATTTAAAAATATATGTATATTTTGTTCCTAGAAGCTAACAGCAAAGCAAATGATGTATCTTACTTAACATACCTGCATTAAACAACTTAAAAAAACCTCTGGTGCATCAAGAAATTGTGTATCTCCCCTGCACAAGAGAATGACAAATTAACAACTTATATAACGATATTTTTAAATATTATAGCATTTATTTCGCTATGGCAGCAAAAAAAGGAACCAAAATGTATAGGAAGACTAAATAAAATGAATTAAAGAAAGTATACATTAAATACCCGTACCGAAATCTGTCAAATATCGGCACTGGTACCCGGACCGAGCTGAAAAAACTGTTACCCAAAACGTAAAAAAGTGGGTAACGAACTAAATGTGATAAGTAAACATTGTACTAAATGGCAACTAAACAACGACCAAATCTAGGAGATAAGTAAAGTAAAATCTAATAAAAAAACGAAGCTCTTTTAAGTTATTTTTTACCGAACCGGGAAAACCGGTACCGAAAACGTGTAAGAGCGGGTACCAAATCGGTACCGATAACTTTTCGGCACGAGAAATTTTTTAGCGGTACCAAATACCAAACGCTTATTAATTTTGAAGATAATAAGTTTAGCTCGACCTTGAAAATAAAAGCTGATTTCAAATGCTCAACTTACATAGCGATGTTGTTAAATGTTAATGCATTTATTTTGCTATGCCAGTTAAAAAAGGAACCAAAGAGACATGAAGATAAAATAAATTGAATTAAAGAAACCATATATAAAATACGCGTACCGAAATCTGCCAAATATCGACACTGGTACCCGAATAGAACCGAAAAAGCCAAATAACAGCACTGGTACCTGAACAAAACCGAAAAAACCGTTACGGAAAACGTCAAAAAGTGGGTACTGAACTAAATGTGATAAGCAAACACTGCGCTAAATGGCAACCAAATAACGACCAAATCTGAGGAAAATATGCCAGGTAAAAAAGGAACCACCAGTTTATTAAAATAAGGTTATTGCCTAGGGAACAATCAACATTGCTTCATATTATAAGATATCCTATGCTCTGAACATGCTTTTCATTTGTTATAGACACAGCTGCAACAATATGAAGCCACACTTAACACCTCCCCAGATGATCTTGTTGCTCATGAGGTGAGTCAAACCTTACTATAAATTATTATCTACTATTTCTTATACAAACGTATGCGCACATAAGTATATAGATGAAAATCTAGGAAAAAAAAGTAAAGTAAAATTTAAAAAAAAAGTAAGCTCTTTTAAGTTTTTTTATGACCGAATCGGGAAAACCGGTACGGAAAAAGTGTAAAAGCGGGTACCGAATCGGTACGGGGAACTCTCCGGCACGAGACATTTTTTAGCGGTACCAAATGCCAAAGAACGACCAAATGCAAGGAAAAAAAAGTAAAGGAAAAATTAATAAAAAAAACTAAGCTCTTTTAAGTTTTTTATGACCGAACCGAGAAAACCGGTGCCGAAAACGTGAAAAAACGGGAACCGAATCGGTACCCAAAACTTTTGGCCACGAGAAATTTTTTACGGGTACCAAATTCCAAACGCTCATTCATTTTGAATATAATAAGTTTAACTCGACCTTGAAAATCAAATCTGATTTCGGATGCTCAGCTTTGAATATGCCAACACAATTCGCTTTACGTATGAAAAACTCGTAGATTTGGTCATGAGATAATTGAGTGAAAAATGTCTTAATACATACAAACCCATTGTCACTATCATCTAGTCTAGATTTTTCAAAAAGGCATCTGGTCTACATGTTTAGGTAGTGATTTTGTAGGATTAAAGGCATAATTATGTGTCAAGACAATTCGCTTTATGTATGAAAAACTCGCAAATCTACTGATGACATAATTCAGTGAAAAATGTGTTAATACATACAAACCCATTGTGACTATCATCCAGTCTAGATTTTTCAAAAAGGCATATGGTCTACATGTTTAGCTAGTGATTTTGTAGGATTAAAGGCATAATTATGTTAATATAAGGTGTTTATGACCTCTTGTTTAGTCTAGATGTTTCAAAAAGGCACCGGGTCTACATGTTTAGCTAGTGATTTTGTAGGATTAAAGGCATAATTATGTTAATATAAGGTGTTTATGACCTCTGGTTTGTTCTTATTTTGGTTTCTTTAGTCTGCATGTATCCAACTTTATACCATTAGGAGCTATATAGAATGTGTATCTACTAATAATGTGGGGTTTCATGCATCATTTAACCATAACTGGACCTGATCAATGTATGTATTGTTCATACTGTCTAGCTACTGAATCTCTTCATACTTACTTTGGCAAAGCAATTTGTCAATTTCGTGACCAACATAACCTTATTTTGACATTAAAGAACAACGTACAAACAACATGCTGATAATGAGTACACGAAAAAGGGGGAAAATTTGTGCTGGAAAATCATCAAACACTTGGTGTTCAACGTTTTATAAACCCAAAAATCAACCGGAATTACCAAATGACTCACCACAGAAATGGAAAACTATTAAAGTTCCAAACATCGTTGAAGAAATCTTACCGGTGAAATCAGCTAAGGAATCAATGCGGCCGAAGGTCCACCTGAGTGATGACTGCTATAACCAAAATATGTTGCCTACGGTAGAGATGGTACGATGAGGAGACAGTTGAGGCTAAAAACGGCTACCGGTGACTGTGGGATGACGACGTCGAAGCATGGTGACAATGACGATAGCGATTAAAAGAGGAGTCGGTGGTGGTGTCTGGTGTAGTAGTGATGATAGAGATTTTGAGAGAAGTTGAGTGAAAGTTGATTGCAATTGAGCGGTGAATTCACCTGATTGTTCATAAGATGAGTAAGATGAGGAGATAACGTGGCATGATTAAATGAACTCTGATGGTGAATCATCAGATTAATCACTGTTCATTCAAGTTTATTACTATCATATATTAATTGATCAAATATATCTTATGTAGGTGAAGAAATATGGGTTGTATCACTTTAACCAAAAGAAAAGTAATTGTTTACGTTAGACTTAGATATAATATTTTGGGTCAATCTATTGCGAACAGGGTTACATAGTTATGATTCATTTACGTTAGACTTAAATGTTTGATTGGTCCCTGTGGTTTGTAAATATTGTAAACTTGGTCCCTGTGGTTTACTAATTACAGAGTTGGTTCCAGTGGTTGCAAATTTTACACTCAGGTGATCCTTATTATAACCCATATTAATTTTCTCAGTTAAATGTATGCGAAATGACTAGATTGCCCATAAACAATAAATAAAAAGATTGCCCACCCTCACCTTCTTCCTCCCCTCTCTCTAAAACCCACCACCACCTTCAATCCACCACCTCCACCGTCACCTTCAACCCACCACGTCATCAATTTCATTCGCAATCGGAACAATCACAACCGCAACTCACTCTCTTTCTACTCCATCCACCCCTTCTCCTTCCTGCAACTTGGTTCTCCCCCTCTCTCTACATTCACACTGTGTGAGAGAGAAACACACACAAATGAGATTCCTCAACCTTATCCTCCCCATACAACTCATCTCCACCACCACCACCAATCCCCACCGGTTACAGGAACACAAAGCACTCTTATCAATCAAATCCAAAATCACCGACGATCCACAATCCTCCCTTTCCACCTGGAACATTTCCACGTCACACTGCACCTGGTCCGGCGTACGGTAAGACGTTGAAGCAGTGTGTGATCCTAGGGTTCCGGTGCGGCAGCGTAGGAGAGGCGGATCTCGGCGGTGGTGGCGGTTTGAAGACGAGAGTTGTGTGGACGATTTCCGCGTTGATTGCAGCTTCCGCTAGACATTGTACGGTGAAAGAGATTGTAACTGAACATGAAAGTTTGTTGAAATTGATTGTTAGAGATACAGAAGATGAAGGAACTGTGATTATGAAAGAATTAGGGTGGGTCACTTTATTTTTAATTTTTTTATTGTTTAGGGGCAATCTAGTCATTTCGCATACAGTTAACTGTGAAAATTATATATATCTATGGAACCCATTAAGTCTAACCACCATTCAAGTCAATATCCACCATTGGATCATGCTGAAATGAAATCTCAGCCTTTTAATCTCCACTTTTTAACTGCTGTTATGGCAGTTCTCAGCGGGTTTTTTTTCTTGCAGTTATCTCCATCTTTTTCTGCCCATCTTCCCCATAAATCACGGCTCCTACAAAACTGGGTCGTGGGTTCAATTCCAGTTGCAACAGATCTTATAATATAAGATGTAGAGGCCAACATCCAAAATATTCTACGTACAGTTGAAGAAGGTTGAGAAGCATTCCAATAGAAGATGGAGCAAATTAGAGATTTTTCCACACATTACAACCCTAATTAGCATATCATGCGAATACACACCAAATTCACGATACCTGTCTTCATTGTTCTTCAATCACCTCTGTGTATTTACGAAGCTTTTAGGAAACATCGAACAACCATCGCCGGCGTTCTTAATTCACGCTACCTGTTTGCATCGAACAATCACAGTCTGCGTCTTCCGAAGCGTTTAGAATCCTTCCCAGCTTCTTCATTAGCGAACTAATTCTTCTCAAAAATGCCTTCAAAATCAGCCCTACGTCTGTATTTATCCCCAATTTTAAGGTACTCGACATGAAATTAGTCTCTACAAATCGAAAAGAAAAATAAAAAACTTTTGTTAATGGTTAATTTCCCATTTTGAAATTTTTTGCAGCCTATCTCATGGGATGCCTCATTCGAGGAGTAATTTTTTATCCAGTTGTTGTGATACAGATGGGGATTCTAGGGCAGGTAATTCTGATATTGGAATTTTACTTGCAAATATACTGTTTTTACAAATAGTTATGTATTGATTTTAATTGCATTATGGTAATTTCAACTTTGCAGGCAGGAACACTGATAATAATGAAGCTTTATTTAGATGGAATTTCATAGCAATCCCGAATATAAACTGTTTCCTATGGAGAGTGGTGAGTAACAGGATCCCCACGAGTGACGCGTTGAGAGAAAGGGGTATTCAGATTGGCGATGGGTCTTGTAAATGTGCAGGTATGGTGTTGAATCCGCCCGACACAGGTAAAATAACCGCTCTAATTCATCCATTAACCATTGATTTAGTTGGCAGAATGATAACATTGGTTCAACTAAATTAATCACAGGTAACAACATATAAATTTTACTCTCGAATATATGAAAAAAGGCAAAAAACTAAACCAACATTTGTGCCACAATCACAATTGAAGACGCATTAGTTCACCCTTATCTTCCAAGACCATATCAGAAAAAAAGAAGGTTCTGAAGAATCTTTCTCATCAAACATTGTTGCAAGTGTAATCTCATTCAGCTGTTAGTAAATGGAGGTTATTTTCCTAACAATGTTACTTTGTGGCGCCTCAGAGATAACTTAGAACGTTACGAAAAGAGGAAATTTTTAATATTTTTTTTCCAAGCAGGTAATAAGTAGATACACAAAACAACTATGGGTCTTGATTACTTGCACAAGAATGGCATTATGCATAGAGATATCAAGGTGCATTTTTTTATCCTTTTTATTAGGTTCACCATAGTGTAATAGTGTCTAATATTCTTTTACGTTCAGGAGTCAAACATTCTGGTTGACGATAGAAGTTGTATCATACTAGCAGATTTTGGTGCATCAAAGCAAGTTGTGGGGCTGGTAAGCTCACCGCCTGTCCCATTTTTATTATTTTTATATATATATTATCGTAGCTAAGTAGGTTATTTTATATAGAAGTATGTTTTGGTCAGGCTAATGGGTCAAGGGCAAAGTCAATGAAGGGAACACCATATTGGATGGTTCCTGAAGTTATACTCTAGACCGGCCATAGCTTGTAATTACAATCAAATTTACCATCCTACAATTTATTTTTTCATTTTTACTATTTTTTTACCATGGCCTACTAATTCAAGTAAGCCTGCTTTGCTTTCAATAATGCTTTATTGAAGTTCTATTTTATTTGTTTCAGAATACATGGTTTATTTGCAGAAAAGGTACATGTATTCATAATTCGTTTTTACTGGTTTGCTATAAATATCACGACGTGGCGTCTGCGACGTCATCAACGACGCCGGTCAGTCAGTCTCCCCTTTCCCATTTTATGTTTGTTTAGTAACCTTTTAACTAATTTCTCTGTATTTATATTGTAAATAATTCAATTTTTTTTGTTGGTTTGACTTTGATTTTCTATTCTTCATTATGCAGAAAACGTAATTTTAATTATTCAGACCTTAATTTTGTTGATTTTTTTTTAATAAATGAATGCTTGCGCTCACTCTCTGTTCGGTTCGAGCTTTGTTTCCGAAGCTCGAGCTCGGCTTGCAGGTAGTTTTCAAGCTCGGCTCGGGCTCGGCGCATTTATTATTTTTAACTAATTTTTTATATATTTATTATTTTAAATAAATTTCTAAAGCAGAGGAAGATGACGTGGATGATGATGGCACAACAAGGGAAGCAAAGGAAGAGATAGGGCTTGAGTCTTCACTTGTAAATGTCATGGCCATTCTTGAACCGTTCTTCTCTAAGGTACATTCAAGAGTTCAAGATCAACAGTTTTGTTTAAAGAATTAGTATATGTTTTCTTGCTTTTGGTAACAATTTGGTAGGAGAAACAATTTAATTTTAGTTTCCAATATGTTGACTTGACAGACTTTTAGTACCCATTTGATTTTAGCTTCCAATATGTTAGTTAACTTGACAGACCCAAGAGACTTTATTTTTAACTTTGATTTATAAGATACCCATTTAGAGGATCTATAGATTTTATGGTGAGTCCTTTTTGTTTCAGGTGGTTAGACTTTTATTTTTCTTTGTGTCAAAAGCTTATGTCCTGTTGTTATCGACCACCAACTGTTTGACGTTTTGTCTCAATGAGTTTAATTTCAGCGTTTTGTCCCAATGAATTGAATTTCTTTGCTATAGTTGTAGTGAACCAATGGTTTGTGGTGCTACCTTTTTTTATGGTTTGGATATTCTTTTGGCATTATGATAATTATTTTTCTCATATTATTTCACAATTAGAGTTTTCTAAAGGGATGTGGTTTGTGGTTTCGTATCAAAGTGGGAACACATCCAAATTTAAACATTATGAACCCAGTTTGATAAATCAAACCCATATTTCAGAAATGGTCAAACAAAGGTTTTAATTCTGGAAACTTTGATCGAACCCAAATTGATAAATGAAAGTACAATATAAGATAAATAGTTATCACAATGGATCAAATTGGCTGAAAGTGTATAAATAAATGTGATAACGAGAATAGAAAGTGTCTTCTTTTAAAAACCAAAAGATTTCTGGTCATTACAAGAGAAAACATGAATTCTTGATCTGTATGCATAAGACAAAAGAGAAAACCATTCTAATAAGTTTGATGAATAAACATAGTAACTTACATAATACCAACGCTACAGAGGTAAAACAGTGATGGAATTACCGATTTAAAGTGCATACGTGTTTGCCAACCAAAGTGTATGTGGTTTTCACTTCTTGCTATTGCTAATTGTTGGTACTATTTTTTGTTCTAATGGTGTGTGTTTATTGTTTAATGAATGAACTTGATTTATATTCCAAAACTGTGAATTCCCTTAGAATTCAAAGGAAAGAAAATATTTGTGTTCATAGATTCATTCACGTTATTACTATATAAAAAATCAACGTAACCCGTCCACCGGACGGGTATTAAACTAGTTAATAAGGGTTAGTGATAAGGATCAACCGAGTGTAAAATTTGCAACCACTGGGAACAAGTCTGCAATATTTGCAAGCCACAGGGACTAACCAAGCATTAACTCTTTACGTTAACCTATAACTAAATCCAAAAGTTTTTAAGAATACAAACAAAATGCAATAGAATAATTGAAACAACCAATTGTTGATGATACCCTTACTATAACTGTATTAGCAATTGGCTCATTGAAACAATTGATTTTAAATCCTTTTCTTAAATTTATAATCAACCATTTATTTATAAAAACGTATCTAGTAAATACTGGGCTATAAATTTCTGACACGACCCATTAACTCGACACCACCCGTTAACATTGATGGTTAACTAGCATTAATGATTGTCGATTATGGTCAATTACCACCACTAAGTGCTATTTTAATTCTTAAAGTTAAGTGATTAATTAAGATATACATGAACATGACCCATTACAATTCATAAAGTTAACTATGTTGGTTAACAAAATCAAATTGGATAATCAAAGTCGCACGTGATCAAATAAGGACAATATTAATAAAAATATAATAATAATAATAATAATAATAATAATAATAATAATAATAATAATAATAATAATAATAATAATAACTAACAATAATAAATAGATGCTACAAGTTGATAAACAAGAAAATTGAATAGAACTAGTGCTATTAAATGGACGTGTCGCACCGAGGATGTGAAAAAAATTGATGGATATTATATTAGTTCGATTTGTTATGATACATGTATGATACTTGCACAGTGTGCACATGCTATGACAACTCAAAAAGACAACATAAAAAAAATAAAGTCATAGTATCACTAAAATGATCACTACACGTGCTTGGTTCGTTGTGGCGGTAGCTCGGCTATCCACCTCAAAACGTAACATCCAAAAAGTTACGTCTTAGTTTTAAAAAATCATAATATAAAATAATGCAAAGTTTTCTTTTGTCAAACAAGACAATCCAAAAAAATAAAGTCGTAATATTACCAAAAGAGTTAAATGCCATTTTAGGCCATGTGGTTTGAGGCATTTTTTCAGTTTAGTCCAAAAGGTTTCATTTTATTTTTCTCTTGTGAGTCCAAAAATGTTTCACCGTTGCCATTTTAGTCCACTGGTTAACTTCATCAATTCTTTCTGTTAACCAGAAGGATAATTCGGGTCACTTTATATGTAATTCTGTTAACTAGAAAGTCAATTCGGCCGTATAAAATGACCGAATCGCCCTTCTCGTTAATAGAAATAATGGATGAAGTTAACCCAGTGGACTAAAATGGCAACAGTGAAACCTTTTTGGACCCACAGGCAAAAAATGAAACATTTGGACTAAACTGGCAAAGTTACCTAAACCACAGGGACCAAAATCGCATTTAACTCTTACCAAAATGAAAATGATTACTACATGTGATTGGTCCGTTGTGGCGGTCGCTCAGCTATCCACCTCAAAATGTAAGACCGTGGGGTATGGTGGGGCTTGGGTTGGGCATTGGTTGACACGTGGAATTTCAAAACTCAAGTCTTCAACCCACTTTTGAAGGGGGTATGGTGGGCGTGGCTTGGCTGGCGTGGCCAAGCCACATCAGCTTTTTTTTTAATATATATATATATATATAACCAAAAACTACATAAACATACAACATAATTATTAAAATAAACATACAAAATAATTATCAAAATAAAAACCTATTATTCTTCGTCGTCTTCGTCAGTTTCAAAACCAGGAATCGTTGAAACATGTTCCACCAAATCAGATCGAAGGTTGTGATGTATATCCCTTGACTTTATAAAAAAATCATTTGCCGCTTTATCTTCGTCTGTTACGTTACCTGGTTAGGGGTCATTATCATCATAGTAGGTTACGACCGCTCTACCTTCATCCTCCAAAATCATGTGGTGAAGAATGATACATGTGTACATCACGTTTCCAATCAGATCCTTGTCCCATAGTCGACAAGGCATTGCCAATATTCGCCACCTTTTCTTCAAAACACCGAATGCTCGCTCGACGTCTTTACGTCCAGCCATCTGGACCCTGTTAAACTTTAATCTCTTTGGATCTGCGGTACCGTGTCTTGTGAACGATTTTACGAAAACCCCCCACTCTGGGTAAATCTCATCAACTAGGTAGTACCCGTACACGTACTCAACCCCGTTTACAAAGAAAGTTCCTTTGGGTCCTATACCATTTATCCGATCATTGAAAAGAGGCGAGTGGTTTATGATGGTAATATCATTATGTGAACCTGGCATACCGAAGAACGCATGCCATATCCAAAGATCTTGGGACGCAACCGCTTCAAGCATGATGGCTGGCACCCCGTGAAATCCATTAGTGTAAGTGCCTTGCCATTGGGTAGGATAAAGTTCCCAATGCCATTTCATACTATCTAAACTACCTAGCATCCAGGGTAGCCCATGATAATCTGCGTGATGTTCCAATATTTGTTGCATGTCACTGAAGGAAGGCTTTCTCAAATATCTTTTCCTATAAAGTTCTAGAATACACGAACAAAAGTTGTGAAGAGTTTCTCTAGCTACACGTGCAGACATTTTTAAATAGTCATCCATAATGTCTGAACTATTGCCGTACGCTAACTGCCTTAGTGCGGCCGTGACCTTTTGCCACGTACTAAATCCTAATTGCCCGGTTACATCGGGTTTTTGTTGGAAATAAACATAATTCTCCTCAAGATCTCTAGACATCCTTAAAAATAAGTTTCTACTCATACGAAAACGACGCCTAAACATTTTTTCATCATACTTGGGTTCCGCTGAGAAGTAATCGCTTACCAACATATCGTTAGCGGTGTGCCGTTCACGAGCGATGTACCTTCTCCTTCGTTTAGGTTGTTGAGTCTCTTCCTCATCGTCTTCGTCTTCCACAATAGCTTTCACCACCGCCGCGATCGTTTGTAGAAATATTTCCGCACCATCGTCAGATGATGATGACGATTCACTATAACTTGAAGAACTCATGGCAATATTGTGTTTTATGTGTTTGATATTGTGTGAGAAAAATGTTAAATGCGGTAAGTAATTTATAAAGGAAAAAACAAATTTTTTTAAAAAAAATAGCCCCCCAACGGCTAGTTTGAATGGGCTATTCACAACCCGCCATGTCAGCTTGCTCCCCCGTCCCACGCCCGGCTTGAAACCCAAGCCCCAAGGGCCACGCCCCAATCCAAGCCCACCCGAGGTGGTGGCTTGGGTGTTTTCCCCCAACCCAAGCCCCATACCCCATGGCCCAACGTCCAAAAAGTTAGGTCGTAAGTTTCTAAAAATAATAATATAAAATATTACAAAATTTATAGCAAAAAAGTATAAAAAACCATAACTGTAAAAAAAGAAAACACATAAAAAAGTAAAAACAAAAGGGAAAAACCATCACAACGGATTCATCTTAGTGAAGGTGAGGCTTGGTGCCATTTTTGTATGGTATGTAATGAAGATAAATACCAGGAAAGAGGTAAGAGGGTGACCTATATGCCTATTGCCCCATGACTTCAAAGATTGTTCTATTCAACAAAGACGGCCAGACATTTGACTTGGCATACAGATCATGTTAGGGTATACGGGGCGTCATGCAGGGAGGCTAGTGGTGACCCTAGTCCCCGAGCGGGAACACCGCCGCCATCACCGCGGGGACCCAAATCGGGGAGTGGAATCGGTGTTTGTTCACCGAGTTGAAATGGCACAAGGATCGAGGAACGGTCAAATTTTTAAACGTTGGAAACGGTCAAAATTAAAAAAAAATTCAATTTAAACTAATATAAATAACCAACTTCAATAATTTTTTACCACACCCACTATTCTCAAACTTTTATACTCTAAAAATCTATCAAATACAACAAAAGCCAAACCGAGCAATGGAGAACCAACCCCGCGAAGCCAAGAAAAAAACTAAGGGACGGGGCTCGCAACCGTCTCGTGGTGGTTCAAGCGGTGCAAGTGCACAACCACAACCCCCTTTCGGATATACTTCACAACCACCCCGTTTTTTTACCAACAACCTTCATGACGATGCTCCGCCGGAAATGTTGCCGTTCATCCTTGCCCGAAAGCGCGACATCGCTAACAAGTACGGGTGGCCGTGCAATTTCTAAAATTTTTATTTTCTAGTTTGAATGTAATTTTTATTTTTATTTTCTACTTTGAAATGTCTTTTGTTAAATTTTATTTAATTTTTATTAATATCTTTTTTAATTTATAAACATGCATAATTACAACAAATAAAAAAAAAAAAGTCACCTAAGAGGGGAGTGCCGCCATCAAATTGGGGTGTGAGGGGAGTTTAAGAGGGGAGTTGACGTGGCATAACCTGATTGGGTGTGCGTAAGAGAGGGGAGTGCCCCTCTCACCCTGAATCATCCTAGTGAAGGTGAGGTTTGGTACCATTTTGACTCGGTATATCCTGATTTTGCACAAGAGACACGTAATGTTTGTCTTGGGTTATGTACCGACGAATTCAGCCCAAATAATTCTAATGGAACCCCGTATTCGTGTTGGCCGGTATTTATAACAGTTTACAACCTACCCCCTTGGTTGGCCTTGAAAGAGCGATACGTACAACTTCCATTGATCATCCCAGGTCCAAAGAATCCTGGACAAAATTTGAATGTATTTTTACCATAGTTATTTAAAGCGTTAAGCGCACTCAAGGCGCATAGGCCTCGCCTGGGGCCTATGCGCAAGGCGCAAAAAAAGCGCGGGCTTGAGAAAAAAATGCGTACCACAAAAAAAAAACATAAAATATTTTTATATAATAGAAAATTAATACTATTCTTCAAATAAAATAAACTAAAGCTATTATATAATATTTAATATCGTCTATTTAGTACCAAAAGTTATAAAATGCTAGTTTATTAGTGTAGAAAAGTAGTTTTGTTAGATAAAAGTAGAAATCTAGCTTGAATCTTGCAAGAATTTAGAGAATTTGGCCGAAAACTCTCAAGAATCTAGGAATCTCGCCGGAACCTACGCATGAACACTTGGAGAATTAAAGCGCAATTGCCTTGACCTAAGGCGCAATTGCCTCGCCTCGCTAGGAAATTGGGCCTAGGCGCAAGAGGCGATGACTTTTAACAACTATGATTTTTACAACCTTTAGTTAATTTTTTTTTTGTTTCAAATATATAATAATTTACATCGAGATAGTTGGTAAACGGGCAACAAGCTGTCCTACTACCCCTTTTTGAATAGCAAAACTAAGCCTTTTAAAAACTACGTCCATAGATCTCGGGGTCATAACATTACTATGCCTGACCCTTTGAACTCGACTAAGTAGGTTCACAGCCTCTGGCGCCAGAAAACCAAAAGTATCAAAAGCAAATGGGATCAACACGTGCTGGTTATCAATGCACGCTTTCTCATGCTTGATCACTTTACCCGAAGCAGCCTTTAAAGCAGCATGACCCACTGTGAAAGCACTACTCCATAAGCCAACAAGCGGGGAAACCCCTGTTAGATCCACACAGGCGTGTTTTCCTCCTACCCATCCAAAGACCAGAATGTCGGCTGGTCGAAGGGTAGATCTCCCTTCCAACGGGCCTGTTAAGAAATTAACGGGTGCCTCTTTCTTAGCAGAAATACCAGCGCACCTGAATATGTCAAAAAGGACATCCCTAACCAAATCATGTCGGTATTTGAACCCCGGGAGCTCTCTACAATGAACTGCATGCTCACCAAAAGAATCCAAACACGCCTTATGACAAACTGGGCATACCTCATCACTTGGAATAAAGTAATCATGAGGCGATACTTAAGGATAGTACGGTACTCCACTGGCGACATATGCTGGCCTAACACATCTATAGGTATAGCAAGAAGAAAATCTTGTGCATGTGGTACTCAGAGACACTCAAAAACTGCTTTTTGTCTAACGGTCAAGTCAAACTGCACTTCGATTTCGTGGAAGAGCACTCGCCAATGCATGTTGGGCTTTGGGGGGTGGTGTCCTTATTAGTGAAACCGCTGAAGTCAAAGCTTGGAATCGTATCACGAAGACAAGCCAAAGCACAAACATAATCAGAAGTGAAAAATATGATGCATATCGAAGTGAAAATTTTCAAATGAGGGTTGTACTGCTATGGACAATCAATGATTTCCCTGCTTGTGCAGTGTTGTCCGGATGGAGCACACATGGTAGGCTAGCTTGCCCATATTACTCGGATGAATCAGGATCATTCCAATTGTCGTTTGGAGGGAAACCATGTTGGTTTGACTGTCACAGACATCATCTTCCCTCCGGACACTGTTTCCGTAAAGATAATACTAATTTTTTGAAAGACATAAATGTGTGATGTAGAAGACGTATTCCGGAGAGGAAACGTGGACGACTATCCAACATTTCCCCATCGTCTATAATGGTATCCCATTTGATCATAAAGATTATAAAAAACCACCTGGTTTTGAGGAGATACATAATTGGGTTAAGAGAAGCATCTTTTGGGATCTTCCATATTGGCGTAACTTGTTAATCCAACATAACCTCGACGTGATGCATATCGAGAAGAATGTATTTGACAATCTCTTCCACACAATTATGGGCACCAACAATAAATCCAAAGATAATATGAAGGCAAGGCAACACCTTGATCTTTTATGTAATCGACCTCATTTAAACCCCATCCCTGGTAATAATGGGAAGATGACCACTGCTAGGGGAAATTACACTCTTAAAAAAACGACGTTAAAAGAGTCTTCGTGTGGTTGAAAAAGCTTAAATTTCTAGACAGGTATGCGTCAAACATAGGGAGTTGTGTAAACATCAAGGAAAACAGTTTTTATCCTTTCAAAAGACATGACTCTCACGTGTTTATGCAATGGTTGCTTCCAATCGCTATAAGAGGTTTTGTTTCAAAGAGATATAGGAGGCTGTAATGGAACTGTGCATGTTCTTTCGGGTCTTATGCTCAGAAACATTGCATGTAGATGACATGCTTAGCATGAGGCGCACTATTGTTCCAACTGTATGTAAGTTGGAGAAAATATTCCCTCATGCTTTCTTTGATTCCATGTAACACTTGGTCATACGTCTAGCTCGTGAATCTCTATCTGGTGGTCCAATGCAATACACATGGATGTACCAATACAAGAGGTAATCACATTGTTTGTAACCTTATAGATAAAACAAATTTATGAATTGTGTTACCATTCCTAACATATTGCTTGAAAAATTCTAAATGTAGGAAGCTTGGTATGCTTAAAAGAAGAATTAGAAACAAATCAAGGGTTGAGGGTTCAATTGCGAGAGAACACCTAGTGAATGAAATCGCCACCTACTGTTCATTATACTTTGACTCGACGATGGGAGACACGCCATAATCGAGAGCCACGGAATTTCGAGCCGCAACATCCCTGCACTTCAAATGCAAACTCTCAACTTAGCGTGTTTTCCGTTCCATCGAAAAGATTATATGAAAAGAGTGGAAAGCGCAGACTCCTAAGTGTTGAAGAACTTAAAAAGGCACACACTTATGTTCTTCTAAATTGTGTAGAATTAGAAAGTTACATCCTCGAGATTGATGAAATTGCAAACCAACGTTATCCAAAAACCCCGGTTCCAACACTAAGAGATGAACACTTCGCCGAATGGTTTGAAGAATGTGTAGGTAAACCAATTACATCATAATAATTGATATAATTTCATCATTAACCAACATAATGCTCGTGTTTTCTTAAAATGTAGGTAAACACAGACATATTTGATGGAAGCACTAAACATTTGCAAATTTTAGCAAGAAAACCATCAAGATCTGTTCAATGTTTCAAGGGTTACTTTGTAAATGGTTATAAATTTCACACCCAAAAATTTGGTGAGGGACATGTAACTAACAACTATAACTAACAGCTATGGGGTATGCGTGAGAGGATCGATGTATAACTATGAAAAGTCTGACTATTACGGGCTGTTGGATGAAATACTAGAGCTGGAGAATTATGGCATCGAGCAGTGTTCAACTGTTATACTTTTTGAATGTACATGGTTCGATAATAATCGTGGTGTCGTCGTTAACAAAAATAACCTGGTTGATGTCAATCCCAAGTTTCAACTTGGAACTGACAAGTTTGTGTTGGCGTCACAAGCAGAATAGGTGTTTTACACATCATACCTTGCCGTAAACCGTGAAGCCAAAGATCTATGGGCGGTTGTCAAGACAAAATCCCGACGCATATATGAAGTCAGCGCTCCTGAAATAGATGAGAATAACACCGCTGAAATAGACGAGAATGCGGAAGAACAAGGGTTCCTTCAGTTTAATGAATGGTTAGAGATACCAAGTGAAGTAACCACGAGTGAACGCTTTGCTTAGTCACAGATACCCACACGATGGATGAAATGATAGATGACGAGAATGGAAGATTTGAAGACGGGCAATATGAGGAGGAAGAATTTGAAGATGAAGAGGATACCTCTTGTCACACCCCAACCGATGGCGGAAACATCGGGGCGTGGCACTGAGCGAAACAGATTGTCCAGAAGTTTCCATAACAACTATAATTACCAATTATTTAAGCATCACGTCCCATACCATGACATAAAAAGTAACATAATTATTACAGACAAAATCTAGTCAAATTGTTCTGTTCCGACAACTCATATTTCAAGTACAGACTATTAGGAAACTTTATCTGTAAGTATTGAAGAAAATCATAATCAACTGGATCTATGAAGAGATAACAGTCCTGAAGATCACAAACAAGAAAAAGAAGATCAGATGGGACAACTGAAATGCACAACATCTACTTCAAAGAAACACAGTTTGATCAAGAGCTAAATTGGATTATCAGAGAAGGTTATTTCTGATGGATCTGATGATATTTCTGATGAAATATCATCAGTTTCTGACGATTCTGATCATCAGGATTTTTTTGATGATTTGTTCATCAGAATTTCTGATGAAGTGGTTTATCAGAATTCTGATGAAATATTCCACTTGTCTGAAATTGGCTCTATCCTGCCACACTTACCGAAGCAAATTGACATTATTGGATATCATGATGAAAAAGGCAACTTGAACGTTGGATTCAATGAATATGTCAATTGGGCACTTTTTGCAGGACTTATTGCATGAATAAACTATTGTTTATTCATGCACCCAGCCTTCTATAAATAGAAGGCTCAACCAGGAGAAGCAAAGTGAGTTTGAAGCTTAGCATTCACACATACATCAAAACTCCATTGCCCACTCACCCACAAAATTAAAGATTCATTTGTATTAGATAATAATCTTACAATCACCTTGTAAACCATTTTGTTTCAAAGTGATATAAACTTAATAATTCTGCAGGTCTTGTTTCTGAAAGTCTGATTTCCATTTCCGCACATCTTTTTCACATCTACTGAAATCACTTGCCATATTACGTGAAAAGAAGTTGTTTAAGGCCATAATGGGTCCAACAATTGGTATCAGGGCAGATTGAATAAACTATTTTCAAACGATCAATCGCTCATCTTCTTTTCTCTAAATATGGCCAGCTTTCAATCCTGGAATAATGCTTTTAACATTGCTTCTATGTCCAAACCTCCGACTCTGGTCAGAGAGGAATACCCCCAATGGAAAATCAGGATGGTCAATTTCCTTAATGGTCATGACCGAGCTTTGTTTCAATCCATTGAAAGGGGTCCACATACACCAATGACAGATATACCAGCTATTCCAGCAACTGACCAATCACCAGCAATCCCTGCCTCCCGCGCTCCCAAAAGTGAAATAAACTGGACCGCGGAAGACAAGGAACTGGTGGCTGGGGATGAAAGGGCAAAGTCACTTTTAATTATGGCCATCCCCAATGACATATTTTCACAAGTTGATGCATGTGCACCAGCCAAGGAAATACGGGATCAGTTGGAAAATCTTTGTGAAGGAGGAGAAAGAATGAGAAGAAACAAAAGAACAAACAATGTCTCATCTTATGAAAGGTTTAAAAGTTTGCCAAATGAAAAGTTAAATGATACATATCTAAGATTCACAAAACTTTTAAACGAGCTAAAGAAATTTGGAATAACTAAGTCAAATGATGAAAGAAACATAAAATTTCTTGATGCCCTTCCTAGAGAACGGAGAAGTCTTACAATGACTTTGTCCTCAACTTTAGAACTAGGAAACATGAGTCTCCATGACTTATACAGCATCTTAATCCACAGAGAGGAAGAAATATTTGAAGAAACCATTCAAAGAGGGGGATCTTTAGCTCTTATCTCAAACTCACAAAGATCAACAACTTCCAATGACCCACAACCATCAAACAGCCAAAATCTTGAAATTTCTGATACATCATCAGACTTTTCAGCTTTTGCTGAAGCAATAGCACTGCTCACCAAAACATTTGAGCAGAGGTTGAGGGGAGGAAGCCAGAGGTACCAGAGAAGTGACAGAGGAAGGATGGATGGGAGATCTAAAGAGGAATTTAGATCTAAGGATAAAGGGAAGGCTGAAGTTGTGTGTTACAAGTGCAAGCAGAGAGGTCACTAAGCATCAGAATGCAAGACCAAAAAGCTTAAAGATGTTGCTTACTATGAGAAAAATCTTGAAGAAGCAAAGAAGCAGCAACAAGTTAGCTTAATTGCTGGAACAGATACATGGTTATCTGATGATTCTTCTGATGATGAAGAAGAAGAATTGGCAAACTTCTGCCTCATGGCACTTCCTGAAGGACCACCAGAAACTTCAGAACAAAAGGTAAATTTAGACAATCTTGATCTTGAACACAAGTTAAACAAGCTCATGTCAGATTTTCTAAATCTGCAAGAAAAACATCAATCAGATATTAGAAAATCTGATGAGTTGCAAAGGACTTTGAATAAAATCATTCTTGAAAACCAACTTCTAATAGAGGATAGTTTAGATCAAAGAGCTAAAATTGAGTTTTATGAAAATGAAAGAAAATATCTTTACAAGAAAATCAATGACAAAGAAATCAATGTAAGAGGTTTTCAACAAGCCAAAGAATTCATAAATTTTATTGAGTCCACACCAAAGAACAAAGGAGAGGGTTTAGATTATACAAGATCAAATGGAAATAAACCCACTGTCTTTGTAAAAGCAACTCATCAGATTTCTGAAAAATTTACATCAGAATTTGAATCTTGCAAAACAACCTGTTCTGAATATTCTTTTAATAAACCAAACTTCATAACAAACATAAGTGAATGCAGTCAAGAATCTGTAAAGACTCCAGAAGCAGTTCACTCATCTTTTCAAAATTATCCACTCATTCCATCACAAGAAAAAATATCAGAAAATTATGATAACTCTTGTATGTGTGTTGACATACTGAAGCTTGTTCAACACCATCTTCAAAAGAAAAATGTAAAATCTGTTAATGGCTCAGCATATAACAGAGTTTCTGATGCAAAACCAAGAAGAAGAAAAAATAAGTTGATTAAAATTCCATCAGAAACAGTACCCAAGCATGCCTGGGTACCAAAAAAGCCTCTAATCATTTCATTTCAGGACCATCATGTGCAGCAGATCTGGTACTGCGACTCAGGAAGCTCCAAGCACATGACTGGGGATAGGAGCTTACTCAGCAATTTTGTTTCAAAGCTGGGTAGAATGGTAAATTTTGGAAATGGAGTGAAAGGGAGGATAATGGGATATGGATGCATAAAGTATGGATGTTTGACCATAGAGAAAGTAGCCTATGTTGAAGGCTTAAAGTACAATTTGCTGAGTTGTGGTCAATTCTGTGACAAAGGTTTTCAGGTAACCTTTTTACCAGAAAAATGCTTGTTAATAGGTATAGATGATAATAAAATCTATTTAAGTGGGAAAAGAATAAGAAAATCAATTTACTATTTTGACTTCAAAGAAGAAAGTGAACATCCAAAATTATGTTTATTTTCAAAAATCAACAAAGGTAGTAGTTGGTTATGGCACAAAAGGCTAGCCCACTTAAATTTCAAAAACCTAAGCAAACTAGCAAGCAAAAGTCTGGTAAAAGGATTACCTTTGATATCCTCAAAGAAGGATAAAATTTGTGAAGCATGTGAGATGGGTAAATCCAAGAGAAGCTCACATAAATCAATTTCTGAGTCTTCTATTTCACAAAATTTGGAACTGTTACACATGGATTTGTGTGGACCCATAAGTACAGAAAGTTTTTCCGGAAAGAAATACATACTAGTAATAGTAGATGACTTTTCCAGGTACACATGGGTAGAATTTTTGAGAAAGAAAAGTGAAACTCCTGATCTGATCATAAATTTTATCAAGAAAATTGAAAATCTGTTAAAATTAACAGTCAGAAGGATCAGATCAGACAATGGAACAGAGTTTAAGAATTCAAAAATTGAGAATTTTCTTGTGAGTAAAGGAATTTCTCATGATTTTTCTGCTCCCAGAACACCTCAAGAAAATGGGGTGGTTGAAAGAAGAAATAGGACCTTGGTAGAAGCTGCCAGAACCATGCTTGCTTATGCCAAGCTGCCCACTCATTTTTGGACAGAGGCTATAGCTAATGCATGTTTTACCCAAAACAGAGCCATAATCAACAAAAGGCACAACAAAACACCTTACAACATTATCAATGGAATAATTCCAAGTGTAAAATTTTTGCATACATTTGGTTGTAGATGTTTTGTTTTCAATGATTTTGAAAGCCTTGAAAAATTTGACAAAAAAGCAGAAAAATGTATTTTTCTTGGTTACTCTTTGTCATCAAAAGCATATAGAATTTTTATTCTCAACACAAGGACAATCAGAGAAAGACTGTATGTTTCATTTGATGACTCATCAGAAACAGAGGTTTCTGATGAATACTTGAAAGAAATAAATTTTTATGACAAACAAGAAAAGTATGAACATCTCTTTGAAATGATAAATGAAGATTTCCTAGAACATGATAACTCTTTTAAAGACAAATCAAAAGATTCCTCATGTACTAACTCTGCAGAACAAAGGTGTAGTACATCAGAACCTCAGAATTCTGATATCTTACACACAATTGAAGCACCTGTTCAGGGGGAAACTTCAAATCCATCAGAACCAACAACTTTTCACAACAAGTTAAGATGGATCAAAGGACATGTTCATTCTGACATCATTGGCAATCCTGCAGATGGTGTCAGAACAAGATCTGCAACTGCACATGAGTGTGCATTTTCTGGGTTCTTAAGCAAGGTAGAACCCAAATCTGTCAAAGAAGCTCTAAGTGACCCAGACTGGATTCAAGCGATGCAAGAAGAGCTTGATCAATTTGAAAGGAGCAAGGTATGGGATTTGGTACCCAAGCCAAAAGACAAATTTGTCATAGGCTCAAAATGGGTATTCAGAAATAAATCTGATTAAAATGGCATAATCACCAGGAACAAAGCAAGGTTAGTGGTCAAGGGTTACTGTCAACAAGAAGGTATTGATTATGACGAAACTTTTGCACCTGTAGCTAGATTAGAAGCTGTAAGAATTTTTCTTGCTTATGCTACATCCAAGGGTTTCAAAGTTTACCAAATGGATGTAAAATCATCTTTTCTGAATGGTAAAATTGAGGAAGAAGTTTATGTGCAGCAACCAGAAGGCTTTGTTGATCCAAAATTTCAAAATCATGTTTTCAAATTAAACAAAGCCTTGTATGGGTTGAAGCAAGCTCCTAGAGCCTGGTATGAAACTTTATCAAACTTCCTACTCAATTCTGGGTTTACCAAAGGTACTATTGACACCACACTTTTCCTCAAAACACACAAAGGTCATACTTTACCAGTCCAGATATATGTTGATGACATCATATTTGGATCAACAAATGAAAAATTTTGTAACAAGTTTCAAAAGTTGATGACCAGCCACTTTGAAATGAGTATGATGGGTGAGTTAACCTTTTTCTTAGGGTTACAAGTTAAACAAAGAATTGATGGAATATTTTTGAGTCAATCAAAATATGTGAAAACAATTCTACAAAAATACTCACTTGAAAACTGCTATGTTTCAAAAACTCCCATGGCAACAGGGAACAAGTTAGATTCTGATAAGGATGGAATAAGTGTTGATATTAAAACCTATAGAGGGATGATAGGATCACTGCTATATTTAACTGCAAGCATACCAGATATCATGTTTGCAACATGCTTTCTGGCCAGATATCAATGTGATCCCAAAGAATCCCATCTAAAAGCTGTAAAAAGGGTTTTCAAATATCTTAAAGGCACATCAGAAATTGGTCTCTGGTATCCAAAGGATACAAACCTTGAATTAATTGCATACACAGATGCAGATTATGTAGGGTGTAAAATTGACAGAAAAAGCACATCTGGTGCCTGTCAACTCTTGGGAAAAAAAATTGGTATGTTGGGCAAGCAAGAAACAAAACTGTGTTGCCACATTAACAACAGAATCAGAATATGTAGCAGCAGCAAGTTGTTGTTCACAAGTGTTGTGGATGAAAACTCAACTGAAAGATTATGGAGTAACTCTGACAAGAATACCTATTCTATGTGACTCAAAGAGTGCTATTGCAATAACAAAAAATCCAGTTCATCACTCAAGAACCAAACACATAGATGTCAGATATCACTTCATAAAAGATCATGTGGAGAAAGGTAACATTGAAATGTATTTTGTTCCAACTGAAAACCAAATTACTGATATCTTTACAAAACCTCTTGATGAAAAGAGACACAATTTTTTGATCAGCAAACTTGGCATGGTTAATCTAAATGATGAAGATTTTTCAGAAAAGACAAGGACACAAATTGAAAACCAAATTGATGATCATCAAAGTTCTGATAATCAAAGAACAAATCAACTGGCTTCTGACAAAACAATCCATCAATCTGATGGAACATCAGAAAATCTGATGAATCATCAATAAATGATGATTTAATAGATAATCTGAAGAAATATCAGAATATCTGGTGAAATCACCAGAAGTTCTGATATAAAATCAGAACCAGGTTGAAATATCAGAATAATTTGTAATCATCATAATCGTCCATCTTCATGCATATCCCAAACACTGTATATTTTCTTATTTGTGTATATTTTGTTTTTGTATTTTTTTTATTTAAAAAAAACACAAAAAGGGGGAAAAGTAACATGCATAAAGATAAAATTCTATATTGCTGTGAAAATCAACCGTCTCAAATTTTTTCCTGATTATTGAATTTCATTTTTCTTCTGCCAATGCATGCAACGTCATTTTTTCATAAGAAACTTAAGTGACACGTAGGCACTAGAATCATTAGGAGCTATGAAAGTATCCGCCTAGTCATTAAATGCTTACTCACACATGGGGCTTAGTAGACTGTCACATTCACTGCAACAGATATCGTCTTAATTGAAAAGAAAAGGGTTGGCTGTTAATATCATTTATAGGGAACCATCACTTTCATTTATAAATATTAACAACCTTAAAAGAACTTACCTCACACCAAAATCATCTCTTCAAAAGCCCTATGACAGAATTTTTCTTATCTTAAAATGGGTCGCCCAAAATTAATGAAAGCTACTCAATTCCCTCTCCCATTTCACAGACTTCATAATCTTAGATTAAGATCCAACTTGGAAGGACCTGCATGGGAGGACTGCAGGTTTGTGTACAATATGATCATGCGAAGTCCTTTGGGCTTTGCTGTATCATCACATGTCACCATTTATACAAAACTTCTCCAAGAGTTCTGGTGGAACTCTTAAATCATTTTTAGTGGTACTTCCGTGTGGATTGAAAGTGAGGTTATGGGGGTAAAAATTACCCTAAAAGAGGAAACAATCAGAAATGTCCTCAAACTGGGTAATGATCATGAAATCAAATTTCTGGATAAGGCAAATGTTCAACAGACCTTGACTGAAATGGGCTATCATACAAACAACTCGTCAAGGGTTGTTAGCAAATCTAGTTTTATACCACCTTTCCAGTGTTTGGTAACACAGCTAAGTGTCTGCTTCTCCAAGAAGATTAGACACTTCAACGAGCTGTCTCATAAGATGATGGAAGTGGTTCATGTTGTTGTACAGGAAAAACCTTACAACTATGCTAAGTTTCTCATGAGAGACCTAGAAGCAAACATCCACGACCATCAACCCTTTCTGATCTACCCTCGATTCATAACTAAGGTGATCACAAGTCAGCTGGACTTCGGAGGAGTGAGAAGCTACTATCCAAGGGCCGAGCTGGTACTTCAAGAAAACATTAGTGAAGCCACCATGACGCCATCAACGAATCACACTGTCACGGCCCCAGCCCCGGTTTGACCCGGTCAGGAGCCGCGGGACAGGAACCCGTGGTATCTATGATGCGACAGCGGAAGATTTTACAGGATCTTTTTAAAACTCGAAAATTCCCGATTATTTTATTTCATAATTTGGGATAAACCCCGTAATTTACAATAGAGGAATTTCACTAGGAAATTCCCTGATTTATAAAACATGTTTATTCATTTTAATTGAGCCACCTCTTCAAGCTTGTTAGTGCTCCGAAGCACGTTTTCCTTGATTTACAGCAGGTCGCCTGAAACATGTTTTAAAAATATTTTATCAGCGGGGAAATACTGGTGAATCATTCATTTTGCACAAAACGACACATAGTTATAAATTACAGCATAAGAGCGATTACAATGACTTTTATCTTATTTTTATCTGGCGCTGTGTCACCTGGTGACGATGGTCATACCACTATTGGGTCTTTCCCCAAGTAGTGATATTTATCACTGTTAGGATTTATTAGCCTAACCGTGAGAAATTAGTAATGTGCACAATACCCCACTAGCCAGTGATTTAAGATAACCACGACTTAATTCCTGTAATTATAACATTTGAAAATGGAGTATTGTAAAATACTTTTGATAAAAAGAGAATGACTCACATTGCAGATTTATACGGGCAGAGTTTAGCCTACTGATTAGCCTTGTAACCTAATTTAAATAACAATGCACACGAACTAGGTCAGTAACTAATACTGCATTTACGATAACTCACGAGATTAAAAACCTTCACAACGAATGACAAAGTGCAATACTTAAACATCCATCGAATTTACGATGAATGACAAAGTATAACCCAAATTTTGAGCAACACTTAAACATCCAATGGATAGTTTTCAATCGATCGGACATTGAATCGTAGCAGCGATCGAGTTAATACCCTGTATCGTAGCAGCACCCCACTAATTTTGGAAGTAAATTCGACTTTTGGACAGTATACTTTCGTTTTTGAAAGTTGGTTTCGACACAGATGAATTGCCCCTGATCACATCTATTTATAGGTGAATTTTAGGTCTCACGCGGCCCGCGTGAGCCTACCCTTGATCTTTACGCGGCCCGCGTAGCCACCTAGTCTACGTGTAGGGTTGCTGGGTCATCAGTAGGTGTGCCATGTGGATGGAACGTGGATCCGGAACGCTTATCCGGTCAAACACATGTTGACGCGGCCCGCGTCAACTTAAGCTTGACCCTTACGCGGCCCGCCTGAAAACCAAATTTCTTGTTTTCTTTGTTTTTACTTTGGTTTAGGGTTTCAGGGGTCCGGGTTTTTGCTTATGGGTCAATTTGGGACATTTTTGAGAGTCCTTACATCCTTCCCACCTTATTTAAAATCCAGTCCTCGAGATTTACTGAAATAAGTAAGGATACTTTCTTTTCATCTCCGATTCCAGCTCCTAAGTGTACTCGGGTCCTCTCCTTGAATCCCACTTGACTTTGACTAGTACTAGTCGCTTGTGCTTGAGAAATTGATCTTTCTGTCTTCTATCTGAAGTGGTTTCTCCACAAATTTCAACTTTTTGTTTACCTCTATATCTTGAAGAGGTACTACCAATGATTCGTCAGATAGACATTTCTTGAGGTTTGATATATGAAATACATCATGTACCCCAGCCAACTCTTCTGGTAGTTGTAAACGATAAGCAACTGGTCCTATACGTTGGATTATTGGGAATGGTCCCACGTACCTTGGACTCAGTTTTCCTTTCTTACCGAACCGAACTACTCCTTTCCAAGGAGAAACTTTTAATAGTACCTTGTCTCCAATTTGAAACTCCAATGGCTTACGCCTATTATCTACATAACTCTTCTGGCGATCTCGAGCCGTTTTTAGTCTTTCCTTAATTTGAGTAATCTTGTCAGTAGTTTCTTGTACTATTTCAGGACCTGATAATTGACTTTCTCCTATTTCTGCCCAGCAGACTGGAGTTCTACACTTACGTCCGTATAGTGCTTCGAATGGGGCAGCTTCGATGCTTGAATGATAACTATTGTTATAGGAGAATTCAATTAAGGGTAGGTGGTCATCCCGGTTTCCACCAAAATCTATCACACATGCCCTAAGCATGTCTTCCAGAGTTTGGATCGTCCTTTCACTTTGTCCGTCCATCTGAGGATGGTATGCAGTGCTTAAATTTAGTCGGGTTCCCATAGCTTCTTGGAAACTTGTCCAGAAGTGGGAAGTGAAACGACTATCCCTGTCCGGTACAATGGAGAGTGGAACTCCATGTAAGGATACTACTTCATCTACATACAACTTGGCTAACCTTTCCATGCTAAAGGTTTCTTTCATAGGTAGAAAATGAGCTGATTTGGTTAATCGATCCACAATTACCCAAATCGCGTCATTACCTCTTCTGGTCTTGGGTAACTTAGTAACAAAGTCCATTGTTATGAGCTCCCATTTCCATACAGGCATTTCTAATTGTTGGAGTAGACCTGAGGGTTTCTGGTGTTCTGCCTTAACTTGTGAACAAGTAAGACATTTAGAAATATATCTAGCTATGTACTTTTTCATTCCTATCCACCAGAAGTTATTTCTTAAATCTTTGTACATCTTGTTGTTACCAGGGTGCATGGTATACCTAGATTTATGGGCTTCTTCTAAAATCTTATTTCTTAATTCTCCCTGCTTTGGTACCCAAATTCGTTTCTTATGGAATCTCCAAATTTCATCACTTCCTTGCTCTAATTCTTTTATTCATCCCTTCATTCCTTCAGCATCATCCTTGATAGCTGTTTCCTGGGTATGCTTTAATTGTTCCATTAAATCTAACTGTAGATTTAATCTAAGAGTACGAACTCGCTTTTGCTTTTCATGATACTTACGACTTAAGGCATCTGCAACTACGTTTGCTTTTCCTTCGTGATATTGAATATCACAGTCGTAGTCACTTAGGATTTCCATCCATCTCCTTTGCCTCATGTTTAATTTTTTTTGCCCAAATATGTATCTTAAACTCTTATGATCTGTATAGACAGTAAACTTACTTCCATACAGATAATGTCTCCAAATCTTAAGGGCAAACATTATGGCTCCTAACTCTAAGTCATGAGTTGTAAAGTTTTCTTCATGCTTTTTCAATTGCCTTGATGCATACGCAATTACCTTTTTACGTTGCATTAGCACACTTCCTAATCCTAGCTTTGAAGCATCACAATATACTTCAAAATCTTCTGTTCCTTCTAGTAAGGCTAGAATTGGAGCATTTGTTAACTTCTGCTTCAAAATCCTAAAGGCTTCTTCTTGCCTAGGTCCCCATTCAAACTTAACTGGTTTACAGGTTAGCTTAGTTAATGGTACAACTATCTTGGAAAAATCCTTAATAAAACGCCTATAGTATCCAGCTAACCCTATAAAACTTCTAACTTCCATTGCTGATTGCGGAACCTTCCATTTGGTGATTGCTTCTATCTTAGCAGGATCTACGTGAATGCCTTCATGATTCACAATGTGACCTAAAAATTGCACTTCTTGTAGCCAGAATTCACACTTCGAGAATTTGGCGTAAAGTTGTTTATTTCTTAACAAAGTTAAGAGTGCATGCAGGTGCTGACAATGTTCATCCTGACTTTGGGAGTAAATAAGTATATCGTCGATGAAGACAATTACAAATTTTTCCAAATACGGTTTACAGATTCTATTCATCATGTCCATAAATGCTGCAGGAGCATTAGTTAACCCAAAGGGCATGGCTTTAAACTCGTAATGACCATACCTAGTTCTGAAAGCAGTTTTAGGTATGTCTTCTTCTTGTACCTTCAATTGATGATATCCGGAGCGTAAATCTATCTTAGAAAAGTATCTAGCTCCTTGAAGTTGATCGAAAAGATCACCAATTCTAGGAAATGGGTATCGATTCTTACTTGTAACCTTATTCAATTCCCTATAATCGATACACATTCGCATCGAACCATCTTTCTTTTTACAAACAACACTGGCGCTCCCCACGGGGATGAACTAGGTTGTATGAATCATTTGCTTAACAATTCATCTAATTGCTTTTTCAATTCTAGCATTTCTGTGGGTGCTAACCGATAAGGTGCCTTAGCTATCGGTGTAGTTCCAGGAATTTAGATGAATTCTAAATTCTACTTCCCTATCAGGTGGTAATCCAGGTAGTTCTTCTGGAAATACTTCTGGGTATTCTGATACTACTGGAATTTCTTTGAGTTCCTTACCCTTAGTGTTAATGATTACTGAAATCATATACACTATTCCTTGCTTTCGTTCATAATTAGCAATTTTCATTACTGAAATGAACTTTAGGGGCTTTCGTGGCTTATCTCCTGTAATCACCACTAATTCTCCTGTGGGTGTATGAATTTCTATGTAATTCTTATCACAAAGAATTCGAGCATGGTTGGCTACTAACCAATCCATTCCTAACACCACATCAAATCCTGCTAAATTCATAGGTAACAGGTTTGCATAGAATTTATGACCTAAAAGTTCTATCTTTTCTTCTCGCAAAACCTTATCTATGTTGACAGAATTCCCATCTGCCGTTTTGACTGTAAAAATCTGCCTAAGTTTGGTTAAGGGTAAATTAAGTGCTTGGCAGAATGAAGTATTTATAAAACTTTGGTTTGCACCAAAGTCAAATAATACTTTTGCATAAACGTCGTGAACTAGGAACGTACCAGCTATCACATCAGGAATTAATTCTGCTTCCTGAGTAGTCAACTGGAAGGCTCTTACGTTTCTCTTAGTAGCTCCTTCTGCAGTTTTGGTTTTGTTGTCAGCTGGTTTGACCAGTTTTGGGCGGTCTGGCCTAAAATGTCCAGCCTCTCCACAATTGTAGCAGACTGTTGCTTTCTTCTTCCTGCACTCTTCCTCTTAGTGCCCCGGGATTTTACAGAAATTGCAATATCCTTTGCATCTTCCAGAATGCTTCCTTTTGCATGTATTGCAAAATGGAACAGTGGAAGATTGCCCAGTTCCCCTTCTCTTGAAACTACTACGATTCCCCACACGGAATCCTTGGGTAATCTTTTGGGCCACTTCCTTTTTACGGTTTTCTTCTCTTGTACGTACCAGTCCGTCCGTGAGGGTATTAGCTAATTCCACAGCATCGTCAATAGTGCGTGGTCTCGCAGCTTTGACGATATCTCGAATGTCGCCAATCAATCCCCAAATATAGCGGGAAATAAGTACCGGTTCTGGCGAAGCCAGAGTTGGTACCACTCTTGCATACTCGAAGAATGTCGAAGTATACCCTCGAGAGTCTACATTCACCATCCGGTGGTTTAGGAACTTATTTTCCATTTGTTCCTTTTCATATTCGGGACATAATTTTCTTTCCACTAGCTATTTAAATTCTTCCCAACTCATGGCATAGGCCATATTTCTTCCTTTGGCTTGAAGTACTGTATTCCACCATTCTAGCGCCCCTTCTTTAAAAAGATGTGACGCGTACATGACCTTATCTTCCTCGACACATTTACTTATCATAATTACTGCTTCGGTTTTCTCCAACCAACGCAGTGCCGCAGTCGCTCCTTCATTGCCTACAAATTCAGATGGTTTACAAGCAAGAAACTCCTTGTAAGTGCAACCAGGTGTTGCAGCTTTCATTTTCTTAAGGAGCGGGGCTTACATTCCCTCGTTGCTGTTATTAGTATGGTTGCCGCCTCCGTTTACCCTATTACTGAAATTGTCACCGTGTGTGCGTTTACTAGGAATAATTTGTTGAGGTTCAACAGGTTTCTGGGCAGCAGCCAAGATTGCTGGAATAGCATTGGCTATTCCCTGAGCAACGATATTCTCGATATCTTGCCTATTCAGAAATTGATCTTCATTGTTATGCTCAGATTGATTACCCTCGTTAACTTGTTCATTACCAGCGTGTGCCATCTGGTAATTAATTTATATAAGTAATTAGTATAAAATAATTAATAACCAAACATAACAAATAATTACACATAATCACGAAAACAAATATAGCCAAAATTGTCGATCTTTAGACTTTCGATATTTTATATATTATGCATCCATACACACCGTTATCTTACAAAAGTTTTATTTTTAGGTTATTTTACAGAGTTATATTTATTATTATTATTATTATTATTATTATTATTATTATATAATCATAGCTTCACAACCACACTATCTCCTGTCAGCTGGCATCTTAGAAGCGACGTTCCCTTTCGTCGTACTTCCAGGAGATTTGTTCTCCTACCTCCCGGATCCTATTCCCTGCATCTATCAGCTCCTCACCAAAATGGCGGAGTTCAGCTAAGTTTTCATTACTCATTGGTGGGTTTGGTGCAGGTTCTGGGTCGAACTGAGGGAAAAACATATAAGGATTATTTAGGAGGTTTTGAAATTGCCAGTCGTTGGTCCACCATTCGTCCATTCCTTGAGGTTGAGTGTGAATCAGAGATTCTGGGATGGCTGGTTCCAAATTTATTAGAAGCTGGTTTTCAGCGGGATAAGGGAAGAGGTTTTCATTGATAGGCCTAAGGATATCACAATTTGCCAGTATGCTATCTAGTTCCTCCTGCAGTGGCAATTCCTCTGCTTGCTTAGAACTTTCCCCAATTTCTATTCCTACTTGCCTAAAACTTTCCCCAATCTCGATCCCTTTTCCTTTATCCATGGGATTTTCTATTTTGGGAACTTTCCTAGTTGCTGGTTTCCTTCTGCGCACACGCCTCCAACCCACAAATCTTCTTCTTTTCTTTGGCTTTGATTTCTCCGGAGGTGGAGCTTGGAATTCCATAGGTTCTTCAACATCGGCTAAGTAACCCGTAAAGTCTCTGGAAACTTCTATTTTCACAGGATAGAGATTGAGATTCTAAAGAGCTTCAGATAATTCATTCATGTTGTTTAGCATTTATGAAGAAACACATAAACTTTTAGTTTAAAATTTTGTAAATTAATTTTCACAGAATCATATAACGGAAAGCAGAAAATTTAATTACAAATATCTAACAACCCATTTTATTGAAACAAAATATTTATTTTTAGTACAACTAAAATATTAAAGTTTCTGGTTTGTAGGTGACATAGGTGCTAATACTGGTTTGGCGATTTAACTATAAGTTAGCATTTACTGCTATATTGGCTAACATATAGAGATTTGCCCATTGTTCATCTAACTCATCTTCCCATGGTGGTTTAGTGTCTATTTTCTGAGTTTCCTTATTGATCATAACTCCTTTTGGTTGTAACTTCCTCATTTTCTCTTGAATTTTCTTAATTATCAAACTTCTTTTATTAGGGGTAAGTGGTTGCTCATATTGTGCCTTACGAACAAATATTCCCTCCTCAGTATCTGCTGAGTATCTTGAGGAATTTGATTGGGATGAAGTTCCCTTATCTTTCGGTAAACTATCTAATTTAAGATAGATATCCGACACTCTTTGCTTACCCATACTGTAACTAACAGATAGTCAAGATAAGAGCACATAATTACAAGATGATAATCAGGAAAATTAAGTATTTGAAATACTTAATAGGCTTAAATCAGTGGCTCTGATACCACCTTTTCCTGTCACGGCCACAACCCCGGTTTGACCCAGTCAGGAGCCGCGGGACAGGAACCCGTGGTATCTATGATGCGACAGCGGAAGATTTTACAGGATCTTTTTAAAACTCGAAAATGCCCGATTATTTTATTTCATAATTCGTGATAAACCCCGTAATTTACAATAGAGGAATTTCACTAAGAAATTCCCTGATTTATAAAACATGTTTATTCATTTTAACTGAGCCACCTCTTCAAGCTTGTTAGTGCTCCGTAGCACGTTTTCCTTGATTTACAGCAGGTCGCCTGAAACATGTTTTAAAAATATTTTATCAGCGGGGAAATACTGGTGAATCATTCATTTTGCACAAAACGACACAAAGTTATAAATTACAGCATAAGAGCGATTACAATGGCTTTTATCTTATTTTTATCTGGCGCCGTGTCACCTGGTGATGATGGTCATACCATTATTGGGTCTTTCCCCAAGTAGTGACGTTTATCACTGTTAGGATTTATTAGCCTTACCGTGAGAAATTAGCAATGTGCACAATACCCCACTAGCCAGTTATTAAGATAACCACGACTTAATCCCTTTAATTATAACATTTGAAAATGGAGTATTGTAAAATACTTTTGATAAAAAGAGAATGACTCACATTGCAGATTTATACGGGCAGAGTTTAGCCTACTGATTAGCCTTGTAACCTAATTTAAATAACAATGCACACGAACTAGGTCAGTAACTAATACATCATTTACGATAACTCACGAGATTAAAAACCTTCACAACGAATGACAAAGTGCAATACTTAAACATCCATCGAATTTACGATGAATGACAAAGTATAACCCAAATTTTGAGCAGCACTTAAACATCCATTGGATAGTTTTCAATCGATCGGACATTGAATCGTAGCAGCGATCGAGTTAATACCCTGTATCGTAGCAGCACCCCACTAATTTTGGAAGTAAATTCAACTTTTGGACAGTATACTTTCGTTTTTTGAAAGTTGGTTTCGACACAGATGAATTGCCCATGATCACATCTATTTATATGTGAATTTTAGGTCTCACGCGGCCCGCGTGAGCCTACCCTTGATCTTTACGCGACCCGCGTGGCCACCTAGTCTAAATGTAGGGTTGCTGGGTCATCAGTAGGTGTGCCACGTGGATCAGGAACGCTTATCCGGTCAAACACATGTTGATGCGGCCCGCGTCAACTTAAGCTTGACCCTTACGCGGCCCGCCTGAAGACCAGATTTCTTGTTTTCTTGGTTTTTACTTTGGTTTAGGGTTTCAGGGGTCCGAGTTTTTTCTTACGGGTCAATTTGGGACATTTTTGAGAGTCCTTACACACACCGGTCGAATAACCAGTCTTTGGTTATATGTGAAGTGCATGTACAACGTGTTGGAGAAGGAGGAGGAGTAGTTGTTGTTTGTTTTTCCTTGTTCTGTGTTTTATATTATATATATATATATATATCATATTTGCTTTAATTTCCTTTCATTTTTTTAAATGTGTCAATAGATCTAGGGGAAACTAACACAACATGTCTGATAAAAACACGGAAAAATCTGGTGAAATTCAAATGAGATCTGACATGATTTAGTGGAACTCAGAAAAACTGATAATCAATCAGAAAATCTGGTATTTATTCAGAAAACTCAACAAGTTACACAAATATGATCATTCACCAGAAAATTTTCAAAGTAACCAGAAAATCTGACAATAAATCAGAAAATCAAATTTGAAAAATCTCTTGAAAGCCGGGAAGTTTGACATATCATCAGAAAAACAATGCTTTTAACCAGATTTAAAGAAACTTATGACCATCTAAATTTTTCATTGAAATAAGTTTCTTTCAAAAATTTTTCTGAGGACTGGAACAAGCTGTATGAAAAACACTTCCTGTATATCAGAACAAAAGTGTGGAGTTCAGAACTGCAAGACTGCAATGTAAGTAAAAATCTTGGAACTCTTCTTATTCCCTCTCATCTCGAAAAAAAAATTGATGATTCATCCTCTGTAAGTGAATCAAATGAATTCTGATGATATATAAAGAAAATACAACTCTCAAAAGTTTGATTCAAGATTTTCTGATATAAATCATCAAGAGGAAAACCTGGGAAGACACACAAACTCGGAAAAGGTTTCTATTGGACCTTTTTGAAACTAAAGGGGTCCCACATGAAGAAAAGGTGCAAGTTGGACATTAGTGTTTATCCGCAAAATCATTGGAATCTCTAAGTCTCATTAAAGGATTTACATTAAATTAGAGATAAACCAAAAAGTTTTTTCAAAAATGGTTGTTTCCTTAAAGGATTAAAACATCATAAAGGTGTCATTAACCACCTTGAATACAAACAACCCACGACAAACACTCAAGAATCTCTGTCTGTACACACTATAAATACCTCATTCAAAAACAGAGCCTTCCATCTTCAACCTTCAAATTCGAAACCCTAAAACCCTTTTCGAAACAAAAACCAAAATTCTAAATGGCAGCTATCAACATCAACATACCACCAACTGAACACTCTGTTCCCTTCATCACTAAAGCTGAATTTCTTCCTTTAAAAAACAACAATGAAGCAATGAATGATAACATTGAAGAGTATGAAATGAACTATCAAATTCTCATTGAATTTCTGACCAGAAGCCCTATAGCTCAAGCCCTCACAAGGACCAGAGAGGTACCAGAAGAACTCATACAACAGGTTGTAAAAACTCTCAAAGTCTCAAATCAACTCGAGCTAACAGCACATGTGTGGGGAAATATCTTTATTACTATATCACCTGAGAAAATAAGGGAATGTTTGGAACTACCCTTAAGCCAAAGCTATGAAGAAGCCACCAGTAAAAGAAGATATGTTCTCACAACTTGATGCTGTAATGGGCTACAAGACAAAGATTTCAAAAAACAACGAATTCAAAAGAAACAAGCTACCTGCCTTCTGGCAAGTTCTAATGGAAATTCTGAACAAGTGTCTATCTTCAAAGATTGGAGGTACTGATCAGATAAATAAGAATATTCTAACAATCATGTTCAGTCTCATTAGTGGGTTGAACATTGATTTTGGAACAGAAATATTTATTCTGATCAGAAGATCAATTCTGACAAACACTGGGGGGATAGATTCGCATCTACCCTTTCCCAGATTTCTGTCAATAATAATTTCTGATGCCTTTTCTGAAAGGAACCTAGAAATTCCAGCATCAGAAAGCATGTGGAAAATAGAAATTATGAGACCTTGGACTACCATAGGATCTTGGAAGTCAGATTATGATGTACCTGCTCTATCAGAAAGAATGATGAATCTGATACTAGAAGATTCACCATACAGAGCAGAATATCTGAAGATGTTGAACAAAAGGCCAGAAAACAGAGGAGTTGTTGAAAATGTGTCCCCCATGGAGCATGATGCACAAGAGTCAAGCACACCAAGAATGGAACAGCAAGGTGAATCTGATCCTCATCCAGCTGATGAAGAAGTGAATATGAGTCCTGTGACAGAAGAACATCATGCTGAAATCTCACATATGAGAGAAACAGGTGCACAACACTCCAAACTAAACATATTTCATTTCTCTGAGAGTGATTCTAATGAATTAGTTCAAGGAAAACATGAAATTTTATATAGAGGCACCATTTCTGCAAAACAAAATGTGAGCGAAACTAAGGACCCATTTTCTGAATCAGATTCTGAGGAGGAAAATGTGGTGGCAACAGGTGGAGATCAGTCTGCTGATCAAGGAAATCTGGATGAGAAAACTAAGAGTTTCTCAACAACTCATGGAGAACCTGAAAAGGTTCAAGGATATGTGGAAAACCAGAACTTGAATGTGTTTCAATTTTCTGGTGAGGATACAGAGAATTTGGATTCTTCCAATCTTCTTAACCTCAGAACATCAGAGAATGTGTTTTCTGCTGGTGTTAGAAGGGGAACATCAGTTGTTTCTCCTATTTCCCAAGGACATTAATCTATGTCCCCTAAACAACTTCACAAGGAACTTGAAGACACAACTGCTACTGTGAAAACAGCCACAGAAGGAAAACTTGATCTGATACTAGAAGAAATCAGAAATCAAAAGTCAGATATCAAGATTTTATCAGAAACTGTCAAAGTTGTGCAGAAGCAAATAGAAGACAATGCTGCAGCTCTCAACAAACTGCAAAAGTCATCAGAAAACAAAGAGAGCTCATCAGAATTAGAGAAGGCTCTCAAGGAACTGAATGATATCAAGAAAAAGATGGCTGAGGTTGCAGCTGCAGGAGAAAGCTCAAGTTCAGGGAAGATTCTTGAAGAAATACAGTTCCTCAGAGCCAACAATAGCAGCATGGCTGAGGCTTTTGAGAAACTGTTGATGGAATTGACTGCACAAAGAAATCAAGAAAACCAGGAGTTTCAGAAAATGAAGAAACAAGAAGAAACAAATACTCAACTTCTCACTAATGTTCATTTGTTAGTAGAGAGATTGCAGTATAATGTTGCTAGATTAGCAAAAGTCGATCTTCATGAATTGAAAGCCCCAATTCCACAAGAAAGACAAACAAGGAGATCAGAAACTCCTCAACAACAACCAGAAACCATTCAACAAGTTCAAACCAAACAAACAGAAACTTTAACAGCTCAAAAACAGAAGCAACCCATGGGTCCACCTCCAGATAAACAAAAGTTACTCATGGGTCCTCCACCAAATGTCCCAAAGCCAGACACATCAAGGGTACAGCAGAAAGACCATGTTCCAGTTCAGTCATCTTCTACAGCCATCACAGGAGAAACAGAGTTAAGCATAAGGATGGATACAAAAGAGAAGAGAAGAATGGAACTTGAAGTGACTCCTCAAAAAGGCCAAGAAAAGAAATGATAGAAGATTCAGAGGGGAACATCAGAGAAATGGATGTGCTAAAAGGTGATTTACACACTATTATGTACCCTGAAGAACATCTAAAGCATTACTATTGGAAAGGTCCAGAAGACAACCCAAAGAGACCACTCTCTCCAATGAGTAAAGGTATTGTTGAAAACAGAAACAATGGAGGTTGGGTAATTCTACACAAGCACATGACCAATCCAATAGTATCAATTGAAAGAATTGATACTTTGACCACTAGAGGAGGCATCTTAGGTTTTGAAGCACAAAACAAGTATACCCCGATCAGAAAAGATAACAGTGAACAAAAGGTTACTGATGCAAATCTGGCTGATGATATTCTTCCAATGGGAATAGTCGAAATGAAGAATATCATTTATGAAATGAAAGGTAATTCAGCTGTGATCAGAAGAGCCCTTGAAAGTCTCAAAAGTGCAGGAGCAAAGCTATACAAAAGGGCTGCACTGGCAGACTTTGATCTATGTGTCAATTTTGAGTACAACAATAAGGTGCTAATACCTCATCCCAACACCAGAATTCCAGCTGAAATTCCTTCTAAACTAGTGAGAACTGGAGCAATCTTTGACCAACCAGAAATGTGTGTAGTCTTCAAAGATGCTAATGAAGAGAAAGCTCTATTCAGAATCAGTGATATATGCAGGTATTCAAATCAAACTCTAAAATATATTAGGAACTGCATGAATGAAAAACAAGAGCATCTAAAAAAGAAGGGCTTTAATGAACAGCTGAGAAAAACAATTGAAGAATGCATTGAAAACTGGATGGAAGCAAGAGGATGGTACAAAGAAATGTACAAAGAAACTCAAAAGGCAATTGATCACAAGAAAAGGCTGAAACCAGGAGATAAATACAGAAGTGGAGTGAAGATCAATTAATGAATTGATGAGATTAAATTCCTGTTTTTTGAACAATATTTTATTTTTTTCTGATTTATGGTTGGTTTGACTATGTTCTATGCTTCTGAACTTAGTTATTTTTAAATTTCTCTTTCAAGAAAGTTGTTTATGTTAGATATAGAGATAGTTCATTTTCTTACAATACTTAGGGGGAAACTGTTAGGAAACTTTATCTGTAAGTATTGAAGAAAATCATAATCAACTGGATCTATGAAGAGATAACAGTCATGAAGATCACAAACAAGAAAAAGAAGATCAGATGGGACAACTGAAATGCACAGCATCTACTTCAAAGAAACACAGTTTGATCAAGAGCTAAATTGGATTATCAGAGAAGGTCATTTCTGATGGATCTGATGATATTTCTGATGAAATATCATCAGTTTCTGACGATTCTGATCATCAGGATTTTTCTGATGATTTGTTAATCAGAATTTCTGATGAAGTGGTTTATCAGAATTCTGATGAAATATCCCACTTTTCTGAAATTGGCTCTATCCTGCCACACTTACCGAAGCAAGTTGACATTATTGGATATCATGATGAAAAAGGCAATTTGAACGTTGGATTCAATGAATATGTCAATTGGGCACTTTTTGCAGGACTTATTGCATGAATAAACTATTGTTTATTCATGCACCCAGCCTTCTATAAATAGAAGGCTCAACCAGGAGAAGCAAAGTGAGTTTGAATCTTAGCATTCACACATACATCAAAACTCCATTGCCCACTCACCCACAGAATTCAAGATTCATTTGTATTAGATAATAATCTTACAATCACCTTGTAAACCATTTTGTTTCAAAGTGATATAAACTTGATAATTCTGTAGGTCTTGTTTCTGAAAGTCTGATTTCCATTTCCGCACATCTTTTTCACATCTACTAAAATCACTTTCCATATTACGTGAAAAGAAGTTGTTTAAGGCCATACTGGGTCCAACACAGACAATTTGTTTATTTGTTTCTAGACCTTTCCTAGCCTCGATTTCATCACACAGCAAACAAGGCGTCCTAGCACCTTAAGCACCTGCCACATACGTTAAAGTAAAGGTCAATACACATAGTGTAAAGGTGAGCATACAAGTTTAATAGATATAATAGAGTTCGAAATCGTTTACGCATAACCAGCACGTACACAGTGTGAAATGAAGCACGTAAGTTATCGACATGAACCTATCGATACCAATGACTGCGGGTTGACTGCCCAAGGCAGTTCGTAATACACACTCACATCTGTGAGCCATGTAATTAATTGTCCTTAACAACCCCTGAGTGAACAGGTGCTGAGTCCAAACTATAGTACTATTGTTGCTAAGGCAGGTAGACAACATTCCATGTGTAAACATAACAAACAAGCATTCGTTAAGTCACGTATAACATGCGGTAACGGTTAGCGTTAAAGTATTACGTAGTGTGTTCGATGTGATTTAGAATAAGTAACGTATGTAACACCTAAAAGTGCGTAAATAAAATAGGGTTCGAGTATACTCATAGCGATTGGGTTAATGGATTGAAGGGAGCGCTAGAGCGGAAATTAGCCTGAACAGTTATCGATAACATAAGCGAAAGTTGGTGCATAAAATGGTGTGATGTGTCAATGGATCGAATGGCAGTCCGATCGGATGGCAATCCGGTCGGGTGGCCGGTCGATCGGATGACAATCCGTTCGGACGATCACTCGATTGGGTGGCCTCTCGATTGGATTGTCGTCTCATTTGGGATTGATGTGTTTGTGTATGATGGCTTGTCTTTTGAAGTTTTCGTTGTAGCATTTTAAAAATAGAGAAGTATCTCTAACTTTCAGGTCAGTCGATCGAACGAACGGCCGTTCGATCGGATGGCCGTTCGATCGGACAGCAATCCGATTGGCGAGACTCCTCAAGTTGAGAACAAGTTCACAGTAGGACGGTCACTCGATCGGATGGCTATCCAATCGGGTGGAATCCGTACGCACTGAACATGTTGAAAATTTGTTTAAGTGTTGAAGTCAAACATCACATGGTTGGGTGGAAATCCGATCGGATGGCAATCCGATCGGACGATAATCCGTTCGATGTTCCAAACCTCAAATGTTGAAATGATAGTTAAGTGTGGGACCCAAGGTGCAATCCGATCGGGTGGCAGTCCGGTCGGGTGGCAGTCCGGTCAGGTGGCAATCCGATCGGACGACAATCCATCCCAGTTGACCTGATCGTCTTCTTCGTTGGTTGTTTTGTCAGTTTGATGTTTTCTTGAGAGTGTTTGATATCGTGCTAAACAACAGAAACCTCATCAAGACTTAGTGACCCGATCAGACAGGAACCACCCTAGTCCGACCAGCTAAGTGTTCGAGACGGTGTTTCATGTTTAACCCGAAATCAGTGTTCTCGTGGATAGAATCCAGATCTTGAACCAACACATCAACAAGAAGGAGTAGAAGATTAGAACAAGGTCCGATTCTATCGGTTTTGAGTGCCTTGAGTGTAAAAGAGTTGAAAGAAAGCTTGAAAACCATCTTTCAATCCTTTTCACCATGAATATGTTCAGATCTATGAAAGATCTTTGCTTATCCATGTGGAAATCATTCAGATCTGAGTTGTTCTTGGTGGATTGAAGCCAAAACATGAAGTTCTTATGAAAACCATGATGACATCATCCTTGAACTCCTCAAATCTAGTGATTTCACGGTTAAAAGTTAAGATTCAAAAGACAGAAATGTGTAGGAGTACGTGTAGATTAAGAAAGTACAAGATTTAAGTGGAAAACTTACAAGAATCGTGAGAAATCTGAAGAAATAGCGGCTGGAGCGAGTGGAGAGGGAGAGAGAGAGCTGTCAACATCAAATGATGTGACAAAGGGGGGTATTTATAGGGTTTCCATAAATGGAAAGGGGAATAAGTGGCTGGTCGATCTAGTGGCAGCCCGTCCGGGTGGCAGCTCGATCGAGTGGCACTTCGATCGGGTGGCAGCCCGATCGGGTGGCAACTCGATTACTTTTAATCCCAACTACTATATCAACATACAAGCATCCTATTTAAGTTACGTTTAGCGTTTGCGATTCGATTGTGATTGAGTTGCGATTGAGTTTTGATTAATCACCACATCATAAAACATAAATAACATGCATAAGTAACACATAAGAGGAATACACACATAAGAACCATAACCAGACGCATAACTCGAGTTGCGGGCGCGATTGCGATAAGCGATAAGGCGATAAGACATGCGATAAATATCGATAAATAGCGATTAAACCTTGATTATTAACAAATACTCCACATAATACAACTAACGTAAAAGCATAAAAGACTATTTACAAGTCAAAGAAGTCAAAACAGGAATTGAGCAAGGAGTGACAGGTCGCAATTAGCAATCTTATCTCCCTTTGACTTTGACTTCATGTTACAGCCTCCCCTAGTTGAGGGAATTTCGTCTCGAAATTAGGCCGAAGCCGTAACAAACAACAGCGGGTACTTCGCCTTCATGTCACTTTCGAGTTCCCAAGTGAACTCTGCGCCTCGTTTGCCTTCCCATCGAACCTTCACAATGGGAATGCGCGAGCTTCTGAGCTGCTTGGTTTGGCGGTCCATGATTTCGACAGGCTTCTCCACGAAGTGTAGTGTTTCGTTTACTTGAAGATCTTCTAGAGGTACAATTAAATCATGCTCAGCCAGGCACTTTCTGAGGTTCGACACATGGAAAGTCGGGTGGACTTTGCTAAGTTCCTCCGGTAGTTCGAGTCTGTAGGCGACTTTTCCGATCCTTTCCAGAATCTTAAAAGGTCCAACATATCGAGGCGCTAGTTTCCCTTTCTTGCCGAATCTGACCACACCCTTCCAAGGTGATACCTTTAGGAGTACGTAGTCGCCAACGTCAAATTCAAGGGGCTTATCGGCGTAACTTTTCTAACGACTCCGAGCTTTCAATAGATTGTCTCGAATTTGGAGGACTTTGTCGGTCGTTTCTTGCAATAGCTCAGGACCGGTTGACATTTTCTTCTGTACAAAGCCTCAAATGGTGCCATTTGAATGCTGGAATGATAACTGTTATTATACGAGAATTCGACTAACGGCAGGTAAGTGTCCCAATTACCACCGAAATCTATGACACACGAACGGAGCATGTCTTCAAGGGTACGAATCGTTCTCTCAGTCTGACCGTCGGTTTGGGGATGAAATGCGGTACTTAGATTTAGCGTAGTACCGAGAGCCGTTCGAAACGTTTCCCATAGACGCGAGGTAAACTGGGCATCACGGTCAGAGATGATGTCGCGAGGCATCCCATGTTGACAAATGATCTCATCGGTGTAGATTCGGGCTAATCGTTCTACCTTGTACTCTTCTCGTATTGGCAGAAAATGAGCAGATTTGGTCAAACGGTCAACGACAACCCAGATACTGTCGTGACTTGATGGGGTTCGCGGAAGTTTCGTTATGAAGTCCATAGCTATACTTTCCCACTTCCACATAGGGATCGGGGGTTGTTCAAGTAAGCCAGAGGGTCTTTAGTGCTCGGCCTTGACTTTCGAGCAAGTCAGGCACTTCCCAACATAGAGGGCGATATGTCTCTTCATGCCCGGCTACCAGTACTTGTAACGAAGGTCCTGGTACTTCTTTTCGGCACCGGGATGAATAGAATATCGGGATTTGTGGGCTTCGTCCATCAAAATCTGTCATAAGTCGGTCCGCATAGGGATCCAAATTCGGTCCAGATAATGGAATATCCCATTCGACTTATTCACAAGATGGGCTCCATCGTGGTAGATCCTTTCCTTCTTCAAAGTGCGTTCACTAAAACAGGCATGTTGAGCTTCGCGGATAAGGGTTTCGAGATAATGCTGGGCTTGGATATTACGAGCGCTATGTAAATAACTCCGTCTACTGAAAGCGTCGTCAACGACATTTGCTTTGCAAGGATGATAACGGATCTCACAGTCATAATCGTTGAGAAGCTCTACCCATCGACGTTGACGCATATTAAGTTCCTTTTGGTCAAAGATATGTTGTAGGCTCCTATGATCGGTGAAGATCGTACACTTGGTACCATACAGGTAGTTTCGCCAAATCTTTAACGTAAAAACAACTTCGCCTAGCAAGAGATCATGGGTTGTATAGTTCTTCTCGTGGATCTTGAGCTGACGAGATGCGTAAGTGATAACCTAGTCCCGTTGCATGAGAACACAACCAAGACCAAGGTTCGAGGCATCACAGTAGACAATAAAGTCGTCATTTATGTCGGGTAATGTGAGAACAGGAGCATTACAGAGCATATGCTTGAGGGTTTGGAAAACAGTCTCTTGTTTAGTTCCCCAAACAAAAGGCTTGTCTTTATGCATGAGAGAGGTAAGCGGCACAGCGATTTTTGAGAACCCTTCGATAAATCGACGATAATAGCTCGCCAGTCCGAGAAAAGAATGGACTTCAGACGGGTTCTTTGGTGTAATCCAACTCTTAACTACTTCAATCTTCGCGGGATCGACGTGAATACCTTGACTATTGATGATGTGACCGAGGAATTGAACCTCCTCCGGCCAGAATTCACACTTGGAGAACTTGGTATAGAGTTAATTCCCCTGGAGTAGCTAGAGAACCAAACGTAGATGTTACGCGTGTTCGGCCTTTAACTTGGAATAGATCAAGACATCATCGATGAACACGATGACGAAGCGGTCGAAATAAGGTTTACACACGCGATTCATCAGATCCATGAAAACCGCGGGTGCGTTGGTTAAACCAAAGGGCATAACAACGAATTCATAGTGGCCGTAATGAGTTCGGAAAGCGGTTTTGGGAATATCCTCCTCTTGGATGCGTAATTGGTGATAGCCTGAGCGTAGATCGATCTTTGAGAAACACGTAGCACCTTGTAGCTGGTCAAATAAATCATCAATTCGAGGTATGGGTTAGTGATTCTTGATAGTCAACTTATTCAATTCCCAATAGTCGATGCACATCCTGAACGTCCCATCCTTCTTTTTGACGAAAAGGACCGGCGCGCCCCAAGAAGAGGTGCTCGGGCGAATGAAGCCTTTATCAAGTAGTTCCTGGAGCTGACTCGAGATTTCGTGCATTTCGGAAGGAGCGAGTCGGTAAGGAGCTTTGGCAACAGGATTTGCTCCAGGAATGAGGACGATACGAAAGTCGATATCACGACTTGGCGGTAATCCGGGAAGATCTTCAGGAAAAACGTTAGGAAATTCTCGAACCACTGGAACATCGATTACTCCTGGTCTACCTTTCTTTTCCTTCTTCGCTACTACAATGTTAGCCAAGAAAGCTCTGTATTCCTTGCGGAGATACTTGCTAGCTTGGATACATGACATGAGTTTTAGCCGCTTCGAGAGCGAGAATCGAATCATTTTATCGAAGCAAACAACTTCAGCATGGTTTTCTCGAAGAAAATCCATGCCTACTATGACGTCAAAACTTCTGAGCTGTATCGGAATAAGGTCGATTGGGAAGATGTGATAGTTGAGTTCAAGAGTACAATCACGAAGAACGGAATTTACAGCGATGGTTCTTCCGGTGGCAACTTCGACATCGAACGTCGAGGGGAGATGGGAGCGCTTACGATTAAGGAGCTTCTCGAATTCAAATGACACAAAACAGTTATCGGCTCCAGTATCAAATAAACACGAAGCATAAATACCATTCACGAGAAATGTACCATTGACCACATTGTTGTCAGCCAGGGCTTGGCGCACATTGATGTTGAAAGTTCGGGCGCGGGCGGCTTGTTGCTGTTGCTGAGGCTGCTACTGCTGGGGCTCTTGTTTCACAACCCTGTTCGGGCACATGTTCGCGAAGTGGTTGGGATCACCACATGCGAAGCAGAATCTGGCATTGATCGTGGGTGCCTGAGCTGCCTGTTGGCCTTGAGGAGCTGGAAGTAGAGCTTGAGGAGCAGTAGCTTGGGCTGGTGCTTGTCGGGGACCAGTACGGCAGTTGGCGGTGAAGTGGTCGTACATATTGCAGTGCACACAAAATCTGCAGGTGATACCCACCGGGTGATGATAAGTATATGTCGGGAAAGCAAGGTGGGGGCCAGTGTAAGCACGCTTTGCAGGCGGTGCATAGGTAACTGGTGCTGGAGCTGAAGCAGACCGGTGCTGAGATTGCTGCTGAACAGGTACGGTTTGAAGTGGGGCAGCAGTTGTAGTGACAGCACAGCTCTTGTTGCTGGAGCTTGTTAGGATCTGACTTTGGTTTTGATTGTGTTTTTGTTTGAACTAAGATGAAGATGGATGAGTTGTGCAGCGGAATTAAGATGGAAACAAACTTTGCACACAATCAAACGAGAGAATTGCTTTAATCAAACATTTTCCACAAAGAACTGAAAGATTGAATTTATTTCAATAACGATTACAATGCAATGTCTGAATACAAACTCCCCCTCAGCCTGAGCTCATAGTGTTTATTCGTGCAGGAAGAAGATTTTGCAAAGAGCTAATAGAACAGTACAGAGCACTGTTCTATTTATAGGTATGAGCAAACCACTGAAGCATCTAAGCTGACGTCACCATGAAAGTGACATCTAACCTCCTAACAAACTCTAACCTCTGATCTATACAACCTCTACTATGCTAACTACTGCTATTACATTTCATTACATAAAGACATCTAAACTACTGCTACATCCTTCCACTGATGTGAACCCAGCAGTACTTGTCCGGATCAGCAGAGCTTGACTCAAGGCAGTAGATTAAACAGCAGAGCTTTAGTCTTCCATCAGGCTTTTACTTGATCAGCAGTTTGTAGGTCAGCAGTTTGTACGATCAGTAGATAGGAGGTCCACAGATGTTGAAACCACTTTCAAGGGGAGTGACTTGTATACATAACATCTGCTTATTCTGGATCCACTGCTCTGATCCAGTTTTGGCTTTAATTATCTATTCCTCTGGTAGGGTTCAATCCCAACAATCTCCCCCTGGAACAGATAATGCCAAAACCCTTCATTATTGTGGAACTTTATTGCCTCATCAACAGCTCCCTTATCTGACCTTTAAGTTGTAACTCACAGTCTAGGGCATCTGTGTCATCTTCATCCCTACCAAGTGGAAGATCAAGGAGATCCTGCATATCTTCAAGACTTAGGCCAAGTGCTTGTTCCCTTGATATTTTCTTCACTTCTCCACTAGACCTGATCATAGTCAGTACATGGGTCTGTTTGTCAGTTTCCCATTTTAGTACTTTTGAGCCTGTTGGGTTTCTTGGGAGATTTTTATTGGATGAGGTGTTTGGAGATGCCGGCCTATTGATGACTGTCTGAGCAGTACTTGCAGGTTGATTCAGGCCAAGAGTATCAGCTATCATCTGTTTATTGCCTTCTTTTACAAAGTCATCTCCTGCTTTTAATTCTGCCACTGTTTTAGTAACCAGTTGTTTTTGTGGCCTTCTTTTAAAGATGGCTGCACCAGCTGGAGCAGTGGCTCTCCTGATTTGCAGCTTTGATGGTCTTTTTGAAACCTCTGCTTTAGGATAGTCAGGCTTTTGTGGAGCAGTAGGATCTGTCTTTCTTAATTTCTCCAAACTTTTATAGGTAGCCCTGACTTTGTCTTCTTTCCATCTCATCACTTGTTTCAAAGACCCATAATCAGCAGCAGCTAATTCCTCTTTCATTCTCCTCAGCTCTACCTTTTTATCAGGTACATTCTTTTTGAATTTTGCCCAATCTGGAGGAGTATGCTTGACCTTATTCTTTATCATTTCTTGAATCCTGGCTGCTTCTTGTTCAAGCTCAGGAATCGTCCACTCCTTGTACATACGCTTTTCTCCCTTGTACTTCTTGGTTGCCATGATGTTTTCAATGTAGTCTTTTCTCAAAGTTTCATCTGCTCTTTCTGAGATTTGTTGACATACATGTTTTCAATGTAGTCTTTTCTCAAAGTTTCATCTGCTCTTTCTGAGATTTGTTGACATACATTTTTTGCAAATTGCTCTAAGGATCTGACTTGTGTAAGCAAGAATTGGTAATTCTGCTGAATTTCTCTATCAGATTTTCCTTGTGCATTTCTATTTGAGATATCCTCTGCTTGTTTAGCTTTGACTTTCAAATATTCTTCAATATTGTTTGGCCTTGGATATCCTTTAACTGATGGCAACTTTCTTTTAGCAGGATCATCCTCATAGTAGAAGGATTTGATCTCCTCTCTAACTGCTTCAAGTTCTAGAGGAAATTGGACACCTGCAGGAGTAATGACAGGGATTGATTGTTGTACTGGAGCTGATGAGAGAGGTACAGGCTTTGGTATTGTAACAAGTTATAGAGATTTTGAAGATGTTGATGTTGGTGATGGTGAATCATCATCTGGTATGAAAATCCCTCTCCCTTTTATTTTAGGTGAGGCAGATGATGTTTTGGGTGGATCAGTGGTGGTGATTTGAGTGGCAGTGATTTGTGATTGACTAACAGCTGTTGAAACAACTGGTGTTTCAACCACTGTTGTCATTACAGCTGTTGAAACAACTGGTGTTTCAACCACTGTTGTCATTACAGCAGATGTTGTAACATCTGCTGTCTTCTGCTTTTTGGCAGGAGGCGATGGTGGTGATGTTGTTTTTGGTGGTGATGGGGGTGGTGGTAAGACAGTGGTTGTGGTGTGTGTTGAAGTGGTGTGTGTTGAAGTGATAACAGATGTTGAAACCTCTGAAGTACCAGCAGTAGTTGATACAGCAGGATTTACAACAGCTGTTTGGATGGAGGTTTGATGTTGGGGGCTTTTGGATGGTGGTTTTGGAGTATGCTTTGTGAGTCTAGATGGTGTGGACTTGGGTTTCCTCACTTTTCTAGTGAGATTTCTTTTTAGCTCAGTTTTTTGAACATCCTTTAGCCCAGAACAGCCCTGCGCATTCAGCTCCATGTAAGCTCTCTTCTCCTTATTCCACCTTGACATATCCTTTGCCGCTCTGTCCCTTTTTACACTTGCTATAGCTTCATCAAGTGCATTTTGGGTAACATCAACCTTTTTGCTACCATCTGGCAAAGGTATCTGCTTGGTCATGTTCTCCATTTCTGGTTCTATGTAGAGACCATCATCTACTCCCTTTTTCTTCTATTCTTTAATTTTCTCCCCCTTTTGGCATTATCTGGAGGTAATTGATCAATGAAGAGAATAGTTGGAGGAGCAGTGCCAGTGGTTTTCAATATGTGGGCCTTGAGTGCCTTGATATCTGCTTGTGTGTTCTTGAAGCTAGACTCCATTGTGTTTCTCAGCTCTTGTACATGTATTGCATGTTGCTGATCAGCCATTTGTTTTTGTTGTTGGAGAAAAGGTTGAAATAGATTCCAGAGCTCATTTGCAGCAGGTGCTTGTGGTGGAGCAGGTGCTTGAGGTGGAACAATAGTGTATTGCATCTTTTGTACTTTCAACAACTGTTGTAGCATGTCTTTGATATCTGCAACAGCTGTATCCAGTTTGTCAACTCGTTCCGTCAAATCCAGATATTTTAAACCATCACCCAAGTTAATGGGATCATTTGATTTCCCACTAGCAGTGGTTTTATCAGTGGTTGAGGTAGGGAGTGTACTCCAAACATTAACCACTGATGCCCCTTTTTCTTGGTACTGGGGTCTTCTTCCTTCAACACTTGACAGCCTTTTGATGTTGCCAGTGGTCAAAACAAATCCACTGGTGGATGTCAGAGGTGCTATGGAAGGAATTGCCTCCAAGGAAGTCTTATTGATGTAACCACTGTCCAAATGTAAACCAGTGGGTTCAACACTTGTAGTGGCTGCTTCACTTGGATTACCACCAAGAGTTACTTGTAACTCAAGGGGTGTAACCTCCTCAGGTTGTGTTGGTGGGTTAGCAAAGATTGATACATCAGACCCAGTCATTTGTTGAAGTATGTTCTCATTGATAGGTGATTGAGAAGGACTGGTTTGTGCCTGGTTCAAATCAATTGCATCCAACAAAAGTTTAGTTGGTGGGGGAATTGTGGAGGTGAGGTTTGGTGTAAGAAGAGAATTTGCCCCGGGCATTGGGCTGTGGATGATGGAAACAAGCGATACCAGAGCATCATATTGTGGTGTCCCTATGTGTACAATCTGTTCTTTTTGAGAAGAAGCTGGAGGAGTTTCGGTTATAGGTTGAGATATTTGTACCAACTGCTGTGAGGAAGTAGCAACAGTGGTTTCTTGTGACTTTTGTGCTGTCACTGGCATTAGCTCTGGTATCTCATCCTCCAGAGTTGCCTTTTTGATGGGTTTGGGGGGTTTTCGAGTTTTCTTTTGATTTGGCTTTTTGGTGATTGTAGGTGTGGGTTTCAAAGCAGTTATTTTGCTACTTTGATCACCTTGAAACGTGGGCTCAGCAGCAGATACCTGAGGAGCAGTGGTAGCTGCTAATTTCTGCTCAGGCACCTCTGCTTGTGTTTTGCAAGGTGTTGACATTCTTGTAAAAGTTTCAGCAGTTAAGCTGTGCATTTGAAGAGATTCACCTTGTTTTATTGTAGAAGGATCATTCTTACCAAGTTTCTTTTCAAAATAATAACTTAGAAATCTTGGAAATAGTAAGAATGCCTTTGTTTCAACATTTTTAACCAGATCATTAAAAATTTCCCGAGAATAATTAAAATTTTCTCCTTGAAGAATAGCATATCCCAGATTTTTAATTTTTAATGGTATTTCATTAAAAGCAGTGGTTTTGTTTGAAACACACATTAGGAGGGTATGAAATAAAAATCTTGTTGTAGAAGGGAAGTAACCTTTTTGTAAGGTGTACTTTTTTACTTCTGCATTATACCCTCTTTCCAGAAAATCATTTTTTAACTCGTTTTTGGGAAAAGAAATTGTACCTTCCTGATCATCGAGTTGAAAGACCTCTGAAATTGATTGTGGTGTAATCTTGACCGCTTTACCCTTTAGAGAAGAGTTAATGGCTATGACAGTTTCACCTTGTTTGTCAAGGGTTACATTCTTCCAGAACTCTCTTTGGGTTGCCAAGTAAATTGGTGCATCTGCTGTTAACAAAGTTTTATACTTTGATGCAGACATGATATCGATGATGGAGTCGAAAATATCGGTGGTGCTGGGTTTTGTGAGAAGACCCAGAAGATTGTGAGATGGTTTGTGTGGAATTTCAGTGGGTTTTGCGTTTTGAGAGGCATCTTTTGAAGATGATTTGGATGTGGGTTTTGCGGATGACTTCGATTTTGTCATTTTGGAGATGATGATCGAAAAAGGTTGTGAAGGAATTTGAAGAAAAACTGCTTTGAGAAGAGAATTTTTAAGAATTCAATTCGACAATAAAACCCTGTTTTGGGTTTTGAATGGGGTTTTATAGGGAAAAAGTGAATGCTGACGTGGCAGCGGTTACAAAAGGTCTGACCACTATGTACTGCCCACATGCCAACCTCTGATGAAATGAAGGACAATACTTTTATGAAAGTTACTGAAGAAGGCAGTGGTTACAACGGTAACAAATGGAAGCAGTGGATGATTTTCACTATCAGTGGATAAGACACTGCTTTTGAACAACAGTGTTTATCAAGGAAATGAGAAAACAGGGGATGGCTTTCAGCAGTGGACAGACTTTGAAGTAGAGCAGACTTTTGAACAAGCAGTGGTTATGGCAGACTTTTAAGGATTTTAATGAAAATTTCATTTTTAGCTATTTTTAAGGATGGATTTTTGATTTTCTGAAAACATTTTAATGCTTTTATTCATAGAAAAACAAGATGTTGCTTGTTATTCCATGTTTAGCATGCCAATCCTAGAGACCAAACTTTCAAAGGTGGCTGTATCTAATGCTTTTGTGAGCACATCTGCCTGCTGGTCTTTAGTTGGAACATGATGCAGAAAAATCAAACCTTTTTCATAGCAATCCCTCACAAAGTGATGTCTGATGTCGATGTGCTTGGTGGTTGAATGGGAAACTGGATTTTTGATGATATTTTCTGCTGCCTGGCTATCCAACATGAGTGGTGTCTTTAAGACAGTGATACCAAGATCCAGCAACTGATTTTGAAGCCACAGGAGTTGGGCTGTACAGTTTGCAGCAGCAATGTATTCAGCTTCAGCAGTGGATGTTGAAACTGCTGCTTGCTTTTTGCTTTGCCAAGAGACTAAGCAATCACCAAGAAACTGGCACCCTCCTGAAGTGGACTTCCTTGTGGTGTTACATCCAGCAAAGTCACTGTCTGAGAAACCTGAAAGCTTGATATTCCCATTAGCTGGATACCAGATACCAAGTGTGGGAGCACCTTTTATGTATCTGAAGATCCTTTTTACAGCAATGAGGTTTGATTTTCTGGGAGCTGATTGACTTCTTGCACAGACACATGTTGCAAACATGATGTCTGGTCTAGATACAGTTAGGTACAGTAAAGACCCAATCATACTTCTATAAAGTGTTTGGTCAATCAGCTCATCCTTTTCATCAGACATGACAAGCTTATTTGTTGCCATGGGTGTGCTGCATGGTTTACAATCATTCAAATCAAATTTATTCAAAAGTTCTTTAGCATATTTGCTTTGATGAATGAAAGTTCCATTTTGCATTTGCTGAACTTGGAGACCAAGAAAGCATTGCAGCTCACCCATTACACTCATTTCAAACTCAGCTGTCATGAGTTCCCTAAACTCTTCACACATTTTATTACATGTGCTTCCAAAAATAATGTCATCCACATAAATTTGGACAATCATTAAATCCTTTCCTCTCCATTTTAGAAACAGTGTTTTATCAATGGTACCTCTTTTGAAACCATTTGAGAGTAGAAAGGTGGAAAGAGTTTCATACCAGGCCCTAGGTGCTTGTTTCAGGCCATACAAGGCTTTGCTTAGCCTGTAGACATGATCTGGATAAAATGGATCCTCAAAACCTGGAGGTTGACAGACATACACCTCTTCTTGAATTGTACCATAGAGGAAAGCACTTTTGATATCCATTTGGAACACCTTCATGTTGTGGTTGACAGCAAAGGCCAGGAACAGTCTTATAGCTTCCAATCTTGCTACAGGGGTAAATGTTTCATCATAATCAATCCCCTATTCCTGTCTGTAACCTTGAACCACAAGCCTGGCTTTATTCTTGACAACAATGCCCCTTTCATCAGTTTTGTTTTTGAAGACCCACTTTGTGCCGATGGGGCTGACATCTTTTGGCAGTGGTACAAGCTCCCATACTTGTTGTCTTTTAAACTGTTGGAGCTCTTCTTGCATAGCTTCTACCCAGCTGTTGTCTTTCAGTGCCTCTTGGTACTTGACTGGCTGATGGAGTGATAGAAAACCAGCAAAAAGACAAATGTTTTGGGTTTGGCTTCTTGTGAGCACCCCTTCATTGATGTTGCCAATGATTTGATCAGGTGGATGAGATCTCAAGAAGATTGAATCTCCTTGGTATGGTATGATGGCATTTATTGGTGAAGGCTGCAAATGTGTATCATTTGAGCTAACCACTGCTGGTGACTTTGATGATCCAGCAGTGGCTTCAAAAGGTGGTGGAATAGGAGGTAATGGTGAGGACACATATTGACTCCTTATTTTTGAGTGTAAAAAGAAAGTCCATGTAAACCTAGAGAAGTCATCAATAATAACCAAACAATATCTCTTTTTCTTGAGACTCATGACTTGAACTGGGCCAAACAGATCCATGTGCAGCATTTGCAAGCACTGGGTTGTTTTGGACTCTTCAATGGACTTAAAGGAGCTTTTATGCAGTTTTCCTTTTAAACAGGAAACACAATGCTCAGGACATGAAAACAATTTTTGTGGCAAACCTCTTACAAGCCCATTTTTTGAAATTTCAGTGATTGTCTTGAGATTTGTGTGCCCTAGTCTCCTGTGCCAAAGTTCTGTCTCTTTGTTAGAGGCAGTTGAGAACAGATAGGCATCAGCTCTGGGACACTCTTTTGACATATCAACAACATAAACATTGCCACTTCTTTGAGCAACAAGTTTTGTTTTTCCTGTTTTTATTATTGCTTCAATCTTTTTAACCATTTCTGGTCCAATAATCCTACAACACTCCTTTGTGAAGAATGACCCATACCCCTTATCACTCATTTATGAAACACTCAGGAGGTTGAATTTCAGATTGTCTATCAGATTGACATTTTCAAATTTTACATTTCCAGACTACACTGTACCAGACCCCAGAACTTTCCCTTTACTATTATTCCCAAAGGATATATCACCCCCTCCATGAATTTTGAAATCTTTGAGTAAGGCTTTACATCCTGTCATGTTCCTAGAGCCTCCACTATCTACATACCAAAGGCAATCTAAGCATGCAGAAGCTCCCTTGGCAGCAGCCATCATGGCACAATCACATTGATGATTTTCTTCATCATCAGCTCTTACTTCTTTCTCACCTGCTCTCTTTTCTTCCTCTTCCTCCTTGTCTTCTTTGGACCAGGGGTCTGTCAGTGGTTCAATCAGGGTTTCTGAATTTTCTCCCAGCAGCAGTTCACCAGCAACTGCAGTAACCACTGCTTCAGTCACCTCATCCACTGTTTCAGCACTTAGCTGTTCACCTTCAGTTTCTACCCCCTCTGGTATTGACTCTAATGCCATCAAACAAAATTCATCATTAGAAGGTTCATTAAAAGCATAGAGTGCAAAATTTTCATCACCAAGCTCATCAGGCATGCTGCTCCAGTCAACAAAGCCTTGAGTGAAGAAGCTTTGCTGATCTGGTTGTACCACTGCTGGAGCAGCTGTTTGAGGTGCCACAGGTTGCACTTGTACCTAAGGGACAAGGGTTTGAACATACTGAATTTGTGAAACAGAGGTTTGGACATAATGCACAGGCACAGGGGTTGCAACATAGTGAGCAGTGTTAACATGGGCTGCAGGGGTATATTGGGTATAGTGAACAATGCTTTGATTTTGTGGTCTAGGGTTTGAGCTGGGATGAGTGATTATAGGACCAGTAGTTTGACTCCTGCATTCCCTAGCAAAATGACCTAGCCTATTGCACTTGTAACACTTGATTTTAGATTTATCCAACCCCACCCTTAAATTTCCATGTAACCCTGGGAATTTTCTCCCTGTTCTTTTGTAGAATTTGCTTGTTCTTACACTAAGCAAAGCCAATTGATGCAAAATGTCCATCTCTTCTAAGTCAGTGGGATCAAAGTGTTGCAAATCATTGAGTTCAAAGCATAAATTATCTGACATCTGGTTTTCACAATTTGCAGTAAAAGCATAATTTGCAGAGTGAGGATCAGGGTTGTTAAAATTTCCACCAGCAGTTATATCATTGAAGTGATCATAACCCTGATCCTTACCACTGCTACCAGATTCTTCCTGACCAAAAAGAGCTGTGCTACCAAATGAGTAATCATCAGTAACTTTGCCAGACTCTTGCAACTTCTTTTTCTGGTTCAACTCCCTTTCATAGGTCACGAATCTACCATGAAGTTGGGTCAGGGTCAGATCTTTGAACTCAGCAGAGTTTCTAGTGACAAAAGCTATGGTATCCCATTTTTCTGGTAGTGACCTAAGGAACCTGCTATTTTGAGTTGAATTTGGAAATGTTACTTTAACAAGCCTTAGTTCACTAATGAGACAACTGAACCGCTCAAATTGCTGAGTCTATGATTCACCCTTGATGTGACAAAATGTTTCATACTGCTGATTCAGAATTTTCCTATTGTTTTCAATGACTTCTTCCGTACCCCCAAACTGTTCCTTCAGTGCATCCCATAGCTCTTTGGCACTGTTACAATGTAACAGTCCAGCATAGATCTCATTGGGTAATGCAGATGCTATGATGCTAAATGCTTTGGCATCGAGTTTGAACTTTTGAAAATCAGTTTCAGTATAGTTTTCAGTTGGTTTAGGAACGAACTTCTTTGCATCCTCAGCACTTGGCACCATAGGAACATGGGGACCAAAAACAACAGACCTCCAACATCCAGTGTTCTGTTGAGCAAGGATGTGACCCATCCTTCTCTCCCAGATGTTGTATTCATTACGTTTAAGAATGGGTAGTTTAAAAAGCAAGCCAATGTTATTCTTATCATCTTGTGATTGTGACGTCATCCTAATTGTTTTACAGGCACTGATCAATCAACTTTGATGGTGATTAAACCTTGCTCTGTTTTTCAACACAAACGAACAAACTATCAGTATCAACGATTATGAGCTGAACGATTTATGTCAAAATGATTGTTAAATCAAATTTGACTGTCCAAGCTCTGATACCAATTGTTAGGATCTGAGTTTGGTTTTGATTGTGTTTTTGTTTGAATTAAAATGAAGATGGATGAGTTGTGCAGCGGAATTAAGATAGAAACAAACTTTGCACACAATCAAACGAGAGAATTGCTTTAATCAAACATTTTCGACAAAGAACCGAAAGATTGAATTTATTTCAATAACGATTACAATGCAATGTCTGAATACAAACTCCCCCTCAGACTGAGCTCACAGTGTTTGTTCGTGCAGGAAGAAGATTTTGCAAAGAGCTAATAGAACAGTAGAGAGCACTGTTCTATTTATAGGCACGAGCAAACCACTGAAGCATCTAAGCTGACGTCACCATGAAAGTGACATCTAACCTCCTAACAAACTCTAACCTCTGATCTATACAACCTCTGCTATGCTAACTACTGCTATTACATTTCATTACATAAAGACATCTAAACTACTGCTACATCCTTCCACTGATGTGAACCCAGCAGTACTTGTCCGGATTAGCAGAGCTTGACTCAAGGCAGTAGATTGAACAGCAGAGCTTTAGTCTTCCATCAGGCTTTTACTTAATCAGCAGTTTGTAGGTCAGCAGTTTGTACGATCAGTAGATAGGAGGTCAGCAAATGTTAAAACCACTTTCAAGGGGAGAAACTTGTATACATACCATCTGCTTATTCTGGATCCACTGACCTGATCCAGTTTTGGCTTTAATTATCTGTTCCTTTGGTAGGGTTCAATCCCAACAATCTCCCCCTGGAACAGATAATGCCAAAACCCTTCATTATTGTGGAACTTTATTGCCTCATCAACAGCTCCCTTATCTGACCTTTAAGTTGTAACTCAAAGTCTAGGGCATCTGTGTCATCTTCATCCCTACCAAGTGGAAGATCAAGGAGATCCTGCATATCTTCAAGACTTAGGCCAAGTGCTTGTTCCCTTGATATTTTCTTCACTTCTCCACTAGACCTGATCATAGTCAGTACATGGGTCTGTTTGTCAGTTTCCCACTTTAGTACTTTTGAGCCTGGTGGGTTTCTTGGGAGATTTTTATTGGATGAGGTGTTTGGAGATGCCGGCCTATTGATGACTGTCTGAGCAGTACTTGCAGGTTGATTCAGGCCAAGAGTATCAGCTATCATCTGTTTAATGCCTTCTTTTACAAAGTCATCTCCTACCTTTAATTCTGCCACTGTTTCAGAAACCAGTTGTTTTTGTGGCCTTCTTTTAAAGATGGCTGCACCAGCTGGAGTAGTGGCTCTCCTGATTTTCTGCTTTGATGGTCTTTTTGAAACCTCTGCTTCAGGATAGTCAGGCTTTTGTGGAGCAGTAGGATCTGTCTTTCTTAATTTCTCCAAACTTTTATAGGTAGCCCTGACTTTGTTTTCTTTCCATCTCATCACTTGTTTCAAAGACCCATAATCAGCAGCAGCTAATTCCTCTTTCATTCTCCTCAGCTCTACCTTTTTATCAGGTACATTCTTTTTGAATTTTGCCCAATTTGGAGGAGTATGTTTGACCTTATTCTTTATCATTTCTTGAATCCTGGCTGCTTCTTGTTCAAGCTCAGGAATGGTCCACTCCTTGTACTTATGCTTTTCTCCCTTGTACTTCTTGGTTGCCATGATGTTTTCAATGTAATCTTTTCTCAAAGTTTCCTCTGCTCTTTTTGAGATTTGTTGACATACATTTTTTGCAAATTGCTCTAAGGATCTGACTTGTGTAAGCAAGAATTGGTAATTCTGCTGAATTTCTCTATCAGATTTTCCTTGTGCATTTCTATTTGAGATATCCTCTGCTTGTTTAGCTTTGACTTTCAAATATTCTTCAATATTGTTTGGCCTTGGATATCCTTTAACTGATGGCAACTTCCTTTTAGCAGGATCATCCTCATAGTAGAAGGATTTGATCTCTTCTCTAACTGCTTTAAGTTCTAGAGGAAATTGGACACCTGCAGGAGTAATGACAGGGATTGATTATTGTACTGGAGCTGATGAGAGAGGAACAGGCTTTGGTATTGTAACAAGTGATAGAGATTTTGAAGATGTTGATGGTGGTGATGGTGAATCATCATCTGGTATGAAAATCCTTCTCCTTTTTTATTTTAGGAGAGGCAGATGATGTTTTGGGTGAATCAGTGGTGGTGATTTGAGTGGCAGTGATTTGTGATTGACTAACAGCTGTTGAAACAACTGGTGTTTCAACCACTGTTGTCATTATAGCAGATGTTGTAACATCTGTTGTCTTCTGCTTTTTGGCAGGAGGCGATGGTGGTGATGTTGTTTTTGGTGGTGATGGGGGTGGTGGTAAGACAGTGGTTGTGGTGTGTGTTGAAGTGATAACAGATGTTGAAACCTCTGAAGTACCAGCAGTAGTTGATACAGCAGGAGTTACAATAGCTGTTTGGATGGAGGTTTGATGTTGGGGGCTTTTGGATGGTGGTTTTGGAGTATGCTTTGTGAGTCTAGATGGTGTGGACTTGGGTTTCCTCAGAGTGCAGAGATTGTCAGGTCATCCACTCTGTCGCAGGGTGACTTCGATCGAGTCGAACCATTGAAATAAATCCGTAGGGCCATCTTCTCCAGTGACCTCTTTCGGTCCGCATGCTTTGAACTGTTTGAAGCTAAAAGCAGATTTGGGAGTAGCTTTAGGAGCTTCGGTCCTGGACTCTTCAGACGATTTGCTCACAATCTCGTATCGTTCACTCACGATCTGAGGAACAACCCTTGCTACTTGCTTAGTGACGAGAGCAGCAAGGCGTTTGTTTCTCTGTTCTTAGCGAGTAACTCGGGGGTGACGGGGTCCAGATGACGACGACATTGTCTGCAACAGACATCGCCATGGTACTTAAACACAATATATAATCGAACCTCACCTCACACATCTAATATCTCTAAAGCTTAGGAACACAGCGAAACATGTAGCACACAAACACATAGGCACATAGTCACAGAGTCACATAAGCATAGAAGCACATAAGCACGTAAGGCACAGAAACACAAAAGCACAGAAGCACATAATCAAAAGAGGCAGTCAGAATAAAGAAACCTATCATTCAAAGTCCACGAGTGTACAAGAGTAGCAATTGCGATTAGTGAATATACATCGAGCAACATGGCGTACGGTGGTTCCTCATGTAGTAGCGATTTGTCAGCGTTTTGTGGTAGATGTGCAGTGCGAGTCGTGTGTGTCAATCAAGCGAAAAACGAATAAATCACCAAAAATCGTATCACAAGAATAGATAAAACCACATAAAGCACCTAAAACCCACATAAAAACGGTAAACATCAGAGTCGGCAGTAGCGAGCTCAGAATCGAAACACATAAAAATCGAGAATAGATTGTCTGCGGCTATTTAGATGTCATCTAACCAAAGTGATCTGACTATTCACAAAGACTGTCAATGCACACTTTGACCTTTGGGACTGTGCTCTCGCCTCGAATTTGGGCGATCGGCATGCATCTCTCCAGTTGTGGTGCGGCTTCAAGTCGTTGGAGTCCGTCGAAGCTTTGGTGAGAGTTTTGTAAAAACAAAATAGAGATCGGAACAAGTCGTCGAGGTCCGGTTTCACCCCTGACTTAACGACTTCATTCCTGTTTTTGATAAAATAAAGGAGAAATTATGCGTCAAAGTATGGATTTCACTCCTGATTCGGCGCTAATTCTCCTGTCTGTAGATAAAATGTGGGTCGAACAAGCAATTTAGTCGAGAGTTTGCGGTTTTCACACCTAATCTCGACCTAATTGTTTGTTCATTTTCGAAAACTAGAGTGCAGTGATAGTGTAGCGTGGTCGAGGATAGCGAGAAATAGCGAGTAAGCTCGTACATAACCCCTACAAGATATGCACAAGTCGGTCTGTTGGTACCTAACTATAGACTAGGTCGTTTCTAAGACGTCGGCCCGGACTAGGTCGAGTCTTGCCTAATTCCCTATAGTTATGGCTCTGATACCAATCTGTCACACCCCAACCGATGGCGGAAACATCGGGGCGTGGCACTGAGCGAAACAGATTGTCAAGAAGTTTCCATAACAGCTATAATTACCAATTATTTAAGCATCACATCCCATACCATGACATAAAAAGTAACATAATTATTACAGACAAAATCTAGTCAAATTGTTCTGTTCCAACAACTCAGATTTCAAGTACAGACAATTCGTTTATTTGTTTCTAGACCATTCCTAGCCTCGATTTCATCACACAGCAAACAAGGCGTCCTAGCACCTTAAGCACCTGCCACATACGTTAAAGTAAAGGTCAATACACATAGTGTAAATGTGAGCATACAAGTTTGATAGATATAACAGAGTTCGAAATCGTTTACGCATAACCAGCACGTACACAGTGTGAAATGAAGCACGTAAGTTATCGACATGAACCTATCAATACCAATGACTGCGGGTTGACTGCCCAAGGCAGTTTGTAATACACACTCACCACTGTGAGCCAAGTAATTAATTGTCCTTAACAACCCCTGAGTGAACAGGTGCTGAGTCCAAACTATAGTACTATCGTTGCTAAGGCAGGTAGACAGCATTCCATGTGTAAACATAACAAACAAGCATTCATTAAGTCACGTATAACATGCGGTAACGGTTAGCATTAAAGTATTACATAGTGTGTTCGATCTGATTTAGAATAAGTAACGTATGTAACACCCAAAAGTGCGTAAAGCAAAAAGGGTTCGAGTATACTCAAAGCGATTGGGTTAATGGATTGAAGGGAGCGCTAGAGTGGAAATTAGCCTGAACAGTTATCGATAACATAAGCGAAATTTGGTGCGTAAAATGGTGTGATGTGTCAATGGATCGAATGGCAGTCCGATCGAATGGCAATCCGATCGGGTGGCAGTCCGGTCGGGTGGCAGTCCGGTCGGGTGGCAATCCGATCGGACGACAATCCGTCACAGTTGACCTGATCGTCTTCTTCCTTGGTTGTTTTGTTAGTTTGAAGTTTTCTCGATACTGTTTGATATCGTGCTAAACAACAGAAACCTCGTCAAGACTTAGTGACCCGATCGGACAGGAACCACCCTAGTCCGACCAGCTAACTGTTCGAGACGGTGTTTCATGTTTAACCCGAAATCAGTGTTCTCGTGGATAGAATCCAGATCTTGAACCAACACATCAACAAGAAGGAGTAGAAGATTAGAACAAGGTCCGATTCTATCGGTTTTGAGTGCATTGAGTGTAAAAGAGTTGAAAGAAAGCTTGAAAACCATCTTTCAATCCTTTTCACCATGAATATGTTCAGATCTATGAAAGATCTTTGCTTATCCATGTGGAAATCATTCAGATCTGAGTTGTTCTTAGTGGATTGAAGCCAAAACATGAAGTTCTTATGAACACCATGATGACATCATCCTTGAACTCCTCAAATCTAGTGATTTCAGGGTTAAAAGTTAAGATTCAAAAGACAGAAATGTGTAGGAGTGCGTGTAGATTAAGAAAGTACAAGATTTAAGTGGAAAACTTACAAGAATCGTGAGAAATCTGAAGAAATAGCGGCTGGAGCGAGTGGAGAGGGAGAGAGAGCTGTCAACATCAAATGATGTGACAAAGGGGGGTATTTATAGGGTTTCCATAAATGGAAAGGGGAATAAGTGGCTGGTCGATCTAGTGCGAGCCCGTCCGGGTGGCAGCTCGATCGAGTGGCACTTCGATCGGGTGGCAGCCCGATCGGGTGGCAGCCCGATCGGGTGGCAACTCGATTCGAGTGCTTGGCGCGATGAGTTTTGAGGTTTCGATTCGAGTGCTGAGCGTTGCGATACGATTCGAGAGGGCGATGCGATAATGTTACTTATCAAATTACTTTTAATCCCAACTACTATATCAACATACAAGCATCCTATTTAACTTGCGTTTAGCGTTTGCGATTCGATTGCGATTGCGATTGCGTTTCGATTAATCACCACATCCTAAAACATAAATAACATGCACAAGTAACACATAAGAGTCACACACACATAAGAACCATAACCAGACGCGTAACTCGAGTTGCGGGCGCGATTGCGATAAGCGACAAGGCGATAAGACATGCGATAAATATCGATAAATAGCGATTAAACCTCGATTATTAACAAATACTCCACATAATACAACTAACGTAAAAGCATAAAAGACTATTTACAAGTCAAAGAAGTCAAAACAGGAATTGAGCAAGGAGTGACAGGTCGCAATTAGCAATCTTATCTCCCTTTGACTTCAATCTTGACTTTGACTTTGACTTTGAAACACGGGGTGTTACACCTCTGAAGACTATGATTATGAAATGTATTTTTTACCACTCTTCAGATGAAGTCAAATGAAAGTGTTACACCTTTATAATGTTTAGACGTGGTGATGTGCGCATCAAAAAATGCCTGGGACACTGAGTACTCCTGTGAGTACAGACCCAAGGCAATGGCGAACTGAGGAAGTGTCATCCTCTGAGGCTTGCCGCAAATAGTAAAAGCTACGGCGTTTGTCGTCAAAAAATGTTGAAAACCCCCAACCAGGGTGTCCATAAATGTAAAAGTAGATAAAAACTCTAAACTAATCTCCCTGTGGGCCTGCTCTGCGGCGGCATCAAATAAGCGATCCCACGGGGAGTTAGCTGGCATGAGCTCCCGGACCCAACCGATCGCTCCAATATCGGTCAAAAACTGAATATCAATGGTCCGAGGCGTATCCAGCACCATCTCTCGTAATCTGCCCAAAACCCTATAGGCAGCCGTACCTCGGGGGATATCTCTAATAAACTGCCCCGTCTCAGTAAAATCAGGCACAATCTCCTCCTCCTGTCCACGTCCACGTCCCCGTCCACGGCCCTGACCCTGACCCTGACCTCGCCCTCTACGGGCCGCACCAGCTGCTGATGACTCAGCCATATCGTCTGTAAAAATAACAATTACAACTTAGCAATCACTATACGATTAGCGTTAACGTATTATACGACTACAGTTCTTGTATACGAACGTATTGTACATATCATATACGCTCTGTACACTTCAAGTATAGGTTTCGTATACTCACGTGTTATACATCTCGTACACGATCCGTAAACATGAAGTATACGACCGTACGCGCAAGTATTATACGCACGTATATGCTACGTACACTTTAGATATACGTTTCCTATACGCACGTATTATACGTCGCGGATACGCAAAAAATATAACAAGTTGGGAATATAATATAAGTTCATACGATCGTATATAACGTTTACGATCGTATACAACTTGAACATTCAACCAGTATACGACCGTATATACCGTATACGATCGTATACTGGTTGAATATTCAAACTTTATACGAGCGTATATAGTGTATACGATCGTATACCGTTTGAATATTCATCTGCTATACGAGCGTATATAGTGTATACGACCGTATAACATTTGAATATTCAAGTCTATACAATCGTATAAATTATATACGACTGTATACAATTGAATAATCAGTTACAATTTTCAGTTTCAATTTTTTTTCAAATTCAATTATACAATCGTAATCGTTACGCCTATCTACGCTATTCGATCCTTTACTATACAAGACCATAATCTAACATGTTACGGAATTTGAAAGTTTACTATACGAAAACGTACCGCACGGCAACCCACAGCTTGTATACAAACGGCACGCGCATGTACCGTTAGATAACTTTAATTTTCTATTTCATTTACTTCGTCGGATATCAACTCTAGGCAGGCATGTGAAACCTTCTTTCGTTGGAGATTAAATATTGGTTTGTTATGTTGACCCAATGTTCGGCTCCTGCTTGTTTCAATGTTGCCTTTGATTTCTGTCACCTGGTTTCTTATGAGCTTATCAATAAGTGGTACCACTTTCTCCAGGGTGTAATTAGAGTCGCCTAGGTACTGCTTCAAAAGGGCATGTTAACCCTCTGCCCTGTTCGTTGTACGTTGACGGAAGTTCAGATGTTGGTCGCTCCAGAACGAAACAAACCGGTCTCTATATGGTTGTAACCAGATTGAATCCAAATAGTCCATAATCTCTGTAACCAAAGTCAAGTGCAGTTAAGACAAGTCAAATAAATACGATTATTAAACAAAAATAATATAAAACTTACCGTCGGTTTTTTTGCGTAGCAACTTTGATCGTATTCGCTCGTACAAGTAGTTGTAGTCAAGATCGGTCGTTATGTTAATTAGCTGGCGCCACTTGTAAAGAAACCTGTCCCAGCTTTCCACTGTTTTAAAACTTTTCCTGCAATGTTTGAAGATGTTTTGTTGTATGTGCCACCTACGCAATGAATGTCTAGCCTTGGGAAACACGGTTGCACATGCGTTCATTAGGGCGCGATCTCTATCCGTTACTATTACACGGGGTTCCATAACACTGTCTAATGAGTGTTTCAACCTCTGTAGAACCCATGTGAAGTTTTCCTGTTTCTCGTTGCTTACGAACGTATGAGCAATGCAAAACGACATCAACGTGGATGTAACACCGATAATCTGGACTAGCGGCATTTTGTACCGATTCGTCTTGTAGGTGGAGTCTATAAGCAACACATGCGGGAAGGCGCGCCACAACATGTTCGACTCCGGGTGGATGAAGAAAACATCCTCGACCCGTTCGTCGTTTTGAGATGTTCTATGGTAAAAAACAAACCCAACCTTCTCCAACCGGTCGAAAAGTATCTGCATTGGAGTCTTGCCGACTTGTTCCATTCGACCCAATTTGGCCCGAGCGTTGTATATGGTGTTTCTTGTTGAGACATTATGGGGGTTCTGTTCTTTAATGGCAGCAAGAATGTCTCGTGGTTTTATGTTCTGATGCGTCATTTGCTCCACCGTCCTCTCTTCCGATGGAGTCAGCCTCATTAGGGACGGATGACCCTCTGGATACAGAAATGGTTCATGGTTATGTTTAGCTTCCTCTACCCTTAGATCCCAATAACCTAACCTCTTTCTGTATGTCCCGATCAGTTGGAACTTGCAACCGGTTTTCCTGGTCCCGCTGCGTCTGACCGTGGCTGTTGATTTGTACTTGCCGGCACAATCGCACGTAAGCCAAATTTTTATCGGCTGACCGCTAGGGGGTTTATCGTAGATGGTGCGTTTGGTGACGAGGGCGTAGCCATTTACGCGTCCGACGTCTCTACACCACTCTACCAATTCATCCATGCTAGCGAATTTCTAACGAAAACACTTATATGTGTCAATTAATGATTAACTCAAATGATTAACCCATCAGTTTAGTTTTAGTATAAACGGGTTCGGGTCAGTTTCAGGTTGAACCTGTGAACCCGTTTGGGTTAACGGGTCGGGTTCGGGTCAACATGGTCGGGTTGGCGGGTTGACCAGTTACACATTTATACTATATTATATTTTTTACAATATATTTTACGTCATAAATTAAATGGGGTGCGTATTTTTATGCCATGATTATAAGTTAAAAAGAGAAATTAACATAGATTTAATAACTTAAATATGATATTATTATATATATTTGTGTTTTTTAAGTAAATTTTAACTTTAATATATTAATTTCAGAAAAAAAAATAAAAAAATTCGGGTTTAATGGGTCGTGTTTGGGTCAACCCATGAAATTTCGTGTCGTGTTCGGGTTCTTATGTATGATACGATTTTCGGGTTCGGGTCGGGTTCGGGTTTGTGTAAAATTTTCAGGTTCAGGTCGGGTTGAACCCACCAACCCACGAACACGACCCGTTGAGCAACCCTAATCTAAGATTTTAATAAAAACAACATCAAACGTAAAAACACTAAAATAGTTAACGTACAACAAATAAACGTATAATAAAATGTTATACCTGCTTGTTTTGAAACTCACTACGTTCCTGGTCAGCATTTGGACCCTCAGGCGGTCCACCACTTATGGGAGGAGAATGAGAACTATCAGTCGGCGGTCCAACACTAACAGGAGGGGCTTCAAAATTAACCGGGTGTTGCGATGGATAATAACCAGCATAATTAGGCTGAAAGGCATCCAAACCCCAAGTATCCTGACCTGCATCAGACGCAAGAATGGGATCGAACGGAGCATTCAGATCAAACATGCCCGCTTTGTTATCTTCATTGTTATCATAACTCCCCTGATTCGCCTCGTTATCAAACACATTAAAAAAGTCACCCCAACCCGACATCATAGCGTAAATAATTTGAATGCAGAGAAAAATAGAAGAAACGAATAGAAATTGAATGAAAATGAATGAAATTAATGTCGTTTATATAGAGAATTTTACGGAATATTACATCGTTTCAAATGATTAACACACGAATCGAGGAATCTAACGTCGAATCAAACAACTCGCACGAATATCGAGGAATCTAACGTCTAATCCCATAACTCGCACGGGATTCGAGGAATATAACATCGAATCGGAGAATCTTACGTCTACTCACACGTGAATCGAGTAATAATACGTCGCGTCAAATAGTAATAAAACAATAAAATAAACGAAAATCATTGTATACGGGTCGTATAGGTATATACGAGCCGTATAAAATCGTCGTATAATATATATACGACCATACTATAATCTTATTCTAACATGGTTGATACGGACCGTATAAGGTTATACGGCCCGTATCAACTATGTTAGAATAAGATGATACCATGTGGATTTATTAGGACCCATTATCAATTCAAAAAATTTAGTTCCCTCCAAACTTTTTGAATTTCCTCAAAAAAAATTTAAGTTCTCACTTCAATTCCCTCCACTTTTATCCTTCCCCAACTACTGATTGTATCCTTTTCGCCTCACGAACCCTAATCGAAGTCAGTCAACCTCTCCCAAAAGGTATGTTCGTCATCGACCTAACACCACCGTTCATCAATCCTATTCATCTTTGATTCTTTCACCCACAGGGCAATCACGACAACCGACGATTCTTTATATTTGTTCATCTTCGACTGAATCTTCATCTCTAAAACCCATTCCACGCATGGAGGTAAAAGGTGCGTTTTCTGAAGGTTTTTGGATGTATTCGATTTGTTTTTGATAACCAGAATATAATTTGTTTTTTAAATAAGTAAACTCGTGTGTCTCTAAGTTATGTCATCTTTCTTTACCACGTAAATTGTTCCCGTTGTGATTACTTGAAGCTAAAATTGTCTTGAAATCTACTTTTTATGCTATCAAGTCTTTAAGATTTTAAAGGACTGCGCACACAACCTGTTTGATTAAATGCTAAATAGAATTAAAAGAATTTTTTCTTTAAGTTGAGTGAAGCTTTTGATTTACGTTCATCATTTGATCGTTCATTTTTTAAAATTCTATTTGGATAGCCCTATATATGCTGAAGCATATTGTACCATTAATGCTCCTTTGATGTTTGCTATTTTGACCATTCGATCTTAGAATGGGTTATAATGACTTTTCTTGATATATACTAATGACATTAATGTGGTTTGTAAGTTTGTTTTTAGACTATAGGATGTGGAGGGGTTTGGGTTGGGGGAATTGTTCGACACGTGGCGAGGGTGGGATCCACAAGCTAATACTCAAAAACTAGGGGTGTGGTGGGACGTTGCTTAGCTGGACGTCGCCTTGGCCAACACTAGCCCGGTGTGGTCTAGCCAGCGTTAAAGACTAACCGCCGCTCCAACCCACACCCCACAGTGTTAGTTAAACTGCTCAAGATACATTTACCATGATTAAAGTAAGATAATTGTTATTCTGTTCATTAACTTATTGTTAACGTTGTGCTCTAGTTTCATTTTTATACTATATTTATTACCTAAATTAATTAATATTCAATATTATGATTCCTTTTAAGTACTTATTATGGATTTTCATTTTTAGTTATGGAACCTGGTTGTTTTGAAATAAAGTTGAACTAGAATTATTGGAAGATGAAAAGGTATGCTTGTTAGTTTTCTCTTTTCAAATGTTGGTGGGTATTAGTTAATCTACAAAAAGTGACACTTTCCAGGTTGTTGAACTTGGTTGTTGTATCATGGTGGTTGGTTATTGCAAGTCAAATGGAGATATTTTGACATGGTTGGTGTTATCAGTCTCTTGTTCATTTATATTAACTCGATAGTTAATAGTTACTACACTATATACTATCATAGTTTATAGTTTATGGTTTATAGCTTATAGCTAATGTGTTCCTGATGAGTGTTTGCTGTGAAACTACATTTGATTTTGAATGAGTCAACGAATATAGTAAACTGCTTCTACAATTGAGGTATGTTTGACATACACAAAACCACTTTGTTTTTGTTTTCAATAATCTTTTCAAGTTTCATTATTTGACAGTGTGATGATCTCATGTAAGGTTTAAGTTTTATAAGCATAGTTGTTAGCATCCTATGTGCTTGCTTACTAGTTGGCTGCAAAAATTATTTACGCTAGTCTTTTCTTAAACTTCTAGCTCCTCACATACTTCCTATAAAAATGTAAGTGTTTCTTGTTATAAAGATATATATTCCCTTTTGGTTGTTTTCATTTTAGCCCATTTAGGAGTTAATGGAGTGACATGCAATCCTTGGGTTAGTGCATAATTATCCTTTCTACTTTTGCGCATGCAATGACTATTTATTTTTAGTACTTTTCAGATTGGCGAGGATTGAATTAGATGCCTTTACCCTTGCTAGTTTTTGTTTTCATATGATTGATAGTTTTTAGTGCTTTTCAGACTGGCGAGGATTGATAGTCTAAATGCTTGTCATACTAGAGTTTAATAAATATTTGTTGAAAACTAAAATCTAGGTCGGAGATAAAGTTTTTCTGAAAAGCATTCTAAACTCTACCGAGACTGTAGTAAAAGGAAGGGTCCAGAGCTTGGACCCAAATGATCTAGTTGGTGGTACAGAGATTGGACCAGAATGGTGTGAGGTAAACGTTCAAGTACCAATAAAAAAAGATGAAAACTTGGTAAGACCATATGGTTTATTTTCTACAATTCAAGATTGTATTGGTGCATCCATCGCATGACCCTATCCATTCATCTCGGTATGTATTTGTTAAACTTGTGATACAAATAATTTTAATATCATAGAACTTAATGCTTATACATAGATGGTTTATTTGTAGGTAGTCCATGAGGATTGAGGACGCACGATGACTCAAGATTTTATGCTTCTTATTTCTTTAATTGCTTTTAATTTCTTTGTTAAATGTTAAGACTTTATGTTAGATAATGTTATAGGGGGGGGGGGGGGGTTATTGCACGGACCTCCCGGCCGCTGGAGTGATCCCACTCCACAAGCTAGCAACGTCCCAATGCTGCCTGGCGGTTAATACCCTTGGCCCAAGTTGATTCCGTTTCCTCTGGGAAGAGGTGTGTGGCCGGTGACCATCACTGGAGTCGAACCCGGGTCTCTTGGAAGAGAAAGAGTGTGACTGGCCAACTGGGCTACCCCAGATGGTTATGTTAGATAATGTTATAACTTATTTATAGTTAGTGTTTTTGTTATGAACATGCTTATTTGAAATATAATGAAGTTTTATTTCTATCATTAGTTATAAAATTGGTTTTATAATCTTATTTGGGATATTAGGACCATTTTCTTGACATTAACATAGCTATAATGTTACATTATAAGAGTTCTATAAATTAATTTTTAAGGACACTTGTATGTGTATCAAAAGATTAAAAGTAGGTAATCACATATTAGAAGTTAGAACATTGTAAAAGTGTCCTAATATGTTCTTTTTAGGACGCTATTTAAGTTGTCTATAGACATTATGCGACCACAAAATTGGTTTCATAATCTTATTTGGTATATTAGGACCTTTTTCTTGGTACTAAATTAGCTATAATATTACATTATGAGGGTCCTATCAATTAATTTCTAAGGACGCTTCTAAATGTATCAAAAGATTAAAAGTATGTAAGCACATGTTAGAACATCGTAAAAGTGTCCTAACATGTTTTTATTAGGACACGATTTTGGTTGTTCAAAGACATATTACGCGACCATAAAATTGGTTTTATAATCTTATTTGAGATGTTAAGACACTTTTTTAGTTCCGGTACTTATTACGACCCCTTTACATGAAACGCTTTTACCGTTGTTTCTATTAAATGAAAGGTAATATAAAATAGCATTTTAGGACACTTTTGCGCGTACTAAAAACATTGTTTTCTTGTAGTGCATCCACATGTTAGATTTAAACAAAATTGTGAATATTTGTTTTACTTATAACTACCATGTGAAAAAAGAATTTAGATGAATTAATGTTTTAAGTTGGATATATGACAAATCAAAGTCTCTTCAATGTTTTTGTCTTTTCTTTTCCAATTTAAATTCAATATATTAATTGATAACAAATATTATTCAGTAAACAATTTAATAAAATTACATGAGTGTAGATGACATCATTCAAAATAAAATAAAAGGAAAAAAAAAAAACATATATTATGATACAGTAGAAACTCGATAAATTAATACTCGATTATTTAATAAACTCTCTAAGATAATATTTTTTGCCGGTCCCGACTCGGGGATAGGGTGCTAAATTAATAATTCGCTAAAATTATAAGATAATACATTTTTTATAATTTCTTTAGACCCCATATAAAATATAAATTAATAATTCTTTATATATAGCATATTACATGAATGATTTATGAAGGTTTCTTGAAAAATGACTCAATTGTCTTTTGTTTTTTGTTGAAATCAATTTCCCCTTGAATCTCGTCTCTAATTTTCTTAGCATGGTAAGAAGTTCTGGTGTTGTTTTCTCATAGCTCAACAAGAAATTGTTCAATGTGATTGCCGCTTTAATAGCTTCGTTTCGCGAAGGGGGCTCCATTGTAGAACTTTCATCATCTTCTTCATCGATATCATCTTTATTAATTCCAATAATGCTTTCAATAATTTCTTCATCAGTCAACAACTGTGCAACTACATTTTCTTCTGGGTGAGTCAGAACATCTTCGACATCCATTGCATTGCGATAACCCAACTCTTTGATCAAATTCTGGAGTTCTTGAGTGCTTTCACTAAGTATACAATAATTAAGTGGAAGCTTGAAAGGTGTTTGTAAACTAAGTATTCTACTATAAATTAATAAAATATTAATTAATATATAAATTAATAATTATTAATTTATCGATTAATTAATAACTCTTTTAATTAATAATTTTTGGTGGTCCCACGTGTATTATTTTAAAATCGTTAAAAAGTTGTAAACAATTTTTTTTTTCTCATGTATAATATAAATTATCAAATAATGTTTTCTTGATTTCACCCGATCATAATTTAGAGGGTTTTTTTTTTTTTTTTGTTAAAATTTAACATTTAAGAGACTTGTATGATAAAGAAAGTAGAAGTATGTTGGTTTTTTTATGTACAAAAACTTCTTAAGGATATTTTACGAGGCAAAAAAGAAAGTATGTCGGTTTTTTATGTGAAAAAAAAGTAAAGGGACTTTTATTAGACAAAAAAAAATTTATATTGTTGTTTTATATGAAAAAAAAAGACTTTTATGAGAAAAATAAAAAGTATGTTGATTTTTTATGATAACTACCCTATATATAAATCACAAAAGTTTTACATTTAACACATTTCTTGTGTGAAATTATAAAGTTAGATGACTTCAGACCAAAACTGCATTTTCTCCATCTGTCACGTATTGCTTATATGTTTCCTCATTTGAACAAGTAGATGGTGATAGTATGTACAAAAGTTACTTCTCTAATGTTGGAGGGTATCGAATGGAGTCCTTAGAGGCTCCATTAAGTCACCACATCGCTACGTCTGCGCCATGTAGACATGGGGCTCCATTGCCTTTTTTCAATTAACATCCATGCAATAGAATAAATCCCTCTTATTAAAATAAAAAAACAAAAAAACCAGACCGGTCAAGCACATGGGGACCACCACTTTGTCTTCATTATTGCTCGTTATTGTGGTGGCGAGTGTTCAATGGCGCCCACACAACAAGGAGAGGTGAGGCGCTATTGATAGTATTGGCTGAGAGGAGGGGCCCTAGCCCATAACCTCCGGCCTAATGAGTTCCATAACATTTTAATTTAAAAAGGCGCTATAAATGGATTGATTTCATGTATGATACATTTCTTCCATAGGCTTCGGTAACTCTTAAACTAGGACAATAAAGAATCCAAAAATAAGCTAGGCTTGATCTATATTGTACTCCTTCCATCAATTATGTTGTTTGTTTTTTCAGAGGTAAAATGTTTGTAGTCTGCAAAAGAAAGACTATTTGTTTTTTAACTTCTGAATGCTGTTAAAATAAACTAAAATTTAAATAAATTAATTTTTTAAAACTTAACAGAGTTTTTCAACATCTAGAAATTCTAATAAGCATTTTATAACAATCAACATCTAGAAATCAAAGAATCAAGAAAGTGCTAATAAGCATGAATAAGAATGAACATCTAGATCAAAGAATCCACAAACTCAGAAATCAATTGAACATGTATGAATAATGAATAACAATGAACATAACTCAGAGTCCACAAACTCAAAAATCAATCGAACAAGTGGACATATTGAATAATAATTAACAATATTGAAAATCTAGAAATAAACAACTGAAGGAAAAAAAACAAAGTTGTGGATGTCGAAGCAAAGTTCGAGCGATTTGGACAACCGTGTCACCCGATTTAAATTTGCTAAGAGAGATAGTGACAATGTTGGGTCTCAAGTTTTTGTCTTTAAATACAGGCACATTTTATGGCATAATAATTTTGTTATGAATAACAATGTTGTGGCCGACGAGGTGATAATCATATTGCACGAACAATGACATTGGGAGCAGGAGACGGTCGACTTAGGGTAACGACATGAAATATTGAGGCGATGAGCAGACTATCGTTTATCAGTTTCGGGTCTAACATTTAGATTCAATATTAATTTTTTATTGGCGTGATTGGGCTAGTATGTATAGATATAGTTGTAAATTTGAATATAGTCGACTAAAATCCAATAGAGCGGTATAAATAAAACTATAAATTTAATTTATATTTAAGTATATATGTATGTGTGTATAAAAGTCTCGTATAGGCCTATAGGTGTAGTATCATATAGGCCTCGTATAGACCAAGAGATGTAGTATCGTATAGGTCCCATATAGGCCTCGTATAGACTAATAGATATAGTATTGTATAGTGTAGTATAAGTCTCGTATAGGCCTATAGGTATAGTATCGTATTGTATTGTATCGTATTGTATTGTATCGTAAGGTATAAGTCTCGTATAGGCCTATCGGGACCTATACTACACCTATTTCTAGACTATACTATATTATATGATACAATATTATATGATATTATGTGATACGATGCAATATAATATTATACTATACTACACTTATAAGCCTATACGGGGTGTACACTACACCTATACATTACGATGCTATAGTATATTATACTACACTTATAGGCTAATACTGGACATATACGATATGATACTATACGACATGTATAGGCGTATACACTTCGTATAAAAGGGTGTGTGAATATGTAAACCCATCTAATACGCTGGTGACAATTTGACCAGATGAACTAACCGATTCTATTCCCAGATTCATAAAGACAAGGATGAACCACTGTATTGATTTCACTGGCATGAGCCTCAACGTAGTGATAATTTGATTGGATGAACTAACTGATTCGAATCGATTCCCAACTCACAACATTGCGTTGAATTTAATATCTCAACTGACATTTCTGATCTTGCATTTCAATTTGGGTATTCCATTCAGGCTCATCAACCGTAAAACACTAGAAGATAATTTTATGTTTGATAGTAAAAAGTCATCGGATAACTACCAACCTTTCCGGAATCAATGACAGGCAAATCAATTTCAGATGATCCTCAACAGATTCAAGGAGACAGCCAGCTATTTCTGAGACGAAAAAAGTCCTACCAGAATTACAGAAATTTTGGACAAAGTACGGAAAGTCAAGAACAAAATATGTATTAAAATAGAGAAATAGATGGTGAACCTGCAAATTATCGATGAATCATGTCGACGAGGCCCACTTGGAGTAGGGGCACCTCGTCTTGGGCTCTTTCCGTTGGGCTTCTCCAGCCGGCCCAAGGCTTTGTTATTGTCTCTTACAAAGAGTGGGAAAAAGAATTGTCACGTCTCTTGCAGAAGGCATTAAATGCCTGCAACCGGTGAAAGACAGATTGCCGGAAGAGGTACGATGAAGGAGCAGCCTTCATTTAATGATCAAGGCATCAAGCCGATGGGGATCAGACATGTGTCTGAGTCTTCCCAAGGCCTTACAATACTGTTAGATGATATTGGAGCTCTTGTCGGAGAGATAAGCCACCTCCATTATAAGGCAAGCTCAAGATCGTCCCAAGCAATCATTCAATTCCGGTTACATTGATTACACTAACACATAACATTTAATCCGAACATTCTCTGGGTTACATTTAAGGCTTTTCGCCTCGAATTCACACCAAGGGATATTCCGGCGATCACAAACTCGTTGGAATAAAACTCCATCTTCTCCGGTAAGCTTTCTTATTCTCACGGCAGAGCTTGGTCACGGATTCCCCCTCTGGGGTCTTCCATGGCGTGGCTAACAGCGTTTTGTTTTGTAGGTTGACAGAGAAGTCCGTTACAAAGCTGACGAGCCCCGTTGACGTCATATCGGAAATCAGGGACTCGACATTGGTGCCATTCGTGGGACCACTGTTTACATAGTAGTTCTACCAAGAACCTATACGTTGTAAAGGGTTTCTGTCGCAACTCCCGATCCCTGATTCCCGGGAACGGGCAGACGCGATCTCAGAGTTTCGGTGGTATCAGGTTATTTAGTCTTGCAGCGGAATTTACATCAGGACCGTAGTTAGGAAATGTTTATCAGAGTAAAAACCACCATATTTGATATTAATAATAACATGGGCAAAATCCAAGTTTCTTATTACAATTCATTTAGGGACAGACCCTATTTTATTGAATTTAAAACATCGTTTGTTAGGTAACTTTTATAGCCACATTTTTCCCAAGCCTTCAGTGCTCTCCAGCTGGCTTTCATTAATTGGCTGTTCACATTGTGTTACCTGTAACGCGTTTTAAAAACATTTGTCAGTCGGAAATACTGGTGAGTGAATCCCAGTTTAATCAAGAAACATTTTATCAATTAAAACAGTATTGAGAGCGATCACATTGTTTATTTCCACACAATTACTCATTCAGTATTTGCCACTCGACCGAATCTATGGCTATGGTCAAATTACCCATTGGCTAACTCGTCGTCCAATGGTAATGCACTGTCATTCAGACTTACTACTACTCGTAGTAAATTTTGTATACAAAACCCCATAATACCGGCAGTAATTGAAGAACTACAAAGACTCAATCACCGCTTAATCACATTGTAAAACATTTAAGGTTTTGTAAAGTATTCCAAAAACATTAACAAAAAGAGGATAAACTCACATTGCTGTCTTAGGCTTTTTGTAAGGGTTTCCTGGATATAATCTATAATTTATACAAATGTACATTGGTTAGTATCATAACCCTTTGAAAATATTAATAATACCCTCCCCGAGACGGCATTCCAACAACTACGTCGGGCAGAACCACGACAGTTGTTACGGAACCCTAAATCAATCGGACAGCGTAACTATTATGAAACTAGGGTTATAATACTTACAACGGAGTAGAACCTCGCTAATTAGGGGTATAGTACCCGACTATAATGCTTAATACTTTCAGAATTCGAGATTGAGAAGTGTGAATGAGCGACGGAAATTGTAATCTGATGCTATCTATTTATATTGCTGGATTCTGGTCCTGTCGCGGCCCGTGTAAAACATAGACAAAGTTTACGCGGCCCGCGTCAAACCTGGTCAACAGTATAGCTTAGCCAGATCACCAAGTAGACTCGACACGTGTCAGCACCGGATGTCTCCGCGTTTCATGATCTGTCGTGGCCCGCGTCAGCTACACATACACTCTTACGCGGCCCGCTTCAACTAAAGAAGTCAGCGAAGTCAATTCCAGCATTGATACCACCCGCGTAAGATGTTGGGGTGGGTCTACGCGGCCCGCCTCAGCCCTATATTTCTTATTTTTAATTTATTTTATATGTTATAATCTATTTAGGGCTCGGTTTTCACATACGGGGTGTAATATAAAACATACTGAGACATTTTATAATATATTAGAGTGTCGGAAATATTATAAGGGTGTTTGTTTTACCGAGGGTTGTTACATTTTCCCCACCTTGTTTTAGAGCTCGTCCTCGAGATCTACTGCAATAAATGCGGATATTTCCTTTTCATTTTTGACTCGAGCTCCCATGTGTACTCAGGTCCTCTTTTGGAGCCCCACTTCACTTTGACTAGAACTAGTCTCTTATGTTTGAGGTTCTTGACTTTTCTGTCTTCAATCTGTGGAGGCCTTTCTACAAACTTGAGTTGTTCATTTATCTCTATATCCTTAAGAGATATTATCAATGATTCATCAGCTAGACACTTTTTGAGATTTGATACATGAAACACATCATGTATTCCTGCCATTTCCTCTGGCAGTTGTAGCTGATAGGCTACTGGTCCTATTCTTCTAATAATCTTAAAAGGTCCAACATACCTGGGACTTAGCTTTCCCCGTTTGATGAATCTTACCACTCCTTTCCAAGGAGAGACTTTCAACAATACTTTATCTCCTACTTGAAACTCCAATGGTTTTCGCCTGTTATTAGCATAACTTTTCTGTCTGTCACGTGCTGCTTTCAGTCGTTCCTTGACTTGAATAATTTTGTCGGTTGTTTCCTGCACTATTTCAGGTCCAGATAGTTGCTTTTCCCCAATTTCTGCCCAATAGACTGGGTTCGACACTTTCGTCCATAAAGTGCTTCAAATGGTGCAACATTGATACTTGTGTGATAACTATTATTATAAGAGAATTCTATTAAAGGTAAGTGATCGTCCCAATTACCTCCAAAGTCAATTACACAAGCTCTAAGCATATCTTCCATTGTCTTAATTGTCCTCTCACTTTGTCCATCTGTTTGTGGATGATAAGCCGTACTTAGCTTTAACTTGGTTCCCATTGCCTTTTGGAAACTTGACCAAAAATGAGATGTAAAGCGGCTATCCCTATCAGAAACAATTGATAAAGGAATACCATGTAAAGAAACAATTTCATTTACATACAATTTAGATAATTGTTCCATACTAATTGTTTCCTTCGTTGGTAGAAAATGCGCTGACTTGGTTAACCTATCTACAATCACCCAGATTGTATCATTTCCTTTCTTGGTTTTGGGTAATTTAGTGACAAAATCCATTGTTATCAATTCCCATTTCCAAACTGGCATTTCTAATTGCTGTAACAAACCTGAGGGTTTCTGATGTTCAGCTTTAACTTGTGAACAGGTCAAACATTTAGAAACATAAACTGCTATGTCCTTTTTCATTCCTATCCACCAGAAATTTTTCCTTAAATCCTGGTACATTTTATCACTTCCTGGATGCATCGTATACTTAGACTTATGGGCTTCTTCTAATATGCGATTACGTAAATTTCCTAATTTAGGTATCCACATTCTCTTTCCATGGAATCTCCATATTCCATTTGTTCCTTGTTCTAATTCTTTTAGCATACCTTTTAATTTTTCAGTATCTTCCTTGATTACTGATTCTTGTGCTTCTCTTATCTGATCATTTAAATCTACTTGCAGATTTAATTTAAGAGAACGTACCCTCTTTGTCTTTTCGTGATATTTTCGACTTAAAGCATCTGCCACTATATTTGCTTTTCCTTCATGATACTGGATATCACAATCATAATCACTAAGAAATTCCATCCAACGTCTTTGTCTCATATTCAACTCTTTCTGCCCGAAAACATACCTTAAACTTTTTTGATCAGTAAATATGGTAAACTTACTACCATAAAGGTAATGTCTCCAAATCTTAAGAGCAAAAATTATAGCTCCTAATTCTAAATCATGGGTTGAATAATTCTCTTCATGATTCATAAGTTGTCTAGATGCATAAGCTATAACCTTTTGGCGTTGCATTAACACACATCCATAACCTAATCTAGAAGCATCACAATAGACTACAAAATCTTCAGTTCCCTCTGGTAATGCTAGTATAGGTGTATGGGTTAATCTTTGCTTAAGGATTCTAAAGGCTTCTTCTTGTTTTAATCCCCATTCAAACTTAACAGATTTACAAGTTAACTTAGTTAAGGGAATGGCTATTCTAGAGAAATCTTTAATAAATCTTCTATAATAACCGGCCAATCCTAAGAAACTTCTAACCTCGGTTGGTGATTCAGGGGTTTTCCATTTAGTAATTGCCTCAATTTTTGTTGGATCTACATGAATTCCTTCATGATTGACTAGGTGTCCTAGGAATTGTACTTGTTCTAACCAAAATTCACACTTTGAAAACTTAGCATAAAGCTTTTCCTTTCTTAATAAACTTAAAAGTGCGTGCAAATGCTTTGCATGATCCTCTTTACCCTTAGAGTAAATTAGAATATCATCTATGAAAACAATTATGAATTTATCCAAATATGGCTTACATATTCGGTTCATCATGTCCATGAATGCAGCTGGGGCATTGGTTAAACCAAATGGCATGACAGTAAATTCATAATGGCCATACCTCGTTCTAAATGCGGTCTTAGGAATGTCCTCTTCCTGTACCTTTAATTGATGATATCCTGACCTTAAATCGATTTTAGAGAAAAATCGGGCTCCTTGCAGTTGATCAAACAGATCATCGATTCTCGGTAATGGGTACCGATTCTTAATTGTGACTTTGTTTAATTCACGGTAGTCAATGCACATACGCATTGATCCGTCCTTCTTCTTAACAAATAATATCGGTGCTCCCCACAACGACGAACTTGGTTGTATGAATCCTTTCTCTAATAATTCATCTAATTGTTTCTTCAATTCTTGCATTTCTGCAGGTGCCAAACGATAAGGTGCTTTGGCAATCGGTACTGTTCCTGGTATTAAATGAATCCTAAATTCAACTTCTCTATCCGGAGGTTGCCCTGGCAGTTCTTCTAGAAATACGTCTGAAAACTGAGATACTACTGGAATATCTTTTAAATCCTTTCCTTTAGTGTTAGTGATTATAGAAATCAAATACACTATAGAACCTTTTCTCATACAACTTGCAGTTTTCATCACAGAAATGAATTTAGTAAACCTAAAAGGTTTATCTCCTTTAATTGTGATCTTTTTACCTTTTGGTGAATTTACTTGAATTAACTTTTGATCACATAAAATATTGGCTTTATTGGCTATTAACCAATCCATTCCTAAAACAACATCAAATCCTACCAGATTCATGGGGTAAAGGTTTGCAATAAATTTCTAATTTAAAATTTCTATTCTTGCTCCCTGCAAGATTTCAGAAATCCTAATGGTTTCTCCATTTGCTGTCTCTACTAAGCATTCATGTGGTAGTTTAGTTAATGATTGATTTAGAAATTTGCAAAACGATGTATTAATAAAACTTTGGTTTGCACCAGAGTCAAATAATACTTTAGCAAAAACATCATTAACTAAAAACGTACCAGCTATTACATCTGGAATCATCTTGGCTTCTTCTGTAGTCAGAACAAATGCTCTAGCATTTTTAGTATTCTTGTTGTCTGGAGCTGGAGCTAATTTTGGGCAATTCAGCTTGATATGACATTGTTCTCTGCAATTGTAACATACCCTGCTGTTAGCTTTCTTCCTGCAGTTTTCTTCCTTGTGTCCCGACATTTTGCAAAAGTTACAGTAGATGGAGCATCTCCCTGAATGCTTTCTTTTGCAATACCTACAGTAGGGTGCAGAGGTAGAACCTATATTTTTTCCACGGTTAGAATTTCCAGAACGAAATTCTTGAGTCAATTTCTGGGTTAGGTTTCTCCTTTGATCCTCTTCTCGGGTACGGACTAACTCATCAGTCAAGGTATTGGCTAGTTCTACAACATCTTCTATGGTTTGAGGTCTAGCTGCCTTGACTACGTGTCTTATCTCTCCAATTAATCCCCAAATATAACGGGAGACTAACACTGGTTCTGGTGAAGCAAGATTTGGCACTATCCTAGCATATTCGAAGAATAATTTAGTGTACCCCTTGCTATCCACACCAGTCATCCTAAGGTTTAAGAATTTGTTTGCTATCTGTTCTTTTTCATTAGGTGGGCATAATTTTCTTTCTACCTTGTCCTTAAACTCTTCCCATTCCATATTGTAGGTTTTATCACTTCCTTTTGTTTGGAGGATAGTGTTCCACCATTCTAGTGCTGCATTCTTAAACATATTAGAAGCAAACAATATCTTATCTTCTTCAGCACACTTACTTATCCTTAAGACTGCCTCAGTCTTTTCTATCCAACGTAAGGTTGCAATGGCCCCTTCATTGCCCGAGAATTCCATTGGTTTACAAGACCAGAATTCTTTATAAGAACAACCATAAGTCATGGTTCTTCTCTTTTTGGGAATAGGCATTTGAAGTACAGGTCCATTGTTCACGCTGTTTTCTGGTTCACTTGGTCGCTTACTGCTATGCTTACTTTTATTATCAGCATCTTTAACAGTTTGGAGAATAAATGGCATTGCATCTATAATTCCTTGTGCTACTATGTGTTGGATAGCACTATTATCCACTTGGTTTCCATTGTTATTGATACTCGGATTATCATTAACCACGTTAATGTTACTCTGGTTATCGTTATTCAGATTCCATTGATTTTCTTCGTCGGCCATCTGAATTTTAAACATTTATCCCATATTAATATCACAATTAATATTTTAATATAGTTAATCACATAACACACAATCTAGCCTAAAACGTAGATCATTGCTACTATACTCTTTTCATATACTTATGCGTCTATTACACACTAGTACAGAAATAAAGATTACAATACCAACAGAAATAAAATAGTAATATGCATCCGTACACACATATTTTATTTTATTATATTATTACTACTGCTTCCTCCATTCTAACATTCACGGATATGGATTCATCCAAAAATCCATATTGCGCTCATCGTATTTCCATACGAGACGCTCTCCAACCTGGCGCATCCTCTCACTGCTTTCTAAAATTTCCTCCCAAAAAGTCCTAAGTTCTTGGACGTTTTTTGCACTCATTGGGGGTGCAGGTTCTAGGACTGGGTTTGGAATCTGGGGTGTGGGTTCCTGATATGGAGGTAAAAGTGCCTGAAGTTGGCAAGGATCCTCCAAAATTCCCCTAATGTAGTTATCATGGTAATAGGGATCTAAAGGGTCCATACCTGAATAGGCTCCTATAGGTGTGTCTTCAGGAATAGAGTAACGTTGCACGTAGTCCCTATTCTCGTCCCACCATGGGTCATAATTTGAGTCTAGGGGATTTGGTGCAGGTACCCTAGAAATTTCGTCAGGGTTAAAGTCATTCATCTACACTTGAATTTCCTGGTTTTCTATTTCCATGAGTTGTTCTGGGTTTTGTGGTTGTGGGGCTACTAATTGTTCCAGACTTGGGTCAGCAGCAGTTGTAGCTAGGATATGGAAATTAGCTAGGCTTCTATTAAGCATATCTTGCGTATGAGCATCTGTCTCTCTCTTAATAGCTGCTAAGGCCCTTTGCTGTTGCAATTTTCGCATTCTCTTCCTACGAGCAAAAGCTTCTTTACTGAACCATCGTCGTTTCTTAGTAGGAAATGGTTCCTCTGACTTAGCTCTAAAGGCAAATATCCCGTCTTCCTGATCAGCAGTATACCTAGAGAGGGCAGGCTGTGATGATGTACCTTCACTCCTAGGTGAATCAGATAACTGACGATTCATATCTGATGGTTCTTGATCACTCATACTGTAAACTAACAAATAGTCAAATAACACATAACAAATAAATACAGTTATGCATATACTTTCATAATTTATTTCCTAACAAAATTTAAAATTTAAGTGTTAGCAGAACACTTCTTTGGCTCAGACCAGTGGCTAGGCTCTGATACCACCTTCTGTCGCAACTCCCGATCCCTGATTCCCGGGAACGGGCAGACGCGATCTCAGAGTTTCGGTGGTATCAGGTTATTTAGTCTTGCAGCGGAATTTACATCAGGACCGTAGTTAGGAAATGTTTATCAGAGTAAAAACCACCATATTTGATATTAATAATAACATGGGAAAAATCCAAGTTTCTTATTACAATTCATTTATAGGGACAGACCCTATTTTATTGAATTTAAAACATCGTTTATTAGGTAACTTTTATAGCCACATTTTTCCCAAGCCTTCAGTGCTCTCCAGCTGGCTTTCATTAATTGGCTATTCACATTGTGTTACCTGTAACGCGTTTTAAAAACATTTGTCAGTCGGAAATACTAGTGAGTGAATCCCAGTTTAATCAAGAAACATTTTATCAATTAAAACAGTATTGAGAGCGATCATATTGTTTATTTCTACACAATTACTCATTCAGTATTTGCCACTCGACCGAATCTATGGCTATGGTCAAATTACCCATTGGCTAACTCGTCGTCCAATGGTAATGCACTGTCATTCAGACTTACTACTACTCGTAGTAAATTTTGTATACAAAACCCCATAATACCGGCAGTAATTGAAGAACTACAAAGACTCAATCACCGCTTAATCACATTGTAAAACATTTAAGTTTTTGTAAAGTATTCCAAAAACATTAACAAAAAGAGGATAAACTCAAATTGCTGTCTTAGGCTTTTCGTAAGGGTTTCCTGGATATAATCTATAATTTATACAAATGTACATTAGTTAGTATCATAACCCTTTGAAAATATTAATAATACCCTCCCTGAGACGACATTCCAACAACTACGTCGGGCTGAACCACGACAGGTGTTACGGAACCCTAAATCAATCGGACAGCGTAACTATTATGAAACTGGGTTTATAATACTTACAACGGAGCAGAACCTCGCAAATTAGGGGTATAGTACCCGACTATAATGCTTAATACTTTCAGAATTCGAGATTGAGAAGTGTGAATAAGCGACGGAAATTGTAATCTGATGCTATCTATTTATATTGCTGGATTCTGGTCCTGTCGCGGCCCGCGTAAAACATAGACAAAGTTTACGCGGCCCGCGTCAAATCTGGTCAACAGCATAGCTTAGCCCGATCACCAAGTAGACTCGACACGTGTCAGCACCGGATGTCTCCGCGTTTCATGATCTGTCACGGCCCGCGTCAACTACACATACACTCTTACGCGGCCCGCTTCAACTAAAGAAGTCAGCGAAGTCAATTCCAGCATTGATACCGCCCGCGTAAGATGTTGGGGTGGGTCTACGCGGCCTGCCTCAGTCCTATATTTCTTATTTTTAATTTATTTTATATGTTATAATCTATTTAGGGCTCGATTTTCACATACGGGGTGTAATATAAAACATACTGAGACATTTTATAATATATTAGAGTGTCGGAAATATTATAAGGGTGTTGGTTTTACCGAGGGTTGTTACTGTTTCCTCTCTAAGAGACGACATGGCTACCCCACCACATCCTAACTCTCATGTTACAAAGGTGGTTCAGACCATCGACGAGACGATGACCATCGAAAATATCGCCAATGAATTTGAGGCTGATGCTGAGACTATCGATAAAAAAGAGTGCTATCACACCGGATTTCGTGTCTAAGCACAAGGATGAACTGCGAAAACAGTTAGAAGAACTTGAAAAACGGGAAAGACTCGAAAGCCTCCGGTCCAGGCTCACTTTTGACACACCATCGGATAAAGACAACACCTGCCCCCACGAAGACAATGCCAACCCAGACTCGTTAGTAGCCTTTATGACTGCCCTTAAGCAGTTAACACCCGAGGAGAGAGCAACGATGGTGAAGGGGAAGAGAGACAACGAAGGAGGTGGTAAGGACGGAGGCAACCGAGGTGACAATGTGTTAGATAAGCCCCACTTACCCAAAGACCTGCCAGAGGTCTCGAATGTCACACCCCGACCGCGTAAAACAACAAATCGCGGTGGAATCGTCGGGAGTGTTGTAACAGAATCATTGTTTTAAAACACACGGAAGTTTGAAGTTTCGTTTTATTAAACATTAAATATTTACATCGTCTGGAAATCTAAATAAACAAGTTAAACATAGTCTATCATTGTTATTAAGTCACTAAGGCCTCGTCCAGTCCTATGTGAGCATGCATCCTAGCAATCAACATCATTCAACAACACCTGAAACATATGTGAAAACAAAGTCAGCAAAGAAATGCTGGCGAGTACATAGGTTTTTGAGAGTGTCGGATTCATGGCTAGTTTACATGTTGCAATACTTAATTAAAAACCTTGTTTTGAAAAGTGTAGTATTGCGACATAATTAATCAACTCAAATCAAGTTGGTTATAATTTATAAAATCTCGTAGCCATGATTCTTAACCCAAAACATTTGTTTTAGAAAACCAAATTGTAAAACATCTCATAAAAACTTGTTAATAATTCTCGTTAATAATTCTCGTTAATAAAACTCATTAATAAATCTCGTATATAAAACTCGTTAATAAATCTCGTATGGTTTATATCATTTCGAAAACCTCGTTTGTGTGACATTCGTTTCAAAATCGTTTACCCAAGTGAACTAAATAACGCCACGGTATGTAATACGACGAAAACACTTATATATAGGAAGTACCAACGGCGTATGCACAATGCTTTCATCACATTACACCCGTCCCGTTATATAAACACTAACCAAAAACCAATCGTCTACCCAAATCATTTAATTCGTTAAAAATCGCTTTAGTCATTCAAATCATTCTCGTTTTAAATTGTGAAAACTACTTTTGATTGTCTTGCTAATAACATCCAAACCTTCGCAACTCGCCTATCGCTTCTCGCATTAATAAACCACCAAAGGGTAAATTAACAATCACAGATTCAGTCGTTACCCACCTAACCCACACATAACCATGGGTGCAGTCTGATAACGGGATTTGTCAGATCCTATGGTACCATAACCTAATACTGGTCGGTTCGGCCAAAACTAATGGATATTATTCGTTATGTAAATACAACCAACAAGTTTGTTTACTTCATCAAAATCGTTATAAATTTTGTATAAACCATATCATTTATTTTTGAAACCATCGTCGAAACTTCGAAAACATTTAGCACATATGAATCACCCCAAAACAATTGAAAACAGTAAAATAGGAGAACTATGTACTCACCTGAGAATGCTTAGAGGTCTTGAACAACAACCAAGCAAAGCTAGAGGGAGCACGGAATCAATCGACAACCTAATAACTATATAAATAAACCGGACCTAAGTCGGAAGATCAGATAGGATGAGGTTTTGTAAACCAAATGAGTATTGGAACTCATATGACATGGTTTTACAAAGTCTACATTCTAAATCAAAACCTAACCTAAGTGCTTTCGACCCATTGTGACCCATTAAGGTTGCTTACGCTACTTTAACTTGTCGTTCGAGCAAAAGCGCGTTCGAGACGTCTAACTAGTCCTATGAAAAGTATTATATGCTTAAACATGATTAAATATGTTGCATAATCAATTAAGTGACAAAAGTTTGTGTTACATATGCTTAATTACCAATTATGCATGAAAATGGCATTTTGGTCATTTACCTAAGGCATATAAACTACCTATCATACAACTAATTAACCTTAGTGACCACAAGGTATAACCTCGGAAGGTTATTCCCTATGCAACTATGGTCACTAAACATGTTTGGTCGGATCCTAATGATCGACCAAACGGGTCGTGTTCGAAAGTCTAAGCGGGTGTTTAGTCCGCTTGACTTATGACTCTACGCAAGCACTAAACTAAAAAGTGACGAGCTAAACATGCTAAAACATGTTTAGTTAAGTTAGAAAACAGGTTTGGTATCAAAACAAACGGTTTTGATACCCAAAAGTAGTTTGGTTACAAAATACGCAGAAATGCACATTTTTGCCGAAACTACGACTCGTCACTGAGACTTGATAACGTGGTAATCAGTAGGTATAGTCACTAGGGACTATAACCATCGTGATTACGCTCCCGTTATGAAGTTCAAACGAACTTCGCATTGACCATAAACTGATCAATGCAGAAAGTCAAACACAGTTTGACTTTTAAGCTAAAAACGCATAAAAGAACGAAAGAGGACTTACAACGGGTCCAAGAAAGGAGTCTTGATCCCAAGTATTCTCAGGTATGGAGTGCTAAAGCTCCAACTTAGAGAAATTTCAGGATCAAGTGTGGGTTTTGAGCAAAGGGGTGAGGGGTATTTATAGGAAATGGACCACCGTTAGGATCGTTCATCGAATAACGTGCTTCGATCTCATCTGTACATGTGCACCCCTTGTTTTGTGAAACCATGGGCACCCCTAAAATGGCTCATAGTACTGAAAATACCATTTGCAACACTCACAAACAGTTGGAACAGCTGGAAACAGGCTGGAAACACATTTTTGCAGGTCTGATACACTCACACGGGCCGCGTAAGAGTAAGGGGGGTCCTTACGCGGGCCGCCTGAGGTCCTCAGTTCAGCAACAGTTTCATAAATTGCAGTTTTGGTCCTTGCAAGTGTTTAAGCTCATTTCCGACATGTTTAAGGCCCGTTAAGCCAACTTTAAGGCCCTACAATGAAGTTAAAGTATAGGGAACTCAAAACATGCTCAAAAATATCTCGGATGTCGGCTCGTTTGGTCGTACGGTTGCGTTGTTCGGTTAATTACGACGGAAGTCGTAACGAATGCAAAAACGATCCAAATTAAGCGACGAATGGAATTTTATCAAGCCAATCACTAAAATAAAATGTTTTAATGATTACATAAATTTTTGGATGTCCGGATATATTCAGAACGTAAGATATGCGCGAAAATGCAAACTTATGACGCTTTTAGTCCCTATTGATCAATAAAGTTTATTTTAGCATACCGAACCCCTCAAAGCCTATTTCTAAGCTATGTAAAGGATATTTAGGGTATGTTTAACTTATGATCAAGTTCCAGAATGTTCGTTACTGTACAAATCGATATAGTTTCACAGTTTGACACAACTAGTCCCTGCGATCGAACAAACTTGATTTCGGCATACCAAACCCTCCAAAACTTATTTGTAAGTTATGAAAAGGTTATTTAAGGTATGTTAAGCCTACGTCACTATTCCGGAGTGCTTGTCGCATTAAACTGATTACGTTTACGCACCAGTTCACGTATAACTTTCCAGAAACGATTTAGAGCTCGAAACCAAAAAATAATTGATATGTGCAAATGGTACACATATTTATACAAATCCCAAGTATGAAACACAACATTTCATTGATTTGGTATTTGTTCGATGGCCGTGGAGGCACAGATGTCACAGTCTCCCCTACTTCAGGAAATTTCATCCCGAAATTTAATTAGAGGAAACTTGTGAGAGCTCGAAACATGAAGTCGAAAAGATAAAACAACATTGGTTTGGGTTCTGAACTTCTAGTAACTTTAAATAACATTATGCTTGCAATGTAAGAGGGACACTTATATACAAGTATATGAAGCGCCATTGGTGCATCCACCGTACCTCCATTACATTGTTCACTTTTCGTTATTGTTGTCACTATTGGTTCTTACACATGATAAATCTTACTGTGGTTTCTGTGCACTGAATTTTTTTTATAATTATGTACGCGTCCATAATTACATAATTCCTTGCATAGTCCACACAGTGCATTTGATAATGTGTAGGGGAAAACCAAATGAACGAACCTGTGATGAGTGTGACTGGACCACCATAGGGTCCTTTCAGCTGTATCATCACATGCCATTCTTAACCAGATTCTGAATCAATCTTTAACTAGACCACTCAAGGGTCTCTTTTCGAATCATGGAATGGTACTATATAACCCAAGGGTCTTAACTACCACGTAGTAGCCCATTAAGGATTTAAGGTAGTACCTTTTGAATATCCTACTATGAATCCCTCATATGAATATATGGAAGATTCTATGAGGATTTGGATAACGAAAATCGGATCACACAAAAACATAAAGGAGAACACATAAACACATAATCGCATAATTGTTTAATCTGACCTTTAATTTGTTATCTTTGGACACGGGTATTTAAAGCACACCAGGAATCTAATTCGTGGATTTCATTTGGCACTTTAAACATTTCAAGAATCTAACTATGAAGATAGGAAGATCTTAATAGGAATTCGTTTTTTTGTCCTTATTGAATCGTAATGTATGTATTAAAGCATACAATGAATTCAATTAAGGACTCCGATTTGAGCGATAAACATCCACAAGGATCCTTAAAATAGGGCAACCCATCACCTTTCGTTTCGAGTTTAAGCTCGAGTTGAAGTGGTAGCTCATATTTCAATAAGCCTTCGTCTACACAAGATCGTTGTGCTTGAAGGACACGAGATTGAATATCAGATAGAGTTTGAACAGAATGAAGCTTGACTCGCTCCTTTCGACTAAGTGCATCGGCTACGATATTCGCCTTACCAGGAAGGTAGCGAATCACGCAATCGTAATTGTTCGAGAGCTCAACCCATTGTCATTGCCTCATGTTCAGCTCCTTTTGATTTACAATGTGCTGGAGACTTTTGTGGTCTTGTGAAAACCACACACTTCGTTTCATAGAGGTAGTGTCTCCAGATTTTGAGAGCAAATACCACAACACCTAACTCAAGATCATGAGTTGTGTAGTTCTTTTCGTGAACTTTCAGCTGTCTTGACGTATATGCTATGGCTTTACCTCATTGCATAAGAACATAACCAAGGCCTAGATTCGACGCGTCATAAACGACAATGAAATCATCGTTTCCATTGGGCAAGGATAAAACAGGAGCATCACATAGCTTCCGTTTCAGCGTTTGGAACGCTTCTTCTTGCTTAGATCCCCACTCCAAAGGCTTATTCTTCTGAGTCAAAGCAGTGAGTGGCACCGCGATCTTCGAGAAGTTTGAAATAAAATGACGATAATAACCAGCGAGACCAAGAAAAGAACGAATTTCTGTAGGTGTCGTTGGTGTATTCCAATCCTTAATTGCAGAAAACTCAGATGGATCCACATGAATACCCTGCTTGTTGACTATATGACCCAAAAACTGAACTTCTTTAAGCCAGAATTCACACTTGGAGAATTTAGCAAAAAGTTGTTCCTTCTTCAGGAGTTCCAATGTCAAACGAAGGTGTTGCTCGTGATCGGCTCGAGACTTTGAATAAATGAGAATATCGTCGATGAACACAATGATGAACTTGTCTAAATAAGGTTTACAGACCTTATTCATTAAGTCCATGAAGATAGCTGGGGCATTCGTCAAACCAAAAGGCATGACAGTGAACTTGTAATGCCCATATCTTGTACGGAAGGCAGTTTTGGGAATATCTTCTTCGAGAACACGACGTTGATGATACCCAGAATGTAGATCGATCTTGGAAAAGCATGAAGCACCTTGCAGTTGATCAAAGCGATCATCGATTCGAGGTAGGGGATATCGATTTTTGATGGTAAGCTTATTAAGCTCACGATAATCGACACACATTCGAAAAGACCCATCTTTCTTCTTCACAAAGAGGACAGGAGCTCCCTAGGGCGAAAAGCTCGGTCGGATGAATCCTTTATCAGATAACTCTTGAAGTTGAGGTGCTAGATATGCCAAGGCGACATATGAAGTAGGATTTGAAGGTTGTATAATATGAGCAGAATGCTTTTCAAAAATTATGCATGAGGTTCTTTTAAAAAATATGTCTAATGTTGTTGAAATCTTACATAATACTTTTGAAATCATAAAGTAGGCGTATTAGGTAAGTATATTTATAAAATGTTTTAAAATCATGCGAGGTAAATTTTGAAATGCATAAGGATTTTGAAAATATGGATAAAGCCTTTGAAATTATGCATTTGATACATTAAGTAAATATACTGTGTTAAAAATCGTTTTCATACTACATGAAATATTTTGAAATTATGAGGGTCGTTTTGAAAACCTATACTATGTATGTTGTTATGAAAAATCAGAATGAAATGATATGAAATTGAAGAAAGGTATCCTTAGTTATCTAACCAAGGATTTAAAGTGATTACTCAAATTGTCACTTCGTTTCTTAGAATTAAACGAGCACTTAGAATTTTCGAGGAAATCACGAGCGATCATATGAACGAGAGAACTACAAATACGGTTCTTTGGTGTAGGTATTGTAGGGGCATGCCATACACACATGCAACTATATTTGTACATCAGAATTGCAAATAAAGATTTATTTATAAACAAAATCGATTGTTTCCGAGTTCAAAGGAAAACACTAGAAACACAAACATAAGATTCAGATTATTCAAAGCAGCAGCTTCTTCTAATCGGCCAAATGCTCATCCGTGGGTCGGATTTACATTGAAATCTTTGGGTATCTGTCCCTAACATAACCCGTCTCGCCATAGGTGTAGCAAGTTCCAGGAGGAAAATGAGCCTGTGCTGGATCTGCTTGAAATTGAATGGGGTTCTGAAAAGCTTGGTTTAGCACACTGACTGAACGACAGTCTCGTGCCAAATGACCAACGAGTCCACAGTTGAAACATTTTTGACATTTGACACTGGCATAGTGGTGGAGGTTACACCGATTGCACAAAGGAGCAGTTCCTAAGTACCGCTTCTTGGCTGGTCGTGCTGCCACCTGGCTAGGTTTTGCTTGATTTGGTGTAACTGCTATGGGATCCTTTGGAGCTTTTCGCTTCTTTGACTTTTTCGAAGGCTCGACTTCTGCTTCTTTCGATGCTTCTTGGGTGGCTTCATTATTGAGACGAGACATGGCGATACCTAAATCCACAGTCTTCAGGATTACTTCGCCTATTCGCTGGGCAAATTTGGCAGTTTGCTCGGACATTTGAGTGTCGTTGCGATGAAGAGATATTATAGAGGAAATGAAAAAAATAGGAGAAAACAAGTAAAATGTTATCGGATAATTAAAACAGAACGACAACGCATAGAAATTGCGATCCTTTGTTTGTTACCTAAGGCAAACAAATGAGACGTTGATTAATCAAAGTAAACGGGTCATATTAATGTATCGCTAAATACATGCTCGCCTATAAGTGAACACTCACCCCAAGAGTTCCCAGGTAAGAATGACTGGTCCGATACTGCGGATTTGTACAAACACTCTAGCCTTAGACAGAAAACTCAGAGTACAGGCATTCACCCTTCCAGTTTGCACGTGTTCACATTATAAGACCCAAACTTGATGAGATTTTGAAAACTTAAAGGGTTCAAAACCTTACAATAAATAATCCTAGAACAGATGATTGGTTTTCAAAGCGGATTTGAAATTTGTGTTCTTGTTGTGGTTGTCGCCTAAGGATAGGTGACGGTATTGTTTTATGACTAAACGCAAGTAAACTCGCGTTAGGGTCCTAGGAAGGTTATAGACTAGGTCAAAGCATTACTAATAACCTAATTCCCTATAACCATGAGCGCTGATACCAACTTTTCTGTCACACCCCGACCGCGTAAAACAACAAATCGCGGCGGAATCGTCGGGGAGTGTTGTAACAGAATCATTGTTTCAAAACACACGGAAGTTTAAAGGTTTTTTTATTAAACATTAAATATTTACATCGTCTGGAAATCTAAATAAACAAGTTAAACATAGTCTATCATTGTTATTAAGTCACTAAGGCCTCGTACAGTCCTATGTGAGCATGCATCCTAGCAATCAACATCATTCAACAACACCTGAAACATATGTGAAAACAAAGTCAGTAAAGAAATGCTGGCGAGTACATAGGTTTTTTGAGAGTGTCGGATTCATGGCTAGTTTACATGTTGCAATACTTAATTAAAAACCTTGTTTTGAAAAGTGTAGTATTGCGACATAATTAACCAACTCAAATCAAGTTGGTTATAATTTATAAAATCTCGTAGCCATGATTCTTAACCCAAAACATTTGTTTTAGAAAACCAAAGTGTAAAACATCTCGTAAAAACTTGTTAATAATTCTCGTTAATAAATCTCGTTAATAAAACTCGTTAATAAATCTCGTATATAAAAGTCGTTAATAAATCTCGTATGGTTTATATCATTTCGAAAACCTCGTTTGTGTGACATTCGTTTCAAAATCGTTTACCCAAGTGAACTAAATAACGCCACGGTATGTAATACGATGAAAACACTTATATATAGGAAGTACCAACGACGTATCCACCATGCTTTCATCACATTACACCCGTCCCGTTATCTAAACACTAACTAAAAACCAATCGTCTACCCAAATTGTTTAATTCGTTAAAAATCACTTTAGTCGTTCAAATCATTCTCGTTTTAAATTGTGAAAACTACTTTTGATTGTCTCGCTAATAACATCCAAACCTTGGCAACTCGCCTATCGCTTCTCGCATTAATAAACAACCAAAGGGTAAATTAACAATCACATATTCAGTCGTTACCCACCTAACCCATACATAACCATGGGTGCAGTCTGATAACGGGATTTATCAGATCCTATGGTACCATAACCTAATACTGGTCGGTTCGGTCAAAACTAATGGATATTATTCGTTATGTAAATACAACCAACAAGTTTGTTTACTTTATCAAAATCGTTATAAATTTTGTATAAACCATATCATTTATTTTTGAAACCATCGTCGAAACCTCGAAAACATTTAGCACATATGAATCACCCCAAAACAATTGAAAACAGTAAAATAGGGGAACTATGTACTCACCTGAGAATGCTTAGAGGTCTTGAACAACAACCAAGCAAAGCTAGAGGGAGCACGGAATCAATCGGCAACCTAATAACTATATAAATAAACCGGACCTAAGTCGGAAGATCGGATAGGATGAGGTTTTGTAAACCAAATGAGTATTGGAACTCATATGACATGGTTTAACAAAGTCTACATTCTAAATCGAAACCTAACCTAAGTGCTTTCGACCCATTGCGACCCATTAAGGTAGCTTACGCTACTTTAATGTGTCGTTCGCGCAAAAGCATGTTCGAGACGTCTAACTAGTCCTATGACAAGTATTATATGCCTAAACATGATTACATATGTTTCATAATCAATTAAGTGACAAAAGTTTGTGTTACATATGCTTAATTACCAATTATGCATGAAAAGGGCATTTTGGTCATTTACCTAAGGCATATAAACTACCTATCATACAACTAATTAAACCTAAGTGACCATAAGGTATAACCTCGGAAGATTATTCCCTATGCAACTATGGTCACTAAACATGTTTGGTCGGATTCTAATGATCGACCAAACGGGTCGTGTTCGAAAGTCTAAGCGGGTGTTTAGTCCACTTGGCTTACGCGGAAATACGCGGTTTGGTAAAACATGTTAAAACATGTTTAGCTAAGTTAGAAAACAGGTTTGGTATCAAAACAAACGGTTTTGATACCCAAAAGTAGTTAGGTTACAAAATACGCGGAAATGCGCATTTTGGCCGAAACTACGACTCGTCAATGAGCCTAGATAACGTGGTAATCAGTAGGTATAGTCACTAGGGACTATAACCATCGTGATTACGCTCACGTTATGAAGTTCAAACAAACTTCGCATTGACCATAAACTGATCAATGCAGAAAGTCAAACGTAGTTTGACTTTTAAGCTAAAAACGCATAAAAAATGAAAGAGGACTTACAACGGGTCCAAGAAAGGAGTCTTGATCCCAAGTATTCTCGGGTATGGAGTGCTACAGCTCCAACTTAGAGAAATTTCAGGATCAAGTGTGGGTTTTGAGCAAAGGGGTGAGGGGTATTTATAGGAAATGGACCACTGTTAGGGTCGTTCATAGAATAACGTGCTTCGATCTCATCCGTACATTTGCACCCCTTGTTTTGTGAAACCTTGGGCACCCCTAGAATGGCCCATAATACTGAAAATACCAATTGCAACACTCACAAACAGCTGGAACAACTGGAAACAGGCTGCAAACACATTTTTGTAGGTCTGATACACACACATGGGTTGCGTAAGAATAAGGGGGTCCTTACGCGGGCCGCCTGAGGTCCTCAGTTCAGCAACAGTTTCATAAATTGCAGTTTTGGTCCCTGCAAGTGTTTATGCTCATTTCCGACACGTTTAAGGCCCGTTAAGCCAACTTTAAGGCCCTACAATGAAGTTAAAGTATAGGGAACTCAAAACATGCTCAAAAATATATTGGATGTCGGCTCGTTTGGTCGTACGGTTGCGTTGTTCGGTTAATTACGGCGGAAGTCGTAACGAACGCAAAAGCGATCCAAATTAAGCGACGAATGGAATTTTATCAAGCCAATCACTAAAATAAAATATTTTAATTATTACATAAATTTTTGGATGTCCGGATATATTCAGAACGTAAGATATGCGCGAAAATGCAAACTTATGCACTTTTTGACGCTTTTAGTCCCTATTGATCAATAAAGTTTATTTAACATACCGAACCCCTTAAAGCCTATTTCTAAGCTATATAAAGGATATTTAGGGTATGTTTAACTTATGATCAAGTTCCGGAATGTTCGTTACTATACAAATCGATATAGTTTCACAGTTTGACACAACTAGTCCCTACGATCGAACAAACTTGATTTCGGCACACCAAACCCTCCAAACCTTATTTTTAAGTTATGTAAAGGTTATTTAAGGTATGTTAAACCTACGTCACTATTCCGGAGTGTTTGTCGCATTAAACTGATTACATTTACACACAAATTCGCGTATAACTTTCCAGAAAGCGATTTAGAGCTCGAAATAGAACAAGAATTGATATGTGCAAACGGTACACATATTTATACAAATCCCAAGTATGAAACACAACATTTCATTGATTTGGTATTTGTTCGATGGCCGTGGAGGCACATATGTCACATCGAAATTTACAAAGAGGATTGCTGAGGCACCCCTGCCACCCAAACTCAAACCTCCACCTAATCTGGGTAGATATGACGGAACTAAAGATCCAGAGGATCATCTATATGCTTTCAGGGGTGATGGGCATGTTGGAAGGTGGTCCATGCCGACCTGGTGTCACATGTTCGTACAAACACTCACCGAGGGAGCTCGTCTCTGGTTTGATAGCCTCTCGGTCGGGAGCATTGATAGTTATGTGGACCTAAGTGAAAAGTTCCTTAGGAACTTTAATCAGCAAAGGAAGGTGATAAATACCCCAACGAAATCATGCACATCCGTCAAAAGGACAACGAACGGGTAGATCAATATATGGAGAGGTTTATCAAGGAAAGCATGAACATCAAGGGGGTTCCAGAATTGATGAAGATAAGCAGCTTCATTAATGGGCTGAAGCATACTCAGCTATGCCAGAAGTTGGGAGAGGAGTTCCCCGAGACCTTTGACGGCCTCATGTATAAAGTTAGAGCCTTCGTTAAAGGAAAGGATGCCAGCAGCAAGGCTAAGGAACTGGACGCAACTCCTCGGAGAGTCAATCCGACCCCCAAGTGTCAGGAAAAAGCTAATCTCTACCCTAGAAGATCTCCATACGATAAAATGAAACATGACCAGTCAAGGCCCACTTATTCTCCCTATAAGCCCCGAGGGAGAGGGCCTGATCCCTATTATGACAGCTTCACCCCTGTGACCAAAACTCCAAGTGAAATATTTGCAACGAAAAGGGTTAAAAACTCCTTTCCTAAACCCCCTCCTCTCAAACTAGGACTGAAAGCCTATCTGGACGAGTACTGTGAATTTCATTAGGGGTTTGGCCATAAGACGGACGATTGTATGTATTTGAAAAGGGAGATCGAGTCGGCGACTAAAATAGGAAAGTTGTCCCACTTAATAAAAGAAATAAAGGAAGGAGGGTACAGGAAAGCAAGGGATACTAGGGGGGACCAGAAAGGGGGTACGTAGATATAATCAGAAGGAGGGAAGAGTACCACGTGACCCGAAGCGTCAAGGCTCGAGTATTAGGACCCCCAAACTGCATGCAAGCTCCAATACTCATGCCACATCTTGAAAAGATTGAGGTTCAAAGGCTCCCCCTCAACATTTCAGCCACGATAGCCCCTCAACATTTCAGCAATGATAGCAGGGCACAAAGTCACCCGGATACATGTAGACGGGGGGAGTGGGGTAGAAGTAATATATGAATATTGTTTTTTTCAGATTTGTCAGGGATGTACGGGACATACTAGAGGAAGACTCTATACCTTTGGTAGGTTTCAATAACAGTGTCTCACACCCTTTGGGGAAAATCAGACTCCCGTTTACGGTAGGGGTAAGAGACATGGTACGAACCATAGAATTAACGTTCACCGTAGTTAGAGCCCCTTCAAAGGATAATGCGATTCTAGGAAAGCCAGGAATTAGGGACCTCTAAGTACAGGCCTCTACCTCTCACGGGGCCTTAGTGTTTCAAACCCCTCGAGGCCTAGCCTGGGTAAAATCTTCATACGAAGATGTCTCATCAGTCTCGGAAGCGGAGGTTGGGAGAAACTCCCGAGAAGAGGGGATAGAAGAGTGGGTACTTAACGAAAGGTTTCCAGAACAAACGATAAGAGTGGGGAAGCATTTGAGTGACAAATGAAAAAGTGCCCTCAAGGAGTTACTGCTTTTCAACATAGATGTCTTTGCATTCTAGCACAGGGACATGTGCAGGATCTCCCGAAGTTTGATAGAACACAGGCTTAACACCCATAGCTGGGTGAGGCCTATTAGACAGAAGAAATGTAGTATGAGCCCTAACAAAAGGAGGACGGCTTGTGAAGAAAACAGAAAACTCTCCAGAGCTGGGATAGTAAGAGAAGTCAGGTATCCCTCATGGATTGCCAACCCGGTCATGGTGAGCAAGAAAGACGGTGGGTGGAGGATGTGCATAGATTACAAGGACTTGAACAAAGCTTGCCCTAAGGATTGCTACCCCCTACCCAAGATAGACGTCCAAGTGGATTCTTTGGCCCAGTACCCTTTAAATGTTTCTTGGACGCATACCAAGGCTACCATCGAATACAAATGTCCTTAGAGGACGAAGAAAAGACATCGTTTGTAACAGACGAAGGGACCTTCTATTACACTAAGAGTGAATCAACAAAACATGAAGAATGATTAAGTAAAATTCACCTTAAATATAGCAAACTAGTTATTAAAGTCATTAATACATATCCAAATAAAAAGGAGCCAAAGGTTGGAAATAAAAAAGTAATACATAAAAGATTTGTCTTCACCAAGTGATGTAAGAGTTTAGCCAAGCGTGGCCTTTGTTTGAAAAGAACTCTTACGATCGATCTTGGATCCCGAGACTACTACACACTCTAAAAGATGGATGATGGCGGACTACCAACACGGCCTTGTGCCCTCCTGGCACGGCCCCGTGGCCTTCATTCTCTCTCTTCTTCATTAGCTACACTGTCAAATCTTGTACTAACACGGCCCCGTGTGTCAACATCATGACCCGTGGCAATTGTACTTGCTGTACTATCTCAGATTCTATGAATCTTAGAATTGACCATGCCCCATGTTGAGTTGGCATGGCCTCGTGTTGGTTTGTCTTTTCTTCTTGTCTTTTTTTGCTGGGAATCTTGACTGGGCACGGCTCCATGCCTGGTGGGCACGGCCCCGTGCCTAAGCTTTTGTTTTTGTTATTTTTGTTGATTTGGATGTGGACGGGGGCTCGACGAGTCGTGTCAAGCCTCTTTCTTCGTATTTATGTTGGTTTCTGCTGTTAATTTGATTCTTTTGTTCATTTAAGCTTTTTTGACCTTGTAAATTAAAAAGGAACAAAGAAACACGCTTTTTCCATCATTAATACCGAAAAAGGGTTACTTTTACGCCTTGTTTGATGTAATTTATATGTTGTATTTTACGCACATTAAATACCTACACACTTGAATCTTTGCTTGTCCCAAGCAAAACTCTAAAATGTGGCTTACACACCCAAACAAAATTCGTAGAAGGGAAGGTTTTTAGGCTTATCTTTAGAGTGTCGGGAATCCAAGTTCTAAATTTATTTTGTTTTTATTTTATTTACAATCTTATTCGTCATGATTTATTTAAAACACATATTAAGAAAAATTATCTGTTTTAGGCGTCACATGCCTTTATAAAATTCCATTTAGTTATATACAAACTTACACACCTCACAAGCGATGTTGTATTTTACGCACATCAAATACCCCCACACTTGAATCTTTCCTTGTCCTCAAGCAAACTCTAAAATGTGGCTTACACACCCAAACATAATTGGTAGAAGAGAAGGTTTTTAGGCTTATCTTCATAGTGTCAAGAATCCAAGTTCTAAATTTATTTTGTTTTTATTTTATTTACAATCTTATTCGTCATGATTTATTTAAAACACATATTAAGAAAAATTATCTGTTTTGGGCATAACATGCCTTTATAAAATTCCATTTAGTTATATACAAACTTACACACCTCACAAGTGGTCACTCAACACTCAACCAAAGATGTATAAGTGAAGAAGCTTGTACCCAATTTGGAACTTACTCCTTCTATAGGCTTGACAAACAATCAATCAAACCTCCTCCTTTGTTACGTTTAATCCTCGTAAATATCAAGAGGGCTTTAAAGGGAAGGTTGTGGTTCGGGTAGTTGTGTTTTATTGAAAGTGGCTAAAATGTAATATGTCGGTTTTTTTCTTTTGAAAATTTATTTGCTTGTGACTTAGTTATAAACTACATATTTATAAGCAATAATTTCTGCTTATTTATTTCAAGTAACCAGAGATGATTTTTTTTAAGTAAACTAAGTCATCTCTTTTTATATGATTTTCAAAAAGAACCGCATTCTACTAAAATCAAGTGGTGTGAAAATAAAAATTGGTTTTTTTTTGGGTGATGGGTGGTTGTTTTTGCAAAATTATATTTTTGCGGGTTTTAGAAACGAAAGGTTTTAAGGCTCAAGGGGGTTTATCTAAGGGGATGCTTTTGGTAAGAAAAGAAAAAAAGGTTAAAAAGAAAAATGAGTTTATTCCTAATGTCTCTATCATTTACTTACTTGAATTTGTGTCAGTAAGAATTTGGAATGTATCGCTTTGGCAAGTTCTAGATTCATAAGAACCTAACGGGCTATTCACATAAGAAATGAAAAATTGAGCAATTAGTATAAATGTGTATTTGTATGCTCGGTAAAGGCTCAAAACTCACTTTTGTGGGGAAATGGGTTATAGTGTGAAAATGTATATATAATCAAATTTTACCAAGATTTATTGTGTCTGCTTTTATAATTTTCTTAATTGATTCTTTTTATCATGATGCTATCAGGTGTAAATTAGTAAGGGTGTACCTATCTACACACCATTTTGCCTATTTACACACCAAAAAAGGTGTTTTTTGTCCTTATATGCACACCCTGCAGTGTCGAACTGTGGCCAAAACGCGGTGTTTTGGTCCGGTTAATCAGACAAAGACTGACGGGTGTCTGACAGGTCCGTTGACCGGACCAAAACGCCGAGCTTTGGCCGCGTTTTGGTCCTATCAACCAGACAAAAGACTGACACCCGGTCTGGTTGATAGGACCAAAACGCGGCCAAAGCTCGGCGTTTTGGTCCGGTCAACAGACCCGTCAGACACCCGTCAGTCTTTGTCTGGTTAACCGGACCAAAACTCCCCATTTTAGCCACAGTTCGACACTGCAGGGTGTGCATATAAGGACAAAAAACACCTTTTAAGGGTGACTATCTACACACCAAGTGTGTAGATAGTTTGGCCCATTAGTAAAAACATAATTTTTAGAACTTATTTTACCCAACTAAACCAAGATAAGTAAAAAAATGAAAAATTTTGACAAAAAGTTTGGGGTGATTAGCGGTTTTCTAAGGCGAGTTTTGTGTAAGGCTTGTTTTTAGGACAATTATTCAAGGTTTTAACATCTCCCCCCACACTTAAATTACACATTGCCCTCAAATGTGTCCCAAATAGGATTTATTTTGATTAAACGTGTAAAAAGTGTTTAAAAATAACAAAAATTTGTAGTTACTGGGCACTGGGCACGGGGGCGTGTTTGGTGGACATGATCCGTGGCCAAAGTGCCAGTAACATGTTTTTCAGAAAACTTACAGTGTAGTGAGCACGGGGCGTGCTTGGTGGGCACGGCCCGTGTCACTGTCTGGGGAGAAAATTTTTGGCATCAGAAATATGGGCACAGGGGCATGTCTGGTGAACACGGCCCTTTGGCAATCGTCTGTTTCAGTTAAAAACTTGGGTTGTGTTATTTGGCTTCTGTTCTCCGGGCTTGGGTACCACTATGCTTAGTGTGTCCAAGTCTCCCATGGTACCTGTAAGCTATAGTCCTACCGCAATACAACAATCTAACACAAACATAATAACATCCTAAATTACGAGAGTTAAGTAGTTCCACCATCACCACATCACAAAATAAAAAGAGAAAGAAAAGTAAATTCTTTAAAGTAGTAAATTGTTTAGCGGGACGCAGCCCCGATAATACGAGATTTTTCAAAAGTCAAGGGAAGATAACCTAAAAGATACCCATGTCGCCTGCCACCACCATCGCCTAGTCCGAGTCCATGTCCTGACCTTCCTCCTCTTCCTCCTCCTCCTCCTCCTCGCCGCGAAACACAATGTTGTCCCGAATGTAAGTGATGTCGTTTTGCATGGCGATAATGTTGTGTTCCATGCTTCCGATTCGGGTACTTGAGCTTTGGCCCAAGCTGTAGGCATTTTTCGAGACCTGGAGGGTTTCACCCTTGTGGAATGAAGTCGGAGTTCACCTAATGTAGTTTTGGAAAAGTTCAGCGATCCATCCTCCGTAAAAGATTAGTGCGCGAGTGTATGCGGTGGCATTGGTGGCCATATTTCTCAGTAGCATGTGAGCGATGTCGATGGGCTGGTGGTTCACGAGGCAATAAAAGCAAGTGATCTTGCGAAGGTTTACCACCCCACCGCTATCTTTCCGCTGGCACGAAGAACCGTTAAGGACCCGGTGGATGTAGCATATAAGCGGGTCCCTAATCTTGGTGCTTTTCGTGGAGTTTAGGTTAAAACTTATAGGGGCCTTCTCCGATCCGTGCCCAAGCAGCCTGCCTCAGGTTGTCTGGTAGTTCACGAATAACTTTCATGAATTCGGGTTCAGCAGTATCTTCCTCGGTGTAAAGCCCAATATTAGTACCGAATTGGGCTACTGATATACTATACCACTCACCCCCACATCTGAATTGCACTGCATCTAAGTCAAAGAGATCCAGCTCATTCTTGTTAAAAGTTAGTGTGCTCAAGAACTCCATGTTATACCCATGGATTGACCGGAGTCGAGTCTTTAGGAAGATACGGAGAGGACCAGTGACGAGAGCATCATATATTTCCCTTTGTCCAACAGTGTCAAGCATCTCATAGCAAACTTGTCTTGGAGGTTCTTCATGCCTAGCTTGCAACACTTCCAACGATTCTGGTATTCAAGCTCAGAAGATTTGAACCTTATAAACTTGTGTGGTGCCATTCCTGCAAGAAAGAACCAGTAAGACAGTTTGCATGTTGAAAATTATGCGAAAAATTGAAATTAGATGGTCTATACATGGCCCCATGTCTGGGGTCTGGATTGCCCACAGCCTCGTGTCCATTGGGCATGGCCCCGTGTCAAATCGTCCGTTAACCCAAAAATTAAGGTTTTCAAGTCGGCTTCGAAAAATTCAAAATTTTTGGTTCAATAGGTGCGGGTTACCGTGAAAATGAAACCCTAAGTGTCAATTTTGCATAACACACTTGTTTACCCTTTCGATTTTAGTTTTTTCGGTCAAGAACAAGGGTTTAGAAATAACTGCTTGAACAATCCGATTTTTATAACAAAGCTCGGTCATTTACTTCTCAAAACACTAAAGCTAACTACTACTAACAAGATCTAAACAAAAATTTAGGATCGGCACGGGTCTTGTTCAAGAACCCTAACTATGATGTTAGCATCATACCTCGTAGCCGGATTTGGTCGGATGATCGTTGAAATTCGGTGAAAAAAGGTCAGAAACCAGTGTCTCCGGAGAAACGAGTCGTGGTTTGTGTTGAAAAAGTGAAGACATGCCCTTTATACCCTGTCTGCAGGTCAGCCACGGCCCCATGCCGGGTTATTAATTTTGTTGTAATATTGGGTGTTTTACACGGGGGCATGCCAAGTGGGCACGACCCTGTGGTTAGAGTGCCAGTAACATAATTTTTATTGTGCACGTGTGTGTGACCGTTTTTCCGAGGGATCCCTTTTTGTACTTACCTGTTACTCGTCCAATATTCAAGGATGATGCTTTCCAATTGTTCCTACAAGATGATTAAAAAGAAAAAAACATGCATATTTACAATTAACGTTTGATCGTTTTACGATAACGTATCTACCTCTTGAAGAGTTACTTCAACTTCCTCATCCTCAATGAAGCCTCTGTAAAGATTAAGCCTTTGTCCGTTCACCTTGAAAGCTTCACCGTTTGGAGGCTTAATTTCTACGGCTCCATGTGGAAAGATTTGCTTAATGGAAAAAGGTCCCGACCACCTTGACTTGAGTTTTCCCGTAAATAACCAAAGTCTCGAGTTAAACAAGTGCACTTGATCCCCCTCCTTAAATTCTTTAGGTTTGCTTATTTTATCGTGTATGTTTTTTATGGGTTCCTTATAAATTTCGGAGTTGGAGTATGCTTGATTTCTCATTTCATCCAATTCATAACTGATAGAAGCGATTTTTACCGAAAGTTTCTTGGTCTAGTTTACGTTTTTAACGCCCAGTATGCTTTGTATGCAACTTCTACTGGGAGGTGACAATTTTTCCATAGAGGAGCTTATACAGGGTGGTGCCTATTGGTGTTTTATAGGCGGTTCAGAAGGCCCGTAAAGCATCGTCTAGTTTATTTGCCCAATCTTTTTTATTTTGACCTACGGTTTTTTCTAAGATTCTTTTTTGCCCTCGATTAGTCGATTTGTTACTTAGGCTTGACCGTTGGTTTGAGGATGGTAAGCGGTTGAAAGACGGTAATAGACCCCATATTTTGTTAAAATTTTATTTAATTGATAATTGCAAAAACAGGTACCTCTATCGCTAATGAGTGCTTTTGGAGTGCCGAAACGAGAGAATAATTGTTTTAGTAATTTTACCACAAATTTCCCATCGTTAGTTGGAAGAGCTTCAGCCTCGGCCCATTTGGACATGTAATCGACTGCCACAAGAATGTATTTGTTCCCTTTTAATGGTGGGAAAGGTCCCATAAAATCCATACCCCAAACATCAAAAAATTCACAAATAAGAATGTTGTTTTGAGGCATTTCGTTTCTTAATGAGATATTACCTATTCATTGGCATGCGTCACATGTTTTAGTTAAACTGTATGCATCCTTATGGATGGTTGGCCAATAAAATCCTGAATTGAGTACCTTTCGTGCGGTGCTCGTGGCACCATGATGTCCTCCGTATGATCATTCATGACAATGGCGAAGAATCTTTCTTGCTTCTTGACCATGGACGCACCTTCAGATGAGTTGATCGGCACATATTTTGAAAAGATATGGATCTTCTCAAAAATAGTGTTTTACATCGGCAAAGAATTTTTTTCTTTATTGATGTGAGCAACGTTTGACTAAAATGCCACTAGAGAGGTAGTTAGGATAGTCGGCGTACCATTGTTCTTCTTGATATTCAACCATTTCTAAGGATTCGGTGGGAAACCTTTCATTGATGAATTCTAGACGAGTTAGCTCCAAAGCGGGATCTTCTAAGTGAGATAGGTGATTGGCGGTGGTGTTTTCGGCTCCTCATTTATCTTTTATTTCAATGTTGAATTCTTGGAGGAGAAGAATCCACCGGATCAAACGTGGTTTGGCATCTTGTTTTTTTTTGAAAAGGTATCGAATGGCGGCGTGGTCCATATAGACTATTGTTTTAGATATAACAAGATAGGAATGGAATTTATCAAAAGCAAATACCACGGCTAGTAACTCTTTTTCGGTGGTTGTATAATTTTCTTAAGCATCACTAAGAGTTTTACTTGCATAGTATATTGGGTGAAAGTGTTTTTCTTTTCGTTGTCCTAAAACGGCTCCAACTACAAAGTCACTCGCAGCGCACATGATTTCAAAAGGTAGTTTCCAATCGGGTGCTATCATGATTGGTGCGTTGACTAGCATTTCTTGCAAGAAAAGGTATGTTGCATTCCTTGTCGAAGATGAATAGTGCAACTTTTTCAAGTAATTTTGTTAGAGGTTTAGAGATTTTTGAAAAGTCTTTGATAAATCGCTTATGAAATCCGGCATGTCCTAAGAAACTTCGATTAGCTCGAACGGAGAATGAGGGAGGTAATCGAGAAATAGTGTCTATTTTTGCCCGATCAACTTCCATTCCTTCGCTTGAGATTTTATGACCAAGTACTATTCCTTCAGTTACCATGAAATGGCATTTTTCCTAGTTAAAGGCGAGGTTAGTTTCCTCACATCAGTAAAGCATTCATTAAAGATTTTCGAGGCATTGGTCAAATGTATCTCCAAAGATAGAAAAGTCATCCATGAAAACTTCCATGGTCTTTTCTATCATGTCGTGGAAGATAACCACCATGAAATGTTGAAACATAGCGGGGGCATTGCATAGACCAAAAGGCATGCGTCGATAAGCGAAAATTCCATAGGGGCATGTAAAAGTTGTTTTTTCCTGGTCCTCCGGTGCTATGGGAATTTGAAAATACCCGGAGAAACCATCGAGAAAACAATAGAATTTATGACCGGATAGTCTTTCTAACATTTGGTTGGTGAATGGCAAAGGAAAGTGGTCTTTCCTTATTGCCTCGTTTAATTTGCAATAGTCGATACAAACTCTTCATCCGGTGATGGTTCTTGTCGGTATAAGTTCATTTTTATTATTAGTTACTACCGTCATACCTCCTTTTTTGGTACTACTTGGACGGGACTTACCCATGGGCTATCAGAGATAGGGTAGATAAGTTCGGCGTCTAGCAGCTTGATGACTCATTTTTAACCACTTGTACGTTTGGATTTACTCTTCTTTGTGGTTGTATTACCATTTTATAGCCATCTTCCATTAAAATTTTGTGTGTGAACATGGAAGGATTGATGCCTTTGATATCCATAAGTTTCCATGCGATAGCGTTTTTATGTTTTTTTCAAAAATTTTATTAATTTTTCTTTTTCAAAAAGTGTTAGTTTAGAAGAAATGATGACGAGGAGCTTATCATGTTCGACCAAGAATGCGTATTCTAGACCTTTTGGTAGTTCCTTGAGTTCAAGTGGCGGCGGGTCTTCAAGAGACAACTTATTTTCTTCTTTATTAAGATCAATGGACGAAAAGGTTTATTCGATGGCATCTTCCTCTTTGACGAATTGTTCCTCTATTTCTTTCGTATCGGGTTGCTCTGCTTCATCTTCAATTAGGGGGTCGTCATTGTCATTTGGATATTTCATTTATTGGTCAAGATTGACGTACCTTTAGGATCATAAAGTTTGATGGGATTTTATGAATGGTAGGTTGTTTTGTTTCCGGTTGACTAAGGTTTGATGGGATTTTATGAATGGTTGTCCCAACACGAGGGGGGTATCATCTAGGATCATAAAGTTGGTTGGTACTACTGCTTGGTTTGTTTGAATTAAGACATCCACAACCATTCCCGTGTCGTTTATCATTTTTTCGGTTAGAGAGAAAAATGGGGATTTTAAGAGGAGAAAAATCACTAGTACCTAATTTCTCGAAAATATAGTTTGGCATTATGTTAACACAAATATCTTTATCAATTAGCACGTTTTTAACGAATATGTTTTGAAAAAAACATGGTACGGGTTTTATGTTTAGTTCATGGTGTTCATCTTGTATTAGTGAAGTTGGTTCATTTGTTAACGTATTGCTAACTAACTCTTCGATTTTAGTGGTAGTGTTTAACTCTTTTAAAAACTTAACATGAGAAGATACCAAACAATGATTTTCAAAAGAAGGCTGTAAAATGTGAATTTCTTGAAAGTTTTATTCCATTTTAAAATCGTTAGTTTAGACTTACCTTCTTCTCGGTTTGGTTCATGCATGAGTTTTTCGTTTTTGTGGCTCTTTTGTTTTTACCTCTTCTATTATTACCTCTTTAGTACAAATGGTCTCCTCCTTTTCGCGAGATCTCTTAATTGATAGTTCTAAATTCTTGAGACTTTGTATAAGGCTTTCGGCTTCGGGATTAGTTGTTGGTGGCGTGTCGTATGTTTCAAACGGATTAGTATCCCAGTTAAAGTTTAACTTTGGGAGTTCAAACCTTGGTTCTTCATACGTAGTATATGAGGTTGATGGTTAGAAAAGATAATAATGTTGTACCGAATGGGATTCACCGCAAATGGTACAATAAGGTTCCTCATAATCTTCCTCAATAAAGTAGTTGTAGTCTTCAGAGTAGTAATCCTTTGTATTGGAAGATACCCAGAAGATTAACGAGCCTCAGGATTAGAAAACAGAAAATTCAAATTAAACAGAATGTTGACCACGACCACTTGCTGAACTGGCACGATCCTTTGGAAAAATCAGTATTTGGGCATTTTGAAAAAGGTTTTCTGGAAATTTGCAGCACGGGGGCGTGGCCAAGTGGCATGGCCCCGTTTAAACCTACTGTAAAAAGAAAAAAAAAACGTTTTGGCATGGCCCCGGCAACGACGCCAAAAACTTTACGTGTACGTGTGAGTATATGCTTTTTAGATATATTTTAAGCAATTTTACTCACGAATCAAGTTTTAAATTTATAAAACACGATATTCCACTATCACACTACACACACGTTAAGGCAAGTGCACCCATCGCGGACGTAGTATAGTGATGGCTAGATACCGAGATCGTCCAAGGACACAAGAGCTTTTAATACCGGCTTATCGTTCACGTCTAATCTAACCAAACTTTGATCAAAAGGTTTTTAAAGCTATAAAAAATAAACTAAAAAGCAAAACTAAAATTTAAGTAAAAACAAATAGACAAGAAGGAATAACTTGGTTCTAACTCCTCTTTTGTGTATCTTTTTAATGATTTCTGCACTTTGGGCATTTTAAGAGATTATCTTTAAGTTATAGTAGTAGGCCCCCTTCCAGGAAACGTTACCCTCAATGTATTGGTCTAAGTCAGCAAGGATACAGTCCCCATGGTCGGATTATTGAAAGATAATTAAGTAAGTTATTAATGCGAAAAGTGGTAGGCCCCCTTCCAGGCAGCATTACCCTCAACCCTTTGGTCTGAGTCAGCAAGGATACAGTCTTAGCAGGGTTGGTTTAAAGTTTTAATAGTAGTTTATAGATAAGGGATTCAAGAGGTTCTTCCTTCTCCCGCGGGGTTAAGACCGTCCGCTCGTGAAGTCCTACTAAGCTTGAACCATGTTCTCACAAGATCTATAAACTGAACGAGACACAGGATTTATCCAACCACCCTTCTAACCCCATTCCAGGTAATTACGTGCTTTATATAGATCGTAAAGACACGAATATGTGAATCAACAACATATGAAGAATTATTAGGTGAATTCTCCTTCAATATAAAAAACTAGTTATTAAAGTCATTAATACATACCCAATTGAAAAGTAGCCAAAGATTGGAAATAAAAAAGTAATACATAAAATATTTAACTTCACCAAGTGATGTAAGATTTTATCCAAGCATGGCCTTTGTTTGACAAAGACTCATACGATCGATCTTTGATCCCCAGACTTCTACACACGCTAAATGATGGAAGATGGATGATGGTGGTGGTGGATGATGGTATTGTAGCGGTGGTGGAGTGGTGGCAAGTGAGAGAGATGTGGTTTGCCAAGGGATGGATTGGAATGGAACCAAGCACCCCTATTTATAGGTTGAATGTTGGTGCATTCATCTGTCGTCTTCGTCTTATGTCGAGTCTCGGGTTCGTTGCAGATTTGAACAAGTGTGACATCATCATTATGACATCATCATGTGACATCATAATGATGACATCACAATTTAGAACTCATGAAACAAGGATTAGATGGTTGACCGTTTGAAGAATAGTTGAATGTTTGAATATTTTGTAACCGTTTGAGAATCATGTACGTTTGAAGGGTTCCGTTTGAAATGGTTATGCCACTTTCAAACGGAAGGGTCTTCCCTATAAATAGCCTTCAAACGATTTCATTTGTAAAGATTCTGATTTCCGATGCCGAGGTGCTGTCGAGGTGTATCCAGTCCTGTAAACGTTCAGAGATTAATAAACGAGACAATTAATAGTGAATACAAGCTAAACAAAGACCGAATCAATGAATTCCGCCTCTGATTCGGTCTGAGCACTCTTCTGATCGACTCGTTAGGTCGTTTCACGATCCTACAAGTGGTATCAGAGCTCAGGAGGAAGAGTTCTTACCGTTTAGCTCGTTTTCGCTGGAATATTCTATTTTCTACACCTTCTTTTCAAAACTGAACAAATTTTCACGGTTAAAATCGGCTATAACTTTCACAGAATGTGTAAAAGTGCATTTTAACAAACCCTTGAAAGTTTCAGCTCTAAACTCGAAGTAAAAGTGGTAAAAATGGACTGAAAATACCATTCCGTTTGAACGAAGCATAGGTGTTCCGTTTGAAAACTGCCTGAACGTTTGAAATCTGTTCACATTCCGTTTGAAACATCGTTTGAAGCTTGACATTACGTTTGAAAATGATGTAATTTCAAACGTGACAGGTCTATTACGTTTGAAACTTGTGTTCCGTTTGAACATATCGTTTGAAATTGTACCAGAAAGTTTGAAATTTTACCTGTCCGTTTGAAACATAATCTGACCGTTTGAAATTCAACTTATCGTTTGAAACATCTGTTTGAAAAGTGTTTCAGTTTTCACGTGATAGTGCTTTGGATTGTGTGAACCGCTTGAAAATTACACCGGGTTGTGTGATTCTTTAATCGAAGTGGTCTCGTAAATTGAAATAATCAGATGTGCATGTGATTACATGTAATTTGTTTCATGTAACGAGATTGTTTCTGAAAAGTGTATCGTACTTTGTGCCGTTTGCAAGAAGTGATCAAAATCCATGTGATTCATTGTTGTGGCCCAATCCGATTTAAAAAAAAAAAAAATTGTTTGCAACAATGTTTTTGAAAGATAATCAGTATTAAAAATTGATCCATGTGAGTTACAATGAGGCCCAATCATAATAGTTTTTGTTCATTGAAAATTGTCAACTGTATTTCATTATCTTGAAATCAAATAGTGTTGTCAGACTTTTCATGTGATTATTTCAGAACATGTGAATGTGTGTTTAGAGGTCCAATCATTATAAATCGATACATGTGATTTTGTGACCCAAAGTGTTTGTTTATGTCAATGAAATTGTTTTGAAATTGATTTTGTCAGTTAGCATGTGAAGTTCATCGACTTGTGTGACATTAAGAGCAACTCATGTGAAACAATTAATATCACCGATATATTCATGATTATCGAAAATTGTTGTTGAGTATTAATTGTTGTCAGCTTAATAGATATTGTCATCAGGCCCATGTGACTTAAAGTGACTCGGCCCAATCAACATTTTCTTGTAGTGGGTCAGTTTGTTGAACTTTAATTGTTGAAGTATCATAGTTACGGCTCAGTTAGATTTAAGTGAAAATTGATATTGTCGTTTAAGTGTTGTGTGATTAAAGCTCTCGGCACAATCAGATTTAAGTTTGAAAAGGTTGTGTTTGAAAAAATGGACAAGATGTTTGATGAGATGGAAAACCATGATCTTGAAAGGTTAAATGATTGGTATATGGGGTATTTGGACGATAGTTATAGAAATGTGAAAAAGGATGTTTGGGTCAAAAGGTTTACATATTTTGCATGTTTGAAAAATGAAACATCGGAAAATTTAGAGAACCGATATGGAGTCTTACTTGGTTACTTAAAAAATCATGAGATATTTCCATCAGATGTTGAAAAAATAGAAAAGTTTGCAGATGCATTACCTATTGAATGGAGTGAATTTTTGAAAAAGTTTAGAAAGGATTCAAATTTTTCAAAATTACATCTAAAAAGATTCATCAGCATACTTAAAACTCATGAATTTGAAAAAGGAAAGAAAAAGAAAGAAATGATAAAGGTTTTAGAAAATCATTTGGTGGATATGGGATTAGATGTAATTGATGAGACGAACAAAAGGATTGTTGAATGTATTAGAGCAAAATATGTGATGAAATATGATATCAAGAGAGGTTGTTATATTGATGAGAATGCAAATTGTCTTGATTTCGTTAAAATTTTTTGTGCAGGTACATTCATGACAAAGGAGGAAGAAGTGTCAAAAAATGAAGAATTTGTGAAAATTGGATCTTCAAATTCTGAACCAGTGTGCACCAAATGTGACAACTTTAAGGATGACAATGACAAACTTGTTAAAGATGTGGAAAGTTTGGCATTGGAGATCAAGAAGTTGAACAATGAAAAGCAAGCTGATGATAAGCAGATTCTTATTTTGAAAGAAAATTGTGGGAGGGTGAAATCAGAAAATGACAAACTGTTAAGTGATTTGAACAGTTTGGCATTTGAAAACAAGATGTTGAAAGAGAAAGAGAAAAGTTTTGAAAATGAAAAATCAAGAATTGAAAAAGCTTTTCAAAATCAAATAAAAATTCTTGAAGATGGAAGAGATGTGTTTAGCAAAAACAACATCGAAAAGCAAAAAATGATAAATTCCCATCTTCAGAAAATTATCAAACTTGAAAAAGAATGTGAATGTGCTCGAAAGAAAATCAAAGAGTTAGAAGAAAAGGAGTCGAATTCAGAAAATGAAGATTTCTGGATAAAGCTTGAGAACAAAAATCTGAAAGCAAATGAGACAAAATTTCAAGAACAGATAAATGTTTTGGAAAATGAAAAGTCTGTTCTTGAAAACATGAAGAATGAGAATGAAAAATCAATCAAGTTTCATCTTGAAAGAATCTCTCAGCTTGAAAACGAAGCTGAGAATTCAAGAAACAAGATTGATGAACTTGAAAGGAAATTGAAAGGTTTTGTGACTTCATCAGATAGTTTGAATTTTCCTTGTCCAAAACCGATCAATTCCGTTCCAATAAGTGACAATGTCACAAACTTTGAAAAAGTCAAAGTTGAAGATTGTGATGAGAAATCTGATGTTGAAAATGAAAAAATGAAGAAAAAGAATTTATTTTTGAAGTTAAAAGAAAAGTTTCAAGAAACTGTTCCACAATCAACTGAAAAGGGAGAATGCTCTAAGCAAAAACCTTTGAAGAAGAAAGGGGAACAAAAACAAAAAGAGAAAATTTTGAAAAATGTTCAAAAAGAAAATAAAAGTTCATCAGATCAATCATCCAATCGCAATGAAAAATTACAAAAATCGAAAAATGAAAACTCTAAAATTGTTGGCAATAAGTGGTGCAGGTCGGACCACAGTGCTCAAAAGTCAAATCCAGCAAACAAGAGGAGCAAGGATTATCACCAAGCCAAACAGTGCTATGATCTGAATGTTTGGACTGAGAATGGTGATTGGTACGATAACAGAGTGTGTTACCGATGTGGTTATCAAGGACACATTGCTGTTAATTGCCAAGGTTGGAGTTATGAGACGAGGAGATGCTATAACTGCCATATCAAAGGTCACATTGCCAGAGATTGCCCAAGGAGATCAAAGGGAAGATCGAGGGCTGAATCTCAGAAGATGGCAAAGAAATCAGTCAATGTCAAGCCCAAAGAACAGAAGGTTCAAGAACCTAAAGTTCAAGAAACGAAAGTGAAGCTTTCGCATGGGCAAAAAGACAGACTGAGGAAAAAGAGGAAGAAGGCGAGAGAGTATCTGGAGAAGATATTGTCCTCGGGTTCATCTGTTGGTAAAAATAAGAGTTCTGATGAATCGCTTTCCTCGACTGCAAAGTCAAGCAAGACAAGTTCATCAGATACAAATCTGAGGACAGAAGAAGAAAGTTGTTGGCGATGAATCTGGCTCATCAAAGTCAGACAAGCCACATTCAGGCAATGAATCTGGTGTGGTAAAGCCAGAAGAGCCAGTTGTTGAGGTAAAAACTGAGAGTTCTAGTCTAACAATGGATGAGGCAAACTTTCGACCATTGTTGAACAAGAATTCAAAATCACCCAAGGACAGTCAGGCTTGGGTGAATCTGTTTAAATGAAAAACCTGACTTGCCGGAGTTCCCAGGTTGGTAAGCGTGGAACATGAATCGGCACATTTCTTGAGAAATTCACGAATGTGATATTTCGACTTACAAGTGGTAAATCAGGGACATTAAGTTGTACTTGATTTTCTACATGTGATTGTGTTGTTAAAATTGATAAATGTTAAATCTAACAAGTGATTGAAGAAAACAAAGTGATGAAAGATCCCCGAATTTGTGAAAAGACCCACAAAACTTATTTTCCGGAAAAACCATTTTGATTAAAACAAACTTAAGTGTTTTGAAATCACCATGGGAAAATGTTTTGTTGTCAGGGGGAGTTCTGATTGTTCAAGCCAAGTGAATGGAGAATTGAAGCAATTCTCATCATGTTGTCACATTTCTTGTACAGTTTGTTTTCAAATTTTCCCAGAAAATCAAAATTGAGACATATTTTGATTTTAGGGGGAGTAAAAATTAAAAAAAAGTTATTAGAAAATTTGAAAATGTCAAAAACATTGAAAAAAATGCAAAAATGAGTTTTGTTGTAAGAAGAGGAAATGATAGTAGATCAGTTGGACTGTCACAGCATGCTAAAGAAATGGAAAGATAAAATGTGATAAACGATCTTACTAAGGATGTGACGGTAGGCTCAGCTAGACTAGTAGATTTGCGATAACGATACAAACCTAAATGAAAAAAGCCTAGTTCTAGTGGGAAACATGGTCAAAAGCATAGTACTTAGTTTTGTCTTTCTTGATTGTGTACCTACTCGGTAATCGCTGATTGTCGAAAGACATAAAACTGGTTAAGTTTGTGAACTTTCACAACTTTGCTGAAAAATCGCGGTGATTGTGCATTTTATTTTGCAAAGATTTAAACTTGTTTTATTTCTTTATTTTGTTTAAGCATCGGACATCCTCTGCGTATACGTGAGTATCGACCTGGATGTTGTTGCCTAAACGTTCTGCTTTATTTTCTTTGGTGTTTCGTTTAAGCTTTGGACCTCCTCTGCGTATACGGAAGTATCGACCTGGTGGTTAAAGCCTAAACAACTTCAACTTGTTTTATTTTTCTTATTTTGTTTAAACATTGGACTTTCTCTGCGTATACGGAAGTATCGACCTGATTGTTAATGTTTAAACATTCTGCTTTGTTTTTGCACAAATCACAGTTGATAAAAGTTTAAAGGCATTACTTGAGTTAGTGTATTGCATGATGAGGGGATATGCTGAGATCGTGGGGTCCATAAGAATTTAGTGCTATCTTAATATACCTTAACGTATCGGTAAGCATTTCGAAAGTTTTTAGTTTGAGTTTATGTGGACAACAATATCGTCAATCTACGTGAATCGTTTAGAGCTTAAAATGTTTAAAGCTTAACGGTGCTTGTGATGTGTCTCAAAAACTGATATGATCCTCTTACACGAAGCTCACAAAAATATTGTTTGTAAATATTTCTTTAATGCATTTCTTTGTTATATTCAAAAATACAAAAAGATTTTAGTGTGTTTTAGCATAAATTTTGAAAAATACAAAAAGATTTTCGACAACTGATGTTGAAGAGCTGATTTTCAAAATTTCAAGTGCTGAACATGATGAACTGGTTTGGGAGTGTGTGTATTGAATTGAGAAATTTATTTTGAGAAAGAAGTTTGTTTAGTTAATCAGGGTCATTAATTTGAACTTGATGTAACTATTTCCAGTAAGTTTTTCTTATTGATTTAAGTAAAAACTTATGTGTTTGTGAGAAAATGTGTGCAGAAGATGAACTGATCAGAGATAAAGCCAGGGATTGATCTCAAGGTGATAGCTAATTCCAGACAGCAATCCCATCATGATGAGAGGGGGAGTCTGACGAGGTTAGAGCCAAAGAGAAGATCCTGGTATATGCGAAGAAAGAAAAGAGACATATAAAGACTGAAGATGCAAAGACTCGACACTTAAGACTCGTCAACATCTGAGGGGGAGTCTGTTGGTGCATTCATCTGTCGTCTTCGTCTTATGTCGAGTCCGAGTTCACCGGTTAACAGGGTTTACAATAGAGAATTCCTGTTATCAAAATCTAATTTGAATGACGGATTAATCAAAGTGGCATATACTTTGTTTGATTCAGACAAATTATATTCTGATGAGGAATTTCCAATAAGAAGTGTCAAAACTGAAATGATCAAACAGGTTTTCAAATTAACAGAAATTAATATTTCTGAAATAAAAGATTTAAATCTTGATGAAAAACCTAAAAAGTACACTTCAAGAGTTCAACAGAGATTGAACAAGAAAAAGGGTTACGGTTCTGGTTATGGTTATCGAAAGAATCCAAACCATTATAGTAATCTCAAAAAGAAAGGTCTTGGCTTCAATTCTTCAGAAAATTATAAAAATCAGAAAACTTATAAACCAAAAACAAAATTTGTTTCAGGAGGAAGTTGTGAAGAGGAACAGAAGAAACCGTTCTGGAAGCAATCGAATCAAGAGTTTCTTGCTGAAGTGAAAAAGAATGTGAGAAAGTTTGCTCAAAGAGTTGATCGAAGAACCTGTTTCAAATGTCAAGAAGTTGGTCATATAGCTTGGAATTGCCCCAAGACCAACTACCAAAAACATGAAGTTTCTTCTAACTTTGTTTTGAAAAAGACTTGTGTTAATAAGAACGAACAACCTGTAAAAATTGTTAAAAAATTTGAAAATTCTACTTCTGAGGAAGGAGAAAGTTCAAAATGATTTTACAAAAGAAGAGGTGATTTGAGTAAACAAAAGTGGGTGGTTAAATCTGAGGGTAATTCTGACAATGAATCTGATTCCATAAAATCAGAGGAGTTTTTGGTTGAGAAAAAGATTGTGAGTTCCGTTCCAGAAGTGAACGATGAGAATTTTCCTCCATTGTCAAAGGAAAATTTAATGAAGAAAGTGGGAAAAGTAGAAATCTCAAATCAATTCTTCGCTGATGAGGGAGAATTTGATGTTGAGAAGGCTTTCAATGGGAAAGTCAAACATATTTTCGGGAAGATGGTAGATAGGAAGGTTAAGGATGCCAAAGAATTTTACAAATCAAAATGTTGGTGGGACAGATGTTTGCCACCAAAATCACCCAAGGCTGGTCAGGCTTGGGTGACAACATTTTCACCATAAATTCCTGACTTGCCGGAGCTCCCAGGTTGGTAAGTGTGGAGCAGGAATCGGCATCTTTCTTAGCAAATGATTCTACATGTGGTACAGTTGGTAAAGTACAGGTGGTACATTTAAATTGTTATATGTTGAGTTACAAGTGATTATAGTTGGTGAGTGAACCTGTAAGTGGTTGAAAGAGGTTTTCTTTGACAAGTGGTTAATCAAGGTCATTTAGTTGAACTTGATTGGACCATACTTACAAATGATTGTTTGGAAAACAACATGATGAACCCCTAATTTTACAATTGGTAAAATCAAACTTATTTTCCGGAAAAACCATTTGATTAATACAAACTTAAGTGTTTTGAAATCACAATGGGAAAATAGTTTGTTGTAAGGGGGAGTTCTGATTGTTTATGCCAAGTGGATGGCGATTTGAAGCGATTTGATATCAGTTGTCACTTTATTGTACAGTTTATTTTCAAATTTCCTAAAATGTGTTTGCATTTTAGGGGGAGTAAAATTTTTTCAGAAAATCCAAAAACATTTGAAAATTTGAAAAAGTCAAAAAACATGATAAAATAAAAAAATGAGTTTTGTTGTCAAGAAGAGGAAATGATAGTACATCAGTGGACGATCATGGCATGCTAAAGAATTGGAAAGTTAAATAGTGATAAACAATCTCACTGTGGATATGTCAGTAGGTTTTTGCACATTTAGTAGACTGTGACGAGATATAAACCTAAAATTCAAACTTGCGTCTACGTGGGGAACACCTCCAGGATATATAGGTAACCCCTGAAATCTTGTTTGAAGGGTCCCGTATTCTGAGATACTAGGTCTTTATGCTTAGTGATATCTGGGGTATTATCCCGGGACTTCTGATTTTGCGGAAGCAATGGCCTAGTCCCCGGAGAATACTTTCCGCATGCTTGAAAAATAGCGCAGCCCTCAGCAAATTGATGAAACAATAAAATTGATAGTCATTGCTGTTGTAATTCAAAAGATCCTCTAAAGGGGACCCACCAAAAGTCGAAGCCGTCATCTCTCTGCGTATCGAAAGATCGACCTGAGCTCTCACGGCCCTCGCAATTAATCCCTTACAGATATCATCTAGGTATACTCACCTGTAAGACTGAATACTGGGGTCTGGATACAGGAGTATATACTGAGGTGGGACACATGTAGATGTTTAAGTTCTAAGACATTAATCTCGTATCTCGAAACAGTTGAACTTTGTGTGAAAATTTAAGTGGATCAGTATACTGACAATCTAAGTGAATCGTTTAGAACTTAAAATGTTTAAAGCTTAACGGTGTTGGTGATTTGTCTCAAAAACTGATATGATCCTCTTACGCGAACTCACAAAAATATTGTATGTAAATATTTCTTTTCTGCATTTCATTTCTGTTATATCAAAAATCCAAAAAGATTTTTGGTGTGTTTTAGCATAAATTTTGAAAAATTCAAAAAGATTTTAGACAACTGATGTTGAAAAGCTAATTTTCAAAATTCCAAGTGCTGAACATGACGAACAGGTTTGGGAAAGTGTGTTTGAATTTGTGAGAAATGGAAATGATATATATTCATGTAGTTCATCAGAAATTGTCATGATAAATCTTTGTATTCAGGGTTGTGTATTCAAGGGATTAGCAAAGTTTCTAAATTTGTTATATCTTATTTTTTATGAAACTTACTTTTGGGTAGAGAATATGCAGGTGAATCAGGTTACGATACCTGAACCTGTGAAAGTCAGACTACGATCCCAGTACATTTTGAGGGGGAGTCTGTTAGAGAAAGAGAGTCTGAAATTGCTAGAGCCAGCTGCTGATCCTGAAGAATGCAAGAGAAAGTTAGAGTGAAGGAAGAAAGACTGATGAAGACTGAAGATGCAAAGACTCGACACTTAAGACTCGTCAACATCTGAGGGGGAGTCTGTTGGTGCATACATTTGTCGACTTCGTCTTATATCGAGTCTGGATTGCGTTGCAGATCTGAAGCATGACATCACAAGTGACATCATCATTATAACATTTCATAAGATTCCCACATGAGACAAAACATGAGTCATCCGTTTGAAAGTCAACTTGTCATAACCGTTTGAAATTACACGTCCGTTTGAGGGTGGCCGTTTGAAGATGTTATGTATGATTCAAACGGTCAGGTCCTCTCTTATAAATAGGGTTCAAACTGTCATCATTTGTAACGATTCAGAAAGTGATACCGAGGTGCTGCCGGTTTATCCTTTGATTGTAAACATTGTAAATTCAATATAATAGAGGATTAAAGTGTATTTCAAGCTGTTTTCACATACGTTTCTTAGTTTCCGCCTCTGAAACGTACGAGAGCTCTTCTGAACGACTCGTTCGGGTCGAAAACGATCCTACATTGAAGACAAATGTTCACCACGGCCCGTGCCCGCCTGGCACGCCCCGTGGCCAACTCTCCCTCTCTTCCACATTAACTGCAGTGTCAGGTCTTATTCTAACAACAGCACGACCCGTGGTCAATGTACTTGCTGTACTATCTCAGATTCTACAAATCTTAGAGTTGATCATGCCCTGTGTTGCCTTAGCACGACCCCGTGTTGGTTCTCTGTTGATGCGTGTGTATATAAGTTTAAGTATATTTTAAGCCCTTTTACACTTTCTTTAGCCAAGTTTTAAATTTATAAAACATGATATTTACTAACACTAAACACACATATGGGCAAGTGCACCCATCGTGAGCGTAGTATAGTGTTGGTAAGATACCGAGGTCGTCCAAGGACACAAGAGCTTTTAATACCGGTTTATCCTCAACGTCTAATCAAATCAAAAGTTTAGAAAAATGTTTTAAACTAAGAAAAATAAAAACTAACTAAAATGCTGAAAATAAAAATAAAAATAAAAACAGATAGACAAGATGAATCACTTGGCTCCGACTCGGGTTTAGTGTAACCTTTGATTATTTCCGCACTTTTGCACTATTTAAGAGATTATCTTAGTTATTGTAGTAGGCCCCTCTTTTGGAGGTGACGTTACCCTCAACCCAGAAGTTTGAGTCAGCAAGGATACAATCCTAAAGGGTCGGATTATTGAAAGATAATTAATTAAGTTATTAATGCATAATGTGGTAGGCCCCTCTTTTGAAGGTGACGTTACCCTCGGCTAAGTAGTCTGAGTCAGCAGGGATACAGTCCTAAGTAGCCGGGTTAAAGTATTAATAGTATTTTAACTTATGAGGGGATCAAAGAGTTTGGACCCCCGCCATCCAATACCGTTAAGTATTGAAGGAGGTCCTACTAAATTTGACCCAGGTCCTTTGCAGGATCTATACACTGAACAATGGCAAGACTCTTACTAAACCGTTCCCTTAACCCCCGACCAGGTAGCAACATACCTCCATAAAGACCGTGGAGATATGAATGGTGAAAATCTTTTATTTTATATAGACAGTAAAATAATGCCAAGACACCACGGACAAACGATAAGGAAGAATCACCTTCAACGTAAGAAACTAGTTATTAAAGTCATTAATACATAACCAATTAAAAAGTGCGAAAAGATTAAAAATAAAAAGTATTACACTAGACACTTTGTCTTCACCAAGTGATGTAAGAGACTTAGGCAAACATGGCCTTGATTGTCAAGAACTCTTATGATCAATCTTGGATCCCGAGATGACTCACACACTCTATGATGGACAATGGATGATGGTGGTGGATGATGGTGTTATGGTGGTGGTGGGTGGTGGATGAAGTGTGAGAGAGGTGGTGTGCCAAGGGATGGTTTGAGCTTGAGCCAAGCACTCCTATTTATAGGCTAAACAGAAGCTCGGGCACGGCCCCGTGTCCACATCCTTTTCTTTCTTCATTAATTGCTCGTGTCTTTATTAGTTGACCACGGCCCCGTGTCCGCTGGGCACGACCCCGTGTGGAGAAGCATATCTGTACTATCAAGATTTGCCTGGATTCTGCGAATTTTATAGTTGACCACGACCCCGTGTCCGCTGAGCACGGCCCCGTGGTGGGCGATGGAAGCTTCTACAACTCTGTCTTTTATGCTGACACTTGGGCACGCCCCGTGCTCACTGAGCATGGGGCGTGTTCAACCTCCTGTTTTCTTGTTTTGCTTGGGGAGATGCTTTCGGGGAGGTCGGGCATGCCACGTTTATTCCTTTTCTTGTATTTATGTTAGATTTAGCTGCCTTTTTGCTTCTTTTGTTAATTTGAGCTCATTTAATCCTGAAAATACAAAAGGAAGACAAAAACACACTTTTTCCAACATTAGTACTAAAAAATGGTTAGTTTTATGCCACAATTGATGTAATTTATATGTTGCATTTTGCACACATCAAATACCCCCACACTTGAATCTTTGCTTGTCCTCAAGCAAAACTCTTTATAATGTGGCTTTACACTCCCAAATGGAATTGGTAGAAAAGAAGGTTTTTGGGCTTGTCATAGAGTGTTAGGATTTCCAAGATTCTTTATTTAGTTTTATTTTTATTTATTTACAATCTTATTCGTCATGATTTATTCAAAACTTTTCATAAGATAAATTAGTTATTAGGGCATAACATGCCTCTTTAAAAATCTATTTATATACAAGTTCACATACCTCACGGGGGATCACTCAACACTCGGCCGAAGATGTATTTTAGTAAATCACTCGAGAGCGGCATGGAACTTACTCCTACCATAGGCTTGCCAAGCAATCAATCCTCCTCCTTTTTAACTATAAACCTTTGTAAATATCAAGAGGACTTTTGGGTGAAGGGTGAAGGGTTAGGCTAGGGTTAAAGGTAGGTGGTTGGGTTAGTGGTTAGTAGAAAAGGGCGAAAAAGCGTAAAAAGCGTCGGTTTTCGAAAGACTTTTTTTTTTGCAATTTTTATTTTGATGAAGCTATTATTCAATCAAAGTTATTTTTGATGAACTTGTTTGTTTATTTCTTTTGCTTCATCAACCAAACAATTTTTTTTCAAAGTCAAACGAAAAACCAAGCTTGTTACTAAAACAAAGGGTTAAAAATTAAAAAGGCTTTGGTGAGTGAAAGGGTGTTTGGTTTGGGTTAAGAAATGAAAAGGTTTAGGCTCAAAGGGGTTAACTAGGGGGATTTTGGGTAGGTGGTTAAAAAAAATAATGGTGTAGAAATAAAAAGGGTTAGTCCTAATGCCTCCATCATTTACTTACTCGGGTTTAAGTTGGTAAGGACCGGGAATGCATCGTCGTGGCAAGTTCTAGAGTTGTAAGAACCAAGCGGCTATTCACACAAGAAACGAAAAATGAGCATTTACTTTAAAGATATGTATTTGTGTGCTCAATAAAGGCTCAAAACTCACTTTTGTGGGAATGGGTTTTTATGTGATCAAGTATATATAATTAAATTTTAACTAAGCTTGTCATGCCTTTTCATAGTTTTCTTATGTTGGTTATTTTTATCACGACGCTATCGGTTGTAAATTTGTAAAAATATAACCTTTTTAGAATTTTGAAATTCCCAAATTAAACCTAGACAAGTAAAAAAATGAAATTTTTTGAAAAAAATGAAAATTTTTGAAAAAAATTTGGGGTGATTAGCGGTTCCAATAGAGTTTTGTGTAAGGCTTGTTATTAGGACTTGCAAGATTCAAGGTTTTAGCATCCCCCCCACACTTAAATTACACATTGTCCTCAATGTGTCCCAAAAATAAGTTTTTAGGTTGATTGAATGTGTAAAAAGGTGTGAAAAAGTAAAAATTTGTGTTAATGGGCGCTGGACACGGCCCCGTGTTCGTTGGACACGGCCCCGTGTGCAGGTGCCAGTAACGAAAACTTACAGCAGATGGACACGTGGGCGTGTTGGCTGGACACGACCCCGTGTCTGGCAAAAGTCTGCATATTTAGACAAACAACAGGTTTGGGGTAGTGGGCACGGGGGCGTGTCGGGTGGACACGACCCCGTGTAGACAGTTTGCAAGGTTGAGAAACAGGTTTCTGGTTCTGGTTTTCCTGTCCCGGCTTTAGTAGCACTAAGGTTTAGTGCTCTAAGCCTCGTATGTACCTGTTTTATCAACAAACACTACTCCAAAACATAGCAAACATCCTAGATTACCAATGTTCAACATCCCATCCATCACAAAGTTAGAAAAAAAATGCAGAAAATAAAAGAGTTAAAGGAAAGTAAATTGTTCGACACACGACACGCAGGCCGAAAATTGTTCAAGATAAAAGGTTAACCTGGGGAATCACCAACCAACCGCTTCTTCCTCCACTCCTCCCGCCTAATCCATGTCCTCGTCCTCATCATCATCATCATCATCTCCACCATGCCCAGCAATGTACTCCCGGATATTTCCAATATCATCTTGGATATCGGATATGTTTCTCTCGATCGCCCCAACCCGGTTGTACGTGTTGCTTGCCATATTATAGGTGTTCCTGGTGCACATAAGGTTTTCCTGCAATAAATCATGAAAACTTTGGAAGTTAGGAAAACCGCCTCCTGAGGAGGACTGGCCTGGATCACCATGGGGCTAGTACAGGTATTGATGATGTTGTGGAGCATGGAGGACAAGTGCCTCTTGCGGGTTCCATGCATGCCCTTGCATCCTTTGGAAGCTAACCGTCCCATCTTCAGCCTCATAAATTAGGTTCATTGAGCGGCAGATGTGTATATCTACCCTTCCCGACCATGGGCTCCTTCCGAATGACCTAGGTATGTTGGTGAAGTGCTTGAAGAGACGGTACACCCATCCCCCAAAGAAGATAGGGGTTGGTGCAGTAGCAAGGCGGTTCAGATGCATGTTTCGGAGCATGAGGAATGGAACATCGAGGTGCCTGCGGTTATGGATGCAGTGGAGGACAACTAAATCTCTTAACCCAACAACGCTTCCGCTATCATGCCTTTGGCTAAGAGAGTAGCCGAGGAGCCTATGGATGTATCGGTAGAGCGGATCCCTCAACTTCGTGCTCTTAGTGCTGCTTGGATTGTAGTGCCCTTCACCAATCTGAGCCCATGAGGCTTGGCGATCGTTCTCATCTATCTCTCGCATCCCTCTAGTATTTTCCTCGTTCCCCGCATCTTCTTCCGCATACAACCCGACAATTGACCCAAATTGTGCCATAGAGATCGAATACCTAGTTCCACCACATCGGAACGCTACCCCATCATTGTCAAATGGGTCGCACCTTGAGTTGAACGTGAAGGTGCTATAGAATTCCAAAGTACATTCGTGGATGGAACGGAGTCGAGTTGTTAAAGAGACTCTTAGTGGGCCTGTGACAAGGTTGTTGAAGCGGTCGAGTTGGTTCACCAATGCTAACAAATCCGTGCATGCTTGCCTTGGGTATTCCTCCGGCCTTGTTTGAAGTACTTCGTATCTAGCCCTAGCATCGAGCTCATTTGTGTTAAACCTTGTGAACTTCCTTGCCATCTGAAAGAATACACCAAAAATTAGCACGAAACATTAGAATTTTTCAGACAAAACTGCAAACAGTGTGCTGGACACGACCCCGTGTTCAGCGGACAAGGCCCCGTGTCCAGGCGTCTGTTACTCAAAAACATCATTTTTCGACCCGGTTTCGAAAACTTGAAAAAATTTTGGTCCAATAGGTGCGGTTTCCCCCGAAAATGAAACCCCAAGTGCCGTTTTTCCCAAAACAACCCATTTACCCATTCGATTTTATCTTTTTCGGTTCAAAAACAAGGGTTTGGGGTTCTTGTGAGAAATCGGGCGTATCTTTGAACAATACAAGTGGGTTTACTTCCTATAACACTAATCTAACTAAATGCTAACAGATTAAAGCAAAAATTTTAGGTTCGATCCGGGTGAAGTCCAAGAACCCTAGATTTTTCCCCAAATTTTTGAAGTTTTAACTACATGCAAATGCTAAATCTAACTAATGATAGTGATAGACTCATACCTTGATGTTGTTAGAATGATAGGAGACGTCGAAAATCTGCGGAAAATCGCCTGGAACCAGAGCGTTTTCGGGGAAACGGGGCGTGTGGAATGAAGTAACTGTTATGAAAAGGGGAATATATCCCGACAGTAGCGCGGACACGGCCTCGTGCCGAGCAAATTTTTTGATTTTTTTTTCTTTTCAGTGCTCGTGTGAGTGCCCTTTGTTTCCCAAAAACTTTGGTTAGAAAACTTACCGATTTAGATGTCGTCCCAATCATTCATAACTTACCAGGTATGATGTTGATGTTTTCATTCTTCGACCATTTGAAGCGAGATCTCCTCCTCTTCATCCTCAATGAACCCTTGATAGAGTTTCAGCCGTTGGCCATTGACTTTGAATGGGGGTCCATTCCGAGATTTAATTTCTACTGCACCGTGTGGGAAAATATGGGTGATGGAAAAAGGTCCTGACCACCTAGACTTTAATTTACCAGGAAACAATCGAAGTCGTGAATTAGACAAAAGAACTAGATCTCCCACTCGAAATTCATTAGGTTTAATATGTTTGTCATGTAAGTTTTTCATTCTTTCCTTGTAAATTTCTGAGTTTGAGTATGCATAATTCCTAAGCTCGTCTAATTCATTTAATTGACAAAATCGATTTTTACCAGCAAATTCTAAATCTAAGTTTACATTTTTAATTGCCCAGTAGGCTTTGTGTGTAATTTCTACTGCCAAGTGACAACTTTTTCCATAGACAAGCTTATATGGGGTTGTACCTATTGTTGTTTTATAAGCAGTTCGAAAAGCCCATAAAGCATCATCTAATTTATCTGCCCATTCCTTTTTATTTAACCCTACGGTTTTTTCGAGTATTCGTTTTAAACCTCTATTAGTCACTTCGGCTTGTCCGTTTGTTTGAGGGTGATATGCTGTTGAGACCCTGTGATAGACCCCATATCTTGTTAAAAAAAATTCAAGTTGATGGTTGCAAAAATGGGTACCTCTATCACTTATTAATTCTTTAGGTGTGCCAAAACGAGAGAATAATTTCTTCAGAAATCTTACCACGACTCTTCCATCGTTTGTTGGAAGTGCCTCGGCCTCGGCCCATTTAGACAAGTAGTCTACTGCCACAAGTATATATTTGTTTCCTTTCGACGGTGGGAAAGGTCCCACAAAGTCGAGTCCCCATACATCAAAAATTTCACAAACAAGAATGTCATTTTGTGGCATTTCGTTTTTGGAAGAAATATTACCTGTTCTTTGGTACGCATCACAAGTCTTGACAAGACTTTGGGCATCTTTGTAAATGGTTGGCCAATAAAATCCTGAATCAAATACCTTTCGTGCGGTACTCGCGGCACCATGATGTCCTCCATATGGACCTTCATGACAATGGCAGAGAATTCTTCGTGCTTCACTACGATGTACGCATCGTCGGATGAGTTGGTCGGCACACATTTTGAAAAGATATGGATCTTCCTAAAAATAGTGTTTCACATTGGTAAAGAATTTTTTTCTTTGATGATGTGGCCAACCCTTTACGACCATACCGCTAGCTAGGTAGTTAGCATAGTTGGCGTACCATGGTTCTTCCTTGTATTCCACCATTTCCAGGGACTCTGTTGGAAATTTTTCGTTGATTTGCTTGTCCCTGGTTGCCTCCAAAGCTGGGTCTTCTAATCGTGAAAGATGATCTGCTGCGGTGTTTTCTGCTCCTCTTTTATCTTTGATTTCAATATCAAATTCTTGGAGGAGTAGAATCCACCGAATCAAACGTGGTTTTGCGTCCTGCTTTTGGAAGAGATATCGAATGGCTGCATGATCTGTGTAGACTATAGTTTTAGAAAGAACAAGATAAGAACGAAATTTATCAAAAGCAAATACCACAGCTAGTAATTCTTTTTCAGTTGTTGTGTAATTTTCTTGTGCATCGTTAAGTGTTTTACGAGCATAATAAATTGGGTGAAAATGCTTTTCTTTTCTTTGTCCCAAGACAGCTCCAACTGCAAAGTCACTAGCATCACACATGATTTCGAAAGGAAAGTTCCAATCAGGCGCTATCATGATAGGTGCATTGACTAGCATTTCCTTTAAGGTTAGAAATGCTTGATTGCAATCCTTGTCAAAGATGAAAGGGGCATCTTTTTTAAGTAATTTTGTTAGAGGCTTTGAAATTTTTGAAAAGTCTTTGATAAACCGCCTATAAAATCCGGCATGCCCTAGGAAACTTCTGATAGCTCTAATGGAGGATGGGGGTGGTAGTCGAGAAATGGTATCTATTTTGGCTCGATCCACCTTCATTCCTTCGCTTGAGATTTTGTGACCGAGTACTATTCCCTCCGTTACCATGAAATGACATTTTTCCCAGTTAAGGGTGAGGTTAGTTTCCTCACATCGGGATAGCATTCATTCAAGGTTATCGAGGCATTGGTCGTATGAATCCCCAAAGATAGAAAAGTCGTCCATAAAGACTTCCATTGTCTTTTCTATCATGTCGTGGAAGATGGCTACCATGCAACGTTGGAATGTTGCGGGGGCATTACCTAGACCAAACGGCATGCGTCGATAAGCAAAAGTTCCATAGGGGCATGTAAAGGTTGTCTTTTCTTGGTCTTCGGGTGCTATCGGGATTTGAAAGTAACCTGAAAAACCATCCAAGAAACAATAAAATTTATGACCGGATAATCTTTCTAACATTTGATCAATGAAGGGTAAAGGAAAGTGATCTTTTCTTGTTGCTTCATTTAATCGTCTATAATCTATACATACACTCCATCCTATGACGTTTCTTGTTGGTATTAGTTCATTCTTTTCATTTGTTATTACCGTCATACCTCCTTTCTTTGGAACTACTTGGACGGGACTTACCCAAGGACTATCGGAGATAGGATAAATAAGTCCTGCGTCCAGTAATTTGATGACTTCGTTTTTAACCACTTCTTGAACGTTTGGATTTACTCGACGTTGTGGTTGTATTACCGATTTGTAGTTTCCAAGCGATCGCATTTTTATGTTTTTTCAAAAGACTAATTAATTTTTCTTTTTCTAAACTATCTAATTTAGATGAAATAATCACAGGTAATTTACCATCTTTGTCTAGAAAAGCATATTCCAAACCTTTTGGAAGTTCTTTGAGCTCAAGGGGTGGGTCTTTAGGAGACTCCTTATTTGGTTGCTCATTTTGATCAAGAACCTTAAAAGTTTGTCCTATGGCGACCTCTTCTTCAACAAAGTGGTCAAACTTTTCACTTGTATCGGGTGGCTCATCTTCATCTTCAATTAGGGGGTCATTATTGCCGAATGGATATTTCATTGACCGCTCATGATCGACACTCTTTTTAAATGCCCCTAATTGAAGAGGTAGATTGTTGAACTTCCGGTTATTCAAAGCTTCGTGGGTTTTTACAAATGGTCGTCCCAACACTAGAGGAGCGTCATCGAGGATGACAAAGTCGGTGGGGACTACCATTTGATTTGTTTGAACCAAGACATCCTCAACTACACCGATTGATTTTATTACCTTTCGATTGGATAGAAAAATGGGTATTTGAAGTGGAGAAAAATAACTAATACTTAATTTTTCGAAAATGTAGTTAGGCATTATGTTAACACACAGATCTTTATCGATTGTGACATTACTAATAAATGAATTTTGAAAGAAACATGGAACCAGTGTAATGTTAATTTCAAATGGGTCTTCTTTTATTAGCGAGGTTTGATCAATAGTTAACTTAACACTTACCGTTTCGTCAATTTTCGTGTTAGTGTTTAACTCTTTTAAAAACTTAGCATGAGTTGGAACTAAACAATGATTTTCAAAAGAAGGTGACAAGAGATTAATTTCTTCAAAATTAGACTCTTATTGAATTTTAGCGTTGTCGGACTCACCTTTTTCGTTTTTTAACTCATGTGTCGGTTTTTCACTTATTTGTTCTTCCATTCTTACACTTTCAGTTATCTTTTCTTTGTTTAATTTTTCTCTTGCGCGGGACTCCTCTTCCTTTGCGCGAGATTCTTTTATATAGCGATCGATAACTCTAAGGTGTTCTAATATCCTATCGGTCACTTCGGTTATAGAAAAAGGATCGGGATTTTCAAAGCTTGAATCCGGTTGTTTGATCATTTGTTCCTCATAATACCCATATGAAGTAGATGGTTCACACCATTGTTCTTCATTGTAAGCATATGATGGATAAGGGTCGTAATTTTGTTCTTCATAGTACTCATACGAGGTGGGTTGTTCACGCCATGGTTCCTCATAATAAGCATACGAAGGTGGTGGCTCATATCTTGGTTCCTCAAAGTATGAGTAAGGAGGCTCATACCTTGGTTCATCAAAATATGAGTACGAGGGAGGAGGTTCATACCTTTGGTCTTCATAGGATGTGTATGAAGTTGATGGATCGTACCTGGGCTCCTCATAGTAGGTGTATGAATTGGATGGTTGATATGAGTGACAATATTGAACCGAGTGCGGATTACTACAATTAGTGCAATAGTTACTCCTATAATCATCCTCCTCATAGGTATAGTTGTAACCTCCTAAGTATTGATCCATAAGAATCACTCAGCAGACCACAACCAAGTCTCGAGATCAGAAAACAAAAATAAAAACAGAAACAGAGGCTGGACACGGCCCGGTGTTCAGTGGACACGGCCCCGTGACCAGAATCTGTATCTGGGTGTTTTAATTAAAGTTACTGATTTCGTTGAGCACGGGGCGTGTTCAGTGAGCACGGCTCGTGTTCAAGCTACTGTTACTGGGTGTTTTATGAAAAATGTACAGCAGGGCCCCGTGTTCAGTGAGCACGGCCCGTGTTCAGGTTACTATAAATGCAAAACTAAACTAAAATGCAGAAAAATGTGTGCGCGTTTTAAAAAAAAAGTTTTGAAAAACTGATTAGGCCGTCAATTTTAAGCTTTCTTAAAATCCTTGTGTCCCCGACAACGGCGCCAAAAACTTGATGAGTGTGAAGTGTGTATATAAGTTTAAGTATATTTTAAGCCCTTTTACACTTTCTTTAGCCAAGTTTTAAATTTATAAAACACGATATTTACTAACACTAAACACACATATGGGCAAGTGCACCCATCGTGAGCGTAGTATAGTGTTGGTAAGATACCGAGGTCGTCCAAGGACACAAGAGCTTTTAATACCGGTTTATCCTCAACGTCTAATCAAATCAAAAGTTTAGAAAAATGTTTTAAACTAAGAAAAATAAAAACTAACTAAAATGCTGAAAATAAAAATAAAAATAAAAACAGATAGACAAGATGAATCACTTGGCTCCGACTCGTGCTTAGTGTAACCTTTGATTATTTCCGCACTTTTGCACTATTTAAGAGATTATCTTAGTTATTGTAGTAGGCCCCTCTTTAGGAGGTGACGTTACCCTCAACCCAGTAGTTTGAGTCAGCTAGGATACAATCCTAAAGGGTCGGATTATTGAAAGATAATTAATTAAGTTATTAATGCATAATGTGGTAGGCCCCTCTTTTGAAGGTGACGTTACCCTCGGCTAAGTAGTCTGAGTCAGCAGGGATACAGTCCTAAGTAGCCGGGTGAAAGTATTAATAGTAGTTTAACTTATGAGGGGATCAAAGAGTTTGGACCCCCGCCATCCAATACCTTTAAGTATTGAAGGAGGTCCTACTAAATTTGACCCAGGTCCTTTGCAGGATCTATACACTGAACAATGGCAAGACTCTTACCAAACCGTTCCCTTAACCCCCGACCAGGTAGCCAACATACCTCCATATAGACCGTGGAGATATGAATGGTGAAAATCTTTTATTTTATATAGATAGTAAAATAATGCCAAGACACCACGGACAAACGATAAGGAGGAATCACCTTCAACATAAGAAAGTAGTTATTAAAGCATTAATACATAACCAATTAAAAAGTGCGAAAAGATTAAAAATAAAAAGTATTACACTAGACACTTTGTCTTCACCAAGTGATGTAAGAGACTTAGGCAAACATGGCCTTGATTGTCAAGAACTCTTACGATCAATCTTGGATCCCGAGATGACTCACACACTCTATGATGGACAATGGATGATGGTGGTGGATGATGGTGTTATGGTGGTGGTGGGTGGTGGATGAAGTGTGAGAGAGGTGGTGTGCCAAGGGATGATTTGAGCTTGAGCCAAGCACTCCTATTTATAGGCTGGACAGAAGCTCGGGCACGGCCCCGTGTCCACATCCTTCTCTTTCTTCATTAATTGCTCTTGTCTTTATTAGTTGACCACGGCCCCGTGTCCGCTAGGCACGACCCCGTGTGCAGAAGCATATCTGTACTATCAAGATTTGCCTGGATTCTGCGAATTTTATAGTTGACCACGACCCCGTGTCCGCTGAGCACGGCCCCGTGGTGGGCGATGGAAGCTTCTACAACTTTGTCTTTTATGCTGATACTTGGGCACGTTGATGTAATTTATATGTTGCATTTTGTCATTTAATCCTGAAAATACAAAAAGAAAGACAAAAACACACTTTTCCAACATTAGTACTAAAAAAGGGTTAGTTTTATGCCACAGTTGATGTAATTTATATGTTGCATTTTGCACACATCACTGTTTTGTCCTTTGCTGTTGTCTTTTCTCCTGCAGAAATTCCAGTTTTGGACACGGCTTGTGTCTTGTAGGCATGACCCCATGTCAGATCTTCTGATCTTGCTATTTTCTAGGTTTGGATGTAGATTGGGGCTTGGCGAGTTGCGTCAATCCTCCTTTTTTGTATTTATGTTGGTTTTTGCTGTTATTTTACTCCTTTTGCACATTTAAGCTCTTTTTAACCCTGTAAATTAAAAAGGAACAAAGAAACAAGTTTTTTCAACATTAGTACCAAAAAAGGGTTGATTTTACGAGGTATTTGATATAATATATATTTTGTATTTTATGCACATCAAATACCCCCACACTTGAATCTTTGCTTGTTCTCAAGCAAAACTCTTTAAAATTTGGCTTACACACCCAAACAAAATAGTTAGAAGAGAAGGCTTTGGTTCTCATCTTTAGAATGTCGGGAATCCAAGTTCTAAACTTATTTTATTTACTATTTTATTCGTCATGATTTATTTAAAACACTAATTAAGAAAAATTATTTATTTTGGGCATAACATGCCTTTATAAAATTCCATTTAGTTATATACAAGTTTACACACCTCACAAGTGGTCACTCAACACTCGGCCGAAGTTGTGTAAGTGAGAACGCACATGGTCGGTTTTGGAACTTACTCCTACCATCGGCTTGACAATTGTAACAACCCTCAAGAAAACCGACACCCTCGAATATTTTCCGACACCCCATTATATCTTAAATACCCTTATATGTCTTGAAATATACCTCGTATGTGAAAACCGAGCCTGAATTATATGATAACATATAAAATAAAATATAAAATCTGAATTCTGAGTTGAGGCGGGCCGCGTAGGATCCCACCTCAATCTCACGCGGGCCGTATCAAGACCAGACTTTGACTCCGCTGAAACCTTTAGTTCAAGCGGGCCGCGTAAGAGTTCTCCATAGTTGACGCGGGCCGCGCGTGTTCTAAATGGTGGCGCATCCTTGAGCTGACACGTGTCGATATCGTGTCGAACCTAGTTGATGACCCAGCTAAGCTACTGAGTTGACTAGAGTCAACGCGGGCCACGTAAGGCTTTGCCTTACCTTACGCGGGCCTCCTGAAAGTCGAATTCAGCATGTATAAATAGATGGCATCGGATCTCATTTCAGTTCGCTCACAATTTCATTCTCAATCTCACTTTCTGAATTAGAGGCATTATAGTCGGGTACTATACCCCTAATTAGCGAGGTTCTGCTCTGTTGTAAGTATTATAACCCTGGTTTCATAATAGTTACGCTGCCCGATTGATTTAGGGTTCCGTAACAACTGTCGTGGTTCTGCCCGACGTAGTTGTTGGAATGCCGTCTCGGGGAGGGTATCATTAATAATTTCAAAGGGTTATGGCACTAACCAATGTACATTTGTATAAATTATAGATTATACTCAGGAAACCCTTACGAAAAGCCTAAGACAGCAATGTGAGTTTATCGTCTTTTTGTTAATCTTTTTGGTAATGTTTTACCAAACCTTAAATGTTTTACTATGAAATTTAGCAGTGATTGAGTCTTTGTAGTTCTTCAATTACTGCCGGTATGTTGGGGTTTTGTATACAAAATTTGTACTACTTGCGAGTAGTAAGTCGGGATGACAATACGTTACCATTGGACAATGAGTTAGCCAATGGGTAATATGACCCACAAGTCAGGATTGATAGTACCAAATGGAGTAATTGTGTAGACATAAACAAAGTGATCACTCTCAATACTGTTCACTGTGACTTTAAACTTGATTAAACTGGGATTCACTCACCAGTATTTCTTGCTGATAAAATGTTTTAAACACGTGTTTCAGGTAACTTAGTGTGAAGCCAATAAAAGCCAGTTGGACAGCACTGAAGGCTTGGAAAAGTGGCAATAAAGTTACCTAAAATAAAATAGATGTTTTTATTAAATAAAATAGGATTTATTCCTATGAAAACGTGTGTACTATGAACTTGGGTTTCATCCCATTTGTTTAATATTATAAAATATGGTGGTTTTACTCTGATAAACATTTCCTAACTACGATCCTGATGTAAATTCCGCTGCAAGACTAAACAAACTGATACCACCAGAACTCTGTGATCACGTCCGCCCGTTCTCGGGGATCAGGGATCGGGGGTTGTGACAGAAGGTGGTATCAGAGCCTAGCCACTGGCTCAAGCCAAAGAAGTGTTCTGCTGACACTTAAATTTTAAATTCTATGTTAGGAAATAACTTATGTGATTATGTGTTTTATATTAATTGACTATTTGTTAGTTTATAGTATGAGTAAGAGAAGAATTTCGGACATCTATCATAAACTAGATAGTTCACCGAAAGAAAAAGGAAGTTCGTCTCAAACAAATTCCTCAAGATACTTAGCAGATACTGAGGAGGGAATATTTGTCCATAAAGCATATTATGAAAATCCACTTTCCCCTAGTAAAAGAAGTCGGATTCTTAGAAAAAGTCAAGAGAATATGAAAAAGTCTCAGGAAACCCAGAAAATAGGCAGTAACCCACCTTGGGAAGATAAATTAGACGAAAAATGGGAAAATCTCTACGTGTTAGCCACTACAGCAGTAAATGTTAACTTATAGTTGAATTGCCAAACCAGTATCAGCACTCATGCCACCTACGAGCTAGAAACTTTAAAAGAACTTCGTTCATTTGACAACAAATTAGTAAGAAGAAAGAGATAGAATAAACCTTACATAAAATGCATGTTGAGCATAATATTCCTATAACCTAGTTAGACTAAAATAAGTTACGGATATATAAAACCAATAATATATTTCGAATTTCAGTTTTAGTTTGTAATAAATATATAAATCACAATATTTCATTTTAATCAACCTGTTCGTATAATTATACTAGATATTCGTTTATGATAAATAAACATTCGGATGAACAACAAAAGTGAACCAAGAAAACTAGAATAAGGTCGAGAAGTACAAGAGAATTTTTAATGCTATGCCTTAATATGAAGCTTTGAGATAAACCAATTGCTTGCATAAATAAAGTATGATGGTTATTGGTATCCTGTGAAAATAATGACTAGAACAGTGCCTGTATGATAAATAAGCAATAACACTTGGCCACTGTTATTTCTTGTTTATTGATACTACTCGGTTCTAGAATATGATTCCTCATGAGAATACTAATTTCATTGTTTCTTGATATAAACCATAATAAATGATGTTTTATTTTTAAGATCATGATTTGAAATAAGTTTATGGGTGGTAAATACTATGATAGTTACCTCTCCGGCAAAACTAGGTATGGTGATGTAGACTCTCCAGCTTGTCCGGGTGAGATAAGGTTACCTCTCCGGCGAGACCGGGTGAGATGGGGTTACCTCTCCGGCAAGATTGAGTGATGAGATTACCTCTCCGACAAGACCGGGTGAGATGAGGTATATGTTATGATGATGGAATTCCCTAAATAATACTATGACCTGATGTCTGATTTGTGAATCTGTTGAATACTTTGACCTTATGAATGGTCTGTACATTACAATATGTGAATTACATATATGAGGAAATCCAAAAGATCCTAAAAAAAATTGATAACGAGAAATGAAATAAAATATGTGTGTACGGATGCATATTACTACTAGTGTGTTTTTATTGGTATTATAATTTTATTTCAGTACTAGTGTGTAATAGACACATAAGTATATGAAAAGAGTAAAGTAGCAATGATCTACGCTTTTGGCAAAACTGCGTATCATGGGATTAACTATAGTAAGATATTAATTGTGATATTAATATGGGATAAATGTTTAAAATTCAGATGGCCGATGAAGAAAATCAAGGAAATCTGAATAACGATAACCAGAGTAACATTAACGTGGTTAATGATAACCCGAGTGTCAATAACAATGGAAACCAAGTGGACAATAGTGCTATCCAACATATAGTAGCACAGGGAATTATAGATGCTATGCCTTTTATTCTTCAAACTGTTAAGGACGCTGAGAATAAAAGTAAGCATAGCAGTAAGCGACCAAGTGAACCAGAAAACAGTGTGAACAATGGACCTGTACTTCAAATGCCTATTCCCAAAAGAAGAAGAACCATGCCTTATGGTTGTTCTTATAAAGAATTCTGGTCTTGTAAACCAATGGAATTCTCGGGCAATGAAGGGCCCATTGCAACCTTACACTGGATAGAGAAGACTGAGGCAGTCTTAAGGATAAGTAAGTGTGCTGAAGAAGACAAGATATTGTTTGCTTCTAATCTGTTTAAGAATGCAACATTAGAATGGTGGAACACTATCCTTCAGACAAGAGGAAGTGATAAAACTTATAATATGGAATGGGAAGAATTTAAAGAAAAGGTAGAAAGGAAATTCTGCCCACCCAATGAAAAAGAACAGATAGCAAACAAGTTCCTCAACCTTAGGATGACTGGTGTAGATAGTAAAGGGTACACTACTACATTCTTTGAATATGCTAGGATAGTGCCAACTCTTGCTTCACCAGAACCAGTGTTAAACTCTCGGTATATTTGGGGATTAATTGGAGAGATTAGACACATAGTCAAGGCAGCTAGACCTCAAACCATAGAAGAAGCTGTAGAATTAACAAGTACCTTGACTGATGAGTTAGTTCGTACTAGAGAAGAAGACCAGAGAAGGAACCTAACTCAAAGGCTTACTCAAGAATTCCGTTCGGGGAATTACAATCGTAGGAATATAGGTTCTACCTCTGCAACATACGGCAAGGTCTGCAAGAAAAAGCATTCGGGAAAATGCTCCATTCTCTGCAATCATTGTAAGATGCCAAGACACAAGGAAGAAAATTGCAGGAAGAAAAATAGTAATGGATTATGCTACAACTGTGGAGAAAAAGGTCATATCAGGCCAAATTGTCCAAAGTTAGCTCCAGCTACAGATAACAAGAATACTAAAAATGCTAGAGCATTTGTGTTAACTGCAGAAGAAGCCAGGATGATTCCCGATGTCATAGCTGGTACGTTTTTAGTTAATGATGTCTTTGCTAAAGTATTATTTGACTCTGGTGCAAACCAAAGTTTTATTAAAACATCGTTTTGCAAATTACTAAATCAATCATTAACTAAACTACCACATGAATGTCTAGTATAAACAGCCAATGGAGAAACCATTAGGATTTCTGAAATCTTGCAGGGTGCAAGTATAGAAATTTCAAATCAGAAATTTATTGCAAATCTTTATCCTATGAATTTGGTAGGATTTGATGTTGTTCTAGGAATGGATTGGTTAATAGCCAATAAAGCTAGTATTTTATGTGATCAAAAGTTAATTCAAATAAATTCACCAAAAGATAAAATGATCACAATTAAAGGAGATAAACCTTCTAGGTCTACTAAATTCATTTCTGTGATGAAAACTGCAAGTTGTATGAGAAAAGGTTCTATAGTGTATTTGATTTCTATAATCACTAACACTAAAGGAAAAGAACTAAAAGATATTCCAGTAGTATCTCAGTTTTCAGATGTTTTTCCAGAAGAATTACCAGGACTACCTCCAGATAGAGAAGTTGAATTCAGGATTCACTTAATACCAGGAACCTCACCGATTGCCAAAGCACCCTACCGTTTGGCACCTGCAGAAATGCAAGAATTAAGGAAACAATTAGATGAATTGTTGGAAAAAGGATTCATACAGCCAAGTTCGTCGCCATGGGGAGCGCTGATATTATTCGTTAAAAAGAAGGACGGATCAATGCGTATGTGCATTGATTACTGTGAATTTAACAAAGTCACGATTAAGAATCGGTACCCATTACCGAGAATCGATGATTTGTTTACAAGGAACTCGATTTTTTCTAAAATTGATTTAAGGTCAGGATATCATCAATTAAAGGTACAGGAAGAGGACATTCCTAAGACCGCATTTAGAACAAGGTATGGCCATTATGAATTTACTGTCATGCCATTTGGTTTAACCAATGCCTCAGCTGCATTTATGGACATGATGAACCTAATATGTAAGCCATATTTGGATAAATTCATAATCGTATTCATAGATGATATTCTAATTTAATCTAAGAATAAAGAAGATCATGCAAGACATTTGCACGCACTTCTAAGTCTGTTAAGAAAGGAAAAACTTTATGCTAAGTTTTCAAAGTGCGAGTTTTGGCTAGAACACGTACAATTCCTTGGACATTTAGTCAATCATGAAGGAATTCATGTAGATCCAACAAAGATTGAAGCAATTACTAAATGGAAAACCCCTGAGTCACCAACTGAGGTTAGAAGTTTCTTAGGATTGGCTGGTTATTATAGAAGATTTATTAAAGATTTCTCTAGAATAGCTATTCCCTTAACTAAGTTAACCTGTAAATCTGTTAAGTTTGAATGGGGAGTAAAACAAGAAGAAGCCTTTAGAATTCTTAAGCAAAGATTAATTCATACACCTATATTAGCATTACCAGATGGAACTGAAGATTTTGTAGTCTATTTGTAACACCCTAGTTCTGATTAACAATTTTGTATGAATTTACCAACACTTAGATGTGTAGCTAAGACTACACATGCTATAAAAATACGGGTTTATTAAAGCTTTTACAATTCATAAGTTATTTTACATAACATGATCGAATTTGTTGTTTAAAATCTACAACGTGGCAAAGTGCGGAAGCGTGTATCATTATCGTGTTCGGTTCTTCGTTGAGCTTGATCTTCTTCCGGCATCCATTAAGTACCTACATTTCATAAAAACATGAAATGCTTTAGTCATATAGGATTTAAAACGCATCCAAACGAATCCGGGAACTTAAACTAAATAAAAATATATTTTTGTTTCTGGGTCCACCGTAAATTACGGTGGGACCGTAATTTACGGTAACCCCTGGGAGTTTAGCCTTCCACCGTAAATCAGTATGTCACCACCGTAACATTTTAAGCTCCACCGTAAATTAGTATGTCACCACCGTAACATTTTAAGCTCCACCGTAAATTACGGTGGCACCGTAATTTACGGTGGCACCTGCATTTCAACCCTTCTATTTTGCCGTTTATTGATACGAAATCTTTCGTATCTTTCAAACCGCTTATCCGTTTGACCTACCGTTTCTTCCTACATGTTTGTAATTTGATTCTCCATCATATGGAGTTAAAATCCGACGTCCGGCTTAACAAGATTTAAGACTTTTAAGTCTTCGGCTTATTTCCCCTTTTTTACCAATTTTTGACCCATTCGCGATTTTATCAAACAAACGTATTTGTTTGATTCCTATAACACATGAATCTTATAATTTCAATGTTGTCTATCATATTAGGTTCAATTCACGAGTTTATGTATATTCTTAAACCCGTTTGTACTAAAATGCTTATTTTGACCCGTTAAGGGTATTTAAACCCTTTTCCGCATAATTCATAATTATTTGTTTCTAGCATCCTATTTTCGCAATATTTGTCAAATGAACTTCCACCACAACTATATTTATGGTGATTTTACTAAGGTAATCTATGCAAACCCGGTTTTACCCCTTAACTCTTTATTCTACGGCAAAGACCCAAATAGAGCCGTTTGACTAACGTAATACATCTTTCAACTTCTATACTTGTCCTAAGTATTTATTAAATCGTAAAGATTATTTCCAAACAACTTTTAAAGGTTGTTTGCTCAATTTAGCCTCCAAGGGCGTTTTGGTCCATTTAGTCTCTTATTAACAATGAAGGACTTTAGAAAGCATATTTGACCCAAAATCCCTCTTTTAACCTATGATTTTGTTTGAAAAGTCATTAAGCTTTCCAAACGTAATGTCCATTACTTAAAACATTTGGTTTACTTATCAAGTAACCAAACGTCCATTTTGACCCCTTTTAACACTCTTGAACCACATGTTCTAAATGAGTGTTACCCTATTTCACATACCTGGCGCAGATCAATATATTGACCCGTTTTTAATACCTTGCTTTTATAACCACTAGTTCATAGTATTGCTAATACCCATTTGACATTTATACCTGAAATAATATAGCTCGACAATAATCATTAGTCGTTATTGTCAAAGGGTGATATTTTCACCTTTTGACCCATTTGGTCTAAGTGACCGATTATGTTGGCGAGATGATATTTATTATCATCTCATCTATATGACTCGCGTTGGTTTACACCGTGTGGTCATTTCACTTATTAATCGTTTTCCTAACGCTTTTTAGCCTATCATGGCTTACGCCTTACAGTGTCTTTCAAAACAAATAGTTATGGTCAACGCATGACCAACTTACCGTTTAATTCCTTTTAAACCATCAACATGATTTCTTGTCACGCTCGACTACCTTGTTCCGTATGTTTACACGTCGGAACATCAAACCTCAATTCTATATTTATCTTATTCGTAACTAATACGATAAGAGAACATTCTAACAAATATAAGACTAGTGTAAGCTATACTTACCTTGCATCCGAATTATGCTTTTCCACCATTCTTGCTTCGTTTGACCCGCTTCCTTTCTAAGCCTCCACCTAGCTTGTCAAGCGTCAAACTATCATCATAATTCGTAAGACGGTTATATTAGTCATCATTAATTATGACTATTCCATCTTACATATTTTCTATCACAAATACCATTCGATTTTATTAATGGTCGGTTTGACTACTAAAAGTCAAACGCCCCTTAGCATATAAATGCACATTCAAGTTCTATCTATCAATTAGTAGCTAACATGATCTTATACACTTAGTTACATGAACATGGCTACCAAATTTCATCATAACATTCAAACCCATTTCAATCATGTATGAACAAGTTCCCAAATCACTTAATTTGTTTGAGTGCCTTGTTTCTATTATCCAATATGATGATTTTAAACATAAACTTATCATCATCTTTACTATTACATAAAAACCCACTTCCTAGTTTACTTGTTAATCACATACAAGTGATATTACTTCAAGTTCTTCATGATTTCATCATTTCTAACAAAACCCACTTCTAGTTACTTATGAACTCTTAACAAAATCTCTAATTTGTTCAAGTAGTTCATTCATATGAATTAGTATGATGTTTATAAACACCATTAGAACATCAATTTCATCAATTCAACCAAAACCCACTTAGCTCATAATAGGGTAATTATCAAATCCCTAGTCTGACAACAATTCATCAAGATTTCTACTAGGGTTTGTTTCTTGACTTGTACCCACACTAATATCACTATAACATTGAACATCCATGCAAGAATTTCGTTCATGCAAGTTCATCATAATTTCGAAATATTACTAAACATCAAAATTCAACATACCTTGTGATCCCCTAAGCTTGGTGATCACGATTTTATTAAAAGCCCCAAATTTCCGGCTCGATTTCCCTTTGATTTTGGCCAATTTTCGTGAATTAGGGTTCTTGGAAGGGAACCCCCTTTTTGCTCCTGATGTTGATCGACCTAAAACACACACAAAGTGTGTGTTTTGGTTTTTATTTCATTTATCTTAAAACATTTTCATGTTTGCCTCTTTTTAGCCCCTCAAGTTCCAAAGTTTATAAAATGGTTAACTATTTCAAGTTTCCTTCCTTTCTTTATTGTTTTCAAATAATTAACTAACTAGGTTAATTATTCCTAGTTAACTTGGCGGGTTCAGGGAGTTATAACCCGTAGTATTTCTAAGTCCCGTTAACTCGGGCTTTCTAAGCTTTTATTTCTTAAAAGCTTTTATTCACTTTTTATTTATTATTAGGATTAATTATTTAAACCCTAATATTTACCGGGTAAATTTTACCACTAACGGTGCTTTACCCGTCTTTTATTATTAACGGGGTTTGATTACCAAACCCATTTTCGGGGTGTTACAAGTCTACCCCCCTTAAAGAGGTTTCGTCCTCGAAACCTTTTCTTACATAATTTATCGAGTTTAACTCCATGCATTTGCTCTCGATAATCAATTAGGCATTCCTCATACTTTAACCGATTGTTAGTATTACCATAAAAGTATGGTCATATCCTTTTGGTTACTGATCATCTACTTAGCTTACATGACATAATGTGACTTGAAATAACGTAATCTCGTTATTTCCACTAGTTTAATTAACTTAGCAATATTCATCGCTCGGCTTTAACATTCATCACTCGGCTCTAATGTGATTATATTTCACATTACACTTCTTGACCGTGATCATGTCACGTCATGCCAACTTTTACATCAACTTTCTATTTTCAGAATTATCACTTTTCGGATATATCGTCTTGCACCTATCCGTGTCAAGACTTATATCTTTCATGTTTACCGTTTATAATTCCACCATAATTCTTTTTTTTTTTTGTAGAAACGTTATTTCTTACCAAAACCGAAGTTTTAGTTTAGCGTCTTCTCTTCAACCTTTGTCAATTATCCATACCGGGATATTGACAGTCCAAAATTTATTCTTTTTCAGTCTTTGTTTTATGCGAGGATTCTCCATTTATTCCCTCGCTTTGTCTTATTAACCCGTAGGTTTTATCACTTAGCCTTATGGGCTATTTTTGATTAGACATTCACCTCTTTAAAGCGAAGTCCTTATAACTTCTTTCTAATCATGACCCGTGGGTCGTTTTAGTCCGTATATCTCTCATTTGTTTATAACCCTAAAGGTTATGTTGATCCCGTAGATCACTCTTTTTACTCGTGTCTTATTAAAATATATATTTGGTGTCAAAGCACTCTTTTTACGTTTGAAATTCATTTGTCTCAAGCTTACCGTTATCCGGCTTGCGCTTACTTACGCCTTCAAGCATTATACTTTATTCAACCTGTTCAATCTCAAAATAGTTGAATATAATTATCAGAATTTCTGTTTACGAAATTTTTATGGTCTTTTAGTCATAACTCATAATCCGAGTCTTTTGACTTTAAATTCATGTTCTCGTTTCTCGGTTTACGCATGTGTTTAATTCTTACCCATCAACCGGGTGTTTTACCAAAGTCGTTATTATTGCAATCCTCCCGGTATGCATTAAGACCTCGCTTCATTTTTTTTTTATATTCTGACTTTGTCTTTAAGTTCGACGTTTTACAAAAATGACCCGTTAAGGGACATATTTGCATTTTCCGGGTTCGAGTGCAAGTACACTCCCTCCCATTGCTTGTCTAAATCATTTTTCATGTTTGCGTTTTCTGGGTTCGAGTGTAAGCACACTCCCTCCCATTGCTTGTCTAAATCATTTTACTTGCTTGCGTTTTATGGGTTCGAGTGTAAGTACACTCCCTCCCAATACTTGTCTAAACCATTTTACATGCTTGCGTTTTATGGGTTCGAGTGTAAGTACACTCCCTCCCAATACTTGTCTAAATCATTTTACATGCTTGCGTTTTATGGGTTCGAGTGTAAGTACACTCCCTCCCAATACTTGTCTAAATCCTTTTACATGCTTCCTTGTCCCTTCGCTCGGGCTCATTATCCTGATGTAATACGCTTCAGTCACTCGGTTGTGCGTTTACATAATTATCAAATATTTTGCTTATCTGATTCATTTGGGTACTTTTTAATTAGTCCCATTTACTCCGCCCTTACTACATCGGATGTAAATGTGTCCGCTATAAGAAACTCGTGGTATCATATGCCACTACTTACTTGGCCAGAGTAAGCGATTTAACACATGACGTACACGACCTTTTTATAGTTTTCACATCACGACCTATGTAAGTAACGCCTCTATTCAGTTTTCTTGGAAATTATATCCTGGATATGTATTTCTGTTCAGGCTTTCCAAGTTTCTAATTTACCCATGCAACGATCATTCTCTACGTGTTTGTTGCATATTGCTAATTGTGCGATTATTTAAAATGTGCACCTTGTAATGTTTGCACCTACGGGCGTTCCTTGCTATTAACCTTGTTCGCGACCGTTACGCGATTTTGGTCCTTGATGAGTATGCTCTTCCTGTCATACCTCGTACCGTTCCATCATCATATCCATAATTCGTTCAACTCCCGTCATCTTTAGACGCGAGTGTCCTTCAATTAAAACATTCACAAGAGTTAGTAATGTCAACTTCAATAATCGCCCGTATTATAATACAAGGCTTTTTTTTTCTACTATACGCGTCAACACGCGTATTTTCGTCAACCATATCAATCATTTAAATTGGGGTAACATATACCACACGATAGTTCAATGTGTTGTTTACAACACTTTAGCATACTAACTATTAACGTACTTGTACTTACCGGATTTGCGATCAAGCCTCGAACCGAACACTATTCTTTGTCAAGAGCATAAGGTTTAAGTCCAAGCATGGTTCCTCCCCACCATACTCGGATCTCTTAAACCAAAGCTCTGATACCAACTTGTAACACCCTAGTTCTGATTAACAATTTTGTATGAATTTACCAACACTTAGATGTGTAGCTAAGACTACACATGCTATAAAAATACGGGTTTATTAAAGCTTTTACAATTCATAAGTTATTTTACATAACGTGATCGAATTTGTTGTTTAAAATCTACAACGTGGCAAAGTGCGGAAGCGTGTATCATTATCGTGTTCGGTTCTTCGTTGAGCTTGATCTTCTTCCGGCATCCATTAAGTACCTACATTTCATAAAAACATGAAATGCTTTAGTCATATAGGATTTAAAACGCATCCAAACGAATCCGGGAACTTAAACTAAATAAAAATATATTTTTGTTTCTGGGTCCACCGTAAATTACGGTGGGACCGTAATTTACGGTAACCCCTGGGAGTTTAGCCTTCCACCGTAAATCAGTATGTCACCACCGTAACATTTTAAGCTCCACCGTAAATTAGTATGTCACCACCGTAACATTTTAAGCTCCACCGTAAATTACGGTGGCACCGTAATTTACGGTGGCACCTGCATTTCAACCCTTCTATTTTGCCGTTTATTGATACGAAATCTTTCGTATCTTTCAAACCGCTTATCCGTTTGACCTACCGTTTCTTCCTACATGTTTGTAATTTGATTCTCCATCATATGGAGTTAAAATCCGACGTCCGGCTTAACAAGATTTAAGACTTTTAAGTCTTCGGCTTATTTCCCCTTTTTTACCAATTTTTGACCCATTCGCGATTTTATCAAACAAACGTATTTGTTTGATTCCTATAACACATGAATCTTATAATTTCAATGTTGTCTATCATATTAGGTTCAATTCACGAGTTTATGTATATTCTTAAACCCGTTTGTACTAAAATGCTTATTTTGACCCGTTAAGGGTATTTAAACCCTTTTCCGCATAATTCATAATTATTTGTTTCTAGCATCCTATTTTCGCAATATTTGTCAAATGAACTTCCACCACAACTATATTTATGGTGATTTTACTAAGGTAATCTATGCAAACCCAGTTTTACCCCTTAACTCTTTATTCTACGGCAAAGACCCAAATAGAGCCGTTTGACTAACGTAATACATCTTTCAACTTCTATACTTGTCCTAAGTATTTATTAAATCGTAAAGATTATTTCCAAACAACTTTTAAAGGTTGTTTGCTCAATTTAGCCTCCAAGGGCGTTTTGGTCCATTTAGTCTCTTATTAACAATGAAGGACTTTAGAAAGCATATTTGACCCAAAATCCCTCTTTTAACCTATGATTTTGTTTGAAAAGTCATTAAGCTTTCCAAACGTAATGTCCATTACTTAAAACATTTGGTTTACTTATCAAGTAACCAAACGTCCATTTTGGCCCCTTTTAACACTCTTGAACCACATGTTCTAAATGAGTGTTACCCTATTTCACATACCTGGCGCAGATCAATATATTGACCCGTTTTTAATACCTTGCTTTTATAACCACTAGTTCATAGTATTGCTAATACCCATTTGACATTTATACCTGAAATAATATAGCTCGACAATAATCATTAGTCGTTATTGTCAAAGGGTGATATTTTCACCTTTTGACCCATTTGGTCTAAGTGACCGATTATGTTGGCGAGATGATATTTATTATCATCTCATCTATATGACTCGCGTTGGTTTACTCCGTGTGGTCATTTCACTTATTAATCGTTTTCTTAACGCTTTTTAGCCTATCATGGCTTACGCCTTACAGTGTCTTTCAAAACAAATAGTTATGGTCAACGCATGACCAACTTACCGTTTAATTCCTTTTAAACCATCAACATGATTTCTTGTCACGCTCGACTACCTTGTTCCGTATGTTTACACGTCGGAACATCAAACCTCAATTCTATATTTATCTTATTCGTAACTAATACGATAAGAGAACATTCTAACAAATATAAGACTAGTGTAAGCTATACTTACCTTGCATCCGAATTATGCTTTTCCACCATTCTTGCTTCGTTTGACCCGCTTCCTTTCCAAGCCTCCACCTAGCTTGTCAAGCGTCAAACTATCATCATAATTCGTAAGACGGTTATATTAGTCATCATTAATTATGACTATTCCATCTTACATATTTTCTATCACAAATACCATTCGATTTTATTAATGGTCGGTTTGACTACTAAAAGTCAAACGCCCCTTAGCATATAAATGCACATTCAAGTTCTATCTATCAATTAGTAGCTAACATGATCTTATACACTTAGTTACATGAACATGGCTACCAAATTTCATCATAACATTCAAACCCATTTCAATCATGTATGAACAAGTTCCCAAATCACTTAATTTGTTTGAGTGCCTTGTTTCTATTATCCAATATGATGATTTTAAACATAAACTTATCATCATCTTTACTATTACATAAAAACCCACTTCTTAGTTTACTTGTTAATCACATACAAGTGATATTACTTCAAGTTCTTCATGATTTCATCATTTCTAACAAAACCCACTTCTAGTTACTTATGAACTCTTAACAAAATCTCTAATTTGTTCAAGTAGTTCATTCATATGAATTAGTATGATGTTTATAAACACCATTAGAACATCAATTTCATCAATTCAACCAAAACCCACTTAGCTCATAATAGGGTAATTATCAAATCCCTAGTCTGACAACAATTCATCAAGATTTCTACTAGGGTTTGTTTCTTGACTTGTACCCACACTAATATCACTATAACATTGAACATCCATGCAAGAATTTCGTTCATGCAAGTTCATCATAATTTCGAAATATTACTAAACATCAAAATTCAACATACCTTGTGATCCCCTAAGCTTGGTGATCACGATTTTATTAAAAGCCCCAAATTTCCGGCTCGATTTCCCTTTGATTTTGGCCAATTTTCGTGAATTAGGGTTCTTGGAAGGGAACCCCCTTTTTGCTCCTGATGTTGATCGACCTAAAACACACACAAAGTGTGTGTTTTGGTTTTTATTTCATTTATCTTAAAACATTTTCATGTTTGCCTCTTTTTAGCCCCTCAAGTTCCAAAGTTTATAAAATGGTTAACTATTTCAAGTTTCCTTCCTTTCTTTATTGTTTTCAAATAATTAACTAACTAGGTTAATTATTCCTAGTTAACTTGGTGGGTTTAGGGAGTTATAACCCGTAGTATTTCTAAGTCCCGTTAACTCGGGCTTTCTAAGCTTTTATTTCTTAAAAGCTTTTATTCACTTTTTATTTATTATTAGGATTAATTATTTAAACCCTAATATTTACCGGGTAAATTTTACCACTAACGGTGCTTTACCCGTCTTTTATTATTAACAGGGTTTGATTACCAAACCCATTTTCGGGGTGTTACACTATTGTGATGCTTTTAGATTAGGTTATGGATGTGTTTTGATGCAACGCCAAAAGGTTATAGCTTACGCATCTAGGCAACTTAAGAATCATGAAGAGAATTATTCAACCCATGATTTAGAATTAGGAGCTATAATTTTTGCTCTTAAAATTTGGAGACATTACCTTTACGGTAGTAAGTTTATCATATTTACTGATCATAAGAGTTTAAGGTATGTTTTCGGGCAAAAGGAGTTGAATATGAGACAAAGACGCTGGATGGAATTTCTTAGTGATTATAATTGTGATATACAGTATCATGAAAGAAAAGCAAATGTAGTGGCAGATGCTTTAAGTAGAAAGTATCATGAAAAGCCAAGAAGGGTACGTTCTCTTAAATTAAATCTGCAAGTAGATTTAAATGATCAGATAAGAGAAGCACAAGAGTCAGTAATCAAGGAAAATACTGAAAAGTTAAAAAGTATGTTAAAAGAATTGAAACAAAGAACAGATGGAATTTGGAGATTCCATGAAAAGAAAATGTGGATACCTAAATTAGGAAATCTACGTAATCGTATATTAGAAGAAGCCATAAGTCTAAATATACGATACATCCAGGAAGTGATAAAATGTACCAGGATTTAAGGAAAAATTTCTAGTGGATAGGAATGAAAAAGGACGTAGCAGTCTATGTTTCTAAATGTTTAACTTGTTCACAAGTTAAGGCTGAACACCAGAAACCTTCAGGTTTGTTACAGCAATTGGAAATGCCGGTGTGGAAATGGGAATTAATAACAATGGATTTTGTTACTAAATTACCCAAAACTAGGAAAGGAAATGATACAATCTTGGTGATTGTAGATAGACTAATCAAGTCAGCTCATTTTCTACAAATGAAAAGAAATATCTGCATTTATTCCAGTAGATCTCGAGGACGAGCTCTAAATTAAGGTGGGGAGAATGTAACAACCCTCAAGAAAACCGACACCCTCGAATATTTTCCGACACCCCATTATATCTTAAATACCCTTATATGTCTTGAAATATACCTCGTATGTGAAAACCGAGCCTGAATTATATGATAACATATAAAATAAAATATAAAATCTGAATTCTGAGTTGAGGCGGGCCGCGTAGGATCCCACCTCAATCTCACGCGGGCCGTATCAAGACCAGACTTTGACTCCACTGAAACCTTTAGTTCAAGCGGGTCGCGTAAGAGTTCTCCATAGTTGACGCGGGCCGCGCGTGTTCTAAATGGTGGCGCATCCTTGAGCTGACACGTGTCGATATCGTGTCGAACCTAGTTGATGACCCAACTAAGCTACTGAGTTGACTAGAGTCAATGCGGGCCGCGTAAGGCTTTGCCTTACCTTACGCAGGCCGCCTGAAAGTCGAATTCAGCATGTATAAATAGATGGCATCGGATCTCATTTCAGTTCGCTCACAATTTCATTCTCAATCTCACTTTCTGAATTAGAGGCATTATAGTCGGGTACTATACCCCTAATTAGCGAGGTTCTGCTCTGTTGTAAGTATTATAACCCTGGTTTCATAATAGTTACGCTGCCCGATTGATTTAGGGTTCCGTAACAACAGTCGTGGTTCTGCCCGACGTAGTTGTTGGAATGCCGTCTCGGGGAGGGTATCATTAATAATTTCAAAGGGTTATGGTACTAACCAATGTACATTTGTAAAAATTATAGATTATACTCAGGAAACCCTTACGAAAAGCCTAAGACAGCAATGTGAGTTTATCGTCTTTTTGATAATCTTTTTGGTAATGTTTTACCAAACCTTAAATGTTTTACTATGAAATTTAGCAGTGATTGAGTCTTTGTAGTTCTTCAATTACTGCCGGTATGTTGGGGTTTTGTATACAAAATTTGTACTACTTGCGAGTAGTAAGTCGGGATGACAATACGTTACCATTGGACAATGAGTTAGCCAATGGGTAATATGACCCACAAGTCAGGATTGATAGTACCAAATGGAGTAATTGTGTAGACATAAACAAAGTGATCACTCTCAATACTGTTCACTGTGACTTTAAACTTGATTAAACTGGGATTCACTCACCAGTATTTCTTGCTGATAAAATGTTTTAAACACGTGTTTCAGGTAACTTAGTGTGAAGCCAATAAAAGCCAGTTGGACAGCACTGAAGGCTTGGAAAAGTGGCAATAAAGTTACCTAAAATAAAATAGATGTTTTTATTAAATAAAATAGGATTTATTCCTATGAAAACGTGTGTACTATGAACTTGGGTTTCATCCCATTTGTTTAATATTATAAAATATGGTGGTTTTACTCTGATAAACATTTCCTAACTACGATCCTGATGTAAATTCCGCTGCAAGACTAAACAAACTGATACCACCAGAACTCTGTGATCACGTCCACCCGTTCCCGGGGATCAGGGATCGGGGGTTGTGACAACAATCAATCAGATCTTCTCCTTTTGACGTTACATCCTTGCAAATATTAAGAGGGCCTTTAAAGGGTAGGTTGTGGTTTGGGTTTGGTATGTGTTATTGAAATGGCGAAAGGCGTAAATATATCGGGTTTTCTATTGTTTTGTGGCTTAGCAAAAAATACTTTGGGCAATTTTTTTTTGCCAAAGTTGAAACGGAGTCATAATCGTAATTTTATAACCGATATCTTTACAAAAATAAAAGATGAAAAATGAAAAGGTTTATTTATGTGGTTTTAGAAATGAAAGGTTTAAGGTTCAAAGGATTTATCTAGGGGGTGTTTTTGGTAAAGAAAAGAAAAATAAAGGTTTTGAGGTTGAAAAATGGGTTTATCCTAATGCCTCTATCATTTACTTGGATTTTTGTTCGTAAGGACTTGGAACATATCGCATTGTCAAGTTCTAGATTCGTGAGAACCAAACGGGCTATTCACACAAGAAACGAAAATTGAGCAATTAGTATAGATATGTATTTTTATGTTCGGTAAAGGCTCAAAACTCACTTTTGTGGGAAAAGGGTTGTAGTGAAAAAAGGTATATATAATCAAATTTTACAAAGATTTGTTATGCCCGTTTTCGTAATTTTCTTAATTGGTTCTTTTTATCACGACGCTATCAGGTGTAAATTCATAAAAGCGTAATTTTTAGAATTTATCTTACCCAACTAAACCAATATAAGTAAAAGAAAAATAAAAAAAATTGGAAAAGTTTAGGGTGATTAGCGGTTTCAATGCGAGTTTTGTGTAAGACTTGTTTTAGGACAAACGATTCAAGGCTTTATCCACCCCCACACTTAAATTACACATTACCCTCAATGTGGTCCGAAATAGGATTATGTTGGTTAAGTGTGTAAAAAGTGTGAAAAATAGAAAAATTTTTGGTTACTGACACTTGCAGCACGGGGCGTGCTACGGGGACACGACCTCGTGTCCAAAGTGCTAGTAATAATTAAAAACATAAGACTTACAGTGAGGTGGCCACGGGGGCGTGCTGGGTGAGCACGGCCCGTGCCACCTTCTCGGTAGAAAATTTTGGACATCAGTAGGTTGGGCACGGGGGCGTTCTGGGTGAGCACAGCCCCGTGCTGCAAACACTGTTTTGCAGTTTTTGAGTCGGGAGGCCTTGATTTACGTGTATGGGTTCCATTTTTCGTCACCTTTCTTGCATTTCCAATTTCTTTAACACATTTATTGAAACCATCATCAACCATACTTCCATTTCATTGAAATAAAAGACAAATACAAGAAAATAAAGATTACAAACCTAAATTAACCTAAGATAGATAGATTCTTGAGGAATGCCTCCCCGGTCATTATTTAGAAACCCTAAAGCTACTTTCCTAAATCTAAGAAGGTTAGACGTTGGAGGACTTGAGATTTTTTCCGGGAGCACTCAATTAGCGGTCATTGAGTATCTCTTCGATCTCCCTTGGAAGGAAGATGTAGGGCTTCTCTTCGACCTCTTCTTGAAGGGGAGCGGGATTCACCGGAACCTCAAAGGAAATGTTGAGAGGGGGAGGTTTCGGGTTCTCGTCTTCCCAGCCGGTGGGTTGAATGACCTCATTTGCGAGGTTCCAATTTTCTTGTGGCCAGATCGGTTCCATTGGAGGCAAGGCCAAGATATTCAACCTTTGGTGCAAAAGGTTGATCTCCCTGAAACAATCCTCTAGACCCATTGAGAGGTAGTTTACCCGGTCGATAAGAACTTCTTCCACCATGGACCCATGGTCATTTCTTCGAGAGACTCCCTTAAAGCACTCACGTATCTATCAAGAGTAGCCTTAAGGGAGAGTCTTCTCCCTCTTTGGTGATTCCTGGAGCTAGTTGATGAAGTCCCGCTTTGCTGGCTCGACATTCTAGGAAAAATGGTTAACCGTTAACAAGTTATGGGATATCAGAACATTCAACACGGCCCCATGCCAATGTGGCATGACCCCCTGCTCCATCTGTTATTGGATGCTTAGCTCAAGAAGTTTTATTTTAAGTTAAATTTGTTTGATTTTACTTTTCTGAATGTAAATAACTTAAAATAATGTTTTACTATAGTAGAATTTCTAATAATTACGAAAATGCCTCCGCGTTTTTTCAGCAAAACCTTCGGTTCGTACGTTTTGTACGTTAAAGTTATTTATATTTAATTTTTTTGTCATCATATATATAAGCATATATATAGACAATATATATATATTATGATTTTCACAAATGTTAAAACATATATATATATATATAAACAATATATGTATACTTAATATTTATAATCTTAGATCATGAACTAATTCCATTTCATCTTCTACTTTGATAATACTTTTTAAAACAAGAAAATATTAATTTGAAATAAAATATACTAATTCTTTTGTATTCAAAAATAAATTCTTACTTCGTAAACACATCATTTAAAATGAGTAATGTTATATTTTTCTTTAATTTTGTATGTTTAATTCATATTAGGGTTATATGTATTCATATCAAAATTTATATTATTTATGTGTGATGCTGGAAATAATATGAAATATAAAAAATAATGCAAAATTTATAATCGTTATGTCCTTCAAACGCAACCAACCTCAACAATAACTTATTTATATTAAAAAACTCATTCGAGTTTATATAAATTGAAAAGACATTTTTTCCAAAAAAATTCGATCAACTCCATGATTCTCTTAAAGCCTTTCATTTTCTATCTTCAAACCAAGTAACACTTGGGTCTATAACCTAGTATAAAATAACATATATGTGTCTCTAGTGCACACGTAGCAACAAACTAACACCTGTTTAACAACCATCGGACTAACATGCCACCACCACCTTAGAGAACCAAGCACTCAACCTTTCCCACCGCACCATCCCCACCATCGAAACCTTACCACCACCTACCACTTACCACCACCACCATCGTTCAAATCATAAACCATTATCGTCGTGACCTCGCTGCCTTAAATCTTTTACTCTAACCACCACCATCATTTAGATCCGTGAATAACAACCCCTGACCCTCTACCCAACACTGTTGCTTCCTTTAAATCCGTCAATTGATGCCTAGGGTTTCGTTAGGAAGGATGTGAACAGATGAGAGGTGGTTGATGACGTCATCTACCGTTAGTGGTTATTGGTGTGTGGTAGTAAAAGGGGAAAGAACCAGACCGAAGACCGGGCGAACGTGCGAATGTACAGAGACGTTGTAATGCATTAACGACGATGTTGCAGAGAGTTCTAAAGAATGGTTGTCGGTGATTGCTTTCATTAACGGTGACCATTGGACATCGTGTGTGATATCAAAATCCAGTATGTGGATGATACGGACCCTCCATGAACCGCCAAACATCCGGTCAAGTGCACGATTTGTCAAGTTCCCATGTTCCCACGTTCTTGTAGTTTAAGTCATGCATTTTCCCATGTTTACTTTATTTCCTAATTTCATGTTGCTCACGTAACAGTAGGTTACATGCACCAATGTTCTTTAAATACCTTGTTTTGCTTTGGAATGAAGATAAGAAGAAAATTGGAGAACAAATTGTTTTACATTCGTTACTTTAGAGTTTTATTTGTTTTGTTTATTTTGGAGATTCGCCGATCTCGAATCCGGCTCTATCATTTGGTGCTTTCATTCTCGTCCTCATCCTTCCGCCATGCCCGAAGATTCCTATACGTGGGATTTCCGTTCACGGTTGTATTACCATGCTCCAAGTGGCTTTTATCACGACCCCGTGGCCGGGTGGTCTTATAGCTCCCACGAACGAAGGTATTACCGATTTGAATACGACAATTATGTGCCGTGGGAATCTCAACCGACACTGATCCTCGAAGAACCCATGCCAGCCAAGGTTGAAAGTGTCTCTAAACCGCTCTCTATCATGCACGAGCAACCGACTAAACTAGACAACATTCTATCCCAACTCACCGCTCACTTCAAACAAACACATTTCCTTCTCACAACCCTAAGCCGAACCAAACCAAACACCCATTTCCCAAATCAGGGAGACCAAATACAACCACCGCCAAAATCGACCAACAACAACCCACCTCCACAAACATTTCACCTTCACATCTTCGATGGAACCAACCAACCAAAACCACAGTTGTTGACTGACGCGTTTGCACCACCGACCAAAGAATCGACAACAAATACAACTCCGCCATTAGGTGTACTTGACCCACCACACTCAACGGTCCCTCGCATAAAATGGGCCACTCCTACCATCACAATCGCCTCACCAATGGCTATCCTGAACCCGGTGAAACCTACGATGAATTTTGGCCCGACAATTAAATTGACACCAATCAAAGGTAAACCCGGTAGACGTGAGTGGCGCCCACCATGGCACGCACCATGTCGCCACGTCAAGACGGAGCCGAATGCCACCGGAAGACATGAGTGGCGACCACCATGGTGTAAGCATTTCGTGTTGGAACAGTTCTGTTCTAAACATAATCAAACATGAAAACATACCTTTGATTGCATCAGCACAGGCTAGCAGAGAATCCAGATGGAGTCGAAGCAATTAAGGTTTGACATGATTTTCATCTTGGTCTGGTTCCTCCTTAGGGTGCTGACTGATGATGGTGAAGATGAGAATCGAATAGGGGATTCGGTTTAGGAGAGGAGGTCGAAAGTTGATGTTATGACTAATGGGGTGTTTCTAATGTGTAACTGTCTAACCCCTTAACCTCCACATAATTCTCCTTATATAAGCACCCAGGAGGAAACCCTAATTAGTTAATAAGGGTAATATGGTCCATCAACAATTACCAACTAATTATTTAATAGGATTGTTATATATTTTGATCTATATAATGTAAATGATTATAATGGCTACAGATTAAATATTAATACGTAATATATTTAATCTTACATTCTCCCACTTAGCCGAGTAATCATTTACTATGAGTATTAGATAAGCCTGATCAGGAGTTAACACTCATTTTAGCCTTAAACAAGTACTATAGCAGAGAAATACAGCCGTTGAATCATTATGCGACTCAGGACCCCCATTAATCATACTATAGCCTTAATTTAAAACCTAATCGTCATGATCAAAATACGCATAAGCCCTTTGTTTGATTTGTAACTTTATTTGTCTTATATGCCATTATGTCGACTTGACATATTCTTAGAGACGTACAAAATCAAACTGATGAGGAAAAATTAACTAATACTTAGTCATTCATAGTACGATATGCAGTTGCGCATGGCCATTAACTAATACCCGTCTATGAGCTCTCTTAATAAGACTTATGGGTAATAGCCCTTCAGTTATAGGATCCTTAAGCATATCATGAATGTATTCGATACTAAACTTAGTTTCCTCAATTCGTTCATAAACAAATAATTAATTGCGTATCGAAACTTAATGCAGCACCTCTTGAACTGTTACTGTTCAAGGAGTCATGGTAGCTGACTTTATCACACTAAGTCTTCAAAACATTATATGGAGTTAATAAACTTATGAGTCCACTGATAAACTTCCAACAACATTTAGTGACGATATTATGTCGTTATAACTTAGGTTGTTAATATCAGTGCATTATGACTCCTCCATGAAATAGGTTTTGTCTACTGACATAAAGATATACCCGAAATTACATTTTGTCATCTTTGAATATCTCAAAGTTAGAGTAATAAACCGGTTTTAATTCTCACTTCTTCTTTAAATTATAGCCTCTCGTTTCTTTAAAGATATTATAATACTCCATTAGATGCTACACATTGATCTAGACATATCTAGTGTGTTGCAATGTGAGTAATATCTAAACGAGGATAGACTTAAACTTACATAAGGCTTCTAATTAATGAAGCATAAAGAAATAATCTCATTTATCCTATTATCCTCTAAAGGAGAGCAGTATTGTTTGTTACATATGTAAGGACCCATTTAATGTTAAACTTATGGAACGATACTATTGTCCCATTGAGTCTATCTCAGTATGTTATGATATCAATCACGTAAGAGATATCTCTGAGATTTGTTATATCAAAGTTTGTGTTAACAATGCTTTGACTTATGTAACATATACTTGTCAAAAGAATATCATCTATATAGACAAGTTTATCTTAGTTGTTCCCACTCATCTTGAGGTAGGTACATTAATCCACTTGATTCTTGATGAAAATAATTACGTTAAGATTTCATCACATTATGATGTTTGCATTAACACATACATGGATTTTATTGGCTTACAAATAAAGTGTTCTTTAACCTTAAGTTTAGAACTTTCAGGTTGTCTTATGAACATGTAAATATGTCAGCCAGTTTGTTAGGGAAAATTCTTTTAATGTTCATCTAATGTAGCTTTAAACTATTATAAGCTACTAGAACAGTGATGATCCTGAAAGAAATCTTTTGTTAGATATGTAATAAAGATTCTTTAATAATTTATCTCTTCCTGAGTACAACCTTTGACAATCAATCATGTTTCTTCGTATCTTAACGCTTATATTAGGATTTGGTTTTGTTATGAACACTCTTATGTAATTCAATCAAATCCCAAACGTTATACGAACACATAAAATCAGCTTTACTAGAAAACTATTTTATTCCATTTAAAATAATATTGATTGACACTAATGGCTTAATTTGAAGAGATAGGACCAATAAACTTTTCCAAAATCCATTTCAACTTCAATTAGGGAGGTTATGTAATCATCAAAGTTAGTAGGCTTTTAAACCTAGATGACCTCCTGAGTTGATTATTGGGTTCATTAGAAGTTTCAGTTTTATGGATTAGCTCTTGATTAGGTTGCTATCATTTTCAAGGATTCTAAGTTTATAAGAGTTGGTGCAGTATGGTGTACAAGAGGTGTAATCGGAGTTAAATTTGGAGTGAAATTTAATGACACTCTTCCCCCCGCCTCTTGTATTCCTTGCAAATCATAATAAGGACTTTGACTACTCCCACTAACCTTAGAAATCTTTAGGAACTCAGCATGCTTAGGGTCAATATGTAACGACCAACAAATTCTAATAGAGAAACAAGTTAATGACGTTAGTCGTTGTAGTTTCTCTTGTTAGGTAAGAAATCTAAGTGTGCCCACAATTAAACAACAATGAAACTTTTGTAAGAGTGGCATTAGATTTAAGGAGATAAGTTTTGATAGAACAGTGTCATAATGGAGCAGTGTCTTGTACAAGAGGTGCAAATCTAGGTAATGTAAAATTTTCACTCCCCACCTCTTGCAACTATTGCAAGTTATTATTAAGACACTTAATGCTCCCACTGATCTTTGATATCTCTAGAAATGCTACAAGAGAAGTTTCAATGAGGTACGTGACGTGGGAATCTATCACATATACGTTAGACTTTATTTGATTTCCTTAACATCCAAATGTCATAAGAAACTTAAGGACATATTTAATAGAAATCTTATTAAGTATACATATGAATAGATTTCTTCTAAGACTGTGGGCCATATGCGACAAAATTTAGATACAAGTTGATAGTCTTTTAAATGATAAATGAATTATGTCTGAATATTCCATTTGAATAAGTTCCACTAATGTCAATGAATGACTTATGATGGACCCATACTTATTCCTTAAACCAAGTAATATTTAGGGCTGTAACGTCATGATTTAAAATCACTTAGAATGAGATTAGATGAAAAAATCATCCTCATTAACCATGTCATAATTTTTCATGAAGTTCGGTTATAATGGATGAAATTTATAAGTCTCATTTTCCTTTTGTCAAGTTCTCATTTGCATGATAACAAAAGTTGTGAAAATGTAAGGTATCATCTAGTTTCATTTTAGTAATGTTTCTATCCAGATATTTAGAACAAATAAGATGAGAGTTTAAGATAAGTGTGACTTTATGTTGACTATGCAAACCTCACAACCTTCATGACATAGCCTAAGTAATGATACTGTACTCTGATTAATAATCAGAACATGTAATGTATCGAAAAGCTTTGTTAGAAGACTGCTTATTATGGTTCTTATAGCCTTAACAATTAATTTTGTCACTAACTCTCATATTAGTTATGTGTCAAGTTCTGGGAAAGAAACGTATGGAACTAGAGTCAACTAATCATGTGTTAATTGGAATATTGAAATTACCAGACTTAAATATCATTAATAAGTGACTATCTAATTAATTTACCCAACTGTTCTTTAGAATAATGGATAGTCTCGTTGCTTATGTCTAGTCTAATGACATAATTATGCAGTGAGATTTTCCCTTGAAGAACCTAAATGTTGGAATTAGCACTCGAAATTTGTCTATGGACCTTAGAACAATCCTCTTTTAAACGTTTTAAGTGGTTATAAGGTGAATAACAACTTATTTTCCAGCTTTAAACATTTATTTCTTTGTACATATGTTGCTTATCAACACACTCGTTATACTTTGGTATTTTTGAGTGTTGTAGTTGATTTATAATGCATCAAATTGTACAAGTGAAAATCTTAGTATGTAATGTACTGGAAAAAATGTACTTATTTCCATGCGTAAGCCCTTAACTTTATGGGTCATGGTTTTGTACATTATAATGTATTCACATATACCACTTAACTTTATAGTTTAGAGTTTCAAATTAAGGCATGCATCTTAGGAGTTCTAGTGATTCTTCCATAAATAAAGATTAGTCTCAGGAAAGACTTAATCTGGAATAACTTTAGTGATAGCATTTACGTTAGAGAATTCTTGATTATCATAATAGACATCATGGTCGATTTGTCCTATTCATCATGCTCTAATTTTCTTCTTTATAATCTTTATCAGAAGAGAGCAATAGGATTATCGTGTCTTAAGAAATAATCAAGGATTTAATTTAAGAGCTAATTCTAATAGAAACTTTAAATAAAGCAAACATTTTAGGTTTAAAAAATTAGAGTGGATGAGATATATATAGAAGAAAATTACAGTGAGTAAAAATATGGGTACTAAGAATAAGGTAGACGAAATGATCATAAAAACTTAATTAAGGATCATAAATCTAAGGATCATTGTGTGAAGAGATTGTGATATGTCTATTACTAACATCAAAATAATAGACTATTTAAAGTTCTACTTAAACGAAGACAAATCAGCTTTGGCCAGAGGTGTAATCATTTAAGCATGTGTGCAAAGTGTTTGTGACAAATCAGCTTTGGCCAGAATTGAAACAATCACTTTAGTTATGCACTCGTTGAGTATGCCATCTATGAATGAATTAAATCAGCTTTGGCCAGAAATTAAGACATTCATGCTCATGATGCACACACAACATAGCTTTCGTAATACTTGAATGATAAGTAGATGTATCAAGTCAGCTTTGGCCAGAAATGATATATCAAAAGCTCATTCAAGTAAAGCCATTTTGGTTTTGTAAAACATTATTTGATCCTTATTAATTAACTAAGTAATTACAAAAACCAATTATTTAATAGCAAACCACCCGTTAGCGCGGATAATGAGGTCTCGAGTTGGGTCTCGAGTCAGGTCTCGAGTCAGTATGTTTTATGAGATCTCGACTCCATAATGAGATCTCTAGTCGCAACCATAGTCTCGAGTGCCTTTAGTCGAAAACCTCAGTGGTCTCGAGTCGAGACCTTATTATCTCGAGTCGAAATCGTTGTCTCGAGTTATACACATTTGAGAACACTTATGATTTCTAGTCGAGTTCTTGTGGTCTCGAGTCGAGACCTTGGTCTCGAGTGGTTAAAAAATTATCTCGAAACTTCCTGTTAACAGCTGTGAATGTGAAGCATAACTGAAAATTCGAAATTGTTAGGGATTTTGTGATAATGTTTCCTATTTTAGTGCTGATCTGATTTTACCAAATATTTCGAAAAACATAATCTGTTTATCTAATAACAGATTTCGAAAATCTTTAGAGGACAAAATCAGATCAAAACAGGAAAAACACTTAATAATCCGAATCGTATTCCAAAACATAAAGGAAACTTCGAATTTTCTAAGAACATATTATGAACCCTAAAACCATAAAACATGATTCTGGAAACCCGAAATCTGAAAATTTAATAGTCTTATACAGATTTCGGAATATTTGTTTTACCCATATAGATTTCGAAACGAACATATGATAGATCTTTGGTCCGAAATTAGTGATTTCGGTCCAAGACCCAAAAACCATCAGTTATGTTTACGAATTTATTCAAAAAATTCTGTTTTCATGATTTCAATTCCAGAATAATGGATACGAAAACAGAACTGACTAATCAACATATGCTCTGATACCACATGTTGGAACAGTTCTGTTCTAAACATAATCAAACATGAAAACATACCTTTGATTGCATCAGCACAGGCTAGCAGAGAATCCAGATGGAGTCACAGCAATTAAGGTTTGACATGATTGTCATCTTGGTCTGGTTCCTCCTTAGGGTGCTGACTGATGATGGTGAAGATGAGAATCGAATAGGGGATTCGGTTTAGGAGAGGAGGTCGAAAGTTGATGTTATGACTAATGGGGTGTTTCTAATGTGTAACTGTCTAACCCCTTAACCTCCACATAATTCTCCTTATATAAGCACCCAGGAGGAAACCCTAATTAGTTAATAAGGGTAATATGGTCCATCAACAATTACCAACTAATTATTTAATAGGATTGTTATATATTTTGATCTATATAATGTAAATGATTATAATGGCTACAGATTAAATATTAATACGTAATATATTTAATCTTACATTTCGTCCTTGAGGACAAGGACGATTTGAAGGGGCGAGTATTGATACGGACCCTCCATGAACCGCCAAACATCCGGTCAAGTGCACGATTTGTCAAGTTCCCATGTTCCCACGTTCTTGTAGTTTAAGTCATGCATTTTCCCATGTTTACTTTATTTCCTAATTTCATGTTGCTCACGTAACAGTAGGTTACATGCACCAATGTTCTTTAAATACCTTGTTTTGCTTTGGAATGAAGATAAGAAGAAAATTGGAGAACAAATTGTTTTACATTCATTACTTTAGAGTTTTATTTGTTTTGTTTATTTTGGAGATTCGCCGATCTCGAATCCGGCTCTATCGGTGGATATCATTTTCACCCCCTTGATTGGCAAGATCTGATTACAACAATTGCGAAAATAACAATTTTGATAGCAATTATGTTTAAAACTCGTAAGATAAAAGGGAAAACAAAAAACATAATCAAAATAAGAGTTAATTACACTTTTTGTATCTGTAGTTTTGGTTAGAATAACATTTTAGTCTAAAAGTTCTTTTTAGACATTTTCAATTAACTACAGTTGTTTAACACTGTTTACTTTTCTATTATAAAGAAGGGCATTTAAGCACATTTACAAAAGGAATATATGCATTATAGTTTATTTACACAAGGAATTTATATGTGATTGATTTAGAGAATTATTTGTGTATTTTAGTGTATTTAAAATGAAAACCCACCCCACATACGAACACCATAAAAAGCCACTCCTAGCCCTTGATCAACTAGAATATACTAGATTTCTGACCCGTCCGCGCGCGTTGTGGCGCGTTAGTGACTTCTTTGCATGCGGCGCCTTTATGACTTCTTTGCACACGACGCGTACATAAATGTGTGGTGCCAAGCTGCCAACGTTGTGACTTTGTTACACGTGTTATATTGGTAATACAAACGTGGTTTATTTTGTTCCGCATGTTATGGTGTAAACATGATGTAACGATAAAACAACACAGACCATGCACCATTAAGATTTACTGCTGCTAAAACCAATAGTTAATTATCTTATAACCTGAGTTCAATTACCTGATATAACAACTCAATCAATAATTAACCATAATCACTTACTAATAGTAACTTTCAGCAACAACATTATACACACTGTCCAGTAAAACTTTGGCTTTATGATATATCAAAATCCAAGCACCTTTAATCAGTTGATGTGGTGTAGTTGTCATCAAATTTATTCACAAAGAAATTAAAATTCCTTTAGACTTTTCTTTATTGACTATATCTGCAAATTTCCTTTCTTTTTCCTCTTATCGCACTACCATTGAATTGAAACAACCACCGGTCCACCACAACACCACCGTTTCACCTAACATCACCATTCATGTTACCCCAACTCAAGTTCTCAACCCTCTACCAACATCGCTACCGCTAGTTCCTTCGGATCGAATGACACCTCTTCCTTCACGCTTCCACGCCGTGCCCATGTCATCTCTTCCTTGACCATTGAACCCTAAATCAATCTGCGGAAAGGTTTATTCAAAGAAAGAGCTATTGTGAAGGGATTTCTTGCACACAAAAGTTTCAGTCGCCCAAGAATTTGAGGAATTCTGCTCTGGATTTATACCACCACATTCAAGAAAGCACCTCAGATCCCGTATGGGTTGATACATGTTCTTCTTTCAGCTGATTAATAGATTTGACATGTTTACTAATCGAAAAATCAATAAAAGAAAAAGTACAAAAAAACACAAACATTGAAACAAATTTTTGACAATCTAGAAATAAATACCACAACCCTTTTGGTGACGTGATATACGCATGGTCGGAACAACCGACCATGCATTTTAAGGATATATTAATGGCTATGACTAAATTAGATTTTTCTAATATTATTTAATAGTTATTTTCAGAAGAAAAAGGTACATAAGGGTAAAATAGGTAGTTTAGACTTTATTATCTCTCTTCTTACACATTTACAATCACACTTTTTACGTTTTCTCACCATCACACAATTTATGCTTCAATGTCTAAGAAGCTTCCTCCTATTTATGTCCCCAATCAAATTTCTTGTCTTTCTGGGTCAAGAGCAGTGTTGCAAAAGTCGGATTCCTCGGCCGAGTACTCGGCGAGTACTCGGTCCTCGGACCTCCACCTTGGCGACTTCCTCCTAGGCGGTCTCAACTAGTCGGCCTCGGGAGTACTCGGTCCTAGTCGGCGCCTAGTGGTCCTAGTCGGCGCCTAGTCGGCCTAGTCGGAGCCTAGTCGGCCTAGTCGGCCTAGTCGGTCTAGGCGGTCAACGTGGTTTGTTGACTTTTAATCGGTCAAACTCGGTCAAAATCGGCCTACTCGGCCTTGTACTCGGACTACTCGGCCTTGTACTCAGACTAGTCGGACTTGTATTCAGAATATTTGAACTTTAAATATGTTTCATTTTAAATTATACCCAGTTGACATGAATTATGCTTATTTTAACACATAAATAATATATAACAATTAATTTTCTTTATATTTACCATGTCCGCGTACTCCCCGAGTACTCTCCGAGTACTCCGATTACTCCCAACTCCCCAGTCGGCCGACTAGGGACCGCCTAGCGACTTTTACAACACTGGTCAAGAGTGTTAAAGGTTGGGCTATTCTTGGTAAATTCCCAAAGAATCGCCGATAGTAACCTACTAAACCCAAGAACTGGCGACTCTTCAAATGCGTCTTTGGAGATTCGCAATTCTAGACCGCCTTAATCTTACTAGGGTCCACATGAATACCCATCCCATTAATCACATGACCAAGAAATTGCATTTCTCACAGCCAAGATTCACACTTGGAGAATCTAGCAAAAAACTATTTCTTCTCCCAGCAGTTTAAAATCAACTTCAAATAATCCTCCTTATTTCAATAATATATGAGGATGTTGTCTATATATACTATCACGAACTTGTCGATAGAGGGTTTGAAGACACAGTTCATCAGAACCATAAATACAGCTGGCGAGTTTGTCAACCCGAAGAGCATTATTAAGAACTCGTAATGTCCATAACACATCCTATAAGTTGTCTTTGGAATGTCCTTATCGTGGATTCTTAGTTTGTGATATCCCGATCGCATGGAACTAGTAGACATAACCAAAGGTTTTTTAACAGAAGCAGCGGGTGCCTTTTCGGGTGGAACTTTCAGTTTTATACCAGAGGGAATAGCCGGTTTTCTAGTCAAAGGAATCGACACGGAACTACCAGACATAACTAACTATTTTTTAACAGAAGTCGCGGGTGCCTTTTTGGGTGGAACTTTTAGTTTTATACCAGAGGGAATAGCCGGTTTTCTAGTCAAAGGAATCGACACGGAACTAGCAGACATAACCAACTGTTTTTAACAGAAGCAACGGGTGCCTTTTTAGGTGGAACTTTCAGTTTTATACCAAAGGGAATAGCTGATTTTCTAGTCAAAGGAATCGACACGGAATTAGCAAACATAACCAACTGTTTTTTAATAGAAGCAGCGGGTGCCTTTTTGGGTGGAACTTTCAGTTTTAGTTTTATACTAGAGGAAATAGCCAGTTTTCTAGTTAAAGGAATCGACACGGATCTAGCAGACATAACCAATTGTTTTTTAACAGAAGCAGCGGGTGCCTTTTTGAGTGGAACTTTCAGTTTTATACAAGATGAAATAGCCGGTTTTCTTGCCAATGGAATTGTTGTGCCAATGGAATCGACAACGCATTGGCAGACATTGTTGGTGCATATGTCTGTTGACTTCGTTTTATATCGAGTCTCGGTTTCGTTGCAGATCTGAACAATAATGATGACATCATTCTTGTTCAGATCTGCAACGAAACCGAGACTCGATATAAGACGAAGTCAACAGACATATGCACCAACAGTCTCCCCCTTGGATGTTGACGGAGTCTTCAGTACGAAACTTTAGTACATCAAAACTTCAGTCTTAATCAGTCTTCACGCTTTCCAAAATATTTGACGCTGAAGCATCCTTCAAACTCTCTCTTTCTCTTCAATCAACATTAACAGCTATCCTCCAGAATCTGAGTCTGGCTCTTTCACTCTTCAAACTCCCTTTTGCTAACAGACTCCCCCTTAAGTTGTTCCGGGATCGTAATCTGATATAGCATTTTCACAGGATCTGAAACGACTCCTTGCTTTCCGTAGCAACAGGATCAGAAACCTGGTCTTAAACCTGCACTAATCTCAACCACTTTTAAGATAAACAATTTTGACGTTAATAAATTCTACTTAACCTCTTGAATTCATATCATTTAAAAATTTTGATTCAAATTAATGAACCATTTATACATTTCAAAAACATTTCTCATCTCAAATAAACTTTCCCAATCCAATGTCGTTCATCATGTTTAGCACTTAGAATTTTGAAAATCAGCTTATCAACATCAGCTGTCTAAAATCTTTTTGGATTTTCAAATAAAAGCTAAACTTCTAGAAAGAACAATATTGAAATGCAATAAAGAAATATTTACAGAACATATTTTTGTGAGTTTGTGTAAGAGGATCATATCAGTTTATGTGACCAATCACTAGCACCGTTAAGCTTTAAACATTTTAAGTTCTAAACGATTCACATAGATTGACGATATTGTTGTCCACTTAAACTCAATCTAAAAACTTTCGAAATGCTTACTGATACGTTAAGGTATATTAATTTTGCACTAAGTTCTTATGGACCCCACGATCTCAGCATATCCCCTCATCATGCAATACTCTAACTCAAGTAATGCCTTTAAACTTTCATCAACTGTGATATGTGCGAAAACAACGCAGAATGTTTAAACATTAACAATTACAACCGGTGGTTTTCTTGGTGGACATTTTGGTTTTTCATCAGCCGTTAAGAACATACAATCAATCACATCATGCACTAAAGGAAAGTTAATATCAACGGGCTCTAACTTTTCTAAAATGTCACACCCCAACTTTCCACGTGTCACCGGTGGGCCCGGTGGGGAGTATCGTGACGTCATGGTTGGCAACATAATAGTCAAACAACACAATATTATTAAGCACAGCGGAAGCAATTGAAAATATAATACAACCGAATTTATTATTGTAATATCAACTGTCACAATATTCGGAAGTTTATCCACGGAAGGATCGAACATAAAATGGAAACAATAGTTCAACAGACTTTGACATCTAGAGCTTGCGAAACTTGAGTAATGATGCCTGGAGTAGCCAGCCTATTTCGTCTAGCACCTGCACTTAGCCTTTTTGGAAAATACGTCAGTTTACACTGGTAAATACAACTCAACTGACTCATTTAAAAAGAGTTTAATAAAAATTGATTTGAATGCACTTCGGCAAAACATATCTTTATAACTTGGGACAATTATTTATAAATAATCTTGTTTACAGTTTTAATCATTTGCCGTCCGTCGGGACAGATTAACTGACACGCCATAGGTATAATGCCCACAGGCTATCATCCTCTAAGTGGATTACCAGTTCCGGTATAATGCCCACAAGGATGATACCCCTAAGTGGATTACCAGTTTTTACATAATGCATCTGTCAGGTGTACGCCTACACCCCGTGCTTAGGTCATGGCCATTTCGTAAAATGATGCCAAGGATATCCGGGACATGGTCATTTAACCCCCAAGGGCCATACATCAAATAATACAGAATAAAGCGAGTTATGTAATACATTAATCACAATCCGATTTACATGTCTACATACCCGACCAAGCGGTACTTTTATAGTACCGTATCCCAAGCCCGTATAGGGAAAATAAGTTAAGAGTATTTACCTGAGCAAAGTATAAATCCAACACAGTAAATGCAAGTACTTTTACTGGGCTCCTAATCTGGAACGAAGGTTTATAATAACCTATTAGAATCCTAACGGGTCTTTAATTAAGCTTAAGCTTAGACCGGCTAGTTTCAAAGATACGGTTCGTACGCACGATTAAGCGAAGACCGGATAGAATGTGATTTAGACCTGACAAGTTCAGAGACTTGCTCAATATGGGTTTATTATTCACGTTCTGGATTTTGAGATAAAACCGATAAGGTTTGACTCGTTTCGGCTAATTTATGTAAACTTGTTACATAAACCGAACCGAACACGTAATAAGCGTGACGGGTATTCATTAGAGCCATCTACAGGTTTCCTAAGTTAATTATGCCTCAAATATGTTGTGACATCAGTAAGATGTCTTTCATTATGCCCGGAACGTATTTAAACACAAACTAGGCCCCGTAGGGGTAGTTTGGTCATTTAAAAGGTTATAAAAGAGTTTAAGTATTCATCTGAGTTACGGGTCTGATGTAATCAGTAAAAATACTAAATTTTATGAGTTATAACAGTAGGGTAAAGTATATATGTGAAATATATCATTTTTAACCAAACTATGCCCCGTAGGGGTATTTTGGTAATTTCACATAAGCCGAAAAGCTCAAAGACGAAGTCTGATTTTATCAACCTTTGCTTACTGTTAAAATATAATAATTTTCCTCATATATCAGTAGGTATCAACCCGGGTATATCCAATATGATTTTTAAGACATACTATGCGTTAAAAACGCTAATTATGGCGATTAAAGGCCATTTCCGGGTTCGATACTTAAATCTGATATTTTTATATTTCCAGAGGGCTTAAAATAATTTATTTAACATATGATATCAGTAGCAAAAGGTTTGGAGTCGTTTAGATAAGTAAAACTCATTTTATGGCCCATTAGGGCAAAACCGACAATTACCGGATTAAGCCTACGACTACTAGTTATGCTCAGCATAAAATTAATTAAAAATCTTTAAAAATCCCAAAATATTATATTACATCAGTGGGTGTTAAGTTTGATACCACAAAGTATGTTTAAGTAGGCTATACGCTAATTGCGCCATTTTATTAACATAAAGCATTCATTTAGCGATAATGAGCATAACTCTTAATCTACAAGTCAAACTGATATCAAACTTTGCATACAAGTTTATATATCAGTAACTAAGGTTTCTACACTTTTACATTTTCAAAAATCACGTTTTAAGGTAATAAAGGCATAATGGTCAACATATGAGCAATTAACGGAATCATGCGTATTAATCGGATAACTAATGAACCAAGGTGTATAATCACAGAGGGTTATACTAGCATGTAACCTGGTCCAAATGAAGCTCTAAGGTATTTCTAAAACATACCTAAACGGGTCAGAATTGAAGTCAAAACAAAAGTCAAAGCTTTGCGACTTTCGGTTCCGAACCGGGTCTAAACAGGAAATAGTCGGGTCGAACATGTTTGGACATGTTCTTATACCTATTACTAAGTTATAACAATGATCAAACAGGTTATATATGTTCTAGATAGCTAATTATGCATAAATGACCTTTTAAGCATTATGTTGACTTTTTTAATTAAAGGTTTGACCCGACATTTGACCTGGTTAGGATGGTGATCAGGGGAAACCCTTTTGGGGTTTTATTACCCTCATAAATACCAACCTATAACTACTTTTAATTCGAGATATGACTGAGCCATTAGTGACTAATCTCGAAGTCAAACCGTAATTACGACGGTTTGACTTTTAGCTAATTAACCTAGCTAAACTCAATTAGAGAAGGACAAGAATACTTACTGAAGTCCTATGCACGAGATATGATCACTAGGAAGCAAGCTTGAGCTCCAGAATGATCCCACAATGCAGGAGAATGTTGTGAGGAATGTTTGTAACATGAAGGCCTTTTATACAAGTTGTAAACACCATAACATGTTGACAACAAAGTCTATGATCAACCACAACCTTCCAACACTTGTTACTAGTGCCTAGGGAAGTCTAAGGGTCGTCCACTTGTGAGAAAAACCGGCCAAATGGGTCACAATTGCACAAATCAGGCTGCTGCCTGTTTTCAGGTTGCTAGGCACCCCCTGCGCATCGTAGGGCCTTTTTGGCTACGGTGCGCAGGCCATCACCAGGGGCTGATTTGTTGTTCTTTCATGCACTTGAAAGGGCAAGTGATGTGCAATCGATTTAGGGCCATGTTTTATCAATAAGGGGCCTCTAAAAATGTGCTTGAACAGTTCTAAACCCTACCATTATGTATTGTTTCATTTGAATACATAAACAAGACCCGAAACAAAGGGTTACCGTGCTTTTTCTTCGTAGGAGTCCACCATATCAATTCATGAATCATTCAATGTTATAATTCACTGAACTTGAACATATACTAAATGTTTTTAATATGTTTGAGTCTTGGGATTTTTCTACGAGGTCGTTCAGAGGTGCAAAAGTTAACATGGCGACACTTTTAAATCCTGTCAAACATTTTTATCAAATCCGGGTTTACAACGCGTTTTGTCTTACATGACACGTGTCGTTTTATTATTGAACCCGAAATTTTCGAGGTGTTACATCCTCACCCCCTTAAAATAAATCTCGACCCGAGATTTACTGAAACAAGGAAGTATTCTCTGCCTAATAATGGAAATCTTACAGATGATTAGAAATTTGTATGATCTTGTTTGTTGTTTACAATGCAACTTTCAGATCCTGAATATTGGACTTACCAATCTATTGTTCTAACAACAGATGTTTAACATTCCATCTTTACAAGGTCTCCAAGGAGCAGCCTTGACGCCTTTATCCTAACTATTATAGAATAGCTTATCTTAAGGTGAGATGGTTATTCTTAATCGTTGTTAAAATAGGGTTGCGGTAATTAGTGCATAAGCAAAATGAACCGTCTTCCTTATCTAACAACTTCAAACTCTCAGAATATCGAGTTAGGCTATATGAATCTCCTATCTTAAAATTTACTTAATCAGGTTTTCGGTTCTCCCAATTATGGTACTATCCGTCTTGGAGATTTCATAATAATACAGCCTTAATGGGATATAAATCTTAATTCTACATGCCTCCCTGGGGTAAGCAGGGTAATCTTAGGAGAAGATAATCGAGGTACAAGGAGGTTACAGAGATTCCATATCTCAGGCTCCAGTTCACTCAACAACGCTTGTGTCTAATAAGTGACACATTTATGTTATGAGTCCACATATTTCTTTACCAGGGAATATGTATTTGGACAATTCTATTCTGGATATCTTCTTTGAATACCATTAGTTGACTTTAGTACCATATGATCATTGAGATATCTTTGTGGTTCCATGTATTAAACCTCCATGCTGATCAGACATGGAAATAATCTATGGGACACACTAGGATACACCAATCCTCATATGACGCTTTTATCAAACATAGTTTGGCATTCGCAGGCGATATCAAAACAATGAGAAAATAATTAAAATAACATATGTTGTTGTACTCTATGCAAAGAAAGAGTGGTCTAAGATTTTCGGAAGGATTCCTTGCCGATACTATAAGAATTGGTTACTATGGTTTCCTTGGTAAGTTATACCTTGTGGATGATAAATTTTTTTTTTTTTTTTGCTAAGTTTATGGTTCATGAAGATTTATTATTGCCTGTATTAAAAACAGGACACTTAGTAGAAATTATCATTGATAAATGATAAGGAAGTTTATTGTACAAGTGCTTATATCTAATAAATAATGGAAGTTTCACAAACTAGGCACCTAGCTCAGTTGGCTAGGCGCGCGAAAGGGTGCGGCCGGCCTAGACCCAGGTTCGATTCCGGGGACGGCCAGTTCCACCATTTTTTTTTGTTTAATATTAATTACTCGTACGGATACGTGTAATTATGAGAGTTGTCTCATAAGGAGTCTTGATAGTTAATTGCTTCTTATTACTCACAATATGGGCTTGATTTTTAAGGCAACCAATCGATTTTTATCACTATTTTGAGTCCTTATGTATGCAACCAAAAGTTTGCTATAAGGGTATTAGAAAAGAGTGATTTCTAATAGATATTAAATATCAATATAGGATTTGATGGAGCATTTTCTAAAGTAACATCGGTCACTTTCTACCGTGCATTAAATGACCGGAGTCTTAATCAGGTGGAGACAACAGTTCTCAACCTTTATCATTCATAATATATTTATATGTGCCAGTATCAAATAAGTTTCTGCATAAACTGCTTGATAAGGAAAGGTACATATTATACTATTATTATTATTCTGCCCCATCTCTTGGGCGTTCATTCTGACAACTCGTGCGTTTGTTCTCTTGGCCTACTCGGGCTTCTTCGCGTACTTAGGGCAGTTGGTCTTTATGTGCCCCTTCTCGTTGCAGTTGTAGCATGTAGCATCTTTAATTTTCCCACAATCAACAGTCTTGTGCTCCCTAGACTTGCATATCCCACATGCAGGTGGTCCTGATTTAGAATTGGACTCCATTCTGCATTTTCCAAAGTGGCGTCTTTGGCAAGTCGAGCACCTTGGATTTTCCTCTGTCCGCTGACCATTCTTTCCAGCCCCAGACCTCTCAGAGTCAGTGTTTCCCTTGTGTTTCTTCTCTGATCCTCGTGAGTTATCATCCTCACGCTTCTTCTTACTTTCTTCAGATTTCTTTAGCGACCTTAGCCTGACCGCATCTAAAGTAAGGGACAGAGAGAGATCAGCTGCTGACCTAAATGTAGCAGGTCTTGAAGCCTTAACACTGGCTTTGATTTCTGGGGCTAAACCCCCAATGAAGCGTGCAATTCGCTTGGGCTCTGGTGTTACAAGGTAGGGGACCAGTCTGGACAGGGTATTAAAACTGGTGAGATAAGCTTGACAATCTAAGTTTGTCATCACCAAAGATAAGAAATCTGACTCGATCCCCTCAACCTCGTGTTGAGGGCAGTAATTCTCCTTAATGAGAATAACAAACTGTTCCCATGACATGCTGTAGAGCGGAATCTTCCCAGCAGCTTGAATGAGAGACTTCCACCATGCCAGTGCCTCTCCTTTGAACGATTGGGATACGTACTTCATGACATCCCTTTCAGCGCAACCGCTGATATCGACAACTGTGTCCATTTCATCCAACCAAATCATACAATCAACCGCCCTTTTTTCTCCAGTAAAATCTCGGGGCTTGCAGGAAACAAAGTACTTATATTTACAGGATTTGGTATGTGGTTCATTATCGAACTCTATCTTCTTGGATGGAACACTGTGTGGAATAGATGATTGTCGATCATCATCTTTCTTTAACTCGTCTTTCTTTGGAGGTGGCTTGCTATGAGCCTCAGAATGAGTCTTAGGGACAGACTTAGAGTGGGGTACAGATGAGGCTTTACTATTGGTCCCACTATACTCCCTGAACTGTTCCTCCACAGCTTTAGATACAGCTGTATTAATCATTGAACTTAGTTCTCCCTTGGTTATATTTATCCTATCGTCATCATCGCGGTTATCCAAAGGATGACTGTTCCCTTCCTCCGACCCAGCCATGTAGTTTTAATTGCTACATAAAAATTAAACAAGGACAAGGTTTTTACGGAAGTTTAAACAGTTTTATCTTTTTGAACGATTTATTAACCATGTTTTAATACACATATTGGTTAATTTGATAAATATATAATTATTCAGGATATTTATTATACTCCTAAATTATAAGTTAATAATAGCACAAAAGGCCTAGTCACTTAGACAAGTTTAATTTATAGGCCTTGATTTTATAGAATCGAGGCTTCAAGGTTTGAATCAAAGTTCATTACCTTTTCTTGACAGGGAGTTGTAGGCTACCACTGTCTTTAGTCCCAGAGGACGTTAGTTATAGCCCGTGGGCACTTCATCCATAAGGGATGATTATATAAATAAGGAAATTTAGTATATCCCAAAATGACTTATGTGATTTTATCATATCACATTTTGTCGAGCATGTTAATATGCTTTCATATGTTTAATAAGGATTTGAATCTCTTGAATAGGTTCTACCATCTTGGCCTTGTATGCCGTGACATTTAGGCTAGGTTTTACCTTTAAGATTCTTTTTAATAATTAACGCAGAGCAATCCTAAATTGAACTGTTAACAAGGATCTGAATCTAATTATGGAACTACCATCTTGGCCCTGTCTTAATGTGACACATGGCTAGGTTTTGTCCTTTTTAAATTTTGCCATTTTATTATAATGGTAGATCTTATAATATAGGAATGATACTTTAAATATAATCGTTCCTTTAAAATTTAACAAGTATATGGTTGCCCTAAACGGGACTTCTATAGCAATTGACTTGCCCATGCAAGGGCTAATCAGAAAAATAACAAAGGAACCAAATAAGGTAAAATGAAACAAATTTGGATTTTTCCTATGTTCTTGTCTAGACTCAAGAATGTGCAATTGTGTAACTGAGATTAAACACAAAAGACTAGTGTTTAATTCACTCAGTGTTGGCTCTGATACCAACCTGTCACACCCCGACTTTCCACGTGTCACCGGTGGGCCCGGTGGGGAGTATCGTGACGTCATGGTTGGCAACATAATAGTCAAACAACACAATATTATTAAGCACAGCGGAAGCAATTGAAAATATAATACAACCGAATTTATTATTGTAATATCAACTGTCACAATATTCGGAAGTTTATCCACGGAAGGATCGAACATAAAATGGAAACAATAGTTCAACAGACTTTGACATCTAGAGCTTGCGAAACTTGAGTAATGATGCCTGGAGTAGCCAGCCTATTTCGTCTAGCACCTGCACTTAGCCTTTTTGGAAAATACGTCAGTTTACACTGGTAAATACAACTCAACTGACTCATTTAAAAAGAGTTTAATAAAAATTGATTTGAATGCACTTCGGCAAAACATATCTTTATAACTTGGGACAATTATTTATAAATAATCTTGTTTACAGTTTTAATCATTTGCCGTCCGTCGGGACAGATTAACTGACACGCCATAGGTATAATGCCCACAGGCTATCATCCTCTAAGTGGATTACCAGTTCCGGTATAATGCCCACAAGGATGATACCCCTAAGTGGATTACCAGTTTTTACATAATGCATCTGTCAGGTGTACGCCTACACCCCGTGCTTAGGTCATGGCCATTTCGTAAAATGATGCCAAGGATATCCGGGACATGGTCATTTAACCCCCAAGGGCCATACATCAAATAATACAGAATAAAGCGAGTTATGTAATACATTAATCACAATCCGATTTACATGTCTACATACCCGACCAAGCGGTACTTTTTATAGTACCGTATCCCAAGCCCGTATAGGGAAAATAAGTTAAGAGTATTTACCTGAGCAAAGTATAAATCCAACACAGTAAATGCAAGTACTTTTACTGGGCTCCTAATCTGGAACGAAGGTTTATAATAACCTATTAGAATCCTAACGGGTCTTTAATTAAGCTTAAGCTTAGACCGGCTAGTTTCAAAGATACGGTTCGTACGCACGATTAAGCGAAGACCGGATAGAATGTGATTTAGACCCGACAAGTTCAGAGACTTGCTCAATATGGGTTTATTATTCACATTCTGGATTTTGAGATAAAACCGATAAGGTTTGACCCGTTTCGGCTAATTTATGTAAACTTGTTACATAAACCGAACCGATACCGTAATAAGCGTGACGGGTATTCATTAGAGCCATCTACAGGTTTCCTAAGTTAATTATGCCTCAAATATGTTGTGACATCAGTAGGATGTCTTTCATTATGCCCGGAACGTATTTAAACACAAACTAGGCCCCGTAGGGGTAGTTTGGTCATTTAAAAGGTTATAAAAGAGTTTAAGTATTCATCTGAGTTACGGGTCTGATGTAATCAGTAAAAATACTAAATTTTATGAGTTATAACAGTAGGGTAAAGTATATATGTGAAATATATCATTTTTAACCAAACTATGCCCCGTAGGGGTATTTTGGTAATTTCACATAAGCCGAAAAGCTCAAAGACGAAGTCTGAGTTTATCAACCTTTGCTTACTGTTAAAATATCATAATTTTCCTCATATATCAGTAGGTATCAACCCGGGTATATCCAATATGATTTTTAAGACATACTATGCGTTAAAAACGCTAATTATGGCGATTAAAGGCCATTTCCGGGTTCGATACTTAAATCTGATATTTTTATATTTCCAGAGGGCTTAAAATAATTTATTTAACATATGAGATCAGTAGCAAAAGGTTTGGAGTCGTTTAGATAAGTAAAACTCATTTTATGGCCTGTAAGGGCAAAACCGACAATTACCGGATTAAGCCTACGACTACTAGTTATGCTCAGCATAAAATTAATTAAAAATATTTAAAAATCCCAAAATATTATATTACATCAGTGGGTATTAAGTTTGATACCACAAAGTATGTTTAAGTAGGCTATACGCTAATTGCGCCATTTTATTAACACAAAGCATTCATTTAGCGATAATGAGCATAACTCTTAATCTACAAGTCAAACTGATATCAAACTTTGCATACAAGTTTATATATCAGTAACTAAGGTTTCTACACTTTTACATTTTCATAAATCACGTTTTAAGGTAATAAAGGCATAATGGTCAACATATGAGCACTTAACGGAATCATGCGTATTAATCGGATAACTAATGAACCGAGGTGTATAATCACAGAGGGTTATACTAGCATGTAACCTGGTCCAAATGAAGCTCTAAGGTATTTCTAAAACATACCTAAACGGGTCAGAATTGAAGTCAAAGCAAAAGTCAAAGCTTTGCGACTTTCGGTTCCGAACCGGGTCTAAACAGGAAATAGTCGGGTCGAACATGTTTGGACATGTTCTTATACCTATTACTAAGTTATAACAATGATCAAACAGGTTATATATGTTCTAGATAGCTAATTATGCATAAATGACCTTTTAAGCATTATGTTGACTTTTTTAATTAAAGGTTTGACCCGACATTTGACCTGGTTAGGATGATGATCAGGGGAAACCCTTTTGGGGTTTTATTACCCTCATAAATACCAACCTATAACTACTTTTAATTTGAGATATGACTGAGCCATTAGTGACTAATCTCGAAGTCAAACCGTAATTACGACGGTTTGACTTTTAGCTAATTAACCTAGCTAAACTCAATTAGAGAAGGACAAGAATACTTACTGAAGTCCTATGCACGAGATATGATCACTAGGAAGCAAGCTTGAGCTCCAGAATGATCCCACAATGCAGGAGAATGTTGTGAGGAATGTTTGTAACATGAAGGCCTTTTATACAAGTTGTAAACACCATAACATGTTGACAACAAAGTCTATGATCAACCACAACCTTCCAACACTTGTTACTAGTGCCTAGGGAAGTCTAAGGGTCGTCCACTTGTGAGAAAAACCGGCCAAATGGGTCACAATTGCACAAAACAGGCTGCTGCCTGTTTTCAGGTTGCTGGGCACCCCCTGCGCATCGTAGGGCCTTTTTGGCTACGGTGCGCAGGCCATCACCAGGGGCTGATTTGTTGTTCTTTCATGCACTTGAAAGGGCAAGTGATGTGCAATCGATTTAGGGCCATGTTTTATCAATAAGGGGCCTCTAAAAATGTGCTTAAACAGTTCTAAACCCTACCATTATGTATTGTTTCATTTGAATACATAAACAAGACCCGAAACAAAGGGTTACCGTGCTTTTTCTTCGTAGGAGTCCACCATATCAATTCATGAATCATTCAATGTTATAATTCACTGAACTTGAACATATACTAAATGTTTTTAATATGTTTGAGTCTTGGGATTTTTCTACGAGGTCGTTCAGAGGTGCAAAAGTTAACATGGCGACACTTTTAAATCCTGTCAAACATTTTTATCAAATCCGGGTTTACAACGCGTTTTGTCTTACATGACACATGTCGTTTTATTATTGAACCCGAAATTTTCGAGGTGTTACATAAAAGGGAGAGAAAATGGGAATACGAGAATTGTAATCAGCTCTGTAACTACGTACAGGAGTCATCTCCTCCCTAATAAACTTACCATCAGATTCACTTGTGTTTTGCGGCCAACTCATTATACGAGCCATGAAAGCCTACAATGTGGTTGAAGAAAACGAATGAGATGCATTGACCTTCACATGATAAATTTAATCTCAAAAAATAAATATTTATTCCAAATAGTTATAAAATTAAATTAAAATGACAATACATGACAACTAAAATAAAATTATAATAACAAACATACCTTGAACATGATGATAGCCCAAGCAATAGTTGTAATGACATGATATAGTCTTGATACAGTAACCATCTCTAGGGCCTGTTTGAATTCATAAAAACGAGTTAAATTCTACAAACACAACTAGAATTCCTCAAGAAGTGGAATTAACCTAACCGGTTTCAGATACCCTAATTAGAGAAGGGACTTACAGTCGAATTGTGATGTTTCTCGGTGGAAAGACCTTCGAACCTGCCATGATCAAACAATAAAATAACGGTAGAAAAGAGCAAAAAAGATGTGACATTGCGGTGATTGCGATTCCGATGATGAAGATTGAGTGCGGTGATTGCGATTACGAAGAAGATTGATTGCGATTTACGATTATGAAATTGAGCGTGATGATTGTGTTTTAAGTGGTATTAACGTAATCAAACTACCCTTTAATATTTATTATATTAATTTTGAGTAAAGTGCCATTTTAGTCCCTGAGGTTTGGGTTGTTTTGCCAGTATAGTCCAAAGGTTTCATTTTTAATCTGTGGGTCCAAAAAGGTTTCACCAGTCCCATTTTGGTCCAACTGACTAAACCTCATCCATATGTGTTAAGTCAGCCAAGTGAAACTTTGTGATTTCCATTTTATTTTATTTTATTTAAGGTTTTTATTAAACCTACCATATTTAAAAATAAAAAGAATTCATAATATATATATATATATATGGTTCATGCGAGAACCACCTTTATTGTGAGAACCGCGAGAACCAATGTGAACACAACAAAATAAACCCACTACACCACCAAAAACCTAAAAAAAAAACTAACCCCCCCCCCCCCACCAAAAAAATAATAATAATAATAAACCCTCCCCCCCAAGCTAAATGCTAAAAACTAAACCCCTAAAAAACCTAAAATAAACCTAACCCCCACTCCCCAAAAACCTAAACCCCCCACCCAAGCCAAATGCTAAAAACTAAACCATAAAGCTAAATCACAAAAAACCTAAAAAAATCTTAAAAAATCTAAAAAGACACTTTTTTTAATAATTTTGTAATAAACATCGCTACTTTTAGTCTCAAAAAAAAAATTAAAATTTTTTAATAATCGAAAAGTAGCGATTTTCATTAAAAAATATTTAAAAAAAAAATTGTGTGTTTTTAGATTTCTTAGGTATTTTTGGTTGTGTTCACATTGGTTCTCGCGGTTCTCGCAATAAAGAGTGTTTTTTAACGGATCCTTCTCCTATATATATAACTCTTACCCCTATATCTCTACCACTATCTCTTTCCCTCTACCGCTACTACTACTAGCCACAACCGCCCACCACAACCAGCCACCACCGCTCTCCACTATCAAAACCCCAACCCTTAACAAACCGAACTTGACACACCCCAACCGACGACGGAAACATCGGAGTGAGACGAAATAGATTGCACAAGACATCATAACACTAATACTTGCGACAAGTATTTAAATAATGGATTTATTTCATTACTAAAGAGACAATTACAAAGATTGAAATCAAATACAACAACTTGAAAATACAAGAATTGCAATACAATAAGAATACAAAATTTTAAATGTGTAGCTAGGCATCCAACTATGTTCCATGCATCATCAACATCATCTCAAAACCTACAACATATTTTAAAAAGCATAGTTTAATACAACGTATTGGCGAGTACACTAGTTTTAGACTCGTGACATATGTATAAAAAGTATTTTGAATCCAACATAGCAATTTGGTATACAAGGTCAAACTATCATGCATAACTAAAAGTCAAACCCAAGTGTCCACAAGAATTTAGCATCCCTCGATATAGCAATATCGAGACTGCAAAGAATAAATAATAACATCCCTCGATATAGCAATATCGAGACCATAAAGAATAAATAATAGCATCCCTCGATATAGCAATATCGAGACCGTAATGAATGCTACTCCTATAGCGCTATAATTGTTAAGGCGGGTTAATAAGTAGTCTGAATTCTAGCATGAACCTAAGCATAACAAAACATGTATAACGGATTGAGTGAATAAATCATATTTGTGTGAATCGTGCATTTTAACAAGTAAAACATGTTGCACCCAAAGTGTGTTTAAAGCAAAAGGGGTCAAGTGTACTCATAGTTTTGCAAAGTTTCCTTTGGTGATTCCGTTAAGAGTTGGAGGTTGGAGCTTCAAAGCTTCCTTTAAAACACTTAGTGTTTTCTTTAAGAACTCTTAGAGTTCTCTTCCTTGCTTGGGAGATTTGAGAGAAGTAGAGAGGTTGAGAGAAGAATGGTTGGAACACTTGGTGTCCTTTTAGAATTCTTAGAATTCTTGATTTAAAGAGATTGAGAGAATTAGAGAGATGGAAAGAAGAATGGTGTGAAGAAAATAGTAGAAGGAGGTTGGTATTTATAGGCAGAGAAGGTAGAAAAGGGTGAAATATGATTGGTTAAAAAAGGTGGAAGATGATTGAAAAGATGATTGGTGGAGAAAGAAGGTGGAAAGGGTGAAATATGATTGGTTAAAGAAGGTGGAAGATGATTAATGAGGTGGAAAGATGATTGGTATATTTCTTGGTCTTTCTTGAGTATACATTATGTAATTGAGTATATAAAAAGTATAAAAGTATAATTCAAGTATTGAGGATGTGCGTATAAGTATTTATACGTATAATTGTGTCGGTTTGCGTATAAATACGTATTTAAATGATCGGTTGTGTGAATAAATAATATTTTTAAAATATGAATTTTATTATGATTAATGCCCCGAATTGTGAGATTGAAATTAAAATACGAATGTAAGGTTTCTAAAATTAGAATACGAATACGAACATTTTTGAAATAGAAATACGAAGATACGAGGCGTTACAGAACTGAACCCTATTAAGACACAATTTAGCAAATTATTGGAACACCAAACCAAATAACAAAGCTAAAACAATGAGGCTTATTGATCTATTTGTATTCCTTAATGAAAGATACAAATCTCACCTGCACCCGCACCATCACCGAGCATCACATAAACCAAAACCGTCCACCATTAAACACCATAACCACTATCACCTATGTTCACCACCAGTACAACCCATCACCGCCCCGTATTTCAAACCACTGCCACCCCTACCACCGTACACCACCAAATCCGCTACCACCTCGAAACACTCCCACCAGAAACCATAATCTATACATCGAACCCCATGTTAACACCATCTATCAACATTCACTAAAATCACCATCATCACTGTACCGCCGCTGCAACACCGTTCACACAACCACTTCGTCCTAACATAACCCATCATCACCACATAAACGCCTACTCGGTAGGTATCAGAATCTTCTTAGGCAGCGACGGTTATTGTTTATTCTTCAGTTTGGTCCGTCACTGTTTGGCGGAATGAAAAGGGGATGGTGGTGGGGGTTTGGATAGTGGCGGTTTCAGTAATAGTGTTGCAGCGGTGGTGGTTTACGCGATGATGGCAGTAGTGGTTGGTGGTTGTAGTGGTGGTGGAGACTTGAGAGAGAGAAGGATGATTGTGACGGGTTGGTGTGAATTTTTTATTTGTATAAAAAACATAAGTATTTTCATTCTAATCCAAAACCTGAAGTTAGTTACACAAGTAGTCCCTTAAATAAGGTTGGTTTAATAAATGCTTTAAATAAAATAAAAAAGAAATGACAAAATTGCCCTTAACAAACAGAGGTTTATTGATGGGGTTAAGTCAGTTGGACCAAAATGGCAATGGTGAAACCTTTTTGCACCCACAGGTGAAAAATAAAACCTTTGGACTATACTGGCAAAATAGTCCAAACTACAGGGACTAAAATGACACTTTACTCATTAAATTTAAACCTAGACTAAATTAAAATAAAAAATATAAAATTTAAACCTAGACTAAAATAAAACAATACAATACAAGAGTAGTACTTATGCAAAATGTCAAGAGTTCTTTATCTTTAAAACTAACAGAAATCATATTTAATGTTTACAAATTTTAACTCTTACGTTATTTAATTAATTTTTATCACTAATATATATATAGAGTTAGGATCTGTAAAAAAGACTAAAAGTGTGAGAAGAGTAAGAAAAAATCTACACCGTTAGATCTTTGATCTAATGGTTGAGATTAATAGGGACCAAATTGTAAAATTTGGTTTATTTTTTTGGACTGAATTGAAAATTCTAGGGGTAATAAAGTCTTTATATCCATTCAAAAATAGAAACTGTAAATCAAAATCCCTACAATATCTCTCTCTCTCTCTTCCATCTACGATCAAAGATCTCTCTCTCATCATCATCATCATCTAACATCGTTATAACCATTCACACCGGCTCTGCCGACTTCGCCGGCCGGAGTCCGGTTGGGTTTCTTTAAAGAGATAGAACGAGGGTGAGAGAACGAAGGGGTTGGGGTGTCTTTGCTGGAGAAACCGTCGTCGACAGCCTCCGGAAAAGCGGCGCCGGTGGCCAGAGAATAGAGAGAGGGAACCGAGATAGTGGGGGTGAGAGGAGGTGTGCGTGTGACGGAATCCATGTCGAGCGGCGAGTGGCAGCGGCGAGCGGCAGTGGTGGTGCGGATCGGCAATGGTGGTGCGGCAGTGGTGGTGCCGGAAGTGGAGAAGATGATACAGAGGTGTTATATTCTTTACTGAATAGTGTTTTTTTTTCTGAATGGTGTTATTTTCTTTTCATTAATGGTGTTTTTTTCTTTTCAGTAATGGTGTTTATTTTATTTTCTGAATGGTGTTATTTTTTTCTGAATGGTGTTACTTTGTTTACTGAATGCTGTTATTTTTTGTTTACTTAATGATGTTATATTGTTTACTGAATGGTGTTATTTTTTGTTTACTGAATGGTGTTATATTATTTATTGAATGGTGTTATTTTTTGTTTACTGAATGGTGTTATATCTTGTACAGAATGGTGTTATTTTGTGTACTGAATGGTGTTATATTTTGTTTACTGAATGGTGTTATATTATTTTGTAAAAACACCATGAATTGAACTCTGAATTTATTTAAAACACCATGTCATGAACATGCTCTGATTATGGACGGTTATAAGTCCTTAAATCAGGGATTTTCTCTCTCCAAATCCTTAAATCAAGGATTACCATATTTGAATTTGTTAATGCAATTACAATTATACCCTTTTCAATTAATTTAGATCTAATGGTTGAGATTCTTTCTTACGTTTCTCACACTTTTGGTCTTTTTTACAATAACTCCACCCTATATATATATATATATAGAGCTCCTTTATATCTAATCTAATACTAAGAAAAGAGTCCCCTCAATGTCACATGGCATTCTCTTATAATAAAGGGTAAATTACAGTTTTCGTCCTTTATGTTTGTACCGGGTTGCAACGGATAGCCCTTAACACCAATAATTACAGTCACAATCCTTTATTTGCAAAACCCGTTACACTCTACGTCCTTTAGTACTAATCAGATTAATATTTTCAGTTAAGTTTATTTACTTAAGGGTATTTTGGTCAATTCATGTTTTTATTGAAATGTTTTATAAATAAAACCAAAAAATTACATATACACTTCAGCTTCCTCAATTTCCTAACCCTAAAACCCTAACAACCACATCTTGCCACCACCATCACATCCTTCCGCCACCACTCCGACCACCGTTCACCAGTCGGGCCTCCACCATGTCGCACCCACGCCACCACCATCATAAACCAGCTAATCTATTACTTCATCACAGGAAATCAACAAACTAAAAGGGCATTTAGACTTCTCGTTTGCATCCGCCTTCCATCCAGACAAACATATTACAGCAACCGGGAACCAAGACAACATGCAAATTAGGGGATATAAGAAAGCCATCGAACTCCTTAGTCATACTCAAGGGCCAAATGGGTGCGATTCGAGCCATACGGTTCAGCTCAGATGGTCAATACATGGCGAACCTGCGGATTTTGTTCACATATTCAACTCACAAACATGTTAGAATCGGGCCAGGAAATTGCTTTGTTTGGAGAAATAGGTGGGATTTCGTTTAGCCCTGATATTGAAGCGTTGTTTTTTAGGATATCGGATCGGACTTATGGTAGTGTGTTGGAGTTAATCGAAGACACCATAACAAATACTTGGAGTTGTTGTTTTAGTCTACCTAACCGGGTCGGGCCACCATAGCTGATACTTGGACGGTGGCCGGAGTGGTGGCGGCAGGATGTGATGGTGGTGGCGGCAAAATGAGGTGGTGGTGGCAAGATGTGGTTGTTAGGGTTTTAGGGTTAGGAAATTGCGGAAGATGAAGTGTATATGCATTTTTTTTGTTTTATTTATGAAACATATAAATAAAAACATGAATTGACCAAAATACCCTTAAGTGAATAAACTTAACTTAAAATTTTAATCTGGTTAGTAATAAAGGACGTAGAATGTAACGGGTTTTGAAAATAAAGGATTGTGACTGTAATTATTGAAGTTAAATGTTATCCGTTGCAATCCGGTACAAACATAAATTCACCAAAATGCCATTTAGCAATTTATCATGTTAACTCAACCATAATAAATAATAAATAAATTAATAAAAAGACTATTAAATGATTATATATATATATATATATATATATTAAAGTAATCTTATATTCATAAATATATCTCTTCAATATTCTTAATTTTTAATAATTAATAATTGTTATCTACTAATAAAAACATACTTATCAAAAGAAGATGTAGGATCGGTTTTTGACTCCCGAATGATTGCGTATCGACACGTGTGACGTGCGGAATCCGTACACGTGCGTGGACCAAACACGATAACGTACTCAATCTGTGATTCTATAGAAATATATCAAATCATACAAGAACCTCGAATCACCTTTTGCCCTTCTCTCTCTACTTTCTCTCTCTAACCTTGAAGCTCTCCAAATCACCAAATGCGCAAAAGTTGGCAAAAGTTCTAAAACTAAGACATTACTCTCCTATTTTTAGGCCAAGGGGTTTAATGAGAATTCTCACTATTTACAATATTGGCACCTTGCCTTTTCTCTAAATATAACACTATAATGTCTTGTTTTCTTCAGTTTCAGCTACAAATTGTATTGACGGAGGCGATAGATATAAATGCACCAACATACTCCCCCTTGGATATTGCCGCAGTCAATCTCGTAGCGTCTTGTCTTTCTCTCTCTCTGAGTCTTCTTGATGCTTTATCACATTTTCAGCAACACAGACTCCCTCTTGCTAGAACATAATCCCCGTGGATCTGTCTTTAGCTTCAGCTTCCTCTTTCGGTAGACTCTTCCTTCAGGCTCCCCCTTTCGATAAGCTTCCGTGCTTTTGGGATCGACACCTGGCTTTCCGGTTACAAGCTCCCCTTTGCGTCGAGCTCGTCTTCAGACTCCCCCTTAGACTCGGCTATCAGGATCCTAATCTGGAACTTTCATCTGCAAATCTCAAACATTTGTAAGTGAAAACATTTTGAACATCTAGGATTGAAAAACCTGGCTCTCTCAGCATAAGCTAAAACATTTCATCAGTGAAAGCTTTTTCGATTGTCTAGGAATCGTGTCCTGGCTCTTTTTTTAAAAACTTTTAATCAAGAACCTGGCTCTTAAAATATAATAATATGAATATATACAGGATTACTTGATTCTCTCCCTCTATCAACAATCTTCATAGATTTGGCAGTTTAAGCAACCAAGATCGAAACCTAGCTCTTTACAGCATATTTCAACAATTTAATAATCCAAAACCTTCACGATTTATCATCCAAGTCCAAATTAATGACCTTGGAGATTTAACAAACTGTTTTTGATTTTTGAATTTAAAAATACAAGTTTCAACTTAATGAACTTGTTTTATTTTCAGAAACACGTTCAGCATACTTAGATTTTGAAACTCAGCTTTCGGACATCGGTTGTTGAAAATAAAACAGAATTAAAATCTTTCTGTATTTTTTTGAAACATAAAGCAGTAAAGAAATATTTACAAACTTATTTACGGACAATATTTTTGTTTGAGTTTGTGTCAGAGGATCATATCAGATTATGACAAATCACTAGCACCGTTGAGCTTTTATAGACTTTAAGTTCTAAACGATTCACTTAGATTGTCAGTACACTGATCCACTTAAATTTTCACAGAAAGTTCAACTGATTTGAGATACGGATTAATGTTTTAAGGACTTAACTTATTCGCGTGTCCCACCTCAGAAAATACTCCTGTATCAAAATTCCCTAGATTCAGTCTTACAGGTGAGTATACCAATTTGATATCTGTGATCTAGGTTAGTGCGAGACCTTGAGAGCTCAGGTGTGAACTTCCGTTCAGTCAAAGAGATGAAGACTCGACTTTATGTGTGTTCCCCTTGGGAATCTTTTTACATCTGCACTTGAATTACATCTTTCGATATTTTTCAATTTTTATGCAGAGGGTAAGCTTTAAAAGCGCGTAAAGTATTATACGAGGTCTAGGCCATTGCTTCCGCAATATCAGAAGACCATGTATAATACCCCAGATATCAAACAGTATAAAGACCTAGTATCTCAGAATCAGGCAATCTCTCAAACAAGATTTCGGGGGTTACCCATATTGTGACAACTCGTATTTCAGAACCTATCTTTGTGTTTAATGCAACTTGTATGAACTCTATGTGACTAATTGATATGTTGGTTTTAATGAATAAATGCTACATGTTATGCGAATGTGTGTAATATATGTATATAATGTAATCGCACAACACTAGTCCATTCACACAAGCCCATTCAGGCCACATTCTTTGTACTCGAAACCCAAGGGCAGCCCATGAAGGGTTCGGCCCACTCTCTTAGTTCGTATAACACCTAGGGTGTTATTATAAATCCTACACTTTGTCAAAACACACAAAGTTTAGCAAACCCTAAATCTCTCTCCCTCTCTCTCGAAGCTGACGGCATCACATCCCTCTCCCTCAAAGACTTTCTTGATTCGGATCATTCTTGTTCTATCTTCTAACCGGTTAGTGTTATATCATTGTTTGATTTTTGATATGGTTGATGCTTGTTGAATGATTGGCTATATGTTATTCGATGTTTGATGTTTAAAGTGTTATGTTAGTAAAGCCCTTGATAAACAAACTGTTCGATCATCATAGGGATTGATAAATGCTTTGATAATGATCTAGATAGTTAAGAATCGAATGGATGTAATGAATCGGCTGTATTTATGTGTATTCAAATCAATTGTATGGTTAAACATGAAGTATTGTATGATGATTTGAAACCATTAATCGGGTAGTTCAATGTATAGGTTCAATGTATAGGTTCTTTGTTTCTGTTTTATTCGATTTGGGTGCCGATACTAGTTATGTGTCCTTAAAATTTAGTCAGATGCTTAAGCGTGCCCCAATTCCCATAAACACCAAGCATGTTGTAGAGCTAGCAAACGGTAAAAGCCTTTAGGCCACACACATAGTTAAGGGTTGTAATATTGTTTTAGCTGGTCAGGCCTTCTCTGTCGACCTTATTCCCATCGTTCTTGGTAGCTTCGACGTCGTCATTAGGATGGATTGGTTATCCCAACATCCAGCAGAGATCCTTTGCAAGGAGAAAATCGTCCGCATTCCCTGTTCTGGTGAAGAACCTCTCGTTATTCATGGCGACAAGAGTGGTGCTGTTGTAAGCATCATCTCTTTCCTTAAGGCCCAGAAGTGTTTGCGAAAGGGCCACACTGCTATTCTAGCTCTCGTTAATGACACTTCAACGAAGGAAAAGAAGATAGAAGATATCCCAATTGTACGCGAATTTCCTGAGGTATTTCCTGAGGAATTACCTGGTCTTCCGCCTGTCACACCCCGACCATGTAAAACAATAAAACGTGGCGGAAACGTCGGGGAGTGTTGTAACAGAATCATTGTTTCACAACCATGGATTAAATAATTTCGTTTTATTGAATTATTAAACTCATTGTTTTTAACAAATAAAATAAATACAATTATTATCTTTCAAGTTTTAAAGTCGCTAAGGCACGAGTCCATCCTATGTATAGCATGTATCAACAATCATCACAAAGCAGTACCTAAAACATGTGTAAAAATAGGTACGTCAGCATAAAAATGCCTGTGAGATACATAGGTTTTTGTTTATGCATGATTCATGACTTATAAGTTTAAAAGAATGTTTTAACAAAAAGTAGTCATGAACCTAAAAATGTTTTCTTTATAAAATCATGTGAAAATTTATGAGAAATTTGATGATATAAAAGAATGATGCATAAATAAATAATCAAGTAAAATGAGTTTATAAAATAATGTTTTGAATAAAATGTTTGTAGTATATATAAAAATATACTTTGGTTTTAAGAAAGTCGATTAGGTAATATATCAAAATATATTTCGGTTCCAAAATCGTTAAACAGATAGTATATTAAATATACTTTGGTTGTCAAAATAATCGTTTTCAATAGTATATTAAAAGTATACTTTGGATTTATGTATAACATATTAAACTATGTTTTGGTTTAATAAATAACATATTTAAAATATGTTTTGGTAGTTAACAAAATATATGTTGTTTGTACAATATAACACATGAGAGTATATCAAACTATACTTTTGGGAGTATAATAAAATATACAATAAAAGTGTAATTTGAGAATTCAATCAGACCTTAGTGCATCAAACTACACCAATTGAGACTATAGAGATACCACGAAGGCAATCCCTATTTGGATAGAATATTGGTTTCTGACATTCCATGACAACAGGAATGGGGTGTCTAGTCCTATAGCGCTATATCATACTACAAATCGGTCTTGTGAACATAAATAAGTACAATTCAAAAATTAATTTTATAATCTTTGAAAAATCGGTGTTTAAACCATAAATAATCATTCAGTTTGTCAAAAGATAAGTACTAATATGTATAATCAATTATACTTTGAAATCATAAACATAACAAATAGGTACACATGCTTCACCCCAAAACATTGAAAACAGTAAAAGAGGAGACTATGTACTCACTTGAGGGTGCTTAGAAGTCTTGAACAACAACCAAGCAAAGCTAGAGGGAGTACAGAATCAAACGGCACCTAATACGGGTAACTATGTTAATAAATGGATCCTAAATCGGGAGATAGGATAGAATGATGTTCTATAAATCAAATGAGTATTTGAACTCATATGGTATGATTTAATAGAGATAACATTTTGATTTGAAAGTCTACCTAAGTGCTTTTGACCCGTTTTGACCAGTTATGGTAGTTTAAGCCACTATAACGTGTCGTTTGCGCAAATCTAGGTTCGGATGGTTAACTATGTTCTATGTCAAGTCTTACATGCCCAATTATCCCTACACATGTTACTAAATCAGATTATATGTCAAAAATATGATTACATATGCAAAATACGGATTTATGCTTCAAAAGGGCGTTTTGGTCATTTCCTATGGGCATACAAGCTAACTAGAAAATGACTAACCAATCCTATGTGATCATAAGGTATAACCTCAGAGGTTATTCCCTATGCAACTATGATCACTAAGCAAGCTTGGTCAGATCCTAATGATCGACCAAACGGGTCAGGTTCGAAAGTCTAAGCGGTTGTCTAGACCGCTTAACTTACGACCCTAAACAAGCACTAAACTAATAGTGACGAGTTAAACATGTAAAAACATGTTTAACTAACTTATAAAACTGATTTGGTATCAAAACAAAGTGTTTTGATACCTAAAAGTAGCTTCGTAGCAAAATGCGTGCTAAAACCGATTTTGACCGAAACTTTGACTCGTCACTACGCCTAGTTAACGTGGTAATCAGTAGGTATAATTGCTAAGGATTATAACCATCGTGATTACAATCACGTTGCAAAGTTCAATTGAACTTTGACTTGACCAATTGATGGTCAAAACCGAAAGTCAAACTGTTGGCCAAACTGTTTGACTTTCTGCTCAAACATAAAGAACAAGCATGAAAGAACACTCACAAAGGTCCAATGCTTGAAGAAAGAAGACAAGAAAATCCAGAAAATAAGATATGCAAGCTTGAAGAAGCTCCAAATCAGATGAGAGGAGAGAAAAGAGAGGAATGAGCTATTGAAACAATGAAAGTGTTGGCTATTTATACTAGAGGGGAGTTCATAGGATCACAACAAGTGTTTGTGTAGTCCCCAAGCATAAAATCCTAGCCATACAAGTGTAACAAGCAGGTACAAAGCCTTAGAGAGGTGTTAACTTGCTCATCACAGAAAGAAATTGCAAAATTTGCCCCTGAATTATGAAACAGTTGCTGAATTTCAAGTTTCTGGTTGCTGGGCATCTCACACGGCCCGAGTAAGGTATGGGGGATCCTTACGCGGCCCGCCTGGCCTCCCCAGATCAGTAACAGTTTCATATAAATACAGTTCAGGCCCCTGCACTTGTATTAAGCTCATTTCAGGCCCTTTTGACCCCCGTTAAGCCATTTTCAAGGCTCTACAAGGTCAATAAAGTTTAGAGGACTCAAAATGTGCTCAGAAAACTCTCGGATGTCTGCTCGTTTGGTCGTACGGTCGCGTTGTTCGTTAAATTACGACGAAACTCAAACGGACGCGAAAACGAACCAAATTAAGCGAAGAATGGTATTTTTGCATGCCGATCGCTAAAATAAAATATTTTAGTGTGTAAAAAAATTTTGGATGTCCAGATGTGGTTAGAACGTAAGATATGCGTGAAAATTCAAACTTACTCCGTTTTTGACACTTTTAGTCCCTGTAAGATCAAATAAGCATATTTTCGCACACCTAACCACTCAAAGCTTATTTCTAAGCTATGTTTAGGTTATTTATGGTATATTTAGCTTATGATCAAGTTCCAGACTATACGTTGCCTCACGAAACGGCAGACTTTTGCAAGTTGACGCAAATAGTCCCTGTGAGTGAATAAACTTGATTTCGGCATACCGAAGCCTCCGAAACTTATTTCTAAGTTATATAAAGGTTATTTAAGGTATGTTGAGCCTATGTCACTATTCCAGAGTGTTTGTTGCATTAAACCGGTTATATTTACGCATCAGTTCGCGTATAACCTTCTAGAAAGCGATTTAAAGCTCGAAATCGACCAAGAATTGATATGGGCAAACGATACACATATTTATACAAATCCCAAGTATGAAACACAATATTTCATGGTTGAAGTGACACAGGTGTCACACCGCCTCATCGTCAGGTCGAGTTTCAAATCGAGCTAGCTCCTGAGCAACACCTATAGCTCGTGCACCTTATCGTTTAGCCCCATTAGAACTAGAAGAACTATCTACGCAACTACAAGAGCTCTTGAACAAGGGTTTCATTCGTCCTAGCTCTTCGCCCTGGGGAACACCAGTCTTGTTTGTGAAGAAGAAAGACGGTACCTTTCGAATGTGCATAGACTATCGCGAACTCAAAAAGGTGACCGTGAAGAATCGTTATCCCCTTCCTCGTATAGATGATCTGTTCGACCAGTTGCAAGGGTCGAGCTTCTACTCTAAGATTGATCTGAGATCGGGCTATCATCAGCTGAGAGTCCAAGACGAGGATATCTCAAAGACAGCGTTCAGGACTCGTTACGGCCACTACGAGTTTTTGGTTATGCCTTTTGGGTTGACGAACGCACCTGCGGTCTTCATGGATCTTATGAACCGAGTGTGCAAACCCTACTTGTATAAGTTCGTAATTGTGTTCATCGATGACATCCTGATTTATTCCAAAAGTCAGGAGGAACACGAGCGTCATTTGCGACTCATTTTGGAACTTCTTTGAACAGAACAGCTTTACGCTAAGTTCTCGAAATGCAACTTCTGGCTTCGTGAAGTCCACTTCCTAGGCCACGTGGTTAATAAGGATGGGATTCACATTGATCCATCCAAGGTTGACTCATTCAGGAATTAGCCTGCACCTCGTACACCAACTGAAATCTGTCAATTCTTGGGTTTGGCGGGTTACTACAGAAGATTCATCAAGGATTTCTCGAAGATTGCGTAGCCTCTCACTGTTCTTACTCAAAAGGGTGTCACCTACCATTGGGGTGATGCTCAGGAATCCGCATTCCAGCAGCTGAAGTTGAAGCTTTGTAGCACTCCTATTCTCTCGTTTCCTGAAGGCACAGACGATTTTGTGGTTTATTGTGACGCATCAATCCAAGAACTTGGTTGTGTGTTGATGCAACGTGAAAAAGTCATTGCTTACGCATCACGACAACTTAAGGTTCACGAAAAGAAGTACACTACTCACGACTTGGAGTTGGGAGTAGTGGTGTTTGCTCTTAAGATATGGAGACATTACTTGTACGGTACCAAGTGCACGATTTACACCGGTCACAACAGTCTCCAGCATATCTTCGATCAGAAGGAGTTGAACATGCGACAGCGTCAATGGGTCGAACTCCTCAACAACTATGAATGCGCATTCAGATACCATCCAGGCAAAGCCAATGTGGTGGCTGACACCCTCAGTCGAAAGGAAACCAAGCCTAAGTGTGTACGTGCGTTACAGCTTACCATTCACTCTAGTCTTCCTGCCCAAATTCGTGATGCTCAGGTCAAAGCATTGAAAGAAGAGAACATCAAGGCTGAATCCCTACGAGGATTGTAGAAATGGTTAGAACTAAAGGAAGACGGTGCGTACTACCTGGCAGGACGCATCTGGGTTCCATCTTATGGTAATCTACGTGAGCTTATGATGGATGAAGCTCACAAGTCTCGTTACTCAGTACATCCTGGTTCTGATAAGATGTACCACGATCTCAAAGCTACGTACTGGTGGCCCCACATGAAAGCTAACATAGCGACCTATGTTAGTAAGGGGCTGTTTGGTAGCTTCTGAATGGTCATTAAGAGGCTACCTCTTAATGGAACCATTAAGAATTTTACCAATGAGAAGGTAGAAGAATGTGACATGTGATGATTTCCATTCAGAGGTTACCTCTTAACCATTCAGACTTGAGTTTACCTCTTATTCATTCAGAGGTTTTAAACCATTAAGAGGTAGCATCTGAATGGTCATTAAGAGGCTACCAAATAGCCCCTAAATGTTTGACTTGTGCAAGAGTCAAGGTTGAATGCCAGAAGCCATCAGGCCTACTTCAACAACCAACGATCCCCACATGGAAATGGGAGCAAGTTTCCATGGACTTCATTACTGGCTTACCTAGATCTCAACAAGGAAACGATCCCATTTGGGTGATAGTGGATCGAATGACCAACTCTGCACATTTTCTGGCTATCAAAGAAACGGATAAGTTCTCCACTTTAGCAAACATCTACCTAAAGGAAGTAGTTTCGAGGCACGGGGTGCCAACCTCCATCATTTCTGATCGTGATCCATGTTTTACCTCTGATTTGTGGCAAGCAATGCACAAATCCTTTGGCTCGCATCTAGACATGAGCAAAGCTTATCATCCACAGATGGATGGGCAGTCTGAACGCACCATTCAAACTCTTGAAGACATGCTTCGAGCATGTGTTATCGACTTTGGTAATGGCTGGGAAAGACACCTTCCTTTGGTAGAGTTTTCATACAACAATAGTTACCACACTTACATCCAGGCCGCTCCGTTCGAGGCGTTGTATGGACAGAAATGCCGATCACCCTTATGCTGGGCAGAAGTTGGTGACAGCCAAATCACTGGCCCAGAACTCGTTGTCGACACGATAGAAAAGATTGCCCAAATACGACAACGAATGGCGGCAGCTCATGACCGTCAGAAAAGCTATGCCGATAAGCGCAGGAAACCACTCGAGTTCCAGGTTGGGGATCGAGTGCTACTCAAAGTTTCACCTTGGAAAGGTGTGATTCGTTTTGGTAAACGAGGCAAGCTAAATCCACGTTATGTTGGACCTTTCGATATCTCTGAGCGAATTGGCAAAGTGGACTATAGACTGAATCTACCTGAAGAACTCAGTGGAGTTCACAATGTATTCCATGTGTCAAATCTGAAGAAGTGTCTGTCAGATGAGACCCTCATAGTTCCTCTCAAGGAACTCACTATCGACGAACAGTTGCGATTCGTCGAGCAACCAGTAGAGATTACCGACCGAGATGTTAAGGTTCTCAAGCGTACCAGAATACCCATTGTTCGAGTTTGTTGGAACTCCCGTTGTGGTCCAGAGTTTACCTGGGAAGGAGAAGACCAAATGAAAGACAAGTATCCCCAGTTGTTCGAGAAAAGTGAAACCACTACTGAGGCTGAAGCTACTGTGGAATTTCGGGATGAAATTCCAAACCAACGGGGGAAGGATGTGACACCCCAGGAAAACCAGGAAACCACACAACCTAACTAGCTTCCTCAGTAACTACGTGCTAAATTTCGGGACGGAATTTCTTTCAACTTGGGGATGATGTGACAACTCGTATTTCAGAACCTATCTGTGTGTTTAATGCAACTTGTATGAACTCTATGTGACTAATTGATATGTTGGTTTTAATGATTAAATGTTACATGTTATGCGAATGTGTGTAATATATGTATATAATGTAATCGCGCAACACTAGTCCATTCGCATAAGCCTATTCAGGCCACACTCTTTGTACTCGAAACCCAAGGGCAGCCCATGAAGGGTTCGGCCCACTCTCTTAGTTCGTATAACACTTAGGGTGTTAGTATAAATCCTACACTTTGTCAAAACGCACAAAGTTTAGCAAACCCTAAATCTCTCTCCCTCTCTCTCGAAGCCGACGACATCACATCCCTCTCCCTCGAAGACTTTCTTGATTCGGATCATTCTTGTTCTATCTTCTAACCGGTTAATGTTATATCATTGTTTGATTTTTGATATGGTTGATGCTTGTTGAATGATTGGCTATATGTTATTCGATGTTTGATGTTTAAAGTGTTATGTTAGTAAAGCCCTTGATAAACAAACTGTTCGATCATCATAGGGATTGATAAATGCTTTGATAATGATCTTGATAGTTAAGAACCAGATGGATGTAATGAATCGGCTGTATTTATGTGTATTCGAATCAATTGTATGGTCAAACATGAAGTATTGTATGATGATTTGAAACCATTAATCGGGTAGTTCAATGTATAGGTTTTTGTTTATGTTTTGAATATGATTAGGGTTCATAAGGATTTGATGTTAAAACCCTAGTTTGATCGAATATTGTATGGTTAGAAACTGTTAATGGGATCTTGCAAATTAATTGGAATTAGTTGCATGAATTTAGGAAAGATTTAACCGGTCGCAAAAGGCCAGTCGCACAAGCCGGTCGCACAAGTCAGTCGCACAAGTTAAGTATATTAGGGTACAACAGTTAAAGCACCATGTACAATCTCCTAAAGCAGAGTCGCACAACATCTTGTGGATCGCACAAGGTTGTGCTGATCGCACAAGATGTTGGGCCACATACCTATTTAAGCTGTTGAGCCGGGCAGCCCAAAAAAAAATCCAGTCGCACATGCTATTCGGGATCGCACAAGAGTAGTTGGACCGCACAAGTTGATTTGCTGTTTATTTGTTTGGGCCGTGTGAATGTTGGGTTGCTTATGTTATTGGGCCGGGTTGTTTCAGTCGCACAACCCGTTGTGAGTCACACAAGTTCTGCTGGACGCACAACAGGTTGGGCCGAATATTTTTGGCCTTCAATTATTTAATCGCACAAGATGATTGGGCCGTTGAACTTGGGTGAGCCCAATCATCTGAGTCGCACAAGTTTAGATATGATGTGTACTTGTTTGTTAACGTGTTGAATGTGATCTTACGTGTTTGCCATGATCATTACGTGTTCGTAACCTGTTAGCTTATGTGTAAACCTACGTGCACTACTTGAATCTAGACCTGACTTGTATGGTAACCATGTTAGGACGTGGTTGACCACATATAGCTCAAGTGACCTTTCGTTTATCTGCCGAGCTAACCTAAGGTGAGTTCACACTTTCTACAAGGCATGTGATTTCCCGGTGGTTTGGGAATGGGTTAAGGAACTAAAATTAAACCTGCATATTCTCCTTGGGTAGGATATGTACCTCCATCCTCCATGGGAAGGATGACAACATTTAATCCTGCGTATTCTCCTTGGGTAGAATACGTACCTCCATCCTCCGTAGGAAGGATGACAACATATAACTTACTAGACAAAACTCTATCATGAAGTCCCTCATTTTTATATCGACTTAATTCATCGGGCCATTGGCAAAAAGGTCATTAGTTAAATAGCGCTATTAGGTTTGACAAGCCTCACACCATGTCGCAGAGGACAGGATTGGACTAATGGATCTGGGCACTTAGTCAATGATGATATACATTGGCGCAGGGCACATAAACATGTCTTTAGTCTGTAGTCGATATGGTAACGGGTCTGGTGGTTAACATGGGGTAGCCCCCACTAGTTATGGTTTGGGAAACAAGGAACTGATTAACTTATGGTTTTTGAAAGAACTTATGGTTTTTGGAACAACTCTAAAATGGATAACCAACTGTGAACTCGCTCAACTTTGTTGTTGATTCGTTACTATATGCCTTGCAGGTCGTTAGGTGTTTACTTGGAGCTTGCACGAGAAGGAGAGGTCGTTGTGGGACATGGATTGTTAAGTTCCATGTTAAACATTTGAACTATTAAACTTATGTTTTTCTTTTTAAACTTTATGCTTTCGCTGAATACTTGAACTTGGTTGATTTCGTTTGGACACCAATTATATTGTGGTTGATTTCATATTTACTTTACATACATTGTTCAATATGATTGGTGGCTTGATCCTGGTCATGTCACGCTCACTGCGGTGATACCCCGCTTGTGGAATTTGGGGGTGTGACACATATATCCGAGAGATGTTCCCCACGAGACAAGTAAGTATTTGATATTTAGGTTTATATCTCGAAAACAATCTACTAACCGTGTAAAAACCTACTGGCATATCATCAGTGAGACAGTTTATCACATTTTAACACTCCATTTCTTTAGCGTACTGTGATCGTCTACTGATGTACTATCATTTCCTCTTTTTACACAAAAACTCATTTTTGAATTTTATCATGTTTTTGGCTTTTTCAAATTTTCTAATGTTTTTGGATTTTCTGACAACTACTCTTACTCCCCCTAAAATTCAATATCATTTTAAAGAAAAATTTGACAAACCGATGTAGACAACTTTGTCTCGCCATCCATTTTCTACTTCTCATGATCTGTTTTGCAGAAAATATAACATGTAACACATACTGTACCCCCATGATTTACAACACATTGATATTTTACAGTTTGAAAACCGTTTTTCAATCTTGTGAAATTAATCATGTTTGTTCCGCCGTGAGGGTTTCAGCATATTCACTCAACAAATTTTTGATTTTTGACAAATTTAAAAACAAACATATTTTTGATTTTTCAATTTTTGACAAAATAAAAACATATATTTTTTTGGTTTTTAAATTTTACAATTTTTTTAGGGTTTTGAAATATGATTTATTTATGTACAGAAATGAACAAACTCCCTCTTTAACCATCGCAGGGAGCAGCAGCCTCCTCCTCTCGTGCTAGGCTGCTCTCATTTCCAACTTGGTATTTTTCAAAGTTCTTGAGCACCTGCACATTCACACTTACTCGATTACTTGAACAAGTTAGCCCAGGTCTGTTTGACCTTAGGCATTTCAACCCAGTATGATTCATTCAATTTCGGAAAATCTTTATCATTCTTCACAAATGTATTTTCTTTCCGATCATCACTCACAGAAACCTCTTGTTTCTTTTCCACCCAAGTTTGTCCTTTAAACACACTTCTTTTGTAAAAATGTTAATCATTTTGAACATTTTGATTTTGAACAACAACTTTTAGTATCCAAAATTGATTTGGTTTTGTTGCATCAACAGTTGTTTTCCAACTTTGTGTTGTTCTAAATCTGGGTGTCACTGGTTTCCATGTTTGTTGTGAGTCAGCCTTTGACATTTTCGACTTCCAAGTTTGCTTTGAATCAAACTTGGTTGAATTCTGATTCACAACATCAGACTTCTTTTTTGTTTCAACACCAACAGGTTTAAGATTTGGACACTTGCGAGCAAGATGTCCAATTTGATCACATTTAAAACATGTTCTCTTGGACACATCTTTGACCTGTTCTTGTTGCTTTTTCAGAGCATAGAACTCTTTATTAGACTGTCGTCTAAATTGGAGTTCCTTCTCTTCCTCAAAACTTGTTCCGTGAACAAAATTCATCTTTTTTCTAATAATTTGGCATTTCATTTTTCTTCCAATTATGTTTCTTTTTATAACCCAACCCAGCCTTCATGTTTTTCTTTTTGTAACCAGGTTTGTTATAAAAAGTTTTGTGACTCTTTCCAGCAAACTTTGGAATCTCAGACTTTTCAATCTCAACCATCTTGAAAACTTTGTCAATCTTTTCAGAAATCACATTCTGAATCGGGACTTCAAGATCTGAGAATAATTTGTCCGATCCAATCATGATATAAACCAATCTTTTTGAATCATCATTCGCCTTTTTCTCAGATTTTTAGTTTTTCAAATAACCTTCATGAAAACTACTTTCATTTTCATCATGTGTGTAACATCTGTGCTTGTAATCATTGTGAACAGTTCGGTTATCAATAAAACAATGTTATTTGATCCAAATGTTTGTTTGGTTATGTTTTACATTTTTCATGTTTTGACTTTTGTTCAATTTCAAACTCTATATCGCTTTCTGGAGAATTATACGCAAACTGGTGTGTAAACGTAATCAGTTTAACATGAAAAATACTCCGGAACATCAACATATACTTAACATACCTTAAATAACCTTTACATAACTTAGAAATAAGTTCTGAAGGCTTTGGTATGGCAAAAACAAGTTAATTCGCTTACAGGGACTAAACTTGACAAACTGTGAAAGTATGCCAATTTGAACTGTAACGAACATTCCGGAACATGACCATAAGTTAAACATACCATAAATATCCTTTACATAGCTTAGAAATAGGCTTTGAGGGGTTCGGTATGCTAAAATAAACTTTTGGGTCATTCAGGGACTAAAAGCGTCAAAAAGTGCACAAGTTTGCACTTTCGCGCATAACTTACGATCTGAATACATCCGGACATCCAAAAATTTATGTAAGCACTAAAATATTTTATTTTAGTGTTTGGCATAAGAAAAATCCATTCGTCGCGCAATTTGGATCGTTTTTCGCGCTTATGCGCATTCCGTCGTAATTAAGCGAACATCGCGATTGTACGACCAAACGAACCAACATCCGGCATATTTTTGAGCATGTTTCATGTCCACAATGTTTAGGCATCATTTTAGGGCCTTAAAGTTGGCTTTACGTGCCTTAGAAGTGTCGGGAATGGCCTTAAACACCATCAGGGACTGAAACTGTCAATATGGCAAAGTTGGTTCTGATCAGACAAGGCCAGGCGGCCCGCGTAAGTCTTGTGTGTATCCTTACGTGGCCCACGTCAGACTCCTAGACCAGATTAAATGTTTTAACAGCCTGTTTCCAGCCTTTCAAACCCCCAAAGGCCAATGCCACATGTCAATTTCTGGTGGTGGGGGCAAAATAAGTTACCATAACATTCCGACACATGTACGGATGAGATTCGATCAACTTATTCGATAAACGATCCTAACGGTTGTCCATTTACTATAAATACCCAACCCACTTCTTTGCAAAACCCACAAATCTGATCTTAGAAGCTCTAAGTAGAAACCATTGTTTCATACCTAAGCTACTTGGATCGAGATTAGCTTTCGGGGACCCTTTGTAAGTGTTCCTTCGTTCTTTTTATTCGTTTAGCGTTAAAAGTCAAATTTTGTTTGACTTTTTGCGTTGACCAGTTTATGGTCAATGCGAAGTTCGGTTGAACTTCATAACATGAGCGTAATCACGATGGTTATAGTCTCTTGTGACTATACCTACTGATTACCACGTTATCTAGGCTCAGTGACGAGTCGTAGTTTCGGCCAAAATACGTGTTATTGCGTATTTTGTAACCAAACTACTTGTGGGTATCAAAACCGTTTGTTTTGATACCAAACCCGTTTTCTAAACTTAGTTAAGCATGTTTTAACATGCTTAGCTCGTCACTTTTAGTTTAGTGCTTATATAGGGTCGTAAGGTAAGCGATCTAAACAATCACTTATACTTTCGAACCCGACCCATTTGGTCGATCTTTAGGATCCACCAAACACATTAGGTGACCATAGTAGATAGGGCATAACCTTCCGAGGTTATACCTTATGGTCGCTTCGTTTAAGTAGTTGTATGGTAGGTAGTTTATATGCCTTAGGTAAATTACCAAAATACCCCTTTGACACCAAAATTCATTTTAAGCATATGTAACATAACTTTTGGTATCTAAACTGATTTGGTAACAATATTAGACATGTTAAGGCATATTTTACTTATCATAGGGCTAGTTAGGCGTTCCGAACGCGTTTTACGCGAACGACGCGTTAAAGTAGCATAAGCTACCTAAACGGGTCGTAATGGGTCGTAAGCACTTAGGTTAGGTTTCATTTTAGTATGTGGGCTTTGTAAAACCATATTACCTGAGTTCCCATACTCGTTTGGTTTACGAACCCTCATTCTATCAAATCCTCCGATTTAGGTCCGGTATATTAACATAGTTACCTATATTAGGTGCCGTTTGATATCCGTGATCTCTAGCATTGTTTGGTTGTTACTCAAGGACTACTAAGCAATCTCAAGTGAGTACATAGACCCCTCTTTTACTGTTTTTTCAAACTGTTTTGGGGTGAAACACATGTGCCTACTTGTTACTTTCATGATTTCATATCATATGCTTGTTATGTTCAATAGTACACTTATAGTATACGATTTCATTGTTTTTATGCTATGTATGCCCATTGTGTGCATATTTAGTACATCATTTTACATTACATTTTATGCTATGTATGCCCATTGTGTGCATACTTAGTACATCATTTTACATTACATTTTATGCTATGTATGCCCATTGTGTGCATACTTAGTACATCATTTTACATTACATTTTATGCTATGTATGCCCATTGTGTGCATATTTAGTACATCATTTTACATTACATTTTATGCTATGTATGCCCATTGTGTGCATATTTAGTACATCATTTTACATTACATTTTATGCTATGTATGCCCATTGTGTGCATACTTAGTACATCGTTTTACATTACATTTTATGCTATGTATGCCCATTGTGTGCATACTTAGTACATTTATTCATCACATGCTTACATTTTGGTATGACATTTGGGTTGTATATATGGGACAATATATTCATTAACATTAGCTACGCTGCTCGTTAGTAGGTAGTGGTACCATAGGACTTGACAACTCCCATTCCTGAAATCCCGGGTTTGTTTGGATTGGAAGGAATGACCGAATTCGATAAACATAACACAGATAGACCTTTAATTTGTTTAAAGGCCTATCACCACAGTCACAAGGCTTGGATGTATGCATTTTCACAATACCGCATAGATGTTTGTATCAGTAAAGCATGCATTTGTTCCACAAAGCATAACTTTGACTTAAACTATGTTTAATTCAATACCCTGTTTTTGTGCATTTTACCTATGGCTTAGTTGATATATTTCACATGCCATACATGATATTTTGAATACACATTATATGATTTACATTAAACATAAACATTTTGACATTGCTATACACATTTGGTGGTTTACATTAGACATGGACATTTTGATATGGTTTACACAATAACACTTGACAATTGATTTATACATGAACACTTTACATTGGTGGTTGGTATGGGTAAATGATTTGAGTAACGAGGCATGTGTAATATGATACAAACATGGTGGATACGCCGCTGGTACTTCCTATATATAAGTATTTGTATAATATTACATATCGTAGCGTTATTTAAATCATTTCAGTAAAGACATATTACATTTTACACAAATAACATATTTTTCACAAGACATTGTTTTACAAAACAGTTTATTTTATACAACTCATTTTACTTGGTTATTTCATTAAGCATACACCTTTCTTTTATATATAATCTGATTTCTTATCGAGTTTTCATATGATTTATAAAAGAAAACACTTACAAGATTCATGACTAATTTTTATTAAACCTTTCTTTTAAAACCCAAGTCATGAATCCTATTTTCACAAAACCTATGTATCTCACAGGCATTTTTATGCTGATGTACCTATTTTCACATGTGTTTTCATGAGCTTTTCCATAGGATGATGATCGTGACACTAGGGCGGACCTGTGCCTTAGAGACATAAAACGAAGATAGACTTAGTTTAATTATGTTATGTACTCTTTGTTTCCGGTTTAAGACAATGTAACTCTTATGTTGATAAATAAAATACAACTTTGAATGCCATGGTTATGAAACAATTAATTCTGTTACAACACTCCCCGATGTTTCCGCCGCGGTTGCATGTTATACGAGGTCGGGGTGTGACAAAAGAGTTGGTATCAGAGCCAATGGTTATAGGGAATTAGGTTATTAGTAATTCTTTGACCTAGACTATAACCTTTCTAGGACCCTAACACAAGTTATCTTGTGGTTAGATCTTAAAACATGCACATCACCTATCCTTAGGTGATTATCAAAACAAGAACCCAATTTTTCCGAAACGATTTTTGAAAAACAATATTCTGTTTTTGAATAATTTATTACAAGGTTTTGAACCCTCTGTTATATGGTTTTGGACCCCTTTGAATTTTCAAAAATCTCGTCAAAGTTTTGGGTTCTAAATGGTGTGAACACGTGCAAACTGGAAGAGTGAATGCCTGTACCCTGGGTTTTCTGTCTAAGGCTAGAGTGTTCGTACAAATCCACATAATCGGACCAGTCACTCTTACCTGGGAACTCTTGGGGTGAGTGTTCACTTATAGGCGAGCATGTCTTCGCAATACATTATTTTTGACCCATTTACTTTGATTAGTCACTGTGTGTTGCTTGTTTGCTTTGCGATGCGAACAAATGACCACCATCTTTGCTTTTGTTGATTTTGTTTCATCTCATTCTCTTCATCCAATCATCTCACTCGTTTCCTTTCATGTTTTCCTCTTTTAGAATGCCTCCTCGACGTGAAAACCAGATAGCGACTGCCGAACTGGCAGAAATCATTGCGCAGCAAATGGCTGCTCAATTCCCAAACCTCTTTGCTCAATGAAACCAAGCCAATAACAACAATCATGCTCCACGCAAATTCAAGGATTTTAACTCGGCTAAACCACTCAAGTTTAGTGTTTCTGAGGGAGCGACTGGGCTTCTTCAATGGTTCAAGAGCATTGAGAATACTTTCCGTCACTTTCAGTGTCCTGATAATCGCAAGGTCGAGTTTTCTTCGAGTGTGTTTCAGAAGAGGGCTCTCACATGGTGGAACGGGGTTATGAGAGATCGTGGTGCAGAAGTTGCTCTAGCACAGACATGGGCTGAACATAGGGCTCTTATGATGAGGGAGTTCTGTCCTCGTCATGAACTGCGGGCCTTGGAGAGAGAGTTTGATGATTTCAAGCAAGATAGTGGCGAACATCGGGCGTATACTGATAGATTTGAGGAGTTGAGTCTGCTTTGCCCAACTATGGTTACCCCACTCGACAAGGCTATCGAAAGGTACATCGACGGCCTACCTGACTCAGTGCAAGACATCCTTACTGGTAGTAACCCTACCACACTCCGTCAGGCGATCGAGTTAGCAGCGACATTGACTGAGCGCAGGTCCGAAAAGGAAAGCTGCACAAAAAGGGTGACAAGGGCAAGAAGCAGGCGTCTGACAAAGAAGATAGCAAGAAAGGTCAAAACAAGAAGGGAAAGAATTCTGGTTCTTCAAGGGGGTCAAGGAAGCGTAAGGCTTCCCAAAATTTTGATGTCACTGCCCAAGCTAACCAGGCAGCTCCCAATCAACCCGTACAGCTTCCAGTGAAGAAATCTTATGGAGGAAATGCACCTTTGTGCAATAGATGCAACAGTCACCATCAGCCGCAACTTCCCTGCCGTTTCTGTACTAACTTTGGGAAGTCAGGTCATCTTGCTGATGTTTGTCGTTTTGCTCAGAATAAGGTGCACGTAATCCAGCTCAACAAGTTGCTCAGCCTCTTGCTCAGCAACAAGGTCAAGCTGCACGACCACATTTTCCTCCTGGTTCGTGCTACAATTGTAGGGATATGACCCACTACAGAAACCGGTGCCCAAGGCTAGCAAATCAGAATCAGGCTCAGGCTCGAGGTCGAGTCTTCAACATGAATGCTCAAGAGGCACAAGCAGACAATGAAGTGGTGAACGGTACGTTCTTTATTAATAATCAGCCTGCATCTGTTCTTTTTTATTCGGGTGCCGATAAGAGTTTTGTGTCATTATCTTTTGAGCCATTGCTTCGCGTGTCTAGAACGAAACTAGGTAAACCTTTGACAGTAGAAGTTGCTAGTGGTGAACCCATTACTCTTGATTCTGTTCTTCCTAACTGCCAGTTGAACCTTAACGACCATCTTTTTCCTATTGACCTCACGCCTATGCAACTTGGAAGCTTTGACGTTATTGTGGGTATGGATTGGTTAGCCAAGCATCACGTAGAGGTAGTTTGTTTCGAAAAGATTGTTCGTGTGCCACTTCTGACAGGTGAGATCCTACAGGTTTATGGTGAGAAACCTACTGGTGGTCTCAAACTCATGTCTTGTTTTAAAGCTCGGAAGTATCTGCGAAAGAATTATGTGGCCTTCTTGGCACATGTCACAGCAGATAAAGGCAAAGGTAAGTCTATCCAGGATATTCCTGTTGTTCGGGATTATTCTGAAGTATTCCCTGAAGATTTACCTGGTCTACCCCCAGCACGCCAAGTCGAGTTCCGTAATGATCTCGTACCTGGTGCAAATCCCATTGCCAGAGCTCCATATCGTCTTGCACCGTCTGAGATGCAAGAGTTGTCTAAGCAGCTTCAGGAGCTCTCTGACAAAGGTTTTATCCGTCCCACCCGTTCTTTTTGTCAAGAAGAAGGATGGATCTTTTAGGATGTGTATCGATTATCGTGAGCTTAATAAGCTTACCATCAAGAATCGATATCCCCTACCTCGCATCGATGATCTCTTTGATCAGTTACAGGGCACTTCTTATTTTTCAAAGATTGATCTGCGATCTGGATATCACCAACTTCGTGTGCATGAAGAAGATATTCCCAAGACAGCGTTCCGCACTCGTTATGGGCATTATGAGTTCACAGTCATGCCATTCGGTTTGACTAATCCTCCTGCGGTTTTCATGGACTTAATGAATAGGGTCTGCAAGCCTTATTTGGATCAGTTCGTCATTGTTTTTATTGACGATATCTTGATTTACTCTAAGACGTGAGCTGATCATGAGCAACATCTTCGTCTTACTTTGGAACTCCTAAAGAAAGAGCAACTTTTTGCCAAATTCTCCAAGTGCGAATTTTGGCTTAAAGAAGTTCAATTTTTGGGGCATATTGTCAACGAACAAGGTATTCATGTAGATCCCTCCAAGATCAGTGCGATTAAGGATTGGGATACGCCTACTACTCCTACTGAAGTTCGTTCTTTTCTTGGTCTAGCGGGTTATTATCGCCGCTTCATTGAAAATTTCTGGAAGATTGCAGTTCCTCTAACTGCTCTAACTCAGAAGAACAAGCCCTTTGAGTGGGGATTCAAACAAGAGGAAGCTTTTCAAAATTTGAAGCAAAAGCTTTGTGACGCGCCTGTTTTGACTTTGCCTGAGGGCAATGATGATTTCGTCGTTTATTGCGATGCATCTAAATTGGGTCTTGGCTGTGTTCTGATACAAAGGAACAAAGTCATAGCATATGCATCGAGGTAATTGAAGATACATGAGAAAAACTACACCACTCATGATCTTGAGTTAGGTGCAGTTGTCTTCGCTCTTAAGATCTGGAGACACTATTTGTACGGTACAAAATGTGTGGTTTTTACAGATCACAAAAGTCTTCAGCATATCTTCAATGAGAAAGAACTCAACATGAGGCAACGACGTTGGGTTGAGCTTCTAAACGACTATGACTGCGAAATTCGCTACCATCCTGGTAAGGCGAATGTCGTAGCCGATGCATTGAGTCGTAAGGAACGTACTAAGCTTCATTGTGTTCGTGTTCAATCTGTTATTCAAGCTCGATCCGATATCCAAGCTCGTATTTCCCAGGCTCAACAATCTTGTGTTTCACAAGGTTTGATGGATAAGGAATTTCCCTATCACATAACTCCTGATCTGGAACTGAAGGACAATGGAGCGTATTACTTCATGGACCGTTTGTGGGTCCCAAGCCAAGATGATCTTCGTACCTTGCTTATGGATGAAGCCCATAAGTCTCGTTATTCTATTCATCCTGGCTCAGATAAGATGTATAAGGATCTTCGTATTCTGTATTGGTGGCCTGGTATGAAGAAAGACATTGCCTTATACGTATCAAAATGCCTTACTTGTCTTAAGGTTAAGGCTGAACATCAACTTCCTTCGGGTTTATCGGAGCAACCAGAGATCCCAGTTTGGAAATGGGAAAACATTACTATGGATCTTATTACCAAACTTCCGCGCACAAAGAAAGGTCATGATGCCATCTGGGTAGTCGTTGATCGTCTTACTAAGTCAGCGCATTTCTTGCCAATCCGTGAGGATTTTTCTGCTGACAAACTTGCTAAAATCTATGTGGATGAAATTGTAGCTCGACATGGTGTTCCTTTGAACATCATTTCTGACAGAGATGCTCGCTTCTCTTCTCATTTTTGGAGAACCATGCAATCTGCTATGGGGACCCAACTTAATCTGAGCACAGCTTATCATCCGCAAACGGATGGTCAATCTGAAAGAACAATCCAGACTCTGGAGGATATGCTTAGAGCTTGTGTGATCGATTTTGGTGGTAGTTGTGATTCACATCTTCCGTTGATTGAATTCTCCTACAACAACAGTTATCACTCCAGCATCAAGATGGCTCCTTTCGAGGCTCTCTATGGTCGAAAATGTCGTTCACCAGTCTGCTGGAATGAGATCGGTGAGGCTCAGCTTACTGGACCTGCCCTCATTTTAGAGACAACTGATAAGGTTAAGAAAGTTCGTGATAACCTTCAGACAACTAGAAACCGTCAGAAGAGTTACGCGGACCTAAAACGCAAGCCCTTGGATTTTCAAGTCGGTGATAATGTATTACTTAAGGTCTCACCTTGGAAAGGTGTGATCAGATTCGGAAAGAAAGGAAAACTTGCACCTAGATACGTTGGACCATTCAAGATCGTCGAAAGAATCGGTATGGTAGCCTACAGACTTGAGTTACCTCCTGAACTTGGAAATGTTCATCCAACCTTTCACGTGTCCAATCTCAAGAGGTGTTTAGCTGATGAGAACCTCCACATACCGCTTGGCGGAATTCATGTTGATAAAACACTGAAATTTGTTGAGAAGCCAGTGGAAATCATGGAACGTGAAGTCAAGTGGCTTAAACGCAAGCGTATTCCTTTGGTCAAAGTTCGCTGGGAAGCTAAACGTGGACCCGAGTTTACTTGGGAACGCGAAGATCAAATGAAGGCGAAATATCCGCATCTTTTCCCACGAGTTTCCTCTAAATAAATTTCGGGATGAAATTTCCACAAGTAGGGGAGACTGTAATATCTGTGCTTGTAATCATTGTGAACAGTTCGGTTATCAATAAAACAATGTTTTTTGATCCAAATTTTTGTTTGGTTATGTTTTACATTTTTCATGTTTTGACTTTTGTTCAATTTCAAACTCTATATCGCTTTCTGGAGAATTATACGCAAACTGGTGCGTAAACGTAATCAGTTTAACGCGAAAAATACTCCAGAACATCAACATATACTTAACATACCTTAAATAACCTTTACATAACTTAGAAATAAGTTTTGAAGGCTTTGGTATGGCAAAAACAAGTTAATTCGCTTACAGGGACTGAACTTGACAAACTGCGAAAGTATGCCAATTTGAACTGTAACGAACATTCCGGAACATGACCATAAGTTAAACATACCATAAATATCCTTTACATAGCTTAGAAATAGGCTTTGAGGGGTTCGGTATGCTAAAATAAACTTTTGGGTCATTTAGGGACTAAAAGCGTCAAAAAGTGCACAAGTTTGCACTTTCGCGCATAACTTACGATCTGAATACATCCGGACATCCAAAAATTTATGTAAGCACTAAAATATTTTATTTTAGTGTTTGGCATAAGAAAAATCCATTCGTCGCGCAATTTGGATCGTTTTTCGCGCTTATGCGCATTCCGTTGTAATTAAGCGAACATCGCGATTGTACGACCAAACGAACCAACATCCGGCATATTTTTGAGCATGTTTCATGTCCACAATGTTTAGGCATCATTTTAGGGCCTTAAAGTTGGCTTTACGGGCCTTAGAAGTGTCGGGAATGGCCTTAAACACCATCAGGGACTGAAACTGTCAATATGGCAAAGTTGGTTCTGATCAGACAAGGCCAGGCGGCCCGCGTAAGTCTTGTGTGTATCCTTACGTGGCCCACGTCAGACTCCCAGACCAGATTCAATGTTTTAACAGCCTGTTTCTAGCCTTTCAAACCCCCAAAGGCCAATGCCACATGTCAATTTCTGGTGGTGGGGGCAAAATGAGTTACCATAACATTCCGACACATGTACGGATGAGATTCGATCACGTTATTCGATAAATGATCCTAATGGTTGTCCATTTACTATAAATACCCAACCCACTTCATTGCAAAACCCACAAATCTGATCTTAGAAGCTCTAAGTTGAAACCATTGTTTCATACCTGAGCTACTTGGATCGAGATTAGCTTTCGGGGACCCTTTGTAAGTGTTCCTTCGTTCTTTTTATTCGTTTAGCGTTAAAAGTCAAACTTTGTTTGACTTTTTGCGTTGACCAGTTTATGGTCAATGCGAAGTTCGGTTGAACTTCATAACGTGAGCGTAATCACGATGGTTATAGTCTCTTGTGACTATACCTACTGATTACCACGTTATCTAGGCTCAGTGACGAGTCGTAGTTTCGGCCAAAATACGTGTTATTGCGTATTTTGTAACCAAACTACTTGTGGGTATCAAAACCGTTTGTTTTGATACCAAACCTGTTTTCTAAACTTAGTTAAGCATGTTTTAACATGCTTAGCTCGTCATTTTAGTTTAGTGCTTATATAGGGTCGTAAGGTAAGCGATCTAAACAATCGCTTATACTTTCGAACCCGACCCATTTGGTCGATCTTTAGGATCCGACCAAACACATTAGGTGACCATAGTAGATAGGGCATAACCTTCCGAGGTTATACCTTATGGTCGCTTCGTTTAAGTAGTTGTATGGTAGGTAGTTTATATGCCTTAGGTAAATTACCAAAATACCCCTTTGACACCAAAATTCATTTTAAGCATATGTAACATAACTTTGGGTATCTAAACTGATTTGGTAACAATATTAGACATGTTAAGGCATATTTTACTTATCATAGGGCTAGTTAGGCGTTCCGAACGCGTTTTACGCGAACGACGCGTTAAAGTAGCATAAGCTACCTAAACGGGTCGTAATGGGTCGTAAGCACTTAGGTTAGGTTTCATTTTAGTATGTGGGCTTTGTTAAACCATATTACCTGAGTTCCGATACTCGTTTGGTTTACGAACCCTCATTCTATCAAATCCTCCGATTTAGGTTCGGTATATTAACATAGTTACCTATATTAGGTGCCGTTTGATATCCGTGATCTCTAGCATTGTTTGGTTGTTACTCAAGGACTACTAAGCAATCTCAAGTGAGTACATAGACCCCTCTTTTACTGTTTTTTCAAACTGTTTTGGGGTGAAACACATGTGCCTACTTGTTACTTTCATGCTTTTATATCATATGCTTGTTATGTTCAATAGTACACTTATAGTACATGATTTCATTGTTTTTATGCTATGTATGCCCATTGTGTGCATATTTAGTACATCATTTTACATTACATTTTATGCTATGTATGCCCATTGTGTGCATACTTAGTACATCATTTTACATTACATTTTATGCTATGTATGCCCATTGTGTGCATACTTAGTACATCATTTTACATTACATTTTATGTTATGTATGCCCATTGTGTGCATATTTAGTACATCATTTTACATTACATTTTATGCTATGTATGCCCATTGTGTGCATATTTAGTACATCATTTTACATTACATTTTATGCTATGTATGCCCATTGTGTGCATACGTAGTACATCGTTTTACATTACATTTTATGCTATGTATGCCCATTGTGTGCATACTTAGTACATTTATTCATCACATGCTTACATTTTGGTATGACATTTGGGTTGTATAAATGGGACAATATATTCATTAACATTAGCTACGCCGCTCGTTAGTAGGTAGTGGTACCATAGGACTTGACAACTCCCATTCCTGAAATCCCGGGTTTGTTTGGATGGGAAGGAATGACCGAATTCGATAAACATAACACAGATAGACCTTTAATTTGTTTAAAGGCCTATCACCACAGTCACAAGGCTTGGATGTATGCATTTTCACAATACCGCAGAGATGTTTGTATCAGTAAAGCATGCATTTGTTCCACAAAGCATAACTTTGACTTAAACTATGTTTAATTCAATACCTTGTTTTTGTGCATTTTACCTATGGCTTAGTTGATATATTTCACATGCCATACATGATATTTTGAATACACATTATATGATTTACATTAAACATAAACATTTTGACATTGATATACACATTTGGTGGTTTACATTAGACATGGACATTTTGATATGGTTTACACAATAACACTTGACAATTGATTTATACATGAACACTTTACATTGGTGGTTGGTTTGGGTAAATGATTTGAGTAACGAGGCGTGTGTAATATGATACAAACATGGGGGATACGCCGCTGGTACTTCCTATATATAAGTATTTGTATAATATTACATATCGTAGCGTTATTTAAATCATTTCAGTAAAGACATATTACATTTTACACAAATAACATATTTTTCACAAGACATTGTTTTACAAAACAGTTTATTTTATACAACTCATTTTACTTGGTTATTTCATTAACCATACACCTTTCTTTTATATATAATCTGATTTCTTATCGAGTTTTCATATGATTTATAAAAGAAAACACTTACAAGATTCATGACTAATTTTTATTAAACCTTTCTTTTAAAACCCAAGTCATGAATCCTATTTTCACAAAACCTATGTATCTCACATGCATTTTTATGCTGACGTACCTATTTTCACATGTGTTTTCAGGAGCTTTTCCATAGGATGATGATCGTGACACTAGGGCGGACCTGTGCCTTAGAGACATAAAACGAAGATAGACTTAGTTTAATTATGTTATGTACTCTTTGTTTCCGGTTTAAGACAATGTAACTCTTATGTTGATAAATAAAATACAACTTTGAATGCCACGGTTATGAAACAATTAATTCTGTTACAACACTCCCCGACGTTTCCGCCGCGGTTGCATGTTATACGAGGTCGGGGTGTGACACTATGATTCAGATTTACCTATTTCAACCTACTCTTCTTTCAAAACACTTTCAACGACCTTACCTACCACCTCTGAATCACTGGAATCATCAGATTTAGAATAGGTTATGTCAATGTTATCTTGCAATTGATCGACCATGTTGAAAGCTTTTTCCACCTTCTCGTCATCATAGAACGTGAATTTTTCCTCAAACGGTGGTGGAACCTGATGATACTCTGAGCCAATTCCTTTCTTGTTTTGCTCAGAATCTTTACCATCCAGTTTTAAATTGAAAATGCGTTCAAGAACATATGATGAAGCGTGATAACTGTATAACTTGTTGTTATCTTGTTCTAAATCAGCTATTTTACACTTTAGCTTAGCAACATTGATGGGTGTCAAGTGTTATATATATTAGGTGTATATTTTAAGCCCCTTTAACACTTTTTAGTCAAGTTTTAAATTTATAAAACACGATATTCACTAACACTAGACACTTATATGGGTAAGTGCACCCATCGTGAGCGTAGTATAGTGTTGGTAAGATACCGAGGTCGTCCAAGGACACAAGAGCTTTTAGTACCGGTTTATCCTCAACGTCTAATCAAATCAAAAAGTTTAGAAAAATTGTTTTAAACTAAGAAAAATAAAAACTAACTAAAAATGCTGAAAATAAAAATAAAAATAAAAACAGATAGACAAGATGAATCACTTGGTTCCGACTCGTATCTAGTGTAACCTTTGATTATTTCCGCACTTTTGCACTTATTAAGAGATTATCTTAGTTATTGTAGTAGGCCCCTCTTTTGAAGGTGACGTTACCCTCACCCCAGTAGTTTGAGTCAGCAAGGATACAATCCTAAAAGGGTGGATTATTGGACGATAATTAATTAAGTTATTAATGCAAATTATGGTAGGCCCCTCTTTTGGAGGTGACGTTACCCTTGACTAAGTAGTCTGAGTCAGCAGGGATACAGTCCTAAATAGCCGGGTTATAGTATTAATAGTAGTTAACTTATGAGGGGATCAAAGAGTTTGGACCCCTGCCATCCAATACCGTTAAGTATTGAAGGAAGTCCTACTAAATTTTGACCCAGGTCCATTGCAGGACCTCTAAACGCTGAACAAGGACAAGACCTTTACCAAACCGTTCCCTTAACCCCCGACCAGGTAGCCAACATAACTCCATATAGACCGTGGAGATATGAATGGTGAAAATCTTTTATTTTATATAGACAGTAAAATAATGCCAAGACACCACGGACAAACGATAAGGAAAAATCACCTTCAACATAAGCAACTAGTTATTAAAGTCATTAATACAAAACTAAGTAAAAAGTGCAAAAAGATTAAAAATAAAAAGTATTACACTAGAAACTTTGTCTTCACCAAGTGATGTAAAAGACTTAGGCAAACATGGCCTTGATTGTCAAGAACTCTTACGATCAATCTTGGATCCCGAGATGACTCACACACTCTACGATGGACAATGGATGATGGTGTTATGGTGGTGGTGGGTGGTGGGTGAAGTGTGAGAGAGGTGGTGTGCCAAGGGATGGTTTGAGCTTGAGCCAAGCACACTCCTATTTATAGGCTGAACAGAAGCTCGGGCACGGCCCCGTGTCCACATCCTTCTCTTTCTTCATTTAATGCAGCTTTGTCTTTTTAGTTGACCACGCCCCCGCGTCGGCTGAGCACGACCCCGTGGTGCAGAAGAATCTTTGTACTATGAAGATTTGCTGGATTGTGCGAATCTTATAGTTGACCACGGCCCCGTGTCCGCTGAGCACGGCCCCGTGGTGGGCAATAGAAGCTTCTACTACTTTGTCTTTTCTGCTGACACTTGGGCACGCCCCCGTGCTGGCTGAGCACGGGGCGTGTTCAGTCTTCTGTTATCTTGTTTTGCTTGGGAAGATGCTGTCGTGGGGTCGGGCATGTCACGTCTTGTTCCTTTTCTTGTATTTATGTTAGATTTTGATGTCTTTTTGCTTCTTTTGTTAATTTGAGCTCATTTAATCCTGAAAATACAAAAGGAAGACAAAAGCACACTTTTTCCAACATTAGTACTAAAAAAGGGTTAGTTTTATGCCACAATTGATGAAATTTATATGTTGCATTTTGCACGCATCAAATACCCCCACACTTGAATCTTTGCTTGTCCTCAAGCAAAACTTTTTAATATGTGGCTATTACACACCCAAATGGAATGGGTAGAGAAGAAGGTTTTTGGGCTTGTCGTAGAGTGTCGGGAATTCCAAGATTCTCTATTTAGTTTTATTTTTATTTATTTACAATCCTATTCGTCATGATTTATTTAGAACTTTTCATAAGATAAATTACTTATTAGGGCATAACATGCCTCTTTAAAATTCTATTTATATACAAGTTCACATACCTCACGGGGATCACTCAACACTCGGCCGAAAATGTATTTTTGTGGATCACTCGAGAGCGGCATGGAACTTACTCCTACCATAGGCTTGCCAAGCAATCAATCCTCCTCCTTTTTAACTTATATACCTTTGTAAATATCAAGAGGACTTTTGGTTGAAGGGTTAGGCTTGGGTTAAAGGTAGGTGGTTGGGTTGGTGGTTAGTGGTTAGTAGAAAAAGGGCGAAAAGCGTAACAAGCGTCGGTTTTCGTAAGACTTTTTATTTTTCCACTTTTATTTTTATGAAGCTATTTTCCAAACAAAGTCATTTTTGAAAACTTGTTTGTTTATTTGCTTTTGCTTCATAATCAACAATTTTTTTTTTTTGAAAAAGTCATACGAAAGACCGAGCTAGTTACTAAAACAAAGGGTTAAAAATAAAAAAGGTTTTGGTGGGTGAAAGGGTGTTTGGTTTGGGTTATGAAATGAAAAGGTTTAGGCTCAAAGGGGCTAACTAGGGGGATTTTGGGTAGGTGGTAAAAAAAGAAAAATAATGGTGTAGAAATAAAAAATGGTTAGTCCTAATGCCTCCATCATTTACTTACTCGGGTTTAAGTTGATAAGGACCGGGAATGTATCGTCATGGCAAGTTCTAGAGTCGTAAGAACCAAACGGCTTTTTTACTCAAGAAACGAAAGATGAGCATTTAGTCTAATGATATGTAATTGTATGCTCAATAAAGGCTCAAAACTCACTTTTGTGGGAATGGGTTTTTATGTGATCAAGTATATATAATCAAATTTTAACTAAGCTTGTCATGCCTTTTCATAATTTTCTTATGTTGGTTCTTTTTATCACGATGCTATCAATTGTAAATTCGTAAAAATATAACCTTTTTAGAATTTGAAATTCCCGAGTTAAACCTAGACAAGTAAAAAAAATGAGAAATTTTTGAAAAAAATTTGGGGTGATTAGCGGTTCCAATAGAGTTTTGTGTAAGGCTTGTATTTAGGACTTGCAAGATTCAAGGTTTTAGCATCCCCCCCCCCCCACACTTAAATTACACATTGTCCTCAATGTGTCCCAAAAATAAGTTTTTAGGTTGATTGAATGTGTAAAAGGTGTGAAAAAGCAAAAAAATTGTGTTACTGGGCACTGAACACGGCCCCGTGTTGTCCGGGCACGGCCCCGTGTTCAAGTGCCAGTAACATAATTAAATCAAGAGAAACAGAAGTCTGGACACGGGGGCGTGTTGGGTGAACACGGCCCGTGTCCAGTTACCTGAACTGGGTCTTTGTCTGCAGACTGTGCAGCACGGGGCCGTGTTGGGTGGACACGGCCCGTGCCGGGCTTACTGTAAACGAAGAAAATTGTCGGACGGTCCTGTTTTCCTGCATGGGGTGCTGGTTCAAGTTTCCCTTGTATCCATTGTCATCTCAAGTGTGTTTTATTCATTTCAACACCACCCAAACACCAAATTAACTAAAAACCATCATTCATTACTTCATAGAGAGTTACATAATAATCCTAGAAATGAAAAATAAACAGAAAACAAAGGTTAAAAGTCCTAAAATTAAATTGGTCAAGTGATCCGTAAAATCTTCCTAAGAAGCCCTACTTCTACAATAAGAACCAAAATTCCGGAATTAGATCTCCGGTCTAAAAGCCTTGTAGAACTCCAAGCCGAACGGTGTCCCTTAGATGTTGCTAGAGCCATTCTTCTATCTCCCTCGGGAGAAGGGAGGCGGCTTCATGCTCCTCAACATCTTGTGGAGGAGGAGCGACACCAATTGGAACCCCTTGTAGTATGTCTCGAGGGGGCTCCGGATGTAGGGCGTACCATTCGGCCGGAATGATGACTTCCGGCACCACATTCCATGCCCTTTGGGTGATAATCGGTACCAAAGGAGGAGAGGCGAGAATGTTCAACCTTTGGTGCAAAAGGTTGACCTCCCGGAGACATCCTTCTAGTCCCACCGTCAATTGACTAATGCGGTCGACTAATGCTTCTTCCATACTTGTCACTTCATCAAGGGCCTCTCTTAAGGCGTAAACATAGTTTACAAGAGAATCTTCAACCGTTGATGATCTTCTCCCCTGCCGGTTGTTTCTGGAATGCGACGAAGAGTTTCCGCTTGTTCTGCTTGCCATTCTGAGAAAACATACCGAAAAGGGTTCAATTTTATGGATCCAGTACTTCGGACACGGCCCCGTGTTCATCGAACACGGCCCCGTGTTCAGATATTTGCAGAATTTATGAACATGGAATCTTGGGGTTTCAAATTGTTTTTATGATTTTTGGAGCATTTTTGAACTTAAACAACTTAAAACATTGTTATAGAACTTATTTTTAACAAGATTCCATGAACAAAAATCTAACAAACATCTCAATAAGGCTTTGAAATTATGGAAGGATCAAGCTTTAATGGAAGTATGAGGAAAAATTGAAGAAGATGAAAGTGGATAAAAGAGGAAAGGACAAGAAGATAGTTGAGAAACTTCTTTTAGAAAATACCTAGGATGGTATGTGAGAATATTCCTCAAATCTCTGTCCCTGGAATGGTTCAAATGTGCAGGATTCTTGGCTGCATTTATAGAAAACGACAGTACGTTGCGCACGGCCCCGTGTCGGTTGGACACGGCCCCGTGTGCAGATGGAATCCTGACACATTTTTGTCCGCATTCTGACAAAATCAGAAGGGAATCTTTGGGTGGACACGGGGGCGTGCTGACCTGGGCACGGCCCCGTGTCTAGAAGCTGTCTTAAGGTATTCGTCTGTTTTTAAGGAACTTTTCCGGATCGGGCGGTTCCTTACTGGATGGAACAACCCCAAAGTGCCTAAGATATCTTAATTGATCTAGATTAAGACGAGAACGCAAGAGGTTGTCGGTGAGGGTGATTCCTATGCTATATGTAGGTGGACAAGTCCAACCCTTTTCCGGGCTCTCGTTAAAGAAGGTGTATGTCGAATCGCTCAGGTCTATGTATGCATCAAACGAAGTTGATGGGGAGTCCTTCACGGCACAATCGACACAGGGACGACTATCGCTCAAGTCCTCACTAGAGTTAGGAGTATCGTTGGAAACAATGAAGTTGTTTGAATGCGTTTCCAACCCTTCTTCTTGGTTATCGTCTTGGAAAAGATTATTGAAATCTTTCCTAAGCTCTTTTAACCAATCGATAATTAGATCTTCTAGTTGAAACAATTCATCGAGAAGCATTTCTCATAGAATATCTGGTTGGGAGCATTCGAGGGAGAGATATGGATTATTTTTACTTTCGCCCCTCTTAAGGATACTAGGAAATGATGGGTCTATATAGTGGGGTTTATAGGTTAGAAAATAACATTCTAATTCCTTATGGTTACCACCACATAATTGACACCACATTGTACCATAAGAGTGCCGAAAGTAAAAAGTATCAGTATCACTCATGTTTGTGTCAGAAATTACCAACCGTCGGGATCTTACGGTTCTGTTTTCAGTAACTGAAACTTGGGCACGGGGGCGTGTTGAGTGGGCACGGCCCGTGTTCAGCTTACTGTCTGACTTAAAACAGGATTGCCAGTTCCAATGATTGGGCACGGGGCGTGTTCAGCGGGCATGACCCGTGCTGAGTTCTGCAGAAGCTGAAAAAACTAAGAAAAATCGTAAAAAAAATGAAAAATAAGAAAAACGATTAGGCCGTCGATTCCTAACTTTCTTAAAATCCTTGTGTCCCCGGCAGCGGCGCCAAAAACTTGATGGGTGTCAAGTGTTATATATATTAGGTGTATATTTTAAGCCCCTTTAACACTTTTTAGTCAAGTTTTAAATTTATAAAACACGATATTCACTAACACTAGACACTCATATGGGCAAGTGCACCCATCGTGAGCGTAGTATAGTGTTGGTAAGATACCGAGGTCGTCCAAGGACACAAGAGCTTTTAGTACCGGTTTATCCTCAACGTCTAATCAAATCAAAAAGTTTAGAAAAAATGTTTTAAACTAAGAAAAATAAAAACTAACTAAAAATGCTGAAAATAAAAATAAAAATAAAAACAAAAACAGATAGACAAGATTAATCACTTGGTTCCGACTCGTATCTAGTGTAACCTTTGATTATTTCCGCACTTTTGCACTTATTAAGAGATTATCTTAGTTATTGTAGTAGGCCCCTCTTTTGAAGGTGACGTTACCCTCACCCCAGTAGTTTGAGTCAGCAAGGATACAATCCTAAAAGGGTGGATTATTGGAAGATAATTAATTAAGTTATTAATGCAAATTATGGTAGGCCCCTCTTTTGGAGGTGACGTTACCCTCGACTAAGTAGTCTGAGTCAGCAGGCATACAGTCCTAAATATCCGGGTTATAGTATTAATAGTAGTTAACTTATGAGGGGATCAAAGAGTTTGGACCCCCGCCATCCAATACCGTTAAGTATTGAAGGAGGTCCTACTAAATTTTGACCCAGGTCCATTGCAGGACCTCTAAACACTGAACAATGGCAAGACCTTTACCAAACCGTTCCTTTAACCCCCGACCAGGTAGCCAACATACCTCCATATAGACCGTAGAGATATGAATGGTGAAAATCTTTTATTTTATATAGACAGTAAAATAATGCCAAGACACCACGGACAAACGATAAGGAAAAATCACCTTCAATATAAGCAACTAGTTATTAAAGTCATTAATAAAAAACCAAGTAAAAAGTGCAAAAAGATTAAAAATAAAAAGTATTACACGAGACACTTTGTCTTCACCAAGTGATGTAAGAGACTTAGGCAAACATGGCCTTGATTGTCAAGAACTCTTACGATCAATCTTGGATCCCGAGACGACTCACACACTCTACGATGGACAATGGATGATGGTGGTGGATGATGGTGGTATGGTGGTGGTGGGTGGTGGGTGAAGTGTGAGAGAGGTGGTGTGCCAAGGGATGGTTTGAGCTTGAGCCATGCACTCCTATTTATAGGCTGAACAGAAGCTCGGGCACGGCCCCGTGTCCAGTGGGCACAGCCCCGTGTCCACATCCTTCTCTTTCTTCATTTAATGCAGCTTTGTCTTTTTAGTTGACCACGCCCCTGTGTCGGCTGAGCACGACCCCGTGGTGCAGAAGAATCTTTGTACTATGAAGATTTGCTGGATTGTGCGAATCTTATAGTTGACCAGGCCCCCGTGTCCGCTGAGCACGGCCCCGTGGTGGGCAATAGAAGCTTCTGCTACTTTGTCTTTTCTGCTGACACTTGGGCATGCCCCCGTGCTGGCTGAGCACGAGGCGTGTTCAGTCTTCAGTTATCTTGTTTTGCTTGGGAAGATGCTGTCGTGGGGTCGGGCATGTCACGTCTTGTTCCTTTTCTTGTATTTATGTTAGATTTTGATGTCTTTTTGCTTCTTTTGTTAATTTGAGCTAATTTAATCCTGAAAATACAAAAGGAAGACAAAAGCACACTTTTTCCAACATTAGTACTAAAAAAGGGGTAGTTTTATGCCACAATTGATGAAATTTATATGTTGCATTTTGCACGCATCAACATCTTTAATATAGGAATTTACAACTTGTTGCTTAATTGAATATTGTCGCTTAAGCGTATCAGATGTTTCAGAACAATATTTTAATCTTGATTGAAGAAGTTTCATTTGACTCCTCATGTCTTCATATGATTCTTTTGTAATATGGTAAGCAAGTTTTATTGAATCATATTCCCTTTTCATTTCTTGAATTGCATTTTCTTTTTGGAAACACTCTTCAGTCATTTTTGAAACTTTTTCTTTCAGGATTTCATTTTCTTTTTCTAAAATCTTGCATTTTTGTGTTAATTTTTCGTCATTATCTTTTAAAATCGTTTCGTTTTCTAACATTTCTTTGCATTTTTCTTTGAAAACTTCTTCAATTTTAATAAATTCTAAATCTCTTGTTCTAAATTTTTCATCTTTTTCAGTACAAGCATTGCACGTTTCCATGCATTTCTTGCACTGTTCAGAATTAGTTAAAATATTTACCTCAGTGATTAGCACTTCGGCTTTCGCTTCCGTTTGCTTCTGATCAGCTTCTCTCTTTTTCTGTTCCTCATCAATACCAGCACCATCATTATTCACTTCAACTGAACTTTCAACCTTCTCATCAACTTCTTCTTTCTTCTTCTGATCTTCTTCATTCTGTTGTTCTTCAGTCACAGCTTCTTTTTCTTTTTCAGCTTCAACTTTTACTTCCTCAGCAGCCTTTTTCAAATTATCCACCAAACTTTCAACATTCATCTTCATTCTTTCTTCATCCCTCTTCTCAGACTTGCTGTCATCACATCACGAATTATCTTGTCCAGCCTTTTTAGATAAGTTTTATCTTTTACATTTGAGTAATATTCGCCAGATAGAGGGATTACTACAAGAACATTATCAAACACCACTTCTTTTTTATGAACAACCGGATCACCATTTTTGTTGGTATAACAATCTCTTTTCTTGTCGTATCTCCCATAGTACTTTGCTTCCTCATACTCTTCATGCATTTTCTCAATTCGACAACCTGCAAAGAATCTTTCTCTTTCAGTCTTCTCTTTCAGAATGTCTTCTCATGTTTTCTCTTTTATCTCAGCAACAAATGCACGATGTTTGTTCTTTGATACAGTTCTGCCATGTGCCGTGAGCCGGTCATCAACAAGATCATCTTCTGGAAGGAATTCGCTCCAGTTAAACCCTTCATCATCTTGAATCACAACACAAGCTCTTGATTTCTCCTTTTCAGGATTATCTTCAATTTGTTTCAACCTTGGTGATTCCTCTCTGTTCTTATGATAGATCGCCTTTTGATAGTAATCTTCTATAAATGGATTAGCGGTTTCTTCAACAGCTGAGTTTCTGCATTCTCTTTTGAAATGACCCTTTTGCTTGCATTTGAAGCAGGTCACTTTTGATTTGTCGAATCCCAGCTTTGTTGATGGTCCACATATTGATTATCTGCCAGTAATATCCATGAACCACTGAGCTCGTCGAATGCAACTTACTAAACACCATCTTAGATCAATGAGCTCCATCTCCTCTGGATCAATCTGGTCGTAGTCTTCCTTTGTTAGTTCGGAATTTCCAATTTTTTCAGCTCCCAGATCTTCGTATGATTCCAGAATGGATCCCAGAAGGCTCATTTGCTGTTTAGCAGCGTTGATGTTCATTGTCGGGAATTCTTCAGCTTTAAAGCGATGTTTCAGAGAATCTCATCAGGTTCTTCAGAGTTTGATGTTGTTGATGATGAATGATATCCTGGATCATAGCTTGATGAGCTTTTCTGTGAGTCTTTCATCTTTTCAACACTGTATGCAGTCTTTATCGGTTCACTAACTGTCAACGAAGGCACACTGCCCTTGTAGTAAAGACCGACATTCTATGGATGTGAAGAATTGTTCATCTTGCTTTGCTTTTGCAGCTCATGCTCATGACTTTCTATCTTTTCTATCAACGCATCATTTTTCAAAATAAACACGAACGTTTGCCACTGATCAGCTCGTGGTAACGCTTCAATGATTTTATCAATTATTTCTTCACGTGTTTTTGTTATCCCAAATCTATCAAGTTCGATTTTAAGGTGACAAAATCTTTCAATCATTTGTCATACTGATTCACCTTTTAAACCATCAAACAAATCAAATTCCTTTTTAAGTAAAGCTATTTTGTTCTTTTTGATCTGTTTTCCCCCTTCAGCTTTTACCCTTAAAGCTTCCCAAACTGAATTTGAAGAACCACCATGTATTAACAAAGAGAAAATATCATTTCTGATAGATTGCTGAATCAATGCAATCATTTTTTGTTCGTATGAAAATTTCTGTTTGTCTTCATCGGAAAGATCATTGAGATGAATCTCTTCATGCTTATCGTTTATCGGTCGGCTATATCCAAACTCCAAACAGAACCAACTCTCATGAGCATATGCCTTTGTCCAGTTCAGAAACCTCTCTTTCCACCATGTGTAATCTTCTATATTGTCAAGTTTAGGTGGTTTTGAATAAGTCCCATAGAAATTATCATGTTTTATATTATCATTGATTGCTTTTGTTATTGTTTTTAGTGTAACAGTTGATGTTTTTGACGATTCTGATGTAAAAGCTTTGTAAAAAGTGTTATAAAATTCTTCGCCCATGATGTTTTCTCGTTTATCACATGCGAATACACAACCAAACAAACAATCAGTTTTAAATAAACACAATTAATTGGATCGGATGACAGATAGATCGGATAGCATGTGGATCAGATGTCAATCCGATCGAATCAAGTCAATGAAAATCAACAGCCTTGTAGATGAGAAGATGTCTTTGGATCAGATTACAATCCGATCGAACCAGGTCAAATAAAGTCAACAGAATAACAATGATCGGATGACAAAGGATTGGATGTCAATCCGACGATTGGATCACAAATCAATTGTTTAATGACACCTAAGTGTAGGATGGTGATCCGAGAGTTTACAACAGGCTAAGTGTCGGATGGTGATCCGACGATTGACACTTAACAAAACAAACAAAGTGATTAGGATCGGATGGCAATCCATTCGGATTGCCGTTCGATACTTGGATTTTAAAACAATTGAATGAACAATGTGCCAAGGATCGGATGTCAAACCGATTGAATCAGGGTCAACAAAGTCAAAAGTTAATGACTTGCAATGGATCGGATGGCAATTCGTTCGAATTGCAATCCGACACTTGGCACTTTATAAACAAAATTCACTTCGATCGGGTGAGACTTTTCGATTGGATGGTCATCTGATCGGATAGCCATCCAATCGGTGAACATCCATATGAACAGCAACTGCAACCTTCATCATTTTCGGACAGAAAATTCATGATTTCTCACAAACTGTTTAGAATTAAGTTCTGAAAATTTGTAGGCTTGTGCGATTATGATTTTCGCATATAATATCCAAAAATCAGCCAATTTTAACCGTGAAAGCCATGTTAATTTTGTGTTTTTCAGTCCAAAAGTGAAGAAGATAGAAAAATGAAGAAATTTGACAAATCTGGATAAATTGATGATCTGAATCTGATGAATTCTTATGCGATTTTGTGTGTTAGATCCGTGCAATCGAGCTCCTGCTCTGATACCACTTGTAGGATTGGTTTTTGACTCCCGAATGATTGCGTATCGACACGTGTGACGTGCGAAATCCGTACACGTGCGTGGACCGAACACGAGAATGTACTCAATCTATGATTCTATAGAAATATATCAAATCGTACAAGAACCTCGAATCACCTTTTGCCTTTCTCTCTCTACTTTCTCTCTCTAACCTTGAAGCTCTCCAAATCACCAAATGTGCAAAAGGTGGCAAAAGTTCTAAAACTAAGACATTACTATCCTATTTATAGGCCAAGGGGTTTAATGAGAATTATCACTAATTACAATATTGCCACCTTGCCTTTTCTCTAAATATAACACTATAATGTCTTGTTTTCTTCAGTTTCAGCTACGAATTGTATTGACGGAGGCGATAGACATAAATGCACCAACAAAAGAAGATGGGATAACCAAAAATTTATACATCCATCACTATTTGACGTAACCAAAAATTTAAAATCTCATCATGTTTATAATTTGTTATTATCATTTTCACAAATGTTAAACATATATGTAAACAATATATATACTTAATATATATAATCTTAGATCATGAACTAATTCCATTTCGTCTTCTACTTTGATAACACTTTTTAAAATAAGAAAATATTAGTTTGAAATAAAATATACTAATTCTTTTGTATTCAAAAACAATATTCTTACTTCATAAACACAACATTTAAAATGAGTAACATTATATTTTTTCTTTAATTTTGTATGTTTAGTTTTTATAAGGTTACACGTATTCATATCAAAATTTATATTATTTATGTGTGATCAAGAATTAATATGAAATATAACGAAAAATTTATAATCGTTATGTCCTTCAAACGCAACCAACTCAACAATAACATATTTATTTTACAAAACTCATTCGAGTTTACATAAATTGAAAACACATTTTTTTTCCAAAAAATTCGATCAACTCCATGACTATCTTAAAGCCTTTCATTTTCTATCCTCAAACCCAAGTAACACATGGGTCTATAACCTAGTATAAATTAAACATATATGTGTTTCTAGTGCACACGTAGCAACAAACTAACGTCTGTTTAACAACCATCGGAGTAACATGCCACCACCACCTTAGAGAACTAAGCACTCAACCTTTCCCACCGCACCATCCCCACCATCGAAACCTTACCACCACCTACCACTTACCACCACCACCATCGTTCAAATCATAAACCATTATCGTCGTGGCATCGCTGCCTTTAACCTCCTACTCTAACCACCACCAACATTTAGATCTGCGAATAACAACCCCTGACCCTCTAGCCCACGTCGTTGCTTCCTTTAAATCCTTCAATCGATGTCTAGGGTTTGGTTAGGAAGGATGTGAACAGATGAGAGGTGGTTGATGACATCCTCTACCATTTAGTGGTTTTGTTGTGTGGAAGTAAAAGTGGAAAGAACCAGAACCGAAGACCGAGTGAACGTGCGAATGTAGAGAGACGTCGTAATGCATTAACGACGGTGTTGCATAGAGTTATAAAGAATGGTTGTCGGTGATTGCTTGCATTAACGACAACCATTGGACATCGTGCGTGATATCAAAATCCAGTATTTGGATATCATTTTCACACCATAGATTGGCAAGATTTCATGCGATTACAACAATTGCGAAAATAACAATTTTAATAGCAATGGTGTTTAAAACTAGTAAGATAAAAGGGAAAACAGAAAGCATAATCAAAATAAGAGTTAACTACACTTTTTGTATCTGTAGTTTTGGTTAAAATAACCTTTTAGTTTAAAAGTTCTTTTTATACATTTTCAATCGTTTCAATTAACTATAGTTGTTTAACACTGTTTGCTTTTCTATTATAAAAAAGTACATTTAAGCACATTTACAAAAGGAATATATGCATTTTAGTGTATTTACACAAGGAATTTATATGTGATTGACTTAGAGAATTATTTATGTATTTTAGTGTATTTAAAATGAAAACCCACCCCACATAAGAACACCATAAAAAGCCACTTCTAGCCCTTGATCAACTAGAATATACCAGATTGTTGACTCGTCCACGTGCGTTGTGGCGCGTTAATGTCTTCTTTGCATGCGGCGCCTTTATGACTTCTTTGCACACGCCGCGTACATAATGTGTGGTGCCAAGCTGCCAACATTGTGACTTTGTTACACGTGTTATGTTGGTGATACTAACGTGGTTTATTATGTTCCGTACGTTGTGGTGTAAACATGACGTAACGATAAAACGACACAGACCATGACCAATTAATATTTACTGCTGCTAAAACCAATAGTTAATTATCTTATAACCTAACTCAATCAATAATTAACCATAATCACTTACTAACAGTAACTTTCAGCAACAACATTATACACACTGTCTCGTAAAACTTTGGCTTTATGATATATCAAAACCCAAGCACCTTTAATCAGTTGATGTGGTGTAGTGGTTATCAACTTTATTCACAAAGAAATTAAAATTCCTTTAGACTTTTCCTTTTTGACTATATCTGCAAATTTCGTTTCTTTAACCTCTTATCACACTACCATTGAATTGAAACAACCACCAGTCCACCACAACGCCACTGTTTCACCTAACATCACCATTCATGTTACCCTAACTCAAGTTCTCAACCCTCCACCAACATTGCTACTGCTAGTTCCTTCGGATCGAATGATATCTCTTCCTTCACGCTTCCACGCCATGCCCATGTCATCTCTTCTTTGACCATTGAACCCTAAATCAATCTGCGGCAAGCTTTCATTGAAGAAATAGCTGTTGTGGAAGGATTTCTTGCACACTAAGGTTTCAGTCGCCCAAAAATTTGAGGAATTCTGCTCTGGATTTATACCACCACATTCAAGAAAGCACCTCAGATCCCGTATGGGTTGATACGTGTTCTTCTTTTGGTTGATTAATAGATTTGACATGTTTACTAATCGATTAACATATTTGACATGTTTACTAATAAAAAAAATCAATAAAAGAAAAAGTACAAAAAAACACAAACATTGAAACGAATTTGACAATATATGAAATAAATACCACAACCCTTTTGGTAACGTGATATACGAATGGTCGGAACCACCGACATGCATTTTAAGCTTATAGTAATGGCTATCACTAAACTAGATTTTTCTAATATTATTTAATAGTTATTTTCAGAAGCAAAAGATACATAAGGGTAAAATAGGTAGTTTATATTTTATTATTTCTCTTCTTACACATTTACAATCACCCTTTTCACGTTTTCTCGCCATCACACAACTTATGCTTCAATGTCTAAGAAGCTTCCTCCTATTTATGTTCCCAATCAAATTTCTTGTCTTTCTGGGTCAAGAGTGTTAAGGATGGGCTATTCTTGTTAAATTCCCAAAGAATCGCCGATAGTAACCTACTAAACCCAAGAACTGGCGAATCTTCAAAGGCGTCTTTGGAGATTCGCAATTCTTGATCATCTTAATCTTACTAGGGTCCACATGAATTCCCTTCCCATTAATCACATGACCAAGAAATTGCATTTCTCGCGGCCAGGATTCACACTTGGAGAATCTGGTAAAAAACTATCAGGATTCACACTTGAAGAATCTAGCAAAAAACTATTTCTTCTCCCAGAAGTTTAAAATCAACTTCAAATAATCTTCCTTATTTCGATAATATGTTGTCAATATATACTATCACGAACTTGTCGATATAAGGTTTGAAGACACAGTTCATCAGAACCATAAATACAGCTGGCGTGTTTGTCAACCCAAAGGGCATTACTAAGAACTTGTAATGTCCATAACACATCCTAAAAGTTGTCTTTGGATTGTCCTTATCATGTATTCTTAGTTGGTGATATCCGATCGCATGGAACTAGCAGACATAACCAACAGTTTTTTTTACAGAAGCAATGGGTGCCTTTTCGGGTGAAATTTTCAGTTTTATACCAGAGGGAATAGCCGGTTTTCTATTCAAAGGAATCAACACGGAACTAACAGACATAACCAACAGTTTTTTAACAGAAGCAACAAGTGCCTTTTCTAGTGGAATTTTCAGTTTTATACCAGTGGGAATAGCCGGTTTTCTAGTCAAAGGAATCGACACAGAACTAGCAGACATAACCAACTATTTTTAACAGAAGCAGTGGGTGCCTTTTCAGGTGGAACTTTCAGTTTTATACCAAAGGGAATAGGCGGTTTTCTAATCAAAGGAATCGACATGGAACTAGCAAACATAACCAACTGTTTTTTAATAGAAGCAGCGGGTGCCTTTTTTGGTGGAACTTTCAGTTTTATACTAGAGGAAATAGCCGGTTTTCTAGTTAAAGGAATTGACACGGAACTAGCAGACATAACCAACTATTCTTTAATAGAAGCAGCGGGTGCCTTTTTTAGTGGAACTTTCAGTTCTATACTACAGTAAATAGCCAGTTTTCTTGTCAATGGATTCGACAATGCATTGGCAGACATAACCAACTGTTTTTTGTCAGAAACAACTACAACTGGTGGTTTTCTTGGTGGACATTGTTTGCTTTTCTATTATAAATAAGGCATTTAAGCGCGTTTACAAAAGGAATAAATGCATTTTAGTGTATTTACACAAGGAATTTATATGTGATTAACTTAGAGAATTATTTGTGTATTTTATTGTATTTAAAATGAAAACCCACCCCACATAAGAACACCATAAAAAGCCACTCCTAGCCCTTGATCAACTAGAATATACTAAGTTTTCTGACCCGTCCGCCCACGTTGTGGAGCGTTAATGACTTCATTGCATGCGGCACCTTTATGACTTCTTTGCACACGACGCGTACATAAATGTGTGGTGCCAAGCTGCCAACAGTGTGACTTTGTTACACGTGTTATGTTGGTGATACTAATGTGGTTTATTATGTTCCGCACGTTGTGGTGTAAACATGACGTAACAATAAAACGACACAAACCATGACCAATTAAAATTTACTACTGCTAAAACCAATAGTTAATTATCTTATAACCTGAGTTCAATTACCCGCTATAACAACTCAATCAATAATTAACCATAATAACTTACTAACAGTAACTTTCAGCAACAACATTATACACACTGTCCGGTAAAACTTTGGCTTTATGATATATTAAAACCCAAGCAACTTTAATCAGTTGATGTGGTGTGGTGGTTATCAACTTTATTCACAAAGAAATTAAATTTCCTTTAGACTTTTCCTTTTTTACGATATCTGCAAATTTCGTTTCTTTAACCTCTTATCACACTACCATTGAATTGAAACAACCACCAGTCCACCACAACGCCACCATTTCACCTAACATCACCATTCATGTTACCCTAACTCAAGTTCTCAACCCTCCACCAACATCGCTACCCAATGTTTTAAAAAACTGGTAAATACTGGCCGGTTATACCGGTATTATCGTTTCCAGATGTAAATCCGGTACGAAACACCCCGGTAAATAAGTGAAACGGCATAAGGTTTGTACTGGCGGTAAAATCCGGTATACCGGTTTGAAACGTAATACCGGTACTGCCCAGGGTTATTTTAGTTTGGGTTGTTACTTACTTTTATTATATATGTTACTTATCTTATGTAATTTTTATATATTATGATTATTCGTAACTAAAAGTTCTTATTTAATATTGTATGAAACGAAAATAGTTATCCTCTAGTTGATGAGAATGACGATACTAGTGAATTTCATCTTTTATGCGATCATGAACTTGATGTATTCAACACTCAAATGACTTAAACATATCGTACACTTTCATGTTGGAAAATTGAATGTTTTCGATTATCTTTTGGATAATTTTTTATTATGGATTTACTTTTGGATCATCTTTTAATATATACTCATGCATTTTTGGATTAACTTTTGAGTTGATGTTGTAATTTAAGAAATTATAGAGTTAGGTAGTCAACCCGGTTGAACCGCTCGGTACAACCTGGTTCAACCGGTTGAACCATTTTTTAGCCTAATCCGATTTCATTTAAAAACCGGTTTTTAAAACATTTTCGCTACCACTAGTTCCTTCAGATCGAATGACACCTCTTCCTTCACGCTTCCACGCCATGCCCATGTCATCTCTTCTTTGACAATTGAACCCTAAATCAATCTGCGGCAAGCTTTCTTCGAAGAAAGAGCTGTTGTGGAAGGATTTCTTTCACACAAAGGTTTTAGTCGCCCAAGAATTTGAGGAGTTCTGCTCTGGATTTAAACCACCACATTCAAGAAAGCACTTCAGATCCGAATGGGTTCATACGTGTTCTTCTTTCGGTTGATTAATAGATTTGACATGTTTACTAATCGATTAACAGATTTGACATGTTTACTAATCGATTAACAGATTTGACATGTTTACTAATAAAAAAAATCAATAAAAGAAAAAGTACAAAAAAAACACAAACATTGAAACGAATTTGACAATATATGAAATAAATACCACAACCCTTTTGGTAACGTGATATACGAATGGTCGGAACCACCGACCATGCATTTTAAGGATATATTAATGGCTATGACTAAACTAGATTTTTCTATTATTATTTAATAGTTATTTTCAGAAGCAAAAGATACATAAGGGTAAAATAGGTAGTTTAGATTTATTATCTCTCTTCTTACACATTTACAATCACACTTTTCATGTTTTCTAACCATCACACAACTTATGCTTCTATGTCTAAGAAGCTTCCTCCTATTTATGTCTCCAATCAAATTTCTTGTCTTTCTGGGTCAAGAGTGTCACACCCCCAAATTCCACACGCGGAGTATCACCAATCATATTGAACAATACGTTAAAGTAAATATAAAACCAACCAACAATATAATTGGTGTCCAAATGAAATTAACTAAGTTCAAGTTATCAGCGGAAGCATAAAGTTTAAAACCAAATCATAAGTTTAAAAGTTCAATGTCTAACATGGAACTCAACAGTCCATGTCCCACAACGACCTCCACCTCCTGTGCAAGCTCCTTCTAAGCACCTAACGACCTGCAAGGCATATAGTAACGAATCAACAACAAAGTTGAGCGAGTTCACAGTTGGTTGTCCATTTTAATGTCGTTCCAAAAACCATAAGTTACTTCGAAAACCATGAGTTAATAAGTTCCTTGTTTCCCAAACCATAACCAGTGGGGGCTACCTCATGTTAACCACTACACCCGTTGCCATATCGACTACTGACTTTAGTCATGTTTATGAGCCATGCGTCAATGTCTATCATCATTGACTAAGTGCCCAAGTACATTAGTCCACTCCCGTCCTCTGCAGCACGGTGGGAGGCTTGTCAAACAAAATAGCGCTATTTAACTAAAGACCCGTTGGCCAATGGCCCGACGATTAAGTCGATATAAAAATGAGGGACTTCATGATAGAGTTTTGTCTAATAAGTTAAATGTTGTCATCCGTCCCAAGGAGGATGGAGGTACGTATTCTATCCAAGGAGAACACGCATGTTTAAATTTTGTCATCCTTCCCAAGGAGGATGGAGGTACGTATCCTACCCAAGGAGGATACGCAGGTTTCGCTATAGTTCCTTAACCCATTCCCAAACCACCGGGAATCCCATGCCTTGTAGAAAGTGTGAACTCACCTTAGGTTAGCTCGGTAGATAAACAAAAGGTCAATCGAGCTGCTAGTGGTCAACCACGTCCTAACATGGTCACCATACAAGTCAGGTATAGGTTCAAGTAGTTCACGTAGGTTTACACATAAGCTAACAAGTTACGAGCACATAACGATCATGGAGAACACGTAGAAAACATTAACAGTAGCAGTCAAGTACACATAATGTCCAAACTTGTGCGACTCAGATGATTGGGCCGTTGAGCTTATGCGAGCCCAATCATCTTTTGCGATCCAATATGTAAAGCCCAATAACAACCGGCCCAACCTGTTGTGCGTTCAGCACAATCTTGTGCAACTCACAACGGGTTGTGCGACTCGGAAACATACCCGGCCCAACAATAAATGTAATCCAAAACCTATACGGCCTAAACATATAAACAAACACTTATCTTGTGCGGTTCAAATACACTTGTGCGATTCAGTGTAACTTGTGCGATTGGATTTTGGGTTGTTCGGCCCAATAGCATATCATTACTTAATATATTGTACGGCCCAACATCTTGTGCGATCAGCACAACCTTGTGCGATTCATAAGATGTTGTGCAACTGAGCTTAAAGAAGTTATACGATGTGCTTTAACTGTTGCACCCATACATATCCTAGCCTGTGTGACTGGCTTGTGCGACTGGCTTTGTGCGATTAGTTTTATGTTTCCTAAAATCATGCAATCCGTTTCTCTATTCTAATAGTTTCCATATTTCCAATCAATCGATCAACACAATCAACAGTTTCTAACCAATCCATTATTCGATCAAAATGAGGTTTTTATCCATTAATTCCTATGAACCCTAATAAAATCATTTGTTTAGTAACAACAACTTATCATTAAATTTTAGATTATTGGTTTCAATTCATCATACAATACTTCATGCTCGATCATACAATTGATCCGAATACACATACATACAGCCGATTACATCCATTCGGTTCTTAATTATCTAGATCAATCATCAAAGCATTTATCAATCCCTAACTCATTATGTAGAAACATATCGACCATAACATCATCAAACATACAATCCCTATTGTTATGAGTGAAATTCTGAGACCATATCCTGGATAATATCTTGAATTATATCTTGGCTATATGATAAGCATTCATTCTCAGGATGCTGACTCAGGATATTGGTAACATCCTGGATGGTATCTTGAGGATCACTAACGGATTATGTGCAGGAATACGAGTCCAAGCTTGCAACGTTCATGAAGACCTTTTCCCCTGAAGACTCGGTCCAAGTAGTTCGAAGAAAGACGTTGAAGCTGGTTTACTTGGTCTCCAACGTTAACTAAGGAATATTCGATGGCATCCCCCATTTGTACGAGATTTTGTTTCATTTCTTAGCTATAAATAGACGGATATATAAGATCAAATAGGAGACAACACTCACGAGTCTCATACACTTCTACTCTCTCGCAACTCTCACTTTCTAACAAAGCATTGTAACACTTAGTAGCGATCTGATCAATATCCTGCACTGTATCCTGACATTTGAAGCAATAAGAAGAACAAGGCAGCTGCGATTGTCAGCTCCCGAGGTTTTATGCCGGCGATCTAGATTGATCAAGGGCATTCCTCGTACATCTCGTGTCACCTTTTGCTTTTTTGCTCATTGTTTGATTGTAGATATAACTCAATATCCTGAGCTATATCCTAAATACTGTTTTCGCAAACAACCAACTCAGCATATTTTCGATACACATTCTTAGCACACTGCCTCACTTTACTAATTTGATCACTAAATTGCTTAGGTAGTTTTTGACCAAAACAATTTGGCGCCCACCGTGGGGCAAGTGGTGCTATTTTTACTAGAAACTTTTGCAAAATCATTACTTGGTTTTTTATTTTCAAAATTTTTTGCCACATTATTGGCCTCAATATCAAATGTGAGCTCCTCCATCGTGTCTGGTACAACCTATGCTACAATTGGTTTGGTGCTTCCACCACCTCCTCCAAGAACGCAAGCATCCTCACAGCCTCAGGATATTATACCTACTCGGAGTGTTCAGGGATCTGCTCCTGTTTTAGCCTCTAATGATGAAATTCTAACTTTGTTTGGTAGTATACAGGAACAGATGAAGCAACAGCAGGAGACCAACCAAATGCTGATGAGAGAAATACAACTCTTGAAATCCAGCTCAAGCAGGCCCGCTGAGGATACTGTCACTCCCTTGCAACCCAGGGCTTTGAACTTTAGTTCTGTAGTATATACTAAGGATAATAGGGGAAATATTGTGCCTAGCCATTCCCAAAGCCATATTCCTGAGATACCCTCTTCGGTTAGGGTGTCAACTATGAGAAGCATAGGATATGCTTCAGGATATGGCCAGAATCCTAAGACTGGTAACATATCTAATAGTAATAATACTCTTGATACTAATGGTATTGGGTCTTTGCAGGATGCAGGTATCACATCAGCACTTTCCAGGGAGCTTCAAAAGTTGAAGGACATGATATCCAGTGTACCTGGAGTAGTCCAGCCGATTCCAGAAGTATCCCAGGATTGCCACAAGATATCTCGGTTTGCATATCCTATCTGTGATGCTGAAATCCCAAAAAGATTTCAGACCCCCAACTTGAAGCTCTATGAAGGAACTACGGATCCTGAGGAGCATATTGCCCAGTATAGGGAAAGGATGGAGATCAACCCTATCCCTCCAGATCTCAAGGAAGCATGCCTATGCAAGGGTTTTGGTTCTACCTTAACAGGATCAGCCTTAAAATGGCTTTTAAACGTTCCTCCTCATTCAATTACATCATTTGCTCACTTAGTCAATTTATTTAATAGTCAATTTTCTTGTAGTCGAAGTTTTGAAAAACTAACAAGTGATCTATACATGATAACTCAAGGACCTCAGGAATCCTTAAGAGATTATGTGAACAAGTTTAGCCAGGAATCCTTAGATATTCCACATCTTGATGTTGCAACAGTTGTGCAGGCTTTTAAGATGGGATTGCAAAAAGATTCTCAATTTTACCAGGATCTTGTAATGAACCCATGCAGGAACCTGGATGAAGCTCGGAATAGGGCTTTAAGATATATCCGACTCGAGGATGACAAAAAGATGCAAGAGAGGATGAATTCATCCACAACCTATGAGTCAACCAATAGGAAATCAGAATCCTCGTACAAACCATATCGCTCCAAGCCATATGGCAGAAATGACAGCAAGAAAGTGAATGCTGTTGAAGACGAGGATCCTGAGGAGTATCCTGAATTATCTGAGTATTGCTTTTCTGTTAACATACCTGAACTAATGTATGCTATGCAGGGTTTAGGAGACAAAGCAAGGTGGTGATGTGTGCAAAATGCAACATATAAATTACATCAATTGTGGCATAAAACTAACCTGTTTTTAGTACTAATGTTGGAAAAAGTGTGCTTTTGTCTTACTTTTGTATTTTTAGGATTAAATGAGCTCAAATTAAGAAAAGAAGCAAAAAGGCAGCTAAATCTAACATAAATACAAGAAAAGGAACAAACGTGGCATGCCCGACCTCCCCGACAGCATCTTCCCAAGCAAAACAAGAGAATAGAAGGCTGAACATGCCCCGTGCTCAGTGAACACGGGGGCGTGCCCAAGTGCCAGCAGAAAAGACAAAGCTATAGAAGCTTCCATCGCCCACCACGGGGTCGTGCTCAGCGGACACGGGGCCGTGGTCAACTATAAGATTCGCAGAATCCAGGCAAATCTTGATAGTACAGATATGCTTCTGCACACGGGGGCGTGCCCAGCGGACACGGGGGCGTGGTCAACTAATGCAGACAAACTGCAATTAATGAAGACAGAGAAGAGGATGGACACGGGGCCGTGCCCACTAGACATGGGGCCGTGCCCGAGCTACTGTTCAGGTTATAAATAGGGGTGCTTGGCTCATTTACAAACCATCCCTTGGCACACCACCTCTCTCACACTTCACCCACCACCCTCCACCATCACAACACCATCATCCACCACCATCATCCATTGTCTATCATAGAGTGTGTGAGTCATCTCGGGATCCAAGATTGATCGTAAGAGTTCTTGACAATCAAAGGCCATGTTTGCCTAAGTCTCTTACATCACTTGGTGAAGACAAGTGTCTAGTGTAATACTTTTTATTTTTAATCTTTTCGCACTTTTTACTTGGTTATGTATTAATGACTTTAATAACTAGTTTCTTATGTTGAAGGTGATTCTTCCTTATCGTTTGTCCGTGGTGTCTTGGCATTATTTTACTGTCTATATAAAATAAAAGATTTTCACCATTCATATCTCTATGGTCTATATGGAGGTATGTTGGCTACCTGGTCGGGGGTTAATGGAACGGTTTGGTAAGTGTCTTGCCTTGTTCAGTGTATAGATCCTGCAAGGACCTGGATCAAATTTAGTAGGACCTCCTTCAATACCCACCGGTATTGGATGGCGGGGGTCCAAACTCTTTAATCCCCTCATATGTAAGCTACTATTAATACTTTAACCCGGCTACTTAGGATTGTATCCCTGCTGACTCAGACTACTTAGCCGAGGGTAACGTCACCTTCAAAAGAGGGGCCTACTACAATATGCATTAATAACTTAATTAATTATCTTTCAATAATCCAACCCTTTAGGATTGTATCCTTGCTGACTCAAACTACTGGGTTGAGGGTAACGTCACTTTCAAAAGAGGGGCCTACTACAATAACTAAGATAATCTCTTAAATAGTGCAAAAGTGCAGAAATAATCAAAGGTTACACTAAACACGAGTCAGAGCCAAGTGATTCATCTTGTCTATCTGTTTTTACTTTTATTTTATTTTTCAGCATTTTAGTTAGTTTTTATTTTTCTTAGTTAAAACCTTTTTCTAAACTTTTGATTTGATTAGACGTTGAGGATAAACCGGTACTAAAAGCTCTTGTGTCCTTGGACGACCTCGGTATCTTACCAACACTATACTACGCTCACGATGGGTGCACTTGCCCATATGTGTGTTTAGTGTTAGTAAATATCGTGTTTTATAAATTTAAAACTTGGCTAAAAAGTGTAAAAGGGCTTAAAATATACTTAAACTTATATACACACTTCACACGCATCAAGTTTTTGGCGCCGTTTCCGGGGACACAAGGATTTTAAGATACTTAAAATCGACGGCCTAATCAGTTTTTCATAGTCTTTTTAAATTGTGCGCACATTTTTCTGCATTTCAGTTTAGTTTTGCATTTACAGTAGGTTGAACACGGGCCATGCTCGCTGAACACGGGGCCGTGCTGCATATTTTTCATAAAACACCCAGATACAGTAGCCTGAACACGGGGTCGTGCTCACTGAACACGCCCCGGTGCTCAACGAAATCAGTAACTTTAATTAAAATGCCCAGATACATATTCTGTACACGGGGCTGTGTCCACTGAACACGGGGCCGTGTCCAGCCTCTGTCTCCGTTTTTATTTTTGTTTTCTAGTCTCGAGACGTTGTTGTGGTCTGCTGAGTGATTCTTATGGATCAATACTCAGGAGGTTACAACTACACCTATGAGGAGGATGATTATAGGAATAATTATTGCACTAATTGTGGTGACCCGCACTCGATTCAATATTATAACTTATATCAACCATCCACTTCATGCACCTACTATGAGGAACCCAGGTACGAGCCATCAACTTCATACACATCCTATGAAGACCAAAGGTATGAACCTCCACCCTCATACTCATATTTTGATGAACCAAGGTATGAGCCTTCTTACTCATACTTTGAGGAACCAAGATATGAGCCATCACCTTCATATGCTTATTATGAGGAACCATGGCGTGAATAACCCACCTCATATGAGTATTATGAAGAACAAAATTACGACCCTTATCCATCATATGCTTACAATGAAGAACAATGGTGTGAACCATCTACTTCACATGGGTATTATGAGGAACAAAGGATCGAACAACCGGATTCAAGCTTTGAAAATCCCGATCCTTTTTCTATAACCGAAGTGACCGATAGGATGTTAGAACACCTTAAAGTTATCGAACGCTATATAAAAGAATCTCGCGCAAGGGAAGAGGAGTCCCGCACAAGAGAAGAGTTAAATAAAGAAGAGATAATTGAAAGTGTAAAAATGGAAGAACAAATAAGTGAAAAACCGACACATGAGTTAAACAACGAAAAAGGTGAGTCCGTTAACGTTAAAATTCAAGAAGAGTCTAATTTTGAAGAAATTAATCTCTTGTCACCTTCTTTTGAAAATCATTGTTTAGTTCCAACTCATGCTAAGTTTTTAAAAGAGTTAAACACTAGCACTAAACTTGATGAAACGGTAAGTGTTAAGTTAACTAATGATCAAACTTCACTAATAAAAGAAGACCCATTTGAAATCAACATTACACCGGTTCCATGTTTTTTCTTTCAAAATTCATTTACTAGTAATGTCACAATTGATAAAGATCTTTGTGTTAACATAATGCCTAACTACATTTTCGAAAAATTAAGTATTAGTGATTTTTCTCCACTTCAAATACCCATTTTTCTATCTAAATCAATCGGTGTAGTTGAGGATGTCTTGGTTCAAACAAATCAAATGGTAATCCCAACCGATTTTGTCATCCTCGATGACTCTCCTATAGTGTTGGGACGACCCTTTGTAAAAACTCACGAAGCTTTGAAGAACCGGAAGTACAATAATCTACCTATTCAATTAGGGGCATTTAAAAAGAGTGTCGATCTTGAGCGATCAATGAAATATCCATTCGGCAATAATGACCCCCTAATTGAAGATGAAGATGAACCACCTGATACAAGTGAAAAGTTTGACCACTTTGTTGAAGAAGAGGTCGCTATAGAACAAACTTTTAAAGTTCTTGATCAAAATGAGCAACCAAATAAGGAGTCTCCTAAAGACCCACCTCTTGAGCTCAAAGAACTTCCAAAAGGTTTGGAATATGCTTTTCTAGACAAAGATGGTAAATCACTTGTAATTATTTCATCTAAGTTAGATAGTTTAGAAAAAGAAAAATTAATTAATCTTTTGAAAAAACACAAAAATGCGATCGCTTGGAAGCTTGTAGATATTAAAGGAATAAGTCCTTCCATGTGCACGCACAAAATTTTAATGAATGATGACTACAAATCGGTAATACAACCACAACGTCGTGTAAACCCAAATGTTCAAGAAGTGGTTAAAAACAAAGTCATCAACTCACTTGACGCCTGACTTATTTATCCTATCTCCGATAGTCCTTGGGTAAGTCCCGTCCAAGTAGTTCCAAAGAAAGGAGGTATGACGGTAATAACTAATGAAAAGAATGAATTAATACCAACGAGAACCATCACAGGATGGAGAGTATGTATAGATTATAGATGATTAAATGAAGCAACAAGGAAGGATCACTTTCCTTTGCCCTTCATTGATCAAATGTTAGAAAGATTATCCGGTCATAAATTTTACTGTTTCTTGGATGGTTTTTCAGGTTACTTTCAAATCCCGATAGCACCCGAAGACCAAGAAAAGACAACTTTCACATGTCCCTATGGAACTTTTGCTTATCGACGCATGCCATTTGGTCTATGTAATGCCCCCGCAACATTCCAACGTTGCATGGTAGCCATCTTCTATGACATGATAGAAAAGACAATGGAAGTCTTCATGGACGACTTTTCTATCTTTGGGGATTCATACGACCAATGCCTCGATAACCTTGAACGAATGTTATCCCGATGTGAGGAAACTAACATCGCCCTTAATTGGGAAAAATGCCATTTCATGGTAACTGAGGGAATAGTACTCGGTCACAAAATCTCAAGCGAAGGAATGGAGGTTGATCGAGCAAAAATAGACACTATTTCGTGACTACCACCCCCATCCTCCGTTAGAGCTATCAGAAGTTTCCTAGGGCATGCCGGATTTTATAGGAGGTTTATCAAAGACTTTTCTAAAATTTCAAGGCCTCTTACAAAATTACTTGAAAAAGATTCTCCTTTCATCTTTGACAAGGATTGCAATCAAGCATTTCTAACCCTAAAGGAAATGCTAGTCAATGCACCTATCATGATAGCGCCTGATTGGAAATTTCCTTTCGAAATCATGTGTGATGCAAGTGACTTTGCGGTTGGAGCTGTCTTGGGACAAAGAAAAGAAAAGCATTTTCAGCCAATTTATTATGCTAGTAAAACACTTAACGATGCACAAGAAAATTACACAACAACTGAAAAAGAATTACTAGCTGTGGTATTTGCTTTTGATAAATTTCGTTCTTATCTTATTCTTTCTAAAACAATAGTCTATACAGATCAAGCAGCCATTCGATATCTCTTCAAAAAGCAGGACGCAAAACCACATTTGATTCGATGGATTTTACTCCTCCAAGAATTTGATATTGAGATCAAAGACAAAAGAGGAGCAGAAAACACCGCGGCAGATCATCTTTCACGCTTAGAAGACCCAGCTTTGGAGGCAACCAGGGACGAGCAAATCAACAAAAAATTTCCAACGGAGTCCCTAGAAATGGTGGAATATAAAGAAGAACCATGGTACGCTGACTATGCTAACTACTTAGCTAGCGGCATAGTCGCTAAAGGTTGGCCACATCATCAAAGAAAAAAATTCTTTCTAATGTGAAGCATTATTTTTGGGAAGACCCTTATCTTTTCAAAATGTGTGCCGACCAACTCATCCGACGATGCGTACATGGTAGCGAGGCAAGAAGAATTCTCCGCCATTGTCATGAAGGTCCATACGGAGGATATCATGGTGCCGCTAGTACCGCACGAAAGGTATTTGATTCAGGGTTTTATTGGCCAACCATTTACAAAGACGCCCAAAGTCTTGTCAAGACATGTGATGCTTGCCAAAGAACAGACAATATTTCTTCCAAAAACGAAATGCCACAAAATGGCATTCTTGTTTGTGAAATTTTTTATGTATGGGGACTCGACTTTATGGGACCTTTCCCACCATCAAAAGGAAACAAATATATACTTGTGGCAGTAGATTACTTGTCTAAATGGGCCGAGGCCGAGGCACTTCCAACAAATGATGGAAGATTCGTGGTAAGATTTTTGAAAAAATTATTCTCACGTTTTGGTACACCTAAAGCCTTAATAAGTGATAGAGGTACCCATTTTTGCAACCATCAACTTGAACAATTTTTAACAAGATATGGGGTCTATCACCGGGTCTCAACAGCATATCACCCTCAAACAAACGGATAAGCCGAAGTGACTAATAGAGGTTTAAAACGAATACTTGAAAAAACCGTAGGGTTAAATAAAAAGGAATGGGTAGATAAATTAGATGATGCGTTATGGGCTTTTCGAACTGCTTATAAAACGACAATAGGTACAACCCCAGACAAGCTAGTCTATGGAAAAAGTTGTCATTTGCCAGTAGAAATTGCACACAAAGCCTACTGGGCAATTAAAAATGTAAACTTAGATTCAGAATTTGCCGGTAGAAATCGATTTTGTCAACTAAACGAATTAGACGAACTTAGAAATTATGCATACTCAAACTATGAAATTTATAAGGAAAGAATGAAAAACTTGCATGACAAACATATTAAACCTAATGAATTTTGAGTAGGAGACCAAGTTCTTTTGTTTAATTCACGACTTCGATTATTTCCTGGTAAATTGAAGTCTAGGTGGTCAGGACCTTTTTCCATCACCCATATTTTCCCACACGGTGCAGTAGAAATTAAATCTCGGAATGTAATTCCATTCAAAGTCAATGGCCAACGGGTAAAACTCTATCAAGGATTTATTGAGGATGAAGAGGAAGAAATCTCGCTTCAAACGATCGAAGAGTAAAAGCATCAACATCATACCTGGTAAGTTACGAATAAAGGGGTTGACATCTAAATTGGTAAGTTTTCTAACCAAGTTTCTGGGAAACAAGGGCACTCACACGATCACTTAAAAAAATCAACTTTGCTCGGCACGAGGCCGTGTCTGCTGGACACGGGGCCGTGTCCGCGTGACTGTCGAGATAAATCCCCTTTTTGATAACAGTTACACCATTCCACAAGCCCCGTTTCCCCAAAAACGCTCTGGTTCAAGGCGATTTTCCGCAGATTTTCGACGTCTCCTCTACTTCTAACAACACCAAGGTATGATTCTATCATCATTAGTAGTTAGATTAAGCATTTGCATGTAGTTAAAACATCAAAAATTTGGGGAAAATCTAGGGTTCTTGAACTTCATCCGGATCGAACCTCAAATTTTTGTATAAATCTGTTAGAATTAGTTTTGATTAGTGTTATAGGAAGTAAATCCACTTGTATTGTTCAAAGATTCGCCTGATTTCTCACAAAAACCTCAAACCCTTGTTTTTGAACCGAAAAAGATAAAATTGAATGGGTAAATGGTTTGTTTTGGGAAAACGGCACTTGGGGTTTCATTTTCGGAGGAAACCGCACCTAGTGAACCAAAAATTTTCAAGTTTTCGAAACCGGGTCGAAAAAATGAAATTTTTGAGTAACAGACGCCTGGACACGGGGTCGTGTCCGCTGAACACGGGGCAGTGTCCAGCTCGCTGTTTGCAGTTTTGTCCGAAAATTCCATTGTTTCATGCTAATGAGCTCGATGCTAGGGCTAGATACGAAGTACTTCAAACAAGACCAGAAGAATACCCAAGACAAGCATGCGTGGATCTGTTGACATTAGTGAACCAACTTGACCGCTTCAACAAGCTAGTTACCGAGCCGCTGACAGTCGCCCTTACTACTCGCCTTCGCTCGGTCACCGAATATACTTTGGAATTCTATAGCACCTTCGTGCTCAATACAAGGTGCGACCCATTTGACAGTGATGGGGTGTCATTCCGATGTGATGGAATTAGGTACTCGATTTCGATGGCACAATTTGGATCGATAGTTGGGTTGTATGCGGAGGAAGATGCGGGTAATGAAGAAAACACCGGAGGAGTGTGAGATTTGGATGAAAGCGAGCGCCAAGTCGCTTGGGCTCAAATTGGAGAAGGGCACTACAACCCGAGCAGCACTAAGAGCACTAAGTTGAGGGACCCACTCTACCGTTACATCCATAGGGTCCTCGCTTACTCACTTAGCCAAAGGCATGATTGCAGTGGCGTTGTTGGGTTGAGAGATTTGGTGGTTCTTCATTGCATTCATAATCGCAGACACCTAGATGTTCCGTACCTCCTGCTCCGTAACATGCATTTGAACCGGCTTCCTACTACACCAACCCCCATCTTCTTCGGGGGATGGATATACCGTTTCTTCAAGCATTTTGTTACCGAGCCTAAGTCCTTCGAATGGAGCCCATGGTCGGGAAGAGTAGACATACACATCTGCCGCTCCATGAGCTTGATCTATGAGGCTGAAGACGGGACAGTTAGCTTCCAAAGGATGCAGGGGCATGCATGGAACCCGCAAGAGACACTCGTCCTTCATGCTCCACAGCATCATCAGTACCAATATCAGCCCCACGGTGATCCGGGCAAATCCTCCTCACAAGGAGGCGGTTTTCCTAACTTCCAAAGTTTACATGATTTATTGTAGGAAAACCTCATGTGCACCAGGAACACCTATAACATGGAAAGAAACATGTATGCCCGGGTTGGAGCTATCGAAAGAAACATATCCGATATCCAAGATGATATTGGGAATATCCGGGAGTACATAGCGGGGCAAGGTGGAGGAGGTGATGATGATGAGGACGAGGACATGGACTAGGGGGGAGGAGCGGAGGCGGAAGCAGTTGGTTGGTGATCTCGCAGGTTAACCCCCCTTTATCTTGAACAATTTCCGGCCTACGTGCCGTGTGTTGAACAATTTACTTTCCTTAACTCTTTTTACTTTCTGCATTTGTTTTTCTTTTTAACTTTGTGATGTGGATGTTGAACTTGGTAATTTAGGATGTTTGCTATGGTTTGGTGTAGTGTTTATTGATAAAACAGGTACATACGAGACTTAGAGCACTAAACATTAGTGCTACTAAAGCCGGGATAGGAAAACCGGAGCTAGAAACCTGTTTTTCAACTTTGCAGATTGTCTACACGGGGTCGTGTCCAGCCGACACGCCCCCGTGTCCACTTCCCCAGACCTGCTGTTTGTTTAAAATCTACAGACTTTTGCCAGACACGGGGTCATGCCCAGTGAACACGCCCCCATGTCCACCTTCTGTAAGTTCACGTTACTAGCACCTGAACACGGGGCCGTGTCCATCAGACACGGGGCCGTGTCCAGATGTCCAGTAACATAAAATTTTGCTTTTTCACACCTTTTTACACATTCAATCAACCTAAAAACTTATTTTTTGGACACATTGATGACAATGTGTAATTTAAGTGGGGGGGGGGGGATGCTAAAACTTTGAATCTTGCAAGTCCTAATTACAAGCCTTACACAAAACTCTATTGGAACAGCTAATCACCCCAACTTATTTTCAAAAATTTTTAATTTTTTACTTGTCTAGGTTTAACTTGGGAATTTCAAGTTCTAAAAAGGTTATATTTTTTACAAATTTACAACCGATAGCGTTGTGATAAAAAGAACCAACATAAGAAGAATATAAAATGGCATGACAAGCTTAGTTAAAATTTGATTATATATACTTGATCACATAAAAACCCATTCCCACAAAAGTTAGTTTTGAGCCTTTATTGAGCATACAAATACATTTCTTTAAACTAAATGCTCATTTTTCGTTTCTTGTGTGAATAGCCGCTTGGTTCTTACGATTCTAGAACTTGCCACGACGATACATTCCCGGTCCTTACCAACTTAAACCCAAGTAAGTAAATGATGGAGGCATTAGGACTAACCCTTTTTATTTCTACACCATTTTTTTTTACCACCTACCCAAAATCCCCCTAGTTAACCCCATTGAGCCTAAACCTTTTCATTTCCTAACCCAAACCAAACACCCTTTCACCCACCAAAACCTTTTTTATATTTAACCCTTTGTTTTAGTAACAAGCTCGGTTTTTCTTATGACTTTTTCAAAAAAAATGTTGATGATGAAGCAAAAGAAATAAACAAGCAAGTTCATCAAAATAAAAAGTGCAAAAAAAAAGTCTTACGGAAACCGATGCTTTTTACGCTTTTCGCCCTTTTCTACTAACCACTAACCCAACCACCTACCTTTAACCCAAGCCTAACCCTTCACCCAAAAGTCCTCTTGATATTTACAAAGGTATATAGTTAAAAAGGAGGAGGATTGATTGCTTGGCAAGCCTATGGTAGGAGTAAGTTTCATGCCGCTCTCGAGTGATTCACTAAAATACATCTTCGGCCGAGTGTTGAGTGATCCCCATGAGGTATGTGAACTTGTATATAAATAGAATTTTAAAAAAGGCATGTTATGCCCTAATAAGTAATTTACCTTATGTAAAGTTTTAAATAAATCATGACGAATAGGATTGTAAATAAATAAAAATAAAACTTAGTAAAGAATCTTGAAAATCCCGACACTCTATGACAAGCCCAAAAACCTTCTCTTCTACCCATTCCATTTGGGAGTGTAAAGCCACATTATAAAGAGTTTTGCTCGAGGACAAGCAAATATTCAAGTGTGGGGGTATTTGATGTGTGCAAAATGCAACATATAAATTACATCAATTGTGGCATAAAACTAACCCTTTTTAGTACTAATGTTGTAAAAAGTGTGCTTTTGTCTTCCTTTTGTATTTTCAGGATTAAATGAGCTCAAATTAACAAAAGAAGCAAAAAGGCAGCTAAATCTAACATAAATACAAGAAAAGGAACAAACGTGGCATGCCCGACCTCCTCGACAGCATCTTCCCAAGCAAAACAAGAGAACAGAAGGCTGAACACGCCCCGTGGTCAGTGAACACGGGGGCGTGCCCAAGTGCCAGTATAAAAGACAAAGCTATAGAAGCTTCCATCGCCCACCACGGGGCCGTGCTCAGTGGACACGGGGCCGTGGTCAACTATAAGATTCGCAGAATCTAGGCAAATCTTGATAGTACAGATATGCTTCTGCACACGGGGGCGTGCCCAGCGGACACGGGGGCATGGTCAACTAATGCAGACAAACTGCAATTAATGAAGACAGAGAAGAAGATGGACACGGGGCCGTGCCCGAGCTACTGTTCAGGCTATAAATAGGGGTGCTTGGCTCATTTGCAAACCATCCCTTGGCACACCACCTCTCTCACACTTCACCCACCACCATCACAACACCATCATCCACCACCATCATCCATTGTCCATCATAGAGTGTGTGAGTCATCTCGGGATCCAAGATTGATCGTAAGAGTTCTTGACAATCAAAGGCCATGTTTGCCTAAGTCTCTTACATCACTTGGTGAAGACAAGTGTCTAGTGTAATACTTTTTATTTTTAATCTTTTCGCACTTTTTACTTGGTTATGTATTAATGACTTTAATAACTAGTTTCTTATGTTGAAGGTGATTCTTCCTTATCGTTTGTCCGTGGTGACTTGGCAATATTTTACTGTCTATATAAAATAAAAGATTTTCACCATTCATATCTCCACGGTCTATATGGAGGTATGTTGGCTACCTGGTCGGGGGTTAAGGGAACGGTTTGGTAAGAGTCTTGCCTTGTTTAGTGTATAGATCCTGCAAGGACCTGGGTCAAATTTAGTAGGACCTCCTTCAATACCCACCGGTATTGGATGGCGGGGGTCCAAACTCTTTGATCCCCTCATATGTAAGCTACTATTAATACTTTAACCCGGCTACTTAGGACTGTATCCCTGCTGACTCAGACTACTTAGCCGAGGTAACGTCACCTTTAAAAGAGGGCCCTACCACAATATGCATTAATAACTTAATTAATTATCTTTCAATAATCCGACCCTTTAGGATTGTATCCTTGCTGACTCAAACTACTGGGTTGAGGGTAACGTCACCTTCAAAAGAGGGGCATACTACAATAACTAAGATAATCTCTTAAATAGTGCAAAAGTGCGGAAATAATCAAAGGTTACACTAAACATGAGTCGGAGCCAAGTGATTCATCTTGTCTATCTGTTTTTACTTTTATCTTATTTTTCAGCATTTAAGTTAGTTTTTATTTTTCTTAGTTAAAACCTTTTTCTAAACTTTTGATTTAATTAGACGTTGAGGATAAACTGGTACTAAAAGCTCTTGTGTCCTTGGACGACCTCGGTATCTTACCAACACTATACTACGCTCACGATGGGTGCACTTGCCCATATGTGTGTTTAGTGTTAGTAAATATCGTGTTTTATAAATTAAAACACGATATTTACTAACACTAAACACACATATGGGCAAGTGCACCCATCGTGAGCGTAGTATTGTGTTGGTAAGATACCGAGGTCGTCCAAGGACACAAGAGCTTTTAATACTGGTTTATCCTCAACGTCTAATCAAATAAAAAAGATTAGAAAAATGTTTTAAACTAAGAAAAATAAGAACTAACTAAAATGCTGAAAATAAAAATAAAAATAAAAACAGATAGACAAGATGAATCACTTGGTTCCGACTCGTGTTTAGTGTAACCTTTGATTATTTCCGCACTTTTGCACTTATTTAAGAGATTATCTTAGTTATTGTAGTAGGCCCCTCTTTTGGAGGTGACGTTACCCTCAACCTAGTAGTTTGAGTCAGCAAGGATACAATCCTAAAGGGTCGGATTATTGAAAGATAATTAATTAAGTTATTAATGCAAATTATGGTAGGCCCCACTTTTGAAGGTGACGTTACCCTCGGCTAAGTAGTCTGAGTCAGCAGGGATACAGTCATAAATAGCCGGGTTATAGTATTAATAGTAGTTTAACTTATGAGGGGATCAAAGAGTTTGGACCCCCGCCATCCAATATCGTTAAGTATTGAAGGAGGTCCTACTAAATTTGACCCAGGTCCCTTGTAGGATCTCTAAACGCTGAACAACGGCAAGACTCTTACCAAACCGTTCCCTTAACCCCCGACCAGGTAGCCAACATACCTCCATATAGACCGTGGAGATATGAATGGTGAAAATATTTTATTTTATATAGATAGTAAAAAAATGTCAAGACATCAGGGACAAACGATAAGGAAGAATCACATTCAACATAAGAAACTAGTTATTAAAGTCATTAATACAAAACCAAGTAAAAAGTGCGAAAAGATTGAAAATAAAAAGTATTACACTAGACACTTTGTCTTCACCAAGTGATGTAAGAGACTTAGGCAAACATGGCCTTGATTGTCAAGAACTCTTACGATCAATCTTGGATCCCGAGACGACTCACACACTCTACGATGGACAATGGATGATGGTGGTGGATGATGGTGTTATGGTGGTGGTGGTGGGTGGTGGGTGAAGTGTGAGAGAGGTGGTGTGCCAAGGGATGGTTTGAGCTTGAGCCAAGCTGAACAGAAGCTCGGGCATGGCCCCGTGTTCAGTGGGCACGGCCCCGTGTCCACATCCTCTCTTTCTTCATTTAATGCAGCTTGTCTGTATTAGTTGACCACGCCCTCGTGTCCGCTGAGCACGACCCCGTGTGCGGAAGAATCTTTGTACTATGAAGATTTGCCTGGATTCTACGAATCTTATAGTTGACCACGGCCCCGTGTCCGCTGAGCACGGCCCCGTGGTGGGCAATAGAAGCTTCTACCACTTTGTCTTTTCTGCTGACACTTGGGCACGCCCCCGTGCTGGCTGAGCACGGGGCGTGTTCAGTCTTCTGTCTTCTTGTTTTGCTTGGGAAGATGCTGTCGTGGGGTCGGGCAAGTCACGTTTGTTCCTTTTCTTGTGTTTATGTTAGATTTTACTGTCTTTTTTGCTTCTTTTGTTAATTTAAGCTCATTTAATCCTGAAAATACAAAAGGAAGACAAAAGCACACTTTTTCCAACATTAGTACCAAAAAAGGGTTAGTTTTATGCCATAATTGATGTAATTTATGTGTTGCATTTTGCACACATCACTATTAGATGTGAATTTCCTGCGACTAATAATGAAGCAGAATACAAAGCCTTGATCGCAGGATTAGAGTTGGCTAGAAATATGAATATTAAGAGTTTGCAAGTATATGTTGATTCTTTGTTAATTACTAACCATTTTAATGGATCCTATGCAGTCAAAGGCGAGAAGTTAATCGAATATCTTGAAATTCTCAAAAAAATAGCAGGATATTTTGATGTTTTTAAACTTGAACTGGTACCGAGAGAGGATAATGCTGAAGCAGATGCCTTGCCGAACCTAGGATCATCAGTCAGGATACCTGAAGGAACTCAAATACCAACACTTCACATCCTATTTCCTGCGGTGGATCTTGTCAAGACTCGGGATAAGGAGAAATCTCTTGCAGGACCATACCTGAGGTGCTTGGAGGATCCTGAAACTTGTGACACCTGTGTCACTTCAACCATCAAACAAATACCAAACCAATGAAATATTGTATTTCATACTTGGGATTTGTATAAATATGTGTATCGTTTGCACATATCAATTCTTGTTCGATTTAGGGCTCTAAATCGCTTTCTGGAAGGTTATACGCGCACCGATGCGTAAATATAACCAGTCTAATGCAACAAACACTCCGGAAAGGTGACATAGGCTTAACATACCTTAAATAACCTTTACATAACTTAGAAATAAGTTTTGAAGGCTTTGGTATGGCAAAATCAAGTCTATTCGCTTACAGGGACTAAAGTTGATAAACTGCGAAAGTATGCCAATTTGAACTGTAACATGTTGGAAATGGCCTTAAAACACAACAGGGACCTAAACTGTCATTTCAGCAAACTTTCTTCTGATCAGAAGGCCCAGGCGGCCCGGGTAAACTCTTGGTGTCTTCTTACGCGGCCCGCCTCAGCCTCCCAGATCAGTTTTAACAGCTGTTTACAGCTGTCAACCACTCAAAACTCACCCACACTTGCCCTTTCCTGCTCATGAGGGGCCATTTTGAGTTACCACAAGATTTCAACAAGTGTATGGATGAGATCAAAGCACGTTATTCGATAAACGATCCAAACGGTTCTACCACATCTATAAATACACACCAACATCACTTGCAAAACCCACAAAAATCTGATCTAAAAGCTCTAAGTTGAATCCATTGCTTCATACCTGAGCTACTTGGATCAAGATTAGCTTTCGGGGACCCTTTGTAAGTGTTCCTTCGTTCTTTTTATTCTTTTAGCGTTAAAAGTCAAACTTTGTTTCACTTTCTGCGTTGACCAGTTTATGGTCAATGCGAAGTTCGTTTGAACTTCATAACGTGAGCGTAATCACGATGGTTATAGTCCCTAGTGACTATACCTACTGATTACCACGTTATCTAGGCTCAGTGACGAGTCGTAGTTTCGGCCAAAATGCGTGTTATTGCGTATTTTGTAACCAAACTACTTATAGGTATCAAAACCGTTTGTTTTGATACCAAACCTGTTTTCTAAACTTAGTTAAGCATGTTTTAACATGCTTAGCTCGTCATTTTTAGTTTAGTGCTTATATAGGGTCGTAAGGTAAGCGATCTAAACAATCGCTTATACTTTCGAACCCGACCCGTTTGGTCGATCATTAGGATCCGACCAAACACATTAGGTGACCATAGTTGTATAGGGAATAACCTTTCGAGGTTATACCTTATGGTCACATCGTTTGAGTAGTTGTATGATAGGTAGTATATATGCCTTAGGTAAATTACCAAAATGCCCTTTGAACACCAAAATTCATTTTAAGCATATGTAACATAACTTTTGATATCTAAACTGATTTGGAAACAATATTATACATGTTAAGGCATATTTTACTTATCATAGGGCTAGTTAGGCGTTCCGAACGCGTTTTACGCGAATGACGCGTTAACGTAGCATAAGCTACCTAAACGGGTCGTAATGGGTCGTAAGCACTTAGGTTAGGTTTCATTTTAGTATGTGGGCTTTGTTAAACCATATTACATGAGTTCCCATACTCATTTGGTTTACGAACCCTCATTCTATCCAATCCTCCGAATTTAGGTCCGATATATTAACATAGTTACCTATATTAGGTGCCGTTTGATATCTGTGATCTCTAGCATTGTTTGGTTGTTACTCAAGGACTACTAAGCAATCTCAAGTGAGTACATAGACCCCTCTTTTACTGTTTTCCAAACTGTTTTGGGGTGAAACACATGTGCCTACTTGTTACTTTCGTGCTTTGCTGTTTTCACATCATATACTTGCTATGTTCATTAGTACACTATTAGTACATCGTTTTACATTACATTTCATGCTATGTATGTCCATTGTGTGCATACTTAGTACATTGTTTTACATTACATTTCATGCTATGTATGTCCATTGTGTGCATACTTAGTACATCGTCTTACATTACATTTCATGCTATGTATGTCCATTGTGTGCATACTTAGTACATTGTTTTACATTGCATTTCTGTTGCGTATGCTCATCCAGCATATGAACACATTATATTACATTTTGAACCGTTGTAACCATTTGACTATGTGAACCATCGTAACCGTTTGATTATATGAACTGTTTGTAACTGTTGAACCGTGTGAACCTTTTGTATCTGTTGACATGATTTACATTTGACAATAAACATTGGACTATACATAAACATTTCTACAATTGTTAAACATTACATCTTGATGGTTTGGTTTGAGTAAGTGATTTAAGTAACGAGGCGTGTGTAATATGATACAAGCACGGTGGATACGCCGCTGGTACTTCCTATATATAAGTGTTTGTATGGTATTACATATCGTAGCGTTATTTGAATCATTTCAATTTGAGACATATAACATTCTATACAAATAACATACTTTTTACAAGACATTGTTTTACAAACAACTTATCTTATACAAACTCATGTTACATGGTTATTCATTTAACCATACATTATTCTCTTATTTATACATATCATCTGAACTTATTGTTTTTCCAACGATTTACAAAAAGATCAATTTACAAGGTTCATGACTAAACTTTATTAAACATTTTCTTAAACTTACAAGTCATGAATCCTATTTTCACAAAACCTATGTATCTCACAGGCATTTTTATGCTGACGTACCTATTTTCACATGTGTTTTCAGGAGTTGATGCATAGGACTTATCAAGACATACTTAGGCGGACCTGTGCCTTAGTGACTTAAAACGAGACAAGAACTAGTTAATTTATGTTATGTACTCTTTATTTCTTGTTTAAAGAAAATGTAACTCGCTTGTTTGATGAATAAAACGAAACTTTAATTTCCATTGCTATGAAACAATTAATTCTGTTACAACACTCCCTGACGTTTCCGCCACGTTTCGTTGTTTTACGTGGTCGGGGTGTGACAGAAAAGATGGTATCAGAGCCAATGGTTATAGGGAATTAGGTTATTAGTAATACCTTGACCTAGTCTATAACCTTCCTAGGACCCTAACGCGAGTTTACTTGCGTTTAGTCATAAAACAATACCGTCACCTATCCTTAGGCGACGACCACAACAAGAACATAAATTTCAAAACCGCTTTGAAAACTAATCATCTGTTCTAGGATGATTGATTACTAGGTTTTGAACCCTCTGTTATAAGGTTTTGAACCCCTTTGAATTTTCAAAACTCTCGTCAAAGTTTTGGGTCCTAAATAGTGTGAACACGTGCAAACTGGAAGAGTGAATGCATGTACCCTGGGTTTTCTGTCTAAGGCTAGAGTGTTCGTACAAATCCACATAATCGATGCGATGGCGACCTCTGTTTTCGAGGATTCTGAGCCGGTTGGGCTCACGCGCAACTCCGGCGAAGTTCCGTTCAAGATTCCGGCGAGCCTATTTTGGAATTCTAACTTCGTGCATGTGTAGATCGGCCTACTAGGAGCATTTCTGCTGATTTTCAAGACGTTTACTTTTCCGGCGATATTCCGGTGAGTTTCCGATTCCGTTTTACGTTGTTTTTCTTTAGCTTCTTGGCTCATTTAATGAGAAGGGGTTGTTTGAAGGTTTCTGTGGTGAATGGGTGGCTAACGGAGGGGTTGACGACGGCGGTGTAGCCGCCGGAATTCACAGCGGCGGCAGTCGTTTGAACATTTCAAACGCTTAAGGCGCGACAACTCTTTTATAAAAGTGAGTGTAGTCTATTTCGAACATCAAACGATTCGGGTTCATTTATAGAAATCAATATAGCTTTTATATTACTTTAAAGTTCGAAATTCGACAAATCCTTTACAAAAACAATATACTTATGGTTTCAAACGTCGACAATCCGATTTCATTATTACAAACAAATATAGTTTATATATTTATTTTAGATATCAAAAGACTCGTATTCCTTTTATAAAAATAGATATAGCTTATCTATTTATTTCAAATATCCAACGACACGGACTCGCTTTTGTAAAACAAATATAGTATATATTTATTTTAAACATGCAACGACTCGATGAAATTCTTATAAAATAAATATAACATTTATATTTATTTTAAACGCCTAAACGACATATACATATATTTTTGGCAAATATACACAAGACGTGATATATATAATACAAGTTATTATATATTATTTTCATACGAATACTCGATACATACACGTGCGACTACTCGAGACGGCTAACGCAATTACGACGATATATTTATATATTTTTATGTATAAATATTTATTTATTTTTAAATCTCTCGAGAATCAAGTCTTTTCAAGACTTATTGGTTATTATCGACAATAAAACGATACTTATCAAATATGACTTAATCATTTCCGATAAGTTAACTACTTACCGTTGAATCGTTCGACTAACGATTCGGTAGAGCTCGATGACACGTAGTTTAGTTACTACGATTACTTAGAAACTTATTAGATATTCCGTGTTAGGAATATTGTAGAATGCACGCTAGCAAGTCAAGTCTTGGAAATGACATCACGAAATCGTAATTAGCTAGCTTTCCACAGGAATATTCAGGTGAGTTCATAACCCCACCTTTTACAGTTTTACATTTTTGTAAATGTTTTCGGGGTGGAAAGACATGCACGTTTTTCAGAAACATACAAGGTTATCGATAAACAAAGATTGCATATTTTAGACAAAGGACGTTTTGCAAGAACATACCAAGTTTTCGAATGAATGAAAACTCACATTTCTAAATCATGTTACGAACGGATTTCAAGGAACTCAAACGGTTTACGAATGAACTTTATACTAAATATACCGGTTTTTACAAAACAAATGCGTATTATCGAGAAGTGATTGATTTTTATGACTAGGGGAAGTTAGCCTTAGAGGCTGGGGAGGTTCAGCCTTAGAGGCTGGGGTAAAATACATGTTACAATTATTACAGACATTTAAAGACATTTACAGACATTTAAAGACATTTACAGACATTTACAGACTTTTTTTATTATGGTATGGTTAGCCTAAGGAGGGTTTACTACTAGACTAGATCATGTGAAGGGTGGGCACAACACTTGAGGCCATTAATCCTCATTATAGAACCGAGGGACACAAGAGTGATAGATCTATTTGGGTGTAGCGAGCCCACACCCGTGAGGCCGGGGTGGCCCATAGAGGTGACTGTGTCTTCCAGCCGGAAGCCCGGTAACAAATTTTCTAGGTTTGAGTTTCCCTGCACTTTTTCACACATACCAGTGGCTTTGCAACCCATTGGTGATCTCTTTTTCCTTAATGCTACATACCATGGACTTTTATTCATACATGAAAGGTTATACATACTCACAGAAATACTTGATTTATACAAATTAAATGTCATGTTTTTATACAAATTCAAAAAGCATAGGATTATGCGGGCAGGAAGTCAAAGTCAGGGTGGGCATTGACGGGTATACGAACATTACAAATACGAGACTTTACAAATACAACGTTTCCATATAACTTGGCAAGAAAATGATTTCTAAATTCGTTTTCTCAATATTATTTCACAAACCGGTTATTCAAAAGATTTATTTCAAATCTTTTACAAACAAACTATGAACTCGCTCAACTTTATGTTGATTTTTCGCATGTTTCTTTCTCAGGTTACAGTTCTAAGACAAGGCACGGTTGGAATAGGAGAACCATTGGGGATTCGAGTACTTAGTGGGCGTTCAATTTACTAAAAGACTTATCTTATTTTGCTTCCGCTGTGCAATGAAGATACCAGTCCAGTCACGCCAGCTCTGATAATTTCGGGGTGTGACACTTAGGCGGACCTGTGCCTTAGTGACTTAAAACGAGACAAGAACTAGTTAATTTCTAACTCAGGATGATATGGATTCTATCTCTTTTAAATTTATTCGAATTTACTTATTATTTTGAACCCAATGCTGACTTAAGCATCGGAGGGGTGTTAGCCAAGCTAACACCCACCTTAGTTTAAAGTTATTTTGCAGAATATGCCTCAGGATATAGCTCCAGGATACACGCTCAGGATATTTCAAAAGATTAGAGGATTGGCCCCCTCTCTCACGTTTAAGAGATTCTGATCCCTTCACAGGTTTAAAGGTATTCACCTTTCTTATGAATTGGGTTTAAACACCCCACCTGGAGCGCAAGTTATCTGGGGATAGTTCAAGGTAGCGGGACCAGTTCATGTAAAAGTGGCTGACAATTTCGTTACTATTGACTATATCCTGGATCCTAAAGGTGTATGAGGATTGATCACCCTCTCTCACTAAAGGGTATTTTCATACTCTCTAAGGTTTAAAGGTTTTCACCTTTCTAAGTCTTGGAGTTTATACACTCCCGCCTGTAGCGCATGAAAATCAAGGTTTATCCCCAGGATGTTATGGGTTTATGCCCCAGGATATTAAGGGTTTATCCCTAGTATATTAAGGGTTTATCCCCAGGATATTGAGGGTTCATCCCCAGGATATTCAGGGTTTGTGCACAGAAAAACTAAAGTATGACTATGTTTGCATTCCTAAGTCTTCAAGTATGCTGAACACAGGGGACATACACCGTACGATTCAAAGGATGGGTTTAAGTTTCTAAATGTGCATTGGGGACATTCCTAAGATGGAAGGTTGAAATTGACTCTCTAAGAGTCTTTGGTATGATCTCTCCTTTTTATTTGGATAACTTAAATTTTCTAAGTTATGTGGCAGTATCCTGACCAGGATATCTCTCAGGATACTCTCAGAATATGTTCCCAGGAATGTTCAAACAAAACTATTTTCATAAGTAAAATTTATGCAATAAAATTGTAACAACAAAGATAAGGTCGAAAGAAAGTTATAATATTAACATGATAAAAGTTTGTGCTTTTGGTTTCATCTCAAACCGAGATCCATCCACCAAAAGCACAATAAGTTCCTAGTTATATTTAGGTAACCGTTGAAGGTTTCATCTCAAACCGAGACCCATCCACCTCCAACTGTTATATTGTTCAAAAAACATGCAGGAAATATAAATTATTCAAGTGCAGGAAAAGTAAGATGCAGGAAAAGTAAATTGTTTTGGGGATTACAAACCAACATTCAAATTTAAAAGTGGGCTCCGGCCTCGGCATCAATATCCATCATCGCCCACTAGAACACCCTCACACAGTGGCATCTTCACCAGCCTTCTCCGTCTTCTCAGCCTCAGCATCCTGAGCAGCATTCTCGCCAGCATCCTCTCCAACATCCTTCTTCTCTCCAGCCTTGTCCACCACCTCTGTTGACTTAGAAGATTCACTAGCCCCAGCAGGATACGGCACAGCTTTGCCTCCCAGCTCCTTCAGCTTTGCCACCCAGGAATCAACCGGCCAGGATGGGCACTCCAGACCTGTCTCCTTGGCCTCATAAGCCATCTTGATGCGAGCTTGTAGCAAAGAGACAACAGCTGAATTCTTGATCCCTTCCCGGAAGGAGACCATGGCTTGTTCATGCTCCACCAGGACGGCTGCCAGGTTTACCTCGGTGTCCTGGGTGACCTTTTTCAGCTTGTCCTCGTAATGTCGGGACTTGGCTTCAGCAATGACACCCTGATCAGCAACCTTGGTCTCAAGCTGCTTGATCCTGGCTTCTTGAAATTTGGCCGTGCTGCAGGCATCGGTGTAGAGGTGGAGCAGATGCTGGAGACCTTACAAATTAAAATTCAGGTATGAATTAAAACTAGCTAACCAGGATATCCTGTCAGGATATTCTGTCAGGATATTCTATCAGGATATGTATGCAGGATATAGTATCAGGATATTACCTTATTGAGGAAGGATGTCATTGGCTCCAAGGAGTCAGTGAAGCTGAGTTCTTCATAGGAGAACCCTTCAGAGCCTGGAGTGCTGACCTCGGAACCCTTCCTCTTCTTGGAAGTAGAGGCCCTGGTTCTTTGGGTGGGCTTAGGAGTCGGAACTGGTTTGGAGCTGGTGGTAGAAGGAGTTTCCTTCAAACGCATGATAAAACGAAGACCGGTTTAGAATGTGGTTTTGACCCGACAATCTTGGACACTTTTTTAATATGGGTAAACTAAACACATTCTGTATTTTGAGATGAAAACGATATGGTTTGACCCGTTTCGGCTAATATATGCAAACTAGTTACATACGCCGATCCGAACGCGAAAAGTGCGTAACGGGTAACCAAAAGAGTCATATACAATTTCCTAAGTTAATATGCCTTAAATATGTTGTGACATCAGTAAGATATCTTCTATTATGCCCAAAACGGATTTAAACTCAAATTACGCCCCGTAGGGGTATTTTGGTCATTTTAAAGGTTATAAAAGAGTTTAAATATAAATCTGAGTTTCGGGTCTGATGTAATCAGTAAAAATACTTAATTTACTAGGTTATATCAGTAGGGTATAACCTATGTGTGAAATTTATCATTTCTAACCATACTATGCACCGAAGGGGCATTTTGGTAATTTCACCTAAGGTCTAAAGGTCGAATATAGAATTCTGAGTTTAAAAATTTTTCTTACTGCTATAGTATAAAAATTTATTTAAAACATCTGTAGGTATCAAGTCTTATATATCTAAAATGGTTTTAATACATACTATGTGCTTAAAACGCGTAAAAAGGCTAGTTTAAGCGATTTTCAGGTTTTATAAGAAAAGCTGATATTTTTATTAATCCAGAAGGCTTAAAATATTCTATTTATCATATTGGATCAGTAGAAAAAGGTTTGGTATCAAAAGGATTGGTAAAACTCATTTTATAGCTTAAAAGGGCAAAACCGACAATTACCGGATCAAGCTTAGAACTCTATGTTATGCTTAGCCTAAAAATAAATAAAAATCTCCAAAACTCCCAAAATATTATTTTATATCAGTGGGTAAAAAGTTTGGTATCAAAAGTCGGGTTTAGATAGGCTATACGCTAATTACACCGTTTAATTACTAAAAAGATTTTTAATTACGCTAATGAGCATAACTCTTAATCTAGACCTCAAACTGATGTCAAATTTTAGGTACAAGTTTATAAATCAGTAACTAAGGTTTCTACTCTTTTACATTTTCAAAATTCATGTTTTAACGTCATATGGGCATAATAGTCAACATTTAGGCATTTAACGGAAATATGCATATGAATGGGATAACTAATGAACCAAGTTGTATAATCTCAGAGGGTTATACTTATAGGTAACTTGGTCCTAATAAAGCTCTAAGGAATTCCTAAACTATGCTCTAATGGGTTAGAACTGAAAGTCAAAGCAAAAGTCTACTTTTGCGACTTTTGGTTCCGAACCGAGCTTAAACTGAAAATTGTCGGGTTGAACATGTTTAGACATGTTCTTACATTGATTACCAAGTTATATGAGTGACAAAACAGGTTTCATAGCTTCTACATCGTTAATTATGTGTTTATGCGAAAATTAGCTTTCTGTTGAGTTTTTAAAATTAACTTTGACCCGACAATTGACCTAGTTAGAGTGGGAATCAGAGGGTGCCCTTTTAAGGGTTTATTGCCCACATAATTACCAACTCATAGGTACTTTCAATTTGAAATTTGACTAGACAAATTAAGATTAATGACAAAGTCAAATCTTAATTACGACGGTTTGACTTTAAGCTAATAAACTAATTAAAACTGAATTAAGAAAGGTTAGGAACACTTACTGAAGTCCTATGCACGACTAAGGATGCTTGGGAAGTGGCCTTGAGCTCCAAGAATCTCCAGAAATTGAGTTTGAATGGTTTTCAAAGTGTATGCCAAAGTGTTGCAATAATGGGTTCTTATAGAGTGAGTTTAATTCATCAAGATCATGCCACAATAGCCTATAGATGTTCCTTGATCACTTCCAGGTGTCCCTAGGCATGGAAATTCCATCAAACAAGCCCCTTGAATCGAATACAAGGTTTCTAAGTCGGTTTAACTTGCTGA